>OY992539.1:41956656-42571656 GCA_963921195.1 Pegoplata infirma | reverse complement strand
GCGGCCCAATTCGCGTTTTCGCGAAAAACGCCAATAAAAAAGTTGTGTTTCTCCAAAAAAGTGTGAAATATGTCTAAAAATGTATTAAATCTACTTCTGAGCTAAATAATCTTTATACATGTCTTTAGTGAAATTTGAAGGCGGTTTTTTTTTCGTGGATTAACCCTCTATCTGCCATTTGTAGGGGTCATTTTAGTCCTTTTTTTTAAATATTCTCATTGAACACCACTAAAACGTGCGTTTAAAGGGTTAAAATGTTAAAAAAAAATATTGTGCATCAAATTTCATCAAAGCCAAGAGATCGTGAGATATAAGCAAAATGCATAAAAAGTAAAATTGTAAAGTATCTTTAGTGATCCACAATTTAAAAAAATATGTTACAATACAATTTTACTTTTTTAACATTTTGTTAACATCGCACGAACTATTGATGAACTGACCTTTGAAATTTTATGCAGAATATTTTTGTAGATTTTAACCCTTTAAACGCACGATTTAATGCCTTTATATGAGAGTATTTGAAATAAGGACAAAAATTTCCCCTAAAAATGGGAGGTAGTGGGTTAATTTTTTTTTGGCATTTTTCGCGAAAACGCAAATTGATATAGAAAATTAAATGCAGAAAATGTTTGTGGAACATTTTAACCCTTTAAGTGCACGTTTTAAATGTTTTTTATGAGAATATTAAAAAAAAGGACAAAAATGATATTTGAAAAAAAGAACCGCGATCAAATTTCACTAAAGACTTAAATTAACATTTTTTTCTCAGAAGTATATTTGACAAATTTTTTCGACTTATTTCACATTTCTTTTGTGAAACATAATTTAACAATATATTTTTTTTTAGCTTTTTTTTCCCAAAAAACGCGAATTAATTTTAAAAACCTGAGAGACACGGTAATGATATCCCCATTATCTGGCTAGAGTAAGCTTTTTCTATAGTGCAAACATATTTTTTTTAGCGTTTTTCGCGAAAACGCGAATTGATCTAGAAAAACTGGAAAACACGGGTATTTCATTTTCGGCTCTACTCTTAGATTTTTTGGTCCGGTTCTTATGTACAGCCAAAATTTGAGATTTGTCGGATCCCTTACCAAAGTTTTTACTCTAAAAAACTTAGGTAAATTATCCAAAACCAAAGTTTTTACTTTAAAAAACTTAGGTAAATTATCCAAAACCACTTTATAGGTTGTATTATCCCCAAAACGTACACAATTTTTTTATGTTTTTTTTTTTGTGTGTGGAGAACAAATAAAATAAGTTTTATTTTTTGCCGTGCCGGTCAGGATTTTTAACTGTCAAATCGTATGAAAGAAGTCGTGTTCTGTTTATATTATAATGAAGATCGACAATTTGATTAAGCAAACTTTCAGCAGATTTTTCTGTTAAAATGGATATTTTTACAAAAATCTCTGTCATTCAGTTTTAGAAAATAACAGAAATTTTACTACGTTTTTACTAATTCTGTTTGCTGAATTTCAAAATATTTTTGAACATATTTTTTAGCAGATTACTAACTTTTTAAATATACAGAAATAGTTTGCTGTCATTCTTTTTTCAAAAAAATTTTCTAAGTTTTTTTTCAAAGTTTTTATTTATTTTTTGTTTTTTTTATGCAATCAAAACGATATTTTTAAACATATTTTTAGCAGATTATTTTGTAATTTTACAGAAATAGTTTGCTGTCATCCTTTTTTCAAGAAAACTTTCTTAAGTTATTTTTTTTCAAAGTGTTATTTTTTTTCGTTTTTTATACAATTAAAACGATTAAGGGCGGATTACTCAATGAAAAGTTAGCTGCTAACTGCTGATTTAACGGAGCCTTATTTCAAAATTTGTATGAAAAAGTTAAATTTAACGGAGAGTTATTTTATAACGGAGCATTGAGTAATCCAGCCTAAAACGATTAAGGGCCGATAACACAAACGAACTAACTGGAAGATAAATTGGGTTTAGTGCTAACCGGAGGTTATAGATGTCAAATTTAACTAAGAAGGGAAGTCTCCCTAGTGTCACCCGCGGATCTTTATGGAATTAGTTTTATTTTGTAGAGCAGAAAAAATAAAGGGACACGTATTTTTTTTAGCGGCCCAAATTCATATTTAGGGGATGCAAATGAGGGGGGAAGAAAAGTAAATTTTTCAGTTTTTTTCGTTTATCTCCTATATAGTGCAGAGAAACCTAGTCATGTTACATACCAAATGAAAGGTCTTTGGAAAACCTATCTACGTATGCTAAGAACGTGTCCAAACATGCACAACTTTTCGTCATATTGAGTAAAATACCAAAATTTTAGGACATTTTTGTTAATAAGTTGAAAAATATTAACTTCTTTGGCCCGTTGTTAGCACCACGAGATAGGTATTTTTAATACCTTTAATCTGATACCACATATGCCTATATTAATTTTGTTTAAATATGCGTAAATCGTAAAAAACTGAAAAAGGTCAATTTCCCCCGTACAAATCGACCCACCTAAAAATGAGTTTGGGCAGCTAAAAAAAATATGTGTCGAATTAATTTTCGTTCCTAACAATATGTCCAAATTTCATGAAGATCGGAGTGTGACACCAGGGAGACTTCTCTTGTAAGACTAATAATTGAAAAACTAAAAAAAACAAAAATTTTTTAAAAAATATCTTAGCAGATTTCTCTGCTGTTTAGACAGATTTCTCTGCGGATTTCACCTAGATAGTCATGACAGATTTTCAGCAAACAGTGTCTGTTAAAATCAGCAGATTTCTCATATGGCTCAAAATTTGTGTATTTTCAGCAGATTTTTCTGCTGATTGGACAGAGAATTTAGTTTAAGTGTACAATTAAACAAAAATACAATTATTCTCGGTTGTATAAATTTAAATTGCAGTCTACCGATTTTTGCATGCTGGTGTTAAGTCTATAGATTTGTATAGTGTTGTTTTAATATAAGCCTCAAATAGCGTAACGATGTTTGTTACTTGTGGTTGCATATTACCCACATTTTAACACTTTTTGCCGTGTGCGGTTAATTAAATTTGTAGATTTTATACGTTATATTATTAAATCTTTTTCGCTTTAAATATGGTAATTTGTAGAGACAAGGCTGTACCCACACAAAAAATTATTGGCTAAAAAATTTCAATTAAATCTATTGATCAACAAAATTTAAATGAGTCAATTATTGTGTTGATCCACATTTTTGTTATTTTCTTTAACTATCAAATTACAAATTTTCAACATACTAAATTTGTTTTCGCTTCTATTTATTTGAATACATTAATTCAAAAATATACTTTTTACTACGTTTTTACTTTTTTTTATTGTCGGCAACATATTGGAAAACAAAAAATATGAATTTCTTCATAATTTTTCCATAAGCGTGAAAATCATTTGTTAAATCAATAATTATTTTAATTGACTTTAAATAAAAAATCAATCAAATTTTTGATCAAATCGAAAAAATGATTAATTGAAATAAAAATCAATTAATCACCTACAATTTGATGATTGATATAACAATTTTCTTTATCGGAGGAGTTTCAATTAAAAAATTAATTGAATCCGCGTTTTTGTTGATTGACTTTCGTTTTCAATTCTTTCTGTGCCACAGACTAATACAGACTCGACAAATATGACAGGTGTCAAAAAAGTATTTCTTAACCATATGGTTAATGTTTTCAAATTATTCTACGAATTAGGTTAGAAAGAGAAAATTGATATAACGCGCCATAGTGTTTCTTCACAATACAGCAGCAAGCAGCAGACAGCAAAATTTTTACATGTATTTTGTTGTTGGCGCAACAACAAAATACATGTAAAAATTTTGCTGTCTGCTGCTGTATTGTGAAGAAACACATAAGAAAAATGGATGCCAGATCGGTTTTTGTTGTCTCACTCACTCCTAAGTCGTAGAAAGTGTTGCCATGTAAGCGTAAAACGGACTAAAAACCGCTGTGTTTTCTCCTAAAATCGTTAGGAGAAAACTCAGCGGTTTTTAGTCCGTTTAACGCTAACATGGCAACACTTTCTACGACTTAGGAGTGAGTGAAACAACAAAATCCGATCTGGCATCCATTTTTCTTATGGCGCGTTATATCAGTTTTCCCTTTCTAACCTAATTCGTAGAATAATTTGAAAATATTAACCATATGGTTAAAGAATACTTTTTTGACATCTGTCATTTATGTCGAGTCTGTATTAGTCTGTGGCTGTACGTTGGAATTTTTTTCCGTTGGGCAGGTGCATTGTAACACTCGGAAATTCTGACACATTTCACATATTTCCCTAAGAAAAAAATCAGAAGATATTCCTTATAAATTTGGTAGATTTCAACTAATTTCAAGTAGAATTACAAAATTTGTTTAAATTTACCTAATTTATTGGAAAACGCCTTAAACCCTTATTATATTTGACATAAAAAACTCCACACCTTACCATCTTCAATAACTTACCCTGTATAATCGTACACTGCAAAACTGGCACTTTAATTTATTTACTTACTATACAATATACGGGCTTTACCGCATAATCATACTTTTTTTTCAAAAAAATAATTTCTGTTCTTTGATTCAAACGGAAAATTCAAACTTTTTTACTAGACTGTGTATAATTCCTTTATACAAAAAGAACAAAAAAAAAAATAAGGAAAACAAAAAAAAAAAAACCTCTTTAGTTTGCAATTTTGTACAAATGGGAAAATCTGCAGTTTTCCTTAGTTTAGTGGTTTGTAGAATGTCATCATAGTGCTGCGAAAAGTTATCACTTTTTGTTAAGTTAGTTTTGTTGCTCTTACTTTAGCCTTTTTTGTACAAAAAAAAAATTATAAATACTTATGCAAGTAAATTTTTTTTATAATAGGCAGTGAAGAATTTAATAAAACCCTTCAAAATTACTCGTTTTTGAGATATTCGCGTTTGAAAGTAAGAAAATCGCTATTAAAATACGTTTGAGATTCCGCGTAAAACAGCTAACTTCGAGACGGGTGACAATGACCATTGTCTCGTTGTAGCGAATCAGACCAAGAACTCTGGTGGGAATCGAACCGACGACCCCCAAATTCATAAGCTAGTACGCTACCAACTAGCCTACTGGGGCGCCAAGCTAAATTTATTGTTTTTGGTTATGTTGACAATTTCGCTTAGACATGAAATGATTTTAAATATAAAATCAAAAAATATGAAAACTAACGGATTTTAATTATTATGGGAAAATCTCACATTTCTTCCTATTTCCTGCTTTAGAGAGTGACTTTACGGATTCTAAGTCTGAACAGAGCAGCACGATTAAATATTTAGTCCTTAAATTCCCACTGGAACATAGGGCCTTAACAAAAGCTATCCATTCATTTCGGTCTACTGTCATCCTTTTCATTTCGCTCTACGATACATAATTTTCACGCAATAATTTTGTGATTAAGCGTCTCCATGTTCTATGTGGTCTGACGGGTCTTCTGGATTCCTGAGGATTATACTCGTTTGTTGGCTTCCTCATCGTGTGCCGAAACCACTTGTGGACGCCTTTAAGTGCACGTTGAAAATGTTTTCTATGAGCATATTTGATAAAAGGATAATTTTTAAAACCTGAGAGACACGAGAATGATATTTTTATCCCCACTATCTGACTTGGCTAAACTTTTTCTATAGTGCAAAAAATTTTTTTTTAGCGTTTTTCGCGAAAACGCGAATTGATCTACAAAAACTTGAAGACACTGGTATATTATTTTCGGCTCTACTCTTAGATTTTTTTGGTCCGATTTGTTGTCAAAATGAGACAACACTGGACTCCAGTGACTGGAGTGTAAGAAAAATTGAAAAATGGATCCCGAAGAGAAAAAAAAAAATAAGAGTGGAAAGAGAACAAGCGCGGCACCGGGGACCAGTGTTACCGTTGAGAATTTTTAAAAAGTCGCACAAAAAGTCGTTTTTTACAAAAAAAGTCGCACAAAAAAGTTGTTTTTCCAAATAAAAGTCGCACATTTTTTTAAGGGTTGAATATTTTGTATAAAATTGTTGTTTTCGTACAAAAACTCCCTTAGGGGGTAGAGATAGGGCTTAGGTATGTTTGGAAAAAAATTTTGGGTAAAAAATCTCACATTTTTCTTCTTTTTTGGAGACTCCGGGGCAGTTGTGGGGCTTGTTGTGATTTTTTACACCTACACGCCTAAACAGAGATAAAATGTGTGATCGACCCCCATTAATTTTTCCTCCCTAACATTTTTTCCAAATATACCTAAGCCCTATCTTATTCCATACAAGGATAGCCAAGATAATATTTCTCCTACCTCTAACTGTCCCAAGGGTGCCTCTGGAGGAGTCAAATGTATGACCCCCAATAGTTTTTTAACCCCAACATTTTTTCAGAACATACTTACACTCTATCTTCAACCTTTAAGGCGGTCCCCAAACAATGCTTTTTATTTTTTTAAATTTTTTTTATTATATCCGCTCCAAGGGGCCTCCTAAACGGGTAAAAAGTGAGACCGACCCTTATTAATTTTTACCCCCCAACATTTTTTTTGAACATACCAAAAATCTATCTCCTTTTCATAAGGGTGTTTCCATGCAATATTTCACGATATTATCTTATGAAATGGGTTTTTTGATTGTATTTTTGATTTGGCCATTTTAATGAATTTTAAGAATTCGAATAATTTAAAAATCTAAAATTCAAACATTTACGTAAAAAAGCTGCGAGCGCAACCTTTAGATATTATTTTTAAAATTCCAAAGTTTCAAACAAATATTTGAAATATGTGTAATTTTGCAGTTTATATCTTTAAAAAGAAAAAAATATTTCACTTAACAAAAAAATGCGAAAAAAGTCGCACAAAGTTGGAAAAAGTTGCAAAATTAGACAAGTTTAAAAAAGTCGCACAAAAAGTCTCAGAGCGTCAAAAAGGTTGCAAATTGCAACTAAAGTCGCACAACGGTAACACTGCCGGGGACGGCTGCCGTTGCCAGAGAATATAGGCCCAAAACAATGACGGGGACGGCGCACAGTGGGGAAAAATTGACTTTTTTTGTCCAATTTTGCCTACAGGTCGCAATTCTTAACCGATTTTGCTTTTTCTTTTTTTGTATTTTAGCTAATAAAATTCCGCATCGATCTGTCATGGTGGATTTTTGGGAAAAAATTTCGGATTACTTTTTATATTTTCCTTAAGTTCTGAAATTTTTCATTTTTTCAGTATTTTTGCAATAAAAAATGTATTAGGCATGGGACGAATATGCTTTATAGACTAAATTAAAGGTATTGGAACCCCTTATCAACGACGTGATTAGTATTTGAAAAGATATTATTATTTTGGTTTTTATAACCAGACAAAAATTCAAGAATTTTCACTTTGAAAAGCCTATATCTTTAAAAGTAATGTACCAATTTCAATGAAATCTTTTTTAGATTAAAGCTTATGTTTCGCATAGTCATAATTGCACAAAATTTTTAAAAAAATATATTTTATTTTTTGCTTAAATTTTACCTTATGAATTTCGGAATTTTAAAATTATTTTTTAGTCTGTTTTAAAAACAAAAAAGGAGTTACATTGTAAATTCGAAAAAAAGAGTTAAACAATTTTGCAAAAATACTTTATTTACCAATAATGGTTAAGAAAATGATAAGCTTTAATCTAAAAAAAAAATCTTTGGAATTGGTACATTATCTAAAATGATATAGGTACTTAAAAGTGAAAATTTTTAAGTTTTTGTATGTTTATAAAAAACAAAATAATAATAAATTAACAAATGCTATTAATGTCATTTATAAGGGGTCCAAATACCTTTGATTTTGTCCATACAGCTTATTCGTCCCCTGCCTATTATATTTTTTAGAGCAAAATTCTAAAAAAATTCATATTTTCTGAACTTTAAAAAAATATTCAAATAAAACAAAAAACGATTTTTAGAAATCCACCATGACAGACCGATGAGGAATTTTATTAGCTAAATTTCAAAAAAAGAAAAACTAAAATCGGTTAAGAATTGCGACCTGTAGGCAAAATCGGACAAAAAAAGTCCATTTTTCCCCACTGTGCGGCGTTTGAAAAGTAAGAAAATCGCCATTTTACATAATATGTTTGAGACTCCTCTATCTCAACACCAAAATACTCTGCGGATCAGCTAACTGATCCTAAAAAAACGTATATGCCTTATTCCAAATCTAATCTAATTGGTTTAAGCTCATTTCGTTTTTGAGACATTCGTTTTTAAATATTCAATCTCCAAATTAACTTATTTTTATGTTGGAATTATAAAATAGAAAATTAAAAACCGTTCACCAAAAATTGTGAGATTGGGCCGTTAAAAAACTGCGTTTTAAATAATATTTGTCTCTTTATAAAAATCAGAAAGAACTCCTTAAATTTCAAAGTGTTTTCAAAATTTTACCAAAAAAATTCCAAATAAATTTTGTAACTTAATTCCATGTCGTAGGGCATTAAACTGTGTATTAGCCTTTTTTAGTCGTTTTTCTTTATTATATCGTTGGCAGTATAAAAAGTATTTAAATTTCATTTAATATGCAAACTACTTTAGTTTTATACAAACTATTTACACAATTAATTACTAAAGTTTTGCCCTGTAACAGCAAAAGAATCATGCTTTTTTTAATTCTTAATAGATATTAAGATTAATTTTTATTTTGCGGGATTTTTTTTTTTAATAAATCAATTAAACTTGGTATTTTTAAATTTTTCTTTTGTTTTCCTAATACAGACTTAAAAATGGTTTACTAAAATACTTTTTTTTTCAGGTACGTTAACAATTTCCTGTTTTTCCTTTTAATTGGATACTCTACACTTTTTAAATGCCGCAATTCATTTTTGTTTTCAATATAAAAAAATACGGTCTAAAGTTTGTAGATCAGGTAATGTAAAATTGAGAAAATCCTTAGTATAACTAAGAAATTGCCAAAATAATGAGCAAAATTGGGTTTGAGGTTCCAAAGATATGAACATAAGTAAAATGTGAAAATATAAAAAAATTACCGTTTTTTTGATATTGGCTTTTGAAGTGAAAAATTTTAAATAAAAAATATTTTGGATTATTTTGTTTTTAATATCTGTGTAGATTTTTCTATTTTTCTGTATCTCCTATAAAAAAGGTTAACATTTTAATATATAATTTTTTTTAAAGTTTTAAACAAAAACATATGTATTTTCATGCTGATCACCAGATTTGGCTTTTTTCGCTCTATCTCCTACAGTTAATGTATAAACAGCAATTAAAGTAATTTTTTTAAAAATTTCATACAAAGATAGATTCTTAATGGTGGTCACCAGATATGGCTATATTTGCGTAAGTGAGTGTGCGTGAGTCGATTTTTTTGCGAGATTTTGCGTGATTTATTTTCTCCTCATATTTTCTTTCGCACCAAAAAAAGAAACAAAAAAATGCAAAATTTGACTTAACTTAAGATTTCGTCCCGAAAAAAGCAACAAAAAAATGCCACTCAAAATAATAACTCTATTAAATTACAGAAAAACTCTGCGAATTTAACAGAGTACACCATACTTTTCCAGCTAACAACATTTCTTGGTAATTTTACTAAAAAACTCTGTAAAATGATTTTGAAAAAAAACTGTTAATTTACAGAGTTTATAGTAAAATATTGGTTAAATATGAAAGCTTTTTGACAAAGAAAACTCTGTAATTTTACTTTAAAGCTCTGTAAAATGATTTGGACAAAAAAAAACTGTTAATTTACAGAGTTTCTTGTAAAATATTGGTTAAATAAACCACCATTTAGCGAAGAAAACTATGTAAATTTACATATATTTGTAAAATGCATTTGATGCAAAAAAAATTTACAGAAAAAACTCTGTAAATCTACAGAGTTTAGTTAAATGCATGTTATTTTGTAAAATTTTTATAAGATTTCTGAAAAGATTTTTTTTATAACTTTTTTTGCTACTTTTTCAACTTTTTCTTAAAAAAAATATGCAGATAAAATTTTGATGTTTGGTAACAAAAACAAAAACTACTCAAAACAGAAAGCTTTTTTGGTTATAAAAAAAAAAAAAGTATTTTGCTTAAATCTATATTTTAGCAGAAAACTCTGTTAATTATGTGTAAAATTAAGATTACAAAGTAAAAAGTAATATAACAGAGGAAACTTTGTTTTTTTGTCACAACAAAATACAAAGTATTTTCTTTAAATCTGTATTTTAACAGAAAACTCTGTCAAATATCTGTTGAATTGAGATTACAGTCATTTTACAGTGTATTTTACAGAGTTATTATTTCGAGTGTGTTAAATTTGGCTGAACTTTAAATTTTGCTGAAAAATTTTAAAGATTTTTGAAATTTTAGTTTGTGAATATTTTTTTGTATAAATAAGAGTTTCGTGAGTGTGAGTCAACGTGAGTGTGGATGAAGCTTGCGTGAGTGCACGTGAGTATGAGTTATATTAAATTTACTCACGTGATTGTGAGTGAGTGAGTGAGTGAGTGAGAGTAAAAAAAAAAATGCTCGTGAGTGAGTGTGCGTGATTAAAAAATTCCTGTCGTGAGCGTGAGTGAGTCAAAACCCACTCACGCGCCCATCTCAATAAATGATTTTTTTTGTAAAATTTCATACAAAAACAAATTTTGATGCTAATAACCAAATTTGGCTATTTTTGATACATCATCATTAGTAAAGTTAAAATTGCAATTAATTTTTTTTTTTAAATTTCATAAAAAAATACGTTTTTTAATGGTGATAACTAGGGATGAGATTTAAATGCAAATGCATGTTTTTTGTCGATAGTCTAAATACGATATCGACCAATTATCTTTCCGATTCAAGAAATTTGCGTTGAAATTGCATCGATTTGTTTTGGCATATTTTGGTGAAAATGCATATTTTTGCATATTTTGATTTAAAATGAATATCTTGTGCATATTTTAGCATATTTTGGCGTAAATTAGCAAAAACAAAAATTGAAATTTATTTTTTTCAAACACTGTTTTAAAAATTTATTTTGAAAAAAAGAAAAATTATTTTTTTTTCGTAAATTTTTTTTATAGATTTTCTTAATTTTTTTAAAAAAATCTTCAAGTTTTAAATGTTACTGTTTAAAGCCGGTGTTAGCTTTTTAAGAAGTTTTTCCTATAAAAAAACAAAATTTTTATTGTACACATTTTATTTTTTAGTGCATATTTTAACGTTTTTTGTGCATATTGTGAATTTTTTTAACGCATTATTTAAGCGCATATTTTCGATTTTTTAGTGCATGAAAATCTCATCCCTAGTGATAACCGGATTTGATTATCTTCGCTGTAGTCAATTATTTTAGATGCACTTTTGTTTTTGATGCTGATCACTAGATATCGGTATCGATGGGTCTAGGGACCAATAAACTTATTATACTCTCCACCGAAGGGAGGGTGGAGAGTATAATAAGAAATATGAGTGGTCTCAAATTTTTGGTTATTTTACTTTATCTTGTACTTATTGTTAGTTAAAAAAAAAAAATTTAAAACGGTGTTTAGGGTACCGGCATAAAAATGTTTGTTTAAAAATTTGAGTGATCTCAATTTTAGGGATTTTTGCTATACAAGGCTTAATTTGTAACAAGAACAAAATGCAAAATTATTATTTTTTTTATAAACTTACCTTATTGTTACAAAAGCTGATGCAGTACTTCTGCCAAATTCATTTTTCAATGAACATTCATAACGTCCACCATCAAATATTGTGACATTTTTGACAAACAAACTGCCAGTACCACTGACTTGATATTTATCAGTTAACAGCACATTTGGATCAATTATACGGCCATCTTTGCGCCAAGTAATCTGTCGAATAAACCAAAAATGTAATGCATTAATTATGTGTTTAAAAAAAAGTGCTTTGGTAATTTAATAATTTAAATAAAAATCAATCACTCTAGTGAATTTCTCACCCACACTCATCCGCACCATAAATTTACTCACCTGTATACCATCAGTTTCTTCAGCTTTACAAGGCAGCTCAATAGTTGTACCACTTAAGGCATCCAAATTGTACGGTTCAATGATAATACGTGGGGCACTACGTATTTTTTCTACTGTAACAGTAGCCGATACAGATGCATGACCATTTTCATTTTCTGCAATGCAGGTATAAACTCCTGATTGGCCATGGTGAGGGAGGTGGAAGAGAAAAAATTTATTAAAAATTAAACGATGAAACAATTTTTATTTTTTTTTTGATTTTTTTTGCACTTTCTCTCGATTTATTTTTGTATGACAATATTTATTCATTAAATATTCTCATTCAATTTTATGTTTTATTTTCATGTTGTTCATTAAATATTCTCTGTATGTAGCAGTTGTAGTGTGTAATTTACCTGTATCAGATTCCTGGGCATTATTTACTATCAATTCCGTATTTTCATTTTCCAATACCAGATGCTCGTTGGCCGCAATTGATTCACCATTAAACTGCCACATTATAGTCGGTATCGGATTACCATCGGCATCGCATTCCAATACAAAGCTTTTACCGATTTTAATTGTTTGATTTTGTGGCGCCATTAATATTTCAGGCAATTCTGTAAAATACAAGTGATACGATAAAAATGTTAAAAAAGCACACCGTCAGAACAGTAACAGTTATGTATGTAATGGGTAAACCCATCATCATCATCATCGCCATTGCAACGCAGTGAAAGTAATTGCGTCTGTAAACAATTATGGGTTTATTGTTTACACTACATTCCACCTTACAATGTTGTATTGTAATGTTTGTAATTATACGTTCATACGTACGTATGAGTAATGTAATAATGGTGTTAAAGTTTACTAAATGAACATGATGGGAGTGTAACAGAGATGATTATGTGAAGTTCTAAATAGTGGACCAACATTTTAGGTTTCTTAATATAAAAATAAGGGGAATCCATATAAAAGAAGTGTTGAAAATATGGTTGCTGAGTAATACATACTTTATTTTACAACTCAGCATTCAGAAATTCCGAAATTATCCGCTTAGATCTACCCGAGTAAAAAAGTTTTAATATAATCATATATTTTTAAATATAATTATATATAAATGGATCTATCATTCGATCCCAAAAAAAAAATCTTATTAGATTAAATTTGATATAAAAAGATATGTATAACTAGATCCCAAAAATGGAACAGTAAATTTCATCTAATTAGATATTGAAGATCATATTAGATCTAATAAGATAAAATTAGATATTTTTTTATCTAATTAGATCTAATTTTTTATAAAATATAAAACTTGCACGCCCGCCGGAACTATGTTACCGGTTATGTTAAATACCGGATAATAAAAGGATCAGGATTACCCTACCGATTAAAAAAAAAATCCCCTACGTAGTCTTTTTTATTTACTTGTGGACGTTTAAGTCTTCAATAAAAAAATATTTCAAAAAATAATTTAAACAATAAAATTTGAATACCTTCACTGGTACGTTGTCATGGTCGTTCCGGGGGGAAAAAATATTAACAATTTTCGAACCCTTATGTCGGGATTTTGGATTTTGATTGAATAAATATTTCAGTGAAAAAAGAAATTGGAAAAAAATAAGTTTGAGTGAAAAAATATATAAAGGGGAAAAATTGAAACACCAAAAGTTTGAGTGAAAAATATCACTCCATACTGTTCTCTGCTCTATTCCATTTCGTTCCCCGTTCTACTCCACTTCATTTCCAATTCTTTCTCCTTCTTCTTTGGTCATTATTATTGGAACAAGAAAAGTACCAAAAGTACACTATATTACCCCCATTAGAAACGGAATTTCCAAAAATTACCTCTTCCAGAATGTTTTTTCTTCACCGAAGGATCCCATAATCTATATTTCAATAATCTAGGATCATTGTTTCAGCAAATATTAAAAGTACAAAAAGTATACTTTTTGTACTTTTTTTATCCCCTTTAAGAAACGGAATTTTCAAAAAGTACTTTTCCCAATCTTTTTTTTTATCCCCTTTAAGAAACGGAAATTTCAAAAAGTACTTTTCCCAATCTTTTTTTTTCACCGAAGGATTTAGCATTCCAAATTTCAAGTTTCTGTGACCATTATATCTGGAAATAAATAAGTACACTTTTTTACCCTTTTAGCCCTTTATTTTCCGTAGGGCGAACCTTTTCAAATTTCAAAATTCTATGATAATTTTTTCAGAAAATAAAAAAGTAACAAAAAGTTTACATACTTTCGGCATTTTTAATTAAAGGTACTTTTTATAAAAGATTCTTTTTATAAAAGGTACTTTTTATAAAAGGTACTTTTTATAAATGGTACTTTTTATAAAAGGTATTTTTTATAAAAGGTACTTTTAATAAAAAGCACTTTTTATAAAAGGTACTTTTTATAAAAGGTACTTTTTATAAAAGGTTCGTTTTATAAAAGGTGCTTTTTATAAAAGATACTTTTTATAAAAGGTATATTTTATAAAGGGTACTTTTTATAAAAGGTATTTTTTATAAAAGGTACTTTTTATAAAAGGTACTTTTTATAAATGGTACTTTTTATAAAAGGTACTTTTTATAAAAGGTACTTTTTATAAAAGGTACTTTTTATAAAAGGTACTTTTTATAAAAGGTACTTTTTATAAAAGGTACTTTTTATAAAAGGTACTTTTTATAAAAGGTACTTTTTATAAAAGGTACTTTTTATAAAAGTTACTTTTTATAAAAGGTACTTTTTATAAAATGTACTTTTTATAAAAGGTACTTTTTATAACAGGTACTTTTTATAAAAGGTACTTTTTATAAAAGGTACTTTTTATATAAAGGCAACTTTTTATAAAAATATAAATAACACAAGGCAACACTTTTTTTGCCCGGGTTCTGATAGCTAATTTTGGGTATTAGGGGTACGCTGATTTCAAATCTGGCTGCCGTTTTTTTTGGGTCAGCTCTAGTTTTTGAGATATAGCCTAAGGAAACTTTGAAAATAGGCTGTTTTTGGCATGTTTGTGAGTCTATATTTACCAACACTAGTCTTACATCCAAAAAGTGAATGACGATTTTAGGTATGTTGGATATGCTGATTCCAAAAATGCTCTTACTTTTGTTGAGTTATCTTTAGTTTTTGAGATATCGCTGAAATAAAATTTTTAAATTTATGACCTCTTTAATTTTGTCCGAATATTTATGCCCTTTTTAATAACTCGAAAACTAAAGCTGTCAGAAAAAAGCTAATAGCAGTTTTGGAATGCTGGCATCCAATATAGTTAAGTTCGTGTTTAAAACTGAGGCACTAAATTTTTTTTTGGAAATTATAGCCAAGCAAAGTTGGTAAAAAACGCGCTTTTCCGACTCTTTGCTCGCGAACGCGAGCTGATGGAAACAATCGGATAACAGATTCGGAATCAGCACACTAAAATCCATATAAATCAGTTATCAAAGGTCAGGCAAATTGAAAAAGGTCAAATTTTGTCAACCTGTGTAATTATCTTAAGTATGTACTACGGTACTTTAAAAATTAAAATAGATTTCAAAAGAGTACATTTGTATCAACTTTATCATTACTGAAGTGTTCGTATGAATGGCACTTAATGAGTAACATGTACATAGATTTGTTAAAGCGATGTTTGTGTTGATAGGATTTAGTGGCATGTGTGCAGGCGAGCGTAAAAGTAATGCATTCCTTAAAATATCGTCCCATTAAATATACATATTTTAGATATTTTCAAAAATCACAACGGAGGTACTGGTATCTCTAAAGGCACCCAGCGATTATGCATGAATCATTCATAACACTGCACAACAAAATCAAATTTTTTCCAAAATTACAAGGTCAGACCAAAAAATTTTGATAGAAGAGACAAAAAAAAAAATACACGTGTATCGGCGTTTTGAAAGTTTACATCTGGGTTTCATTTTAGGGGGAGGTAAAGTTTCCCCCAAATGCAGATGTTGTATTGTCAATCCTCATTGAATATCGAGTGAAGCTTACGTTTAAAGTATATGGTGTGTTCAGCAAATTTATGTAAAATGTTACGGAGAACATTTTTGTGGAACATGTTAACCCTCTAACTCCTCAAGATAAGGGTCTTTTTGTCCTTCTTTTCAAATAAAGCAAAAAACACCATTAAAACAGGGATTTAAGGGGTTTAAATGTTCCGCAAAAATATTCGCCGTGAAATTTTACTATAAGTCCCTGAATACACAAAAACTGAAAACTCAACCAGAAAGTCAGAAATAAGACACAACAAAAGACAGTTTAGGGTTAATTTCGCATTTATTAAGAAAATCGAGTAAAGCTTACGTTTAAAGTATATGGTGTGTTTAGCAAATTTATGTAAAATGTTACGGAGAACATTTTTGTGGAATATATTAACCCTCTAACTGCTCAAGATAGGGGTCTTTTATGACCAACTTTTCAAAAAGAGCAAAAAACACCACTAAAACAGGGATTTAAGGGGTTTAAATGTTCCGCAAAAATAGCCGCCGTGAAATTTTACTATAAGTCCCTGTATACACCAAAACGGAAAACTCAACAAGAATGTCAGAAATAAGACACAACAAAAGAGAGCTTAGGGTTAATTTCGCATTTATTAAGAAAATTGAGTAAAGCTTACATTTAAAGTGTATGGTGAGTTCAGCAAATTTATGTAGAATGTTACAGAGAACAGTTTTGTAGAATATATTAACCCTCTAACTCCTTAGGGTAAGGGTCTTTTTTGTCCTTCTTTTAAAAAAGAGCAAAAACCACCATTAAAACAGGTATTTAAGGGGTTAAAATGGTCCGCAAAAATATTTTCCGTGAAAGGAACTTATAGTTAAATTTCACGGCGAACATTTTTGCGGAACATTTTAACCCCTTAAATCCCTGTTTTAATGGTGTTTTTTGCTCTTTTTGAAATGAAAGACAAAAAATACTTACTACTTTGAGGAGTTAGAGGGTTAACATATTCTACAAAAATGTTCTCCGAAACATTTTACATAAATTTGCTGAACACACCATATACTTTAAACGTAAGCTTTACTCGATTTTCTTAATAAAGGCGAAATTAACCCTAAACTGTTTTTTGTTATGTCTTATTTCTGACTTTCTGGTTGAGTTTTCCGTTTTGGTGTATTCAAGGACTTATAGTAAAATTTCACGGCGAATATTTTTACGGAACATTTAAACCCCTTAAATCCCTGTTTTAACTGTGATTTTTGCTCTTTTTGAAAATAAGGACAAAAAAGACCCTTAAATTGAGGAGTTAGAGGGTTAACATATTCCACAAAAATGTTCTCCGTAGCATTTTACATAAATTTGCTAAACACACTATATACTTTAAACGTAAGCTTTACTCGATATTCAATGACGATTGACAATACAACATTTGCAATTGGGGGAAACTTTACCTCCCCCTAAAATGAAACCCAGATGTAAACTTTCAAAACGCCGATACACGTATATTTTTTTTTTGTCTCTTCTATCAAATTTTTTTGGTCTGACCTTGTAATTTTTTTTGTGTTGTACAGTGTAATTCATCATATTTTGAAAATCCGTCAGATTTTGAGGCACTTCTTGACCCAGTTCTGAAACTACTTCTACTTCAGTTTAATCTTACATTTTAGTTCCGATAAATCAATTCTGGATCCTGTTGTTTAGATTTGTATCTATATGAACGTTCTGTGTGCACCTGTTCCAAACAAGGATTTACTTTAAAAAATAATGCATTCTTTCAAGTTCTGATGTGCAAAACTTAAAGTGTTTATCAGTGCATACTAATCTGTTTGTCAAAGACAAACAACCAACATTAGCTTTGACATTTCTCTCTAATATGAAAATAAGCATTGCATGGAAAATGTTGTTTGTTTTTTAAATTTTCCACCTAATTGTTAAAATAGTTAATGAAAATTGTTTTTAAATAAGTATTTTTAACGCGTTTAAATTAAATTTATTATAGAATACTATGAGATGGTAAGCTATGTAGAATCGCGAAAAATCGTTCAAGATTTTAAATGCGCCTTGAGAAATGTAAATGAGATTACACTTGTTTACAGAGATTTTGATCTACAACATTTGCATTTAATTTCCATGTAAAATCTCGTGTTGAGTCCGAAAATGAAGTCCAAAGTTTCAAAAGTAGAACAGTTTTTGAGATATTGTCAACGTTTTCAAATGTTTTGCTTTAAACAAAACGTGGACAATTAAATGATTTATAAATTCTACATACACCATCTTAAATCTAATTATCAACAATTTTGTTTCAATTTTACAGAAATTTGGAGAAAAAAGTAAATTCTATTGTAAATTTCAGAAAGAAAAAAATTTAGAAAATCCATTTCTGTCTTTAGAGTTTACGTCTTATCTATTACGAAGAAAATAAAAATGTTTGTTAAGAAAATCCGTTAAAAATTGTAAAAGTTACATGCATTTGAGTAAAAATGCATTTTTTATCATTTAATTTTTTTTTTTCTTTCTTAAATTTACAATAAAAATTACTATTTTCCCAAAATTTGATCCAAAATCGTAGTGAGTGTGCGTGAGTCGATTTTTTTTGCGTAAGTTTGCTTGATTTATTTTCTCTTCAAATTTTCTTTCGTACCAAAAAAAGCAACAAAAAAAAATTGTAAAATTTGGCTTAGAGTCCCCGCACAACAATGTCGGAGCGGTTGAGGTTTTCGGTCATGAGAGAGTATAGGCGCAAAACAAAGACGGCAGCGGAAAATCCTATCATATGTTGATTTTTACACTATTTTTCCACTTTTTCGTCACTTTTTTATTTAAATTAATTGTATTTTTATTTATCAATATGATTTTTTCATATTGATTCGTTTTTTTCTGTTTTTTTTTCAATTTTAATATTTTTTTCTTTTTAGAGATCATATTTTTTGTTTACTTTATCGAAAAAAATCTAAATATTTGTAAAAAAGTGGCAACATTTTCATTTCAAAAATTAAGGGAGAGAGAGAAACCGACACAAAAATAAAATTGATTTTATTCTGGCGGTTTTCGGTCGAGCGTTTTTTTATGCCAAATTTGTATGAAAAAAACGTCACCGACATTGTTGTGCGGGGACTCTTAACTTAAGATTTCGTCCCGAAAAAAGCAAAAAAAAATGGAAAATTTCGCTGAAATTTAAATTTTGAAAGATTTTTCAAAGTTTAGTTTTCGATTTTTTTTGTATAAATAAGAGTTTTGTGAGTCAACGTGAGTGTGTGGAAGCTTGCGTGATTACAAGTGAGTTTGTGTTGTATTAAATTTACTCACGTGATTGTGAGTGAGTGTGAGTAGAAAAAATTTGCTCGTGACTGAGTTTGTGTCGTGAGCGTGAGTCCAAAATCACAGGCGCGCCCATCTCTAGTTTCTAGCCTCCTAAAAAAAGTATTCGCGGCCAAAATTATAAGTTCAAGGGTCACTAAGATGACCTTAAAAGTAAAAAAAATCTGAATTTGCCATGTTTAAACCTCAATATTTCGATAAATCAGCAATTTTTGAACGTGATGATAAATCCGTTAGATAGGTGTTCGAACACCTTTCATTTAACCCCAATCTAAAAATTATCACTTTAGTAGAAATGTTAAAAAAATATAAAAAACTCGGAAAAATTAATTTTCTCCCCAATTTTCTCGAAAATTGAAGGGGTGCATTGGGTATTTTTTTTTTGTAAAGTTAAAATAATAAATTTTAAAGACTTTTTCTAGATTGAAATTAGTGTTTCTAAGCCGGTTAACCAAAAATCCAGTTTGACAAAAAACCGGTTTTACGGTTTGGAAACACAAATTGCAGTCAAAAAAACTTTTTTTAGGTTTATTATTTTAACTTTACAAAAAAACTACTAATGGATCCCCTTCAATTTTCGAAAATGAAATGGGGTAAAAATGAGTTTGCCTTAGTTTTTAATATTTCTAGTTATTTTTATATAGCATGTGTGTGTGTGTCCATTTTTTGCTTCGTCATATTAACGGGGTTGCCAGACTTTTTTTTTGGCTTTGTCGCCAAATAGGATGTAAAATATCGCCAAAATTCAATTTTGTTCAGATTTCTTAAAAAAAAATATTTTCATTTAAAAAAAGAAATTTTGTTAAATAATAAAAGACAGAAATAAACTTTATGGCAAAAATCGCCCAAATCCGAAAAATTTATATATACATATATATAAAAGAGTAATATGACTGACTGACATACTCATTCATCATCGCCCAGCCCAAACCGCTGAAGTTAGAGACTTGAAATTTGGACTGTAGTTTGACCTCCCGGAATATAGATCCATTAAGGCTGTATTTTTGCCAGTGTTAATTCTAAGGGGGTCAAAAGGGTAAAAAACAGTACTTTTGGTGCTTTTTATATCTCCTGAAATAATGGTCATAGAAACTTGAAATTTCGACAGTATGTTCACATCCTAGAATATAGATCCAGTACGGCTGGATTATTGCCAATGTTGATTCTAAGAGGGTAAAAAGGGAAAAATCTGTACTTTTGGCACCTTTTATATTTCCTTAAAAAATTGTCACATAGACTTGAAATTTGGACTGTATGTTCACCTCCCGGAATATAGATACCCTAAGGCTGGGTTTTTGCCAATGATTTTTCTAATAGGGTAAAAAGGGTAAAAATATGTACTTTTGCTACATTTTATATTTCCTTAAATAATGGTACTAGAAAATGGAAATTTGCAATGTCGGTTCACCTTCCGAAAAAAAGATTCACTAAGGCTCGGGTTTTGCCAATGTTGATTCTACTGAGGTAAAATGGGTAAAAAAGTACTTTTGGTACTTTTTTTTATTTACTGAAATTTTATTCAAACTTGAAATTTAGAATGTAGGATCCTTTAGTGAAATAAAACATTCTGGAACAAGTACTTTCTGAAAATTCTGTACCGTTTTCAAAAAGTACCTTTTATAAAAAGTACCTTTTATAAAAGGTTCCTTTATAAAAAGTACCTTTTATAAAAAGTACCTTTTATAAAAAGTTCCTTTTATAAAAAGTACCTTTTATAAAAAGTACCTTTTATAAAAAGTACCTCTAATAAAAAGTACCTTTTATAAAAAGTACCTTTTATAAAAAGTACCTTTCATTAAAAGTACCTTTTATAAAAAGTACCTTTTATTAAAAGTACCGAAAGTACACTTTTTGGTACTTTTTTATTTCCTGAGGTATAAATAAAACAAACTTTTTTGTTTTTTAAATCATCACATTGGTGGAGGGTATTTAAAGATTCGGCACAGCCGAATATAGCTTTCTTACTTGTTTTTTGGATAAAATCGATTTAAGCGAGTTGATCCCAACCTTCCAAAAATCTCAAAAACCTTTAAGCCATTAGAATTCAAATTCCGCTTCAAGAGTTGCAAATATTACAAATTTTTTTTTTTGGTGAAACGCCCTAATATACATATCTCTTAATTGCTTCTTCTTGTATGTAGAATATGGCTGACCTCTAATATATGGGAAAATTGAAAACCCATCTGTTTCAAAATCGGAGGCCAATTTTGTGTGAGGTTTAGATAAAAAAAAATTACAAAAATATAACACGAATATAACACGAACATAACACGAAAAGTTTTCGAGACATTGCTATTCGAAATTTTGAAATATTTTTTTTTTTAAATTCTTGATCGTAGGAAAAAACAGCAATTTTTTTTAGAAAATTTTGCACAATATCTCGAAATCCATTCGACCACAAACTCACACAGCAATTTTTAATTTTTAAATTTATTGAGACGATTTTAAGGTTGTGGTGCCTCGACTTATCGACCTTCGCGAAAATTTCCTTAACTCCCGAACTAACTGGAATATAGCAAAATACGTATCGACTTAAATTTAATAAAGATTATTTCGTAGTCATGTGGATAACATGTCTTCACATAAAAACCCCCAAAATTTATACATTTTCCTGAAAAAAATATTTCATGAAGCCGAATTTTTACACGGTTATGCCACCGTTGAATAGGGATTAAAAGATCTTTCTTCTCATATAGAAACATCGTATAGTTTCTTAAAAAGAAATGGCTGAAAAATCCAAAAAAAAACATTTTTTCGCGATTTTTTGACCTATGGCCAATATGGCCAATAAGCCGAGACACCCCAACCTTAGAATTGTCTCTCTTCTATATACATAATTTTAGTTTCATGCAAATCGGTTCATTAGGGTTGAGACACTTCCCTTTCTAAAAGATAGTTAAGGGTTTAAGTTGAAATAATTTCTTAAAATTACAGACATTTTTGGTATCCCATACCGGTTTCAAACACTCCAGTTAGTGTTATCATCAGTAGGATTTTAAATATCGGTTTTTCTAGGTAATGACATTTAAAATTATACTGATGGTAACTGAAGTTTTTGAAACCGGTATGAGAATACCAGAAATGTGTAATTTTTAGAAATTAAATTTTTCTTCTGCATTTTCTAACTTAAATTCTTATTTAAATTTATTTAACTGTTATTTTAACCTTTAAATATTTAATTTTTTTTAAATATATCCCACTTACCATTAAACATTATTATTTATTTTATAAATTAAATTTTATTATAATTGTTATTTTAAATTAAACACTCCTAAACGTGTAATTTATGCCACAATGAAAAAAAATCCTAATTGAATTTTTAAAATTCAATGGTCGTGCGTAAATATATAAAACCACAACATTGTTATAAGTCAATTAAATACATACGTTACGCATACATAAATTTAATTAACATGAACGTTACATTAAATGCGTATAATAGTAACGATAATATGCCAAATCCTAGCTACGTCACTGTTCATAATCCAGATAATGCCATAAAACATATGGCCATAGAAACTAATGTTTGTGGTGAAAATACAATACGGGTTAATTGAATGGGGGAATGGATGTTATTGAAAATTTCACAGAAAAAAATAATTGCTGTGTTTTTTATTAAGTGGATTTATTTTCTGATTAATCTTATTTTGTTAAAAAAAAAAATATTTTACAATATTAAAACAAATTTGGAATATTTTTTTCCGCAATCTTCGATAAATTATCAATTATAATCCGAAAAAATTATAAAAGAATTTGAAAAATGAAAAAAGTTATAAATAAATCAAAATTAATCCAAAACGGATTTATTAAATCCTAAAATTTAGTTGGATTAATTTTGATTTATTTGTAACTTTTTTAATTTTTAAAATTTTTTTATTATTATTTCGGATTAAAATTGCTAATTTATTGTAGATTATTAATTAGAATAAAATTAATCCAAAAATAAATCCACTTATTGAAAAACACAGCAAGTATTAATATTTTTTTAAAGGAAGATTATTAATTGATTTAATTAAAAAATTAATTGATATGGGATTTGCAAAAATACATCTTAATTTATTTAATTATTTTTATACCCTCCCGAGTAAATTTTTTTTTGATATAATCATATATTATTTGATACAATCTTATATGAGTAAATATGGTTCCGTATAAATTTATATAAAACAAGTAAGAAAGTTATAGTCGGTCGAGACCGACCATATGATACCCTACACCAGTGTTTTCCGGAAAATGGGTCCCAAGTCCAAACATGGACCGATTGGATCTGTCCTTTGTTAGATCTTTATTTAGTGTAGAGAACACACACAGATAAAATTTTAGTGGAATTGGTTTATTTTTTGTCAATAGACCGATTTAACTGAATATCGGTCAAAATTTTTATATGGGGGGCTAAGTCCAAAAATGGTCCAATTATATTTCGATTTGATTAGGTTACTAAAGTACACGTTTAACACCTAAAAATAAAATTTTTATCAAATATTTCCATTTTTATGAATTTTGACGGAAATATGTGAATATCGGGAGGGTGGTTTGTATGGGGACTACCAGAAGGACTGATCCGATATCTTTTAAATTTGGAATGGTGATTCGTGCATACAAAATTACCTGCTAAATTTCAAAGCGATATCTATTATAATACGGTTATTATAGTCATTTTAGCCGAATCCAAAGGGGGCCTTTGTATGGGGGCTAGATCTTAACATGGACCGATCTTCTCCAATTTCAATAGGCTTCGTCCTTAGGCCAAAATATGCTTAAGTTTCAAACTTCAAGCCAATTGATTGAAAATTGCGACCCGTATCGTGCTTAAACCGATAGATGGACAGACGGACAGACGGACGGACGGACGGACGGACGGACGGACGGACGGACGGACGGACAGACAGACGGACGGACGGACGGACAGACGGACAGACGGACAGACGGACGGACGGACATCGCTAAATCGACTCAAAAAGTAATTCTGAGTCGATCGGTATACTTGAAGGTAGGTCTAGGACCAATATTTCGGGTAGTTACAAACATCAGCACAAACTCATTATACCCTGTACCACAGAGTGGTGTAGGGTATAATTATATCTATCACCTTGATATGGTTGATCTACTTTATATGTAAATACATTGCTCAATATATGATTAGATTGGTATTTTGTTTTTTTTTCAATCAAATTATATAAAAATAGATATTGTAAGATAAATTTGATATAATAAGATTTGACCAAATTCCAGACCAAATTGTATAAAAAAAAATATATTGGTCCTAGACCTACCCTTCAAGTATACCGATCGTCTCAGAATCGCTTTTCGAATCGATTTAGCGTCGTCTGTCCATGCAAACCTTGTTTGTTCGCACGATGCAAGTCGCAATTTTTCTTCGATTGGTCTGAAAATTGAAATTTAAGCTTTTCTTGACTAAAGGACGAAGCCTAACGAAATCGGTCCATGTTTAGACCTAGCTTCCATACAAACACCCCCTTTGAATTTGGCTCAAATGGCTTTGATATCCGTATTTAAATAGGTAACTATTTGAAATTTGGCAGGTAAACGTATTTCGTATTCATAAATCATCCCTGCAAACAAAACGATACGACATCGATTCGCCGTTGTATTGCCGATACGATAAATGTTATTGCGGCAATTATCGAATTCGTATCGCCGGCGATACACCTTTCGGGAGAAACTGTTACCCGACGGCAATACATGCCGGCGATACGAAAACGATTCGTCTTGGCGATAAAAAGGCAATATCGCCAGATAATCGTATAAACGAAAAATAATAAATTTGTAGGACTAAAAACATTTGCATCCACCTGAAAAACATACCCGCAACATTCGCTGAATTTTTTATTTTATCTTTGAACGCACATTTGTGTTTTTCGGCCAATTTTATATTCTTTCAAAGATTTCTTGTTGTGCTTCATAAATTATTTTATTTTAAATTGACAAAGAAATAAAAATTTTCAATATATTTTTTTGTTTATCGCCAAAATATCGTTCGTATGAGAAAACGGCGATATAATAAAAATACTACTTTGATTTTTTTTATTAAAATGATAAATTTTCGTATCGCCGCAATATCTTTTCGGCGATATATCGCCCTATTGTTTGCAGGGATCATTCCAAATATGATCAGTTCTACTTGTAGTCTCCATACAAACCACCCACCCGATATATCTTAAATTCATGAAAAAGTTAAATATTTGATTAAAATTTTGTTTGTAGGTGTTTAACGCGTGCTTTGTAGCCTTATCAAATCTGATTACAATTGGACCATTTTTGGACTTAGTCCCGTATAAAAATGTTGTCCGATATTCAAATAAATCAGTCAATTGGCAACAAAAAAAGCCTATTTCACAAAAATTTGTTTTTTGTGTGTTTGCTACAGTAATTAAAGATCCAACAAAACATAGATTCAATCTGTTCATGTTTGGGCTTTGGATCCATTTTCCGGGAAACACTTGTGTGGGGTATTATATCGTCGGTCATGACCGACTTGATTTTTTTTTCTCGTTTTAACTAATTTTGTAATTTAACTACAACAAGTAAAAAAGTTAAATTCGGCCTTGCCGAATGTAGTGATACCCTCCACAATTTCAAAAAGATTATTGCAAACAACTTTATTTAAAAGGAAATTACTTTTGAAAAAAAAAAAAATTTAAAAAAATTTCCGCGAAAAAAAAATTTGGTAAAAAAAAAATCCGCGATTTTTTTTTGTCAAAAAATATGTTCGTACTTGTTTAAATACCATTTGGTGTTCAATTATGTTCACACATGTCAACCAGAAGCCGAATTAAAGCATTTTGTATTTTTAGGTTATGTTGAATGTACTGAAAATTTTGAGGTATGCTTACATTTTCGTTCATAACTTTTGAACCGCTGAACCGATATCGCTCAAATGCAATACCAAACTTCTCGGGAGAACTTCCAATATATATGTTAAGTTTCAGTCATCTCTGTGCAATATTTTGACCGCGAGAGCATTTTCCACAGACAGACGGACAGACGGACAGACGGACAGAGGGACAGACGGACATCGCTAGAATGTCTTAAAATCGATCGGGCATCATGAATATATATACTTTATGGGGTCCCAGACCGATATTTTGATGAGTTACAAACGGAATGACAAACTTATATATACCCTCTATCACTAAGTGGAGGGTATAAAAATTAAGTAATCTTTTAATTTAAATGGCATTTGAAAATAAAACCTTATCCAGCCTGTCCTTGGTGTATCCATCATGTAGCAAGAACATGTCTACAAAATATTTCTATCAAAATCATTAAAATAAATTTGTTCAAATGTTGTCTCTGGCATATTTATACCCTACACAACTCTGTGGTACAGGGTATAATGAGTTTGTGCTGATGTTTGTAACTTCCCGAAATATTGGTCCTAGACCCACCTTCAATTATACCAATCGACTCAGAATCACTTTTTGAGTCGATTTAGCGATGTCCGTCCGTCCGTCCATGTTAAGGTTGTGCGCACGATACAGGTCGCAATTTTTAACCGATTTGTCTGAAATTTGAAACTTAAGCTTCTTTTGACCCAAGGACGGAGGCTATTGAAATTGGAGAAAATCGGTCCATGTTTTGACCTAGCCCCCATACAAACATCCCCTTAAAATATGAGTCAAATGACCCTAACAACCGTATTTTAATAGGTATCCTTTCGAAATTTGGCAGGTAAATGTGTTTTGTATTCACAAATCACTATTCCAAATTGTAAAGGAATCGGACCAGTTCTTCTTGTAGCCCCTATACAAACCACCCTTCCGATATTCACATAAATCACTAAAATTTCATGAATATAAAAAATATTTTATTAAAATTTTGTTTGTTTGTTTTTAACACGTTATTTAATAAACCAATCAAATCTGATTATAATCACCATTTTTGGAGTTAGGTCCCATATGAAAATTTCGCCCGATATTCACTTAAATCGGTTTATTGGCAACAAATAAAAGACTATTTCACTCAAATTTGGTTTGTGAGTGTTTTCTACACTTATTAAAGGATTGACAAAAGATAAACCCAATCGCTCAATGTTTGGACTTGAGACCCATTTTCCGGGAAACACTGGTGTAGGATATTATATGTTCGGTCTTGACAGACTACAATTTTCTTACTTGTTTTTTATTTTTTTTTATCCAATTGTATATGACATCATATGAATATACATATGGTTCAGTTCATTATGAATTTATAGTCATAACATATCCATCATATTCATACATATTTATTGTTTATATATATAAAAAGTCTGTATATTAGGGAAACACTTATTAGGTAATGTTTCCGAGACTCCAAAATACTTTAAAATTACATCCAATTCATATTTAATTTATGTGTTGTGGTGTGCATTTAAAATTCCTTATGAATTTGTCCAGATTCAAACATTTTCTTAAGTGTGATCAATATCTTAGGAAACCGAAAAAGTACCAAAATATAATTTTTAACCATTTTATACACTTTTAGAAACAGAATTTTCTAAAGGCATTTTTTCGGAATGTGATCCTACATTCCAAAAATCAAGTTTTTATGACCAGTAGATCGAAAAAGAACTTAAGAACACTGAGTTCAAGTTTCTAGCTCCATTATTTCAGAAGATAGAAAAAGTACCAGTACTAAAATTATTTACCCTTTTCGTTTTATTAATAACGGAATTTCTAAAATATATTTTTTTTCTTAGTGTTATTTTGGCAGAAAGATGCGATCATAGTGACATAGTAGTCCATCGACCGTTTTGTAGATCTGGCATCACCAAAAATAATTGAAAAAATCTGGTAATGCCACACTAAAAGTTCAAACGTAAAAAAAAGAGGGACAAACAATAATTTGTATCTCCATACCGTTCTTTTTTCCAGTAATTTGCGCCATTAAAATCATAACTAAAAACACTTGTAAAGCGCAAAATTTGGCAATAATTGAGGTTTTGTGAAAGTAAAAGGAATGCACTTTTTTCCTTATAATTTATTAAATTAAAATTATTCGATTTCAACTTCGAATGAAAACGTGATCAACAAAACATTAAACTTGATTTCATGTGATTCAGAAATTTTCATGTGAATTGAAAAGTTGTGAAAGACACAACAGAGGCCTAAATTAAAAAAATGCCGTAAGTATTAAATTGTTCCACAATTCTGGGGGGTAATTGTGTATTTCGATTCGAAAAGAGAAGCTATTCGAACGAAATTTTTGGTTCTAATTTAAAGTACCTAAAATAATTTTTATTCGAGCGAAAATCTTTTGGCATATTATTGTTTATCCTTTTATTCTAAAAATAAACAAAAAAAGATTTTTCTCATAGCGAGTTACATTTTACAAAGGATCAAAATTTTCCGAGTTCGAACAGTTTCTTTCGAATCGAATTACACAATTACCCCCTTGTAATAAATTTATCTTACTAGTTTTATTAAATTTTTTTTTAGAAAACACGTAAAAAAAGGATGCGTATTGAAATGTCCTGCAGGGGAACATCTCCACGTTTTTACTAATGTTCCAAAAAAGTAAGTCATGTTGAACTTTTTTTCCAGTTTATGGTTTATGTTATAAAGTTTAATACTCCACCAGTTCTAGGCTAAAAGGAAAAATAAAATTTATGGTTATTGACCATTTTAGTATTTTTTAAAAATTCTAAGACCGGTCGGCTTTTTTAAACCCTCCAACTACAGTATGAAGTATACTCACTTTGTGATTCCGTGTGTAACGCATCTAAATATTCTCCTAGGACACCATAAATTATTTATCAGTGGTCGGTTCTAAGACATTCTGTGAATGTCAGTGTGTCTGTCCTTCCGTCTGCCTGTAGAGAACAAAATAAAAGAACTAGAAGCCTGAAGTTTGGTTCGAATATGTATGATAATCGTACCAGGGTGGAAAAAGTTCCCTCTTGAAGAACATCACCATCCTCTGACAAACGCGATTTTTATTATTTTTATGTTAGAAGAAGTTTAAAGTTCTCCATTTGGACCGAGGGACATCTTTTTTTTGTCTATATAGGCTTGTAGCCAAGATTTTAAGCTTTCATTTGCGCTAAAAAACGGCGCTGTAAGTCTAAAACTTACAGAAATATTAAGGGTCAAAGTTGTTTTTTTAAAACTTTTTTCAGGTTTTTTGTTAAAATTGTATTTGTAGAAACATACAGACATCTGACTAACTACTAATCGAATTTAAAAATTTTTTTCTGCGTAGCCGGCCTTCGGCCGGGCTTAGGGATTACAAACTCCATGCATTAAACCCACCCTCTCTGCAGAAAACGGGGATTATGACCAAAATTGCTTTGGACTTACTCCCCATAATGTGAATGGGGGTTATGCGAAAAAAGTTCGGTAGTTTAGCCCGGTTAAAATCACTTTATGGGGGTTTCATGTTACAAATCGTTGGAAAGGTCTTAAATTCACCTTTTTAATGATACCACATTCGTCTCGATCGGAGTAGTAGTTTGTCAGATATCTGTATGTTTCCACAAATCAATAAAATTTTAACAAACATCCTTAAAAAAGTAAAAAAAAAAAATAAAGTTACAACTTTGACCCCTAATAAATCAGTATGTTTTAGACTTACAGCGCAGTTTTTTTGCGCAAATGAAAGCTTAAGGTCTTGGCTACAAGCCTATATAGACGAAAAAAATGTTTATATACGTGCGATTTTGAGATATTAAGCATTTTGTAAAAAAAGTCTAGTTAAAATTTTTTAAAATTTTGTCGCTTATGGGGTTAATTAAACTACGTCATGTTACACCCCGTTGGAAAGGTCTTTAATTACCCTTTCTAATGATACCATAACCGTCTTGATCGGATAAGTAGTTTTTGAAATATTTAAGAAAAACCACTTTAACTTTAAACCCCTGCCCCTCCCAAACGGGGTACGTCCCCACGGGTTTGAACACCACACTCGAAATCTAACAGTCCAAGGATTAAGGTCATATATATTTTTTTTAATTTAAACAAAGTTCGGTAAAGTTTATTTATGCCAAATTATTTTCTCCTAATCTACAAACGAAATATACAATTTTTTTGTAAGTTTTTTAAAAAACATTTTTTTTTTTTTCAAAAATACAACCATTCCTATGGTTTAAAAGCATTATATGCTGTATATTTATCTTTAACAACTTTTTAATAATTTTATTCATGCCAGGCGGTAATTTTTTTTAAGTTTCGGTTTCGGTTCGGTTTCGGCCGAATATTACTTTTTCGGCCGAATATTCGGTTCGGTTTCGGTTCGGTCTCGAAAACTGGTTTCGGTCGGACTCTACAAAAGAGCCCTATTTCTATATCCAAAAACTATGTACATTAAGTTGGAGCAAATTTGCCTTTTTTAATTTCAAAATATTCTGGGTTCGAAAAAGTTTATGTCAATATTAACACACAAAAAATATTGGAACTGTAGGGCAATGCCCTTATGTTCCTTTTTTTACAAAAAATGTAAGGATCAACAAATTAAATTTTATCATAAAAAAAAACTTTTTCAGTAAAGCTTGATTTACATGTTAACTACCCTTGACCACCCTTATCTACTATTTTCCAGTATTGGGGGATAACAATTGTCAATTTTAAATAATTTTTCATACAAAATTATTTAAACCCGGCAAACCATATCCCCAATACTGGGAAATAGTAGATAAGGGTGGTCAAGGGTAGTTAACATCTAAACTGCCCTTAATGTCCAAATATAAACTAATATTTTTTTTGCTTTAAAAATAAATATATATTTTTTTACTTTGTTGTGAACTTTCTGATTTTAAAGTCAAAAAAGGAACGTAAAGACATTGCCCTACAGGTGCAATATTTTTATATACATATGTATATTATTAATCAGTGATCGATTCTAAAACATTCTAGAAATGTTTGTGGAAATGGCGATCACGGCCAATATATTACACAGATATGACTGAAACTTAACATATTCAGGGTATTCACTTCAGAATTTTTTGATCCTTGCAACAGTGCAATATTGCAACATTTTTTTAAAAAAAAAATTTTAATAAAGTTTTTATTTTTCTATTACCTTTTATATGATGCGTAGTTGCAAGAAAATATTTGCAATTTATTTTAATATACATAAAATTGCTTTTATTCACAAAGAAACAAGCAAAAAAAGTTGCAATTTTGACATTGCGCAATTTTGCAAGACTAAAATTTCTGACGTGAATTCCATTATTTACTTTCTGTTGCCATGAGAAGTTTGGTATTGGATTTGAGAGAAATCAGTACAGCGCACAGTGATTCGTTCCCATATATCGAGTGGGCAAAAATAGAATATTGGTCGCAGAATTCTGAAATTTGGCACACAATCATTTAATTATCTAATCAAGAAAAAAACGAGTTTTTGGAAAAATCGGAGCAAGGACACGCCTACCCCCCATATATCCTGAAATTTAAATATGTGATTAAAACTACAAAAATGGTCACAAAATTCCCAAACTTTGTCAATGTTACCAATTTTGATATAGTATTTTATGTGTTCATTTTTTTCGAGATTGAAGCAAGGACTCGTGTGGCTGCCATATATCCTTTTTCTTAAAAAAATTGTAAATCGCTCAAAAATTACTCCATACCCTTAAAATTTTTTTTAAAAATTTGAATAAGTGATGTCAATGTGTGTGCCAAATTTCGCTGAAATCGGTTCTGTAAAACAAAAGTTATTTATATATCTTTTTTAAAAACTGCAATAAAGTGTTAATATAGTTTAATCACAAAAATAAAATAGAAAGAGTTGTCAACGATTTTCCAAATTTGGTACGCAAGCACAAAATTAATTAATAGAAAAAAAAAAATTAAAATTTTGAGCAAATCGGTCGAAGGACATTTGTGCCTGTCGTATATCCTGAAATTTAAAAGTGGAGTTTTAGCCACAAAACTTGATATAAAATTACTTAACTTAGTTATTGTCTTAGAAATTTAGATAACCATCGACGTACAACATTTGTATTTTAATCTGAGCAAGGACTCGCGTGGCTGCCATATATCATTTTTCTTGAAATCGCTGTAACTATTTTAAAAATCTTTCAATTGCTATCAAATTTTTAATATAGATTAGACCAAATAACGTTAATAAGTGTGCGAAATTTCGTTGAGTTACTTGCGGTAACAAAAAAGCTGTTAATATATCCTTTTTTAAATATAGTCAAAAATATAAAAATACCAAGGATGGGTACCAATTCGATAAAAGTATTGGTATTGGTATTGGTTTTTAAAATTATATTAGTATTGGTATAGGTATTGGTTTTCATTTTTTGTTGAATTGGTATAGGTTTCGGTATTGGTTTTGAATTATTTAGGTATTGGGTATTGGTATTGGTTTTAGCCTCGAATCGGTATCGGTTTTTAATAAGTATTGGTATTTATCTTATATCGGTTTTGGTTACGAACTTAAACAAGTTGTTTAACAAAGCACCAGTAACAGAATAAAAACGTAATGGATACAGAAAAAATAATTTTTTAAACACGTAGCCCTTAAACTCTCAAAAATAGCAAGTGTGAACTGCACATTATGCGTTTTTTAATTCTTATATAATATGACTGTGCCTCTAATAAAACAATAAAAAAATTTTCTGGATTCTGCTGTTGTGACATAAAATTTTATAATTTTTTTTTTTTTTTTTAAATTTTGGAATTTCCAAAAAAGGACATTAGTATTTTTTTACAACGCAAAGAAGAGCGCAGTGACATTCAATGTACATATATCAAATATTAACAATGTTTGCAAAAGAAAAAATTTCATCATAGAAAAGGTCTAAATTTTTTTAAGATCTACTTTTATTAGGGGTCATAAAAACTGCGACAAAAAAAATTTCTTTTATGTTTTATGGCTTTTAAAATTCAAGTAGCTAACTCCGTTTTGTTATGTGACATTGCAAGCAAACGATTACTGATCGATGTAACATCTTTTGCAATTCGTTAGTCAGGTAAAACCTATAGGTTATTATAATAATGTGATGGAAAGAAAATGTTTGACGTCACAATTAAAACAAACGAAAATAAGAATACAAAAAACCGAAACAAAACCGATACGAAAGTAGAACAAAATGAATTGGTATTGGTTTTTTATTGGTATTGGTTTTGAAGAATAAAAGTATTGGTTTTTAATTGGTATTGGTAGTGGGGAATCGGTATTGGTTTTTTATCGGTATTGGTATCGCACAAATAAAGGTATTGGTTTTTAATTGGTATTGGTTTTCAATTTGAATTGGTATTAACGGGTATTGGTATCGAAAAGGTATTGGTACCCATCATTGAAAAATACCTAATAACTGCAAAAACAAAACATTCGCAACACTTATTTCCTGTTGCATTACGAAAATAAATTTATTCAAAATACTTTTGAACCGCTTAACCGATTGCGCTCAAATGTAGTACCAAGCTTCTCAGGACAACAAAAAGTAAATATGTCAAGTCTCATTCATGTATGTTTAATACTTTGGCCTTGATCTCCATTTTAATAGACGGACACATTTTGATGAGTTACCAACGGAATAACAAACTTATATACAGTGCCGGACAAAAGTATTCCCACAAAGCTATAGTAGATGAAATATGTTAAAGATACAATTTAAAATACCAGACCTTTTTTTATCAATCGAGTATTTTTCTTATAAGGTGTTTTGTAGGTAATTTATTAAGCTTTAATTTAAGCTTTATAGCGTGCAGATTGAGTTAATAATAAATGTACTAAGAGGGTCGAACTGGAAAATAATAATTTTTATAGACATTCAAAAAAAAATGTAAAATTCTAATTTTTTTTTTCCAAGTTAAAACATAGAAAATTAAAAAAAAAATCCACTTGTAAATACTCATTTCTCAACAAATTTTTTTAATGACGAAAAAAAAAAATTAAGGCCGCTGTTCCAAAAAAAGTAATTCACATTAAAAATGTGAAAATGAAAATTTCCGAATTTTTTTGGTGTTCTAGATTTCACATCCGAATTTCTTTTTCGTTTTGTTTCACAAAAATAAAATTTGGTGAAAGTAAAACGAATGCACTTTTTGCCTTGTGATTTTTTAAATTTTAATTATTCGATTTCAACTTCAAATGAAAACGTGATCAACAAAACACTAAACTTAATTTCATGTGATTCGGAAATTTTCATGTGAATTGAAAAGTTGTGAAAAACAGAACAGAGGCCTAAGAAAACATTTTATTGTTCATTAATTTTTGTACACCTAAGTGTATTGTAATAAGAAATGAAAATAATTTACCTTTTTCTATGTTAACACAAAATTGGTGGTCAAAAGAATTGGAGTTTATAAAATGCGGATTTTTTCTACAGCATTTAAAAATTTTTTATTTTTTTTGGTTATTAAAAAAAATTGTTGCGGAATGAGTTTGGACACCAAAGGGTGTTTCTTCCGCAGTACGAAGAAGATATCCCCCGAAATACAATTTATCTTCCAGGCGATACGCTTGGGTATCTTCTTCGTATCGAAATGCTTGCAGGAAAGTGGATGGTTTAAACAACTGTAACGATCTATCTTTTTTATTTCTCAGCTGAAATTACAACCTATTGGCAACGTGGACCAAGGACCAATTCAATCGATTTCGATAATCAGCGCATATCACAATCAAATGTTGAACTACATCATTTCCAATTGTATATTAAAGTTTTAATTGTATTTTAATATTTTCGAAGTGGATTTCAAAATTGTCTTAATGTATTTTAAAATTGTCCAAATGTATTTCAAAGTTGTACAAATGTATTTTAAAATTCTCAAAATTAATTTCAATATGATCGAAATATATTTTAAAATTTTTCAAATGTATTTAAAAATTGTAAAAATTAATATTAAAAGTATCCAAATATATTTTTAAATTGTCCAAATATATTTTAAAATTGTCCAAATATTTTTTAAAATTGTCCAAATATTTTTTAAAATTGTCCAAATATATTTTAAAATTGTGTAAATGTATTTTTAAATTGTCTAAATATATTACAAAATTGTACAAAAATATTTTAAAATTATCCAAAAATATATTTTAAATTTGTCCAAAATTATTTCAATATTATCCAAACGTATTAAAAAATTGTTCAAATGCAATTCAATATTTTCCAAATGTGTTTCAAAATTGTCTAAATGTGGTTAAAAATGTTTTAAATGTAATTTGAAATTTAAAAGTTTTACAAATCTATTTTAAAATTATATAAATGTATTTCAATAATTTGTGTACAAAAAAAGGTTTTCTTTTTGAAATACATTGGCACAATTTCGAAATACATTTGGACAATGATTTGTGATAACCTATGTTTACAAATGTCAAATTTATATGAAAATAATCAATGATTATTAGTGTAAACCAATGATTAGCTTTTAATAAGTTAATATACCTTAGACAGTTTTAAAATACAATTCATGGGCTTATTGTAAAAACTTGGTAAGCCACATTATATTTTTTTGTGTATTTTTCCTTTTTCTAGTTTTCCACAGACAAATACATATTTAGACAAGTCTTGCTCAAACTCATAGTACTACTATCTGGAGTATAAAATTCCTACAAGTCCCATTTACTTCGTTAATTTAAAACTTTAAAGGCTAAAACAACCAAAAAATAAATTGTGGCCTATCAAGTTTTTACAATAAGCCCTTTAATTGTACAATTTTAAAATACATTCAAAAAATTTTAAAATACATTTAGACAATTTTGAAACACATTTGGAAAATTTTGTTTGCTCAGTTTTAGACATGCATAATGCAAGAGTTAAATAAACACCAGCGATGCGTAGAACACAGTTAAGTACACTGATGGAAGAGAAAACAGCAAAATATAGTAGTACGTTTATAAAGAGATCGGCGAGAACGAACATATGTATTTATTTATAAAAAAAAAAAAAAACAATTCAAAATATTATTTTTAAAAGTGTTTTTATTTTTTGTAATACTAATAAAATACTGTATACTAATAAAATATTTTTTTCATATGAAAAATTTCTAAGAATCTTATTTTTTCTATAGATAAAATTGTATAAGACAAGAAATGTCGCAGAATATGAAAATTTTTCTTTGCAAAAATATCTCGGAATCTGGGAACCATATAATACTCTTTACCAGTTTTTGCCGAAAAATGGGTCCCATTTCAAACATGGTCCGAGGTCAAACAGTTGTATCTAAATTTGTTAGATCTTTGAGTAAAATCGATTTTTATTTGTTACCAACAAATAGATTTAAGTGAATAAGCATGATTTGAATATGTGGACTAACAAGGGAATTATTCGAACCCTTATGAACCGATTTGCCTTAAACTTAATATATCGTTGGCTTAATATAAAAAATGCGTATCTCGATTTTTTTCGAAAACGAGTTTTTAACGTATTCTGTCATTTAAAGACTTTAAGCAATGAATTTATCGATTGTTTTAAATAAAAATAGCAATAACATAATTTTTGTATCTAAAGTTTTTTAGGTTTTATTCAGTTTTTTGCTTCTCATGTATTGTAACGAAAAATCGAGAAACGCTCCTTCTATAATAAGCCGATATATATAAAAGAGACAATTTTTAGGTTGGGTTGTCTCGGCTTATCGGTGATTAAGGGGTTTAAAAAATGGGTAAAAAATTGGCCAACATTTTTTTTTTTTTTTGATTTTTGAGCCCCCAGTTAACAAAATATAGAGCCCTCCAATTATATGACTCAAAAAAAGGTGGTTTTTGGAGCCCACATATTTAAGAGTCAAAAATGATTCAAAAATTAAACTTTTTTTAGCTTCAATTTCGTTTTGTCATAAAACACTATTTTTTTGGATTGAAAAAATATCCATCTGAAATGAGTCGAGAGTTATCGGAATTTTCCCGAAGGCCCACATTGTTTCATAAGGTGGCAACGAAATTTTTAAACACTGATATGGGCGAAAAGCCGAGACACCCTAACCATAGTATTGTCTCTTTTATATATCGTCGCTGCGCCTAAAAATGGAGTCATGTGTAGTTGTTTAAATTTTTTTTATTACATCTTTATGATCCCCTATTGGTCATACGTTTACTCACTAAACCGTTTTTTGATATCTTGATTGGTTTAAAAGTTAGTAAAAGTAGCGTGTTTGTCATACTACACACAAAATTTTTTTTTTCCATGAACGATTTTCATAGTATTTTTGAACAAATTCACACAATTTATTAACTTTTTCATAATATTTATAAACTTTTTCATAGTATTTATGAAAAATGTTAAAAATTCTTAAATTTCACATATTATAATTTATTCATAAATACTATGAAAAAGTTTATTAATATTATGAAAAAGTTAATAAATTGTATGAATTTGTTCATAAATACTATGAAAATCGTTCATGGAAAAAGTTTTTTGTGTGTAAAAATGGTCTGAAAAGGAGTTATGTGTTAAGCTACACATAACTTTTTTTGATAAAAAAGTAACAGAACGTGAAAAAATGGACCACTTTTTTAGTAATATGAGGTTCACACATAGCATCCAAGTATTTGTCAAGATTTTTTGGAAAATATTTGCAAATTTTCATCCTGTTATCTAAATCCTAAATGGCAGGTAATCAAGCTTTGTGAAAGCAATTAAATCATTTGACGACGGAAAATTTTAATATCTAAAGTACAGCATCTTTTGCAGATGTAAATTTATGTCGAAGCTCTTGAATAGTTACAAGAAAAAAAAATTCAGCACCAGTTTAGCGAAAAATTTGTTGTTCGCTGTTTACGGAAGAGCTTTTAAATATCAAAATCTTAAGGACCTTGTTTAACTAATGTCTCTTTAAACCACCAACAAACTTTATTTAGTCTTTCTCACTCTCGAAAAGAAATTAACAATAAGAATGGTTTCATAAGCAAAAGGAATTATGTGTAAAAAATATTTCCATTTATTTAAATTTTGTTCCAAAAATTACTTAAAAAAGGAGTTATGTGCATGTTTTTTGAAAATTTCTGCACCACTGGAAAACCGTTAAATGTTTCATAATTTTTTTGTAGTATGTGAATAGGATATCGGTACAAGAATTTTTTATAGAACAAACTTTTAAAAAATATCGCGAAGGGACGAAAATAAAGTTGTTTTGCTCTCCTGAACACTTGCACCAAAACACATGACTCCATTTTTATGCGCAGCGACGATATGTATATTTAAAGTTTCATGCAAATTGGTTCATATGGGTTGGAATACCTCCCTTGTTAGTCCACATATACAAATCACGCTTATTCACTTAAATCATTTTTTGATAACAAATATAAATCGATTTCACTCAAATTTCTTTTGTTTGTATTTTCACACTAATTAAATATCTAATTAGTGTTAAGTTATCAATAGAAAGTTATACATAGTTTTACCCTTTTTTTGTCCCAGTTTTCTGCGTAGCCGGCATTGGCCGGGCTTACAAACTTCATCCTTTAGATGTCCATGGACAGGACCCCATATCCACAACGCAAGAAAAAATTTGTTTGGGTAGCATTTTGGTTTTCCCAAAAAGGGGAGGGGGAATCTATGGATAGCTTTTTAGGGATAACTTCACCCACACAACATCTAACCAATTTAGATCCAACTGATTGAATTTAGATCCAATTGAATAAAGGAAATGAAAAAAAAAATGATTGCAATCCGTTAGATCTCACAATACTTCCCTTGTAAGTCCAAAAATGGTCCGATTTCATTCAGATTTAATTACGTTACCAAACTGCACTTAGCATAGCTACAAAGTTTTAATGGAATATCTCGCATTTTTACGTATTTTGAGATATTATGTAAATATTGGGAGGTGGTTTTTATGATATTATAAGTAATCCGATCCTTTTCTTTAATCTGAAGGTGATTCCATCCAAGTTCTTGATTTGATACTCTGCCACAAAGATTTATTTTGTATAAATTTATGTATTTCTTCTGTCAATAGAAAATGCTCCTAAATATAGACCTGTAAAAACAGTTTATGTTACAATCCGGAATAAGAGTAAAAAAAATCAATAATAATTACCTGAAAAATAACTTCCAGTACTGTCGAATAAAAAAATCTATTGCCAAGCTTTTCCATTCAGGTAAATACAATGTATGTGCTCATTCGTATTATTAATAGGGACGTTGAATTTTTCTTATCACCTTTTCCTCAATCACAAGGTGATTCCATAATTTTTTTGATTTTATATTTTAGCGATAAAAGCGTCACCACAAAGAATATACTTTTCCATCATAATTTTTTCAGGAATACCAAATTGTTAAACGCTTTGCGATTTTTCATGTGTTATCGACAAAAATAAAATAGCAACTTGGTTTGTACAATGAATAATGTTTCTGGTAAGTGTTCTTTTTTATTAGTTTTACTCTTGCAAAAATAATAAATTCAAAATAATAAATTCAATGTTTACTTTTAGTATGTGTTTGTTGTATAAAAACATGGCGTGTTGTATAAAAACATGGCGTGTTGTATAAAAAAAACTAAAAGCAAGGTTCTTATAGCTGTTCACTGTTTCTCATTGTATAATTGATATCCATTTTCTTCCCTCTCGCTCATATTTCGATTTGTGATACCATTTCGTAAACAATACCATATGGTTTTTGTTTACTACTTTTTCAAACGCCATTTGTTAGCCTACTATATCACTATGGATGCGATGTTTCAAATTTTATGTTTCTATGATCATTATTTCAGGAGATTTTGATCATTTTGGCGGGGAAATCTGACTTTTCAAATTCTAAGTTTCAATGACCATTTTTGCAGGTGTACCAAAAGTACCAAAGTACACAGAAAATTTAATTTAAAGTTACTTTTTCAAAAAAGTCAAATAAGAAATTAATTTTTTATTTGCAATTATCTTTCTAACCAGCCAAAAGACACTTAAAGCGGATGAAAATTGACAAAGAAATAAATACTCCCCCTGACCATAAGACCGTAATTTTTTTGGATGAGAAAAAAAATTCTTTCCATTTATATTGTCCAACTGGCCTTAATTTTGTTTTAAATCGGTTTTAAACCTAATGGAATGATAATTTGCCCAACAATTGAAAATCAGAAAAAATATATTTTTTCTCATATAAAAAACAAGTAAGGCATTATAGTCGGCCAAGACCGACCTCATAATACCCTACACCAGTGTTTCCCGGAAAATGAGTACCAAGTCCAAACATGAACCAATTGGGTCTTTCTGTCGTCAAATCTTTAATAAGTGAAGAAAACACTCACAAAACCAAATTTGAGTGAAATTGGCATCAATTTGTTGCCAATACACCACTTTAACGGGCGAAATTTTCATATGGGGCCTAAGTCTAAAAATGGTCCGATTACACCGTTCGACAAAAATAAAAAAGGTCGTTGAACATGAGCTGGATAATATACGTTTGAAACTAGAGATTAAATGTAGTAAAACTGCATTTACAGTTTTTCATTTCGTAATCCTCTTTCCTTTTAAAAGGACTTCAAAAATTTAGAAGACTAAATTTTATAAAATATTTTTTTAATATTTGTACTTGTCCTAGGATGCCACTATTGATAACAAATGAAAGAGTAGGATCTCTCATAATTTTCATATTTTGTTATTTTTACATATCAGGAAAAAGGAGGTAAGTTACGTGCGTTCAAAAATGTATCCTTTAATATCATTCAAAATTTTCAACAAAATATTTTGATAAAGTTTTCAAACGACTCTATTCACATCCTTTTATCCTGATATGGCAAAATAAAGAAATGGAAAAATTAGGGGAGATCCTCTTCTTTCATTTGACGTTAACAGTGTCATCATAGGACAAGTACAAATATTTCAAAAATTATTTTTACAAAATGTATCCTTTAAAACTTTGAAGTCCTTTTAAAAGGAAACAGGATCACGAAATGAAAAACTGTAAATGCAGTTTTACTCTATTTGATCTCTACTTTCAGACGTACATATATAATCTGGTTTATGTTTAATATTGGCTGTCGGACGGCGTTATAATCCGGCTTGATTAGGTTATTGAAGTATGCGTTTAACACACACAAAACAAAATTTTAATAAAATATTTTCTATTTTCATGAAATTTTAGAGATTTATGTGAATATCGGGAGGGTGGTTTGTATGGGGGCTACAAGAAGAACTGGTCCGCTTCCTTAAAAATTTGGAACAGTGATTTGTGAATAGAAAACATTTTTACATGCCAAATTTCGAAAGGATACTTGTTAAAATAGGTTGTTAAGGTCATTTGACCCAAATTTAAAGGGGACGTTTGTATGGGGTCTGGGTCAAAACACACTGAAAAAAAATTTTACCATTTTTAAAGCATGTTGAACTTAATTTAAAAAAAGAAGGGTATGCGAGGGCTCCAAAGATATTAATTCTTCTTCCAAGTATATTTTTTCCTAAAACATAGTAATGCATTTACTTAAATATATCTTAAAAGTAAGTAAAATTGTACTTATTATAAGTTTAATTGTTTTTATCCAGAGGAAAAATATTTTTTTAAAATAAGGAAAAATTTCCTTAAACTTACGGATTCTGTGGACCCTATGGAGTCCCAATGTGAGGACCCTACGGGCCCCCAATATATGGGGTCCGCCCATGAGTATGTGCGTACACTATTATAGGGTCACTATTGATTTTGATCCAAAATTTTGGTCAAAATCGCTCTATCTGGCTTAGTTTTCGAGATCTGGGAATGGGGTCTTGAGAAATTTGATCATGAAATAACTCGAAAACTATAACTCGGAGAGAGTCTCATGGGGTCTTTAGATGGGGCCCCAGATGGGGTCCCCAAAATACCTCAAGTATTTTTTTCTTAAGTTAAGTCAATTCTTTCTTAAACTGATGAAGATATGGATTCAAATAAAGTCAATGAAATCAATAAAATAAAGGTTACTTTTTTCTTAACTTAAAACAAAAATTGATTAAATTAAAGAAAATGCGTTTTGGAATTAAAGATTAGTATTTATTTGATTCAATGTCTTGAAAATGTCTATACTATTTTTAAGTAAGTTACGTACTTATTTATTTTTTTTGCACACAATTTATTTTTTTTTTTTTTAAGTAAAACAAAATTTTTTAATAAACCCTTTTTTTCTTAAATGCAATCAATTCGCCATTAATGTAAAGAATATTTAACTTAATTTAAAAAAACAAATTAAGGAAAACTTTTGTGCTTTTTTAAGTATTTGCATGTACTATCTTCAAGTTTATTTTCTTTGTTTTAAGTAAAACCACCTTATATTAAGTTAAGTTGAAGTAAATTATAAAAAAAATTGTGTACTTAAATTAATAACAGTGTTTATTTAATTTCAGTATAGTTATTTTTTTCAGTGCATGGAAAGATTTCTTTCAATTTCAATAGCGTCCTTGGGTCAAAAGAAGCTTAAGTTTCAAATTCCAGATTTTCAAAATCTGCCATCATCGTGCGCACAACGTTTACATTAACGGACGGACTGACGGACATCGACTCAAAAAGTGATTCTGAGTCGATCGTGCACTTGAAGGTAGGTCTTGTAACGTGCCGTTACAAGGAAAATACTTTTCCATATACCTCATCACTCTACTTGTACCCATACCCAATATAGAGTTGTTTGTTTGATAGTTATTACTAGCAAACAGTTAATTCTATCTCGCAATTCTCGTTGAGTTGGTCAAATTGTTATTTATAATGACCAAGTTTGGCTGACCAGAACAACGAGAAACCAGTTGGAGTTCGTGATATACCTCGTAGAATATACGATGTATACCGTAAGCCGACCAGATTCCCGTTCCCAACTCCGTCTTTAGCCGTAGTTGGTCCGTAGTTAAAACCCTGTAGTTAGAAATCCGACTAAGCCCGAACGCTACCTATCGTTTGTATTAACAAGACTCACCTGCACCCCATTCTCGTGAGTTACTTAGTATTTTTACTTATCGAAGTTAGCAACCGATCGCCCACTAAATCCGAACGCCACCTATCGTTCGTATTAACCCGACTCACCTGCACCCCATTCTCGTGAGTTACTTAGTATTTTTACTTATCGAAGTTAGCAACCGATCGCCCACTAAATCCGAACGCCACCTATCGTTCGTATTAACCCGACTCACCTGCACCCCATTCTCGTGAGTTACTTCGTATTTTTACTTATCGTAGTTAGCACCCGATCGCCACTAAACCCGAACGCCACCTATCGTTCGTATTAACACGACTCACCTGCACCCCATTCTCGTGAGTTACTTAGTATTTATACTTATCGTCGTTAGCACCCGATCGCCCACTAAACCCGAACGCCACCTATCGTTCGTATTAACCCGACTCACCTGCACCCCATTCTCGTGAGTTACTTAGTATCACTACTTATCGTAGTTAGCACCCGATCGACCACTAAACCCGAACGCCACCTATCGTTCGTATTAACACGACTCACCTGCACCCCATTCTCGTGAGTTACTTAGTATTTCTACTTACCGTAGTTAGAATACCCGATCGCCCACTAAACCCGAACGCCACCTATCGTTCGTATTAACCCGACTCACCTGCACCCCATTCTCGTGAGTTACTTCGTACATATTCTAATTTACTTTCGTCATCCGATTCCCTGACACCCCCGAACACCAACTAACGTTCGGTCTCACCGACTCACCTGCGCCCTATACTCGTGAGTCACTTACATCGGTACTACCGACATTGGGTCAACAACTTCGTGTGTACAACTATACAATCACAAAGGAAGCAGACCTTTGTTGAACACTGGACATATCTAGTGCTACCTCAGCTGGAAACAAAACTGCATCACAGTCTAGGACCAATATTTCGGGTTATTACAAACATCAGCACGAACTCATTATACTCTGTACCACACAGTTGGAGCCAAATCATTACCATTTTTTCTCAAAATTTAGTTAATTTTCCTATTTATCCCTGTGGTACAGGGTATTAAGAGTTTGCGCTGATGTTTGTAACTTTCTAAAATATTGGTCCTAGTATACCGATCGACTCAGAATCACTTTTTGAGTCGATTTAGCCGATATATCCGTGTGTCCATCCGTCCATGTAAACGTTGTGCGCACGATACAGGTCTCAATTTTCAACCGATTTGTCTGAAATTTGAAACTTCAGCTTCTTTTGACCAAAGGACAAACATTATTGAAAATGGGGAAAAATTGGTCCATGTTTTGACCTAGCCCCCATGGTTAGGTTAAATGATCCTAACAACAGTATTTTAATAGGTATCCTTTGGCAGATAAACAATTTTTGTATTCACAAATTACCATTCCAAATTTTAAAGGAATCGGAATCTTGTAGCCCCTATACAAACCAACCTCCCGATATTTTCATAAATCTCTAAGCTTTCATTAAAATAGAAAATATTTTATTAAAATTTTGTTTTTGTGTGTTTAACGTGTACTTTAATAACCCAATCAAATCTGATTATAATCACACCATTTTTGGACTTAGACCCCATATGAAAATTTTTCCCGATATTCACTTAAAGCGGTTAATTGGCAACAAATAGAAGCATATTTCACTCAAATTTGGTTTGTGAGTGTTTTCTACACCTTTTGAAGATTTGACAAAAGATAGACACAATCGGTCCATGTTTGGACTTGGGACCCATTTTCCGGGAAACACATTTGTAGGGTATTATATAGTGGGTCTTGACCGACTATAATTTTCTTACTTGTTTTTACCTCTCATTTTTTGAGTGCTGGATAACGCTTTTAGTACAGACTTGTTTTTGTTTCGAAAAAAATTACCCATTTTAGAATTGATTCCAATGTTTTAAAGATAAGTGCCTTCATAATGACCATAAAATATTTGTGTTTTTGACAATATGTCATATTCATGTATATGCAAATGCAGTAACAAATTTTAATCTACTACACTTTAAATATGAGTTCATTTGAATTCTTTTCTTTTGAATTTTCCAAAAATCATTTTATTTTTTATTTGTAACATAACCTCATTCTCTCACTTACCTTTCACTTGTATAGTGGCTGTAGACTGTATGGTTCCTAAATGATTTGTGGCCTCACAACGATAGACTCCAGCCAGTAATAGTGTAGGCTGAACAATAACTAAACTACCATTTGCCTGAATGCGTAGTTCATCAGTTGATTGTGCAACCAGCCGACCATTGAAATACCATTGAATGTCTGGTTCTGGTAAACCCGTTGCCATACAGTCCAAACGTGCAGCATCACCATTCAAGGCAACAATACGATCTATGGGTGTATGTATGAAGCGGGGAGGCTGTTGTTGCTGACCATAACCATTACGAATCGAGGATGAGGTTGGTAATGGTATATGCTGTTGCCAAATACCTGGCTGCTGTTGTTGTCCGACGCCATTGTTGCCAATGTTACGATTTACTGCCGTATTCTGTCTATTCCATAGTTGATTGTTATCATTGTTGTTACTATGCTGTTGTTGTTTCTCCACCATCATGCGAATGGGTTGGGTACGTGTCTCACCCACTTCATTGCGTCCAATACACTCATAAATACCAATATCATTCGCATCGACCGCATTTATTTTAAGCGCGCCTGAGGACAATATTTTCATTTTTGGTGAATAGTCCGTTGAGATTTCATTTGTATTTTGCATCCAGACGATTTCAGGTTCTGGATCACCAACAATACGACATGGTAATTCAACTGTTTCACCTGTTGTTAGATGCATGTCATTCGGTGATGTTACTATTTCCGGTTTTTCTATGGAACAAATACAAGCAAAAAAAAGAGAAAATGAATTAAAAAATCACAATGTTCACACAGTTGCCGAAGAGAAGGCGGCCATAGAAATTGTTATTTATTTAGCGCATGCAAATGAGGCATTCCATACTAACTTTTTCGCTAAAGAAGAGTTCATTTATTGCGCTTTCTGCTGTAGAGTGATACAATTTATCATTATTAATTTTTTTTTTTTTATATATACGCCCATAAAAGGGGGCGGGCCGAAAAACGAAATATCCCCTGGATCTAAATGCAGGACTTTTTAATTTGTTGAGAAAGATTACTCCAGCTCGAAGTCACGTTTTTTTACTAATAATTAGGATGATGTTGTCAAAGTAACAATTTTTAAGAAACTCGGAATTTGTAAAATTTGACAAATTCCGTGTCGAGTAAGTCTTGCTATGGACGGGCAACATGCTGAAAAGCAGGGCGATTAACTCGAATATAGGTGATGGTGAAGCGAGGAAAGAAGTTACAAGGGGCACACCACAAGGGGGGGTGATCTCTCCTCTTCTGTGGAATCTTGTAATAAATGAAATCCTCGAGTCACTCAACGGAATGGGCATCAAGGTTGTTGCCTATGCTGATGACGTTGTGATCCTAATCAGAGATAAGTTTTTACCAACGATTAGTGAACTCATGGAATCAGCTCCAAAACCGAACTCGTCTTGTTCACGAAAAGGACTAAGATAGACAGGTTTGTTCTTCCCAAACTAAATGGAATCACCCTAGAACTATCTAATGAGGCGAAATACCTGGGTGTAATCCTGGACTCAAAGCTTTCCTGGAAAAGGAATACGGAGGAAAGGATGAAAAAGTCGTTATGTGCTTTTTTCACCTGCAGAAGAACTTTCGGAAGAAGGTGGGGTCTAAAACCTTATATTATCCACTGGATGTATGGTGCGATAATTAGACCAATACTTACCTATGGAGCCCTTGTGTGGTGGAAAGCAGCGGATAAGAAATCATATCTCTGCAACCTACAGAAGGTACAGCGACTGGCGTGCGTGGGTATCACTGGTGCTATTAGATCAGCACCCCAGGCCGGTCTGGAAGTGATACTAAACATTCAGCCCGTAGATATCTACATCAAGAGCACAGCAGCAAAATCGGCTCTTAGGTTAAGAGAGTCACTAATGCTTAAGCAACGCTCTTGGGGACACTCGACCATATTAAGAACGGTGGGCGGGTCGGAATTAGAACGGAAAACCGACTATATCTCACCGCAGACGAACTTCAATAGGAACTTCGAAGTCCAAATACCAAATAGGGAAGACTGGGCTGCAAACTCTGTTATAACGGGGAATGCGATCTCAATTTTCACGGACGGATCGAAGATGGAGATGGGTACGGGTTCGGGGGTATACTCTGAATGCCTCGAAATCAGGGCCTCAGTAAGGCTCCCGGACAAGTGTAGTGTTTTCCACGCCGAGGTTTTTGCAATTGACAAAGCCGCACAGATGATTATGACAAAGGACCTAAGTCCTTGCGCCATCAACATTTTTGTGGACAATCTTGCAGCTCTGAAGGCCTTAGGGTCACACACTGTAAAATCGAGAATTGTTAGTAATTGTATACAATCCCTTCATCGAATCAGTCAGCACACAGTCAAGCTAATCTGGGTCCCTGGACATAGTGGGGTCGATGGTAACGAATTAGCTGATGAATGTGCAAGAAATGGCTCCGAGTCGGTGGGGGAACGTGTCGAACCTGATATCTCGGTTCCTATAGTGGAGTTGATGAATGAAATTGATAGAATATCGGGGAATATGATGAGGTATAGGTGGATATCGCTGACCACGTGCAGGATATCGCGAACCATGTGGCCACTGCCAAATCCTAAGAGGACAGAAAGTCTTCTTACCTTTGGCAAACGGACGGTTAGCCTATTAGTAGGAGTACTGACAGGACACTGTATAATCGGCCAAATGGCCGTTCGTATGGGAATTTCTGACAGGGACTTTTGCAGAAGTTGTGGAGAGGTGGAGGAGTCAGTGAGGCACTTGTTGTGTGAATGTCCGGGTCTGATGAAACGTCGTCTTAAGTATTTGGGGCAACGATTTTTTGATGACCTAGATTGCCTAAACAGTGTCCCATTGACATCTCTAGCAGAATACCTGAGGGAATCGGGGTGGTTTGAGAGGTAGAATTTTGTATATCAGGGGAGTAGGGAGACAACTTTAGGGGAATCACAATGGTCCTTATGGCCTCCGAGTGAATTCGCCAAATTGGCGGACGCCCAACCTAACCTAAGTCTTGCAAAATGACCATACCAGTCAATTTAAAACAATTTGCTAAATACTTTTGACAATAGAATTTGACAAATTCCGAAACACGTGTCTAGTAAGTCATGCAAAATGTTCATACCAATCAATTTAAAACAAAAAACTTTATTAATACATAGTTTCGTGAAAATTGTTACTTTGACAATATCATAGTAATAATTAGTAAAGAAACGTGACCTTGAGTTGGAGTAATCTTTCTCAATAGAATTTATAGGTCGAAAAAAAAATAATTTTTATTTATTTAAAAATTAAAACAGAATTTAATGTTTCATTTGTTTAACAAAAGTATAAAATTAATTGAGAGTTTTAAATTCGGCTGTGAAGGGCCGAAGAAAGCATTTCCTTATCCACTGATTGTGAGTCCATGTGCAGGATCTTGAACTTCTTTTAGCATAAAAATGGTGATATGATAATCCCCATTTCCGTTATGGGGATTATGACCAACATTTATTCGGTACTCTGTACTTTTGCATTCGTACACCAATTTTTTTATTTTTATACCCTACACCACACTGTGGTACAGGGTATATTGAGTTCGTGGTGATGTTTGTAAGTACCCGAAATATTGGTCCTAAACCTAAACACTTTTAAGTATACCGATCAACTCAGAATCACTTTTTTAGTCGATTTACCGATGTCCGTCCGACGTAGTTTTTAATCAATTGACTTGAAATTTGAAACTTAAGCCTCTCTTGACCCATTGAAAAAGATCGGTCCATATTCAGACCTAGCCCCCATACGAAGGTTCTCTTTAGTTTTGGCTCAAATGACTCTAATAACCGTATTATAATAGGTATCTTTTCGAAATTTGGCAAGTAAATGTGTTTTGTCTTTACAAATCACCATTCGAAATTTTAAAGGAATCGGACTAGTTCTTCTTGTAGCCCCCATATAAACCACACTTCCGATTTTCACATAAATCTCTTAAATTTGAAAATAGAAAATATTTAATTAAAAATTTGTTTGTGTATGTTAAACGCGCACTTTAACAAACTTATCAAATCTGATTATCATTAGACCATTTTTGGACTTAGGCCCCATATAAAAATTTCGCCCAATATTCAGTTAAAGCGGTTTATTGGCAACAAAAAGGAGCTTATTTCACTTAAATTTGTTTTTTGAGTGTTTGTTACACTTATTAAAGATTTGACAAAATATAGATCTACTCGGTCCATGTTTGAACTTCGGACACATTTTCCGGGAAACCCTGGTATAGGTTATTAAATGGCCGGTCTTGACCGACTATAATTTTCTTACTTGTTTTTTTTTTTTTTATTTAAAAATCCAAAACTTTGATCTCCGTGTGCCACGGGTTACTTTTATCCGATTGTCCTCTGTATCTGTACCACATAAGTTTAAGGTCTTGTAGAATAAAAATTTTACCGGACAACCGGGATAGTCGAAAGTTAAAGAAGAAAAGTTACGAACTTCACAAACAGACGGACAAACGGAATGTCTAAGAATCGATCATGGATTAGTCGTATATATATATTATATGGGGTCCTAGACCGATATTTTCAAAACTGTGGTATAAAAACGTAAATCGCAAGTTTTCGAGAACTTTTTCCCATACAAAATCTTTATGGCTACTGTCAAAAGTGTTGAAATTGTCGTGAATATTTCGCTTTTTAACTCCTGTATTCTATGTTTACTCTTTAGTTAATCAAGCATACATATATTGTTTAAGCATCGCAACAATTGCCTGGGAATGCCTGATATTTTATTATTTTTTTGCAATTGTCTGGAAAAATATTGATGACTTTTTTTGCCGCTAAATGGTTTGTAAATATGTACTTTGATTGATTTTTGTATATAGATAAGAAAAATTCATTGCATATTATATGTTCAAAAAAAATTTCAACATTAAATTTTTTTTGTTGCTTAAAATACATTTTGGAAAATTTAAAATACTCTAGAGTCTAGACTACTCAATTTTCAAAATTTTCTAAATGTATTTTGAAATTGTCCAAATGCAGTGTAAAATAGTTATAAAATATTTTTAAATTGTCCAAATATATTTTAAAATTTTTCTAAAATTTTCACGATTTATTTGGTTCATTTGAGAAATCTACGATTAATTTGGTATATTTCGAAAATACACAATAAATTTTGCAAATTTCAGAAATCCTCGTTTTTTTGACACTTTAGAAACTTAAGATTTGGTACATTTTCAGAAATTCACGATTTATTTTATACATTTTAGCGGAAATTTTAAAATTTAAAAATATTTGTCTTACGATACATTATTTTTATTAAATTTGATGCGCTGAACATGAATATCGAAAAAGTTTAAAAATCTATAGAACGGTTTTTGACATATGGAGCTAAAACACCTCAATTCAACCGAGGAGTTGACCGCACGCCTCCAAATTTAATGAAATGAAGTACTGTGGTTTACTTTAACAAAAAAAAGATTTTGCCAATATTTCAGGCTTCTGGTCATTCCAGTATTCGAGATATGCAGTCTTGAATAAACAAAATCGTATATATTTGACAAAAGTGTTCTGACATAAATAATGATATCTCAAAAAGAAATAACAATTCAGGTCTCTTTCAGGTTTCAAATAATAGGTAATGAGATAAACCTTTAAAACTGCATTCCCCAAGATTTTTTTGAAAAAGGTCAAAGGTCATTGGTTTAAACCTTAATTTTTGGAGAGCTTTATCTCAAAAAACTATATTTTTAAAATTTTGGGAAAAATTTATGTTGTTAAAAATCACCTATACTACTTAAGTCAAAATTTTCAGGATGGAGAATTCATTGGAACTTTTTATATTAATAGAAACATTGTGACAGGAAAGAAAAAGCGGTGTAACTTCCCTTAGAAAAAAAAAATTTTTTTTGTCTTTGAAATTCTGGTACCAAAATTTATTTTTCTGAATGTTTTTGACGTGCTGAGTCCAAATATGACCTTTGAACTGGCCTATCCCTATTACTTTTCAAGATATATGCACCTAAATGTTCAAAAAAACGCATCAAGAGCATTTTAGCAATTTTCACACATATCTCGAAAACTAATAGCGATAGGCCAGTTCAAAAGTCGTATATGGACTCAGCACGTCAAAAACATTAAAAAAAAGTGAACTTTGGTACCAGAATCTCAGACACAAAAAGAATATTTTTTTTCTAAGGGAAAATACACCGCTTTTTCTTTCCTGTCAAATGTTTCTACTAATATTAAAAGTTCCAATGAAGTCTCCATCCTGAAAATTTAAACTTAAGTAGTACAGGTGACCCTTAATAACATATATTTTTTCCAAAATTTTAAAAATATCTTTTTTTGAGATATGGCTCTCCAAAAATTAAGGTAAAAACCAAAATCTTAGGGAATGCCATTTTAAAGGCTGTCTCATTACCTTTTATTTGCAACCTGACTGAGATCTGTATTGTTATTACTTTTCGAGTTATCTCAGAACACATTTGTCAAATATATACGATTTTGCCAATTTTCAAGACCTCATATCTCGGGAAGAAAAACTACCAGAAGTCCAAAATTTTGGCAAGTTACATCAAATTCGAAAGGGGTAAGGTCAAAAATGCTACCTTTTTCGGTTGAATTGAGGTGTTTTAACTCTATGGCTATTTGAAATTTACAAAAAATGCCGTTTTCACGGTCAAGAAATTTAAGAAAAAATCTAAATTTTTTTCCTTGAACCTCTCATAGAGCTTGAGATTAACTTTCATTTAAAATTAATTTGAGCCAAATGCGATCTTTTTAGCCTGATCAAAACTTTGATCAAAATTTTGTTTTTTTTTATAAAATTTTGTTTATTTTTATAAAATTTTCACCAAAAACTCTAAACTTTGGCTAAAGGGCACCTTGGGTTAAAATGTTTTAATTTTGTTAAAATAAAGTTTTAATCAAAGTTTGTCACAAGCTCTATAAAATATTTAATTTAAAAAGTTCTTGAACGTTGCAAAAAACTGCCATTTTCGCTATTTTTTTTTGAAAAATTTCAAATGGCGATATCTCGAAAGCCGCTAGACCGATTTTAGATTTTTTTCGATATTCGGATTCAGCATGTCAAAATTAATAAAAAAAACAAGTAAGAAAGTTATAGTCGGTCAAGACCGACCATATGATACCCTACACCAGTGTTTTCCGGAAAATGGATCTCAAGTCCAAACATGGGCCGATTGGATCCATCTTTTGTTAGATCTTTATTTAGTGTAGAAAACACACACAGATCAAATTTTATTGGAATTGGTTTATTTTTTGCCAATAGACCGATTTAACTGAATATCGGTCGAAATTTTTATATGGGGGACTAAGTCCAATAATCGTCCAAATGTATTCCGATTTGATAAGGTTACCAAAGTACACGTTTAAGAGTCCCCGCACAACAATGTCGGAGCGGTTGACGGTTTCGGTCATGAGAGAGTATAGGCGCAAAACAAAGGCGGCAGCGGAAAATTCAGTCATACGTTTATATTTACACTATTTTTCACTTTATCTACACTTTTTTATTTAATTTCTAATTTTTATTTTATATCAATGTGATTTTTTCATATTGATTAGTTTTTTTTGTGTGTTTTTTTTAAATTTTAAATATTTTTTTTTAGAGATCACATTTTTTTGTTTACTTTATCGAAAATAATCGAAATATTTATAAAATTGTGGCAACATTTTAATTTCAAAAATTAAAAGAGAGAGAGAAACCGACACAAAAATAAAATTGATTTTATTCAATCGGTTTTCGGTCGAGCGTTTTTTTTTTGCCAAATTTGTATGAAAAAAACGTTACCGACATTGTTGTGCGGGGACTCTAACACCTACAAATAAAAATTGAATCAAATTTTTTGCATATCCGATTCCTTCGAAATTTGGAATAGTGATTTGTGCATATTACCTGTTAAATTTCAAAACGATACCTATCATAATACTGTTATTAGGGTCATTAAAGCCAATTTCAAAGGGAGCATTTGTCTGGGGGCTAAGTCTTAACATGGACCGATTTTTTTCCAATTTCTATAGGCGTTGTCCTTGGGCCAAAAGATGTTTAAGTTTCAAATTTCAAGTCAATTGAGTGAAAATTGCGACCTGTATCGTGCTTAAACCGATAGATGGACAGACGGACGGACAGACAGACGGACGGATGGACATCGCTAAGTCTACTCAAACTACTCATTATACCCTGTACCACAGAGTGGTGTAGGGTATAACAAGTGAGAGTGTTAAATTCGGCTGTGCCGAATCTTTTATACCCTCCAAAATGTAAAAAAAATATTTTCCGGGGACTTTTTTTTTGATTGGAGGGGGATTTGGTTGGGAACACCTTCCCCCTTGCGATAGATGTTACCAAATGAATTTATTATGATTCTTTCAATTAAGTGCGTATGATACTTGCTTGTTTCAAGTTACTTGTTGCTGCATTTATTAGGGTTTTTCTATAAAAATTTCGATAACTTAAACCAAAAATTTTGAATTTATCGAAAGTCCCATAGAAAAACCCTAATAAATGCAGCAACAAGTAACTTGAAAAAAAGCAAGTATCATAAAGGCATTAGTTAAACCAAATAATTATTATTGAAATACATTTTTTTATCCAAAATATTTTATACCCTTCAACCACAATATGGGGGTACACTAGACTGGGTCGACCATAAAGGAGAAAAAAAAAGTTCCCACTGTGCGGGCTTTATTTTTAAGCTTACCTCGAAAAAGTTCCATAGCCAAAATATTAGATTTTTAGGTCGCGATTTGGTACCGCCGAAATCGTTTTTTGTTCATAGCTTTGTCATTTGATGTCCGATCGTTGTAAAAAAAAAATTGTTAGAAAGTCCTCAGCGAGTACTAAATTTGACCCATATCTGGTTTTGACCTCTGAGGTCATCTTCGTGTTATAAGTGTTAGTTTCTCAGCTTTCTACCCCCTTAAATGATTTTTATTTTTCCATTAAATTATAGCACTAAGAAAATCATAAAATCCTTCCCTTGGAAGTATCCAGTTAAATTAATTAACAAAAAAGTTACATTTGATTTAAGATTTTCATATACAATATAAAGAAAATTAGAAAAAACACTTGTTATTATGCCTTTAAACTATATTTAATTTTTTTAGTTTGTATTTAAATACATACGAACAAGTGTTTTAAATCTTTTTCTATGGAAATTTAAAATTGAATGTAACTTTTTTGTTAATTAATTTAACTGGATACTTCCAAGGGAAGGATTTTATGATTTTCTTAGTGCTATAATTTAATGGAAAAATAAAAATCATTTAAGGGGGTAGAAAGCTGAGAAACTAACACTTATAACACGAAGATGACCTCAGAGGTCAAAACCAGATAAGGGTCAAATTTAGTACTCGCTGAGGACTTTCTAACAAAGTTTTTTTTACAACGATCGGACATCAAATGACAAAGCTATGAACAAAAAACGATTTCGGCGGTACCAAATCGCGACCTAAAAATCTAATATTTTGGCTATGGAACTTTTTCGAGGTAAGCTTAAAAATAAAGCCCGCACAGTGGGAACTTTTTTTTTCGACCCGGTCTAGGGTACACTCACTTACAATGGAGGTCTTTCTCAGGGCACCCACAGATTTTCCTGAGACTTGCATATGGGAAAGAGGGGAGGAAAATAAGAGTTAACTGTTTTTTCTTAGCTGCCCAATCTCACTTTTAGCGGGTAAAAGGGGAGGGGGAAAATGGATTTTTTTTCTTTTTTTGAGGATTTTTCACATTTCTTCATAAGAAACAATATGAACATTTTTTTACACATCGAAAGGTTTTTTGAAGGCCTATCCAATGGTCGTGTACAAATTCGCCTTCGTTAAGGACTTTCCTTAAATACCCGTTTTTATAAGAAAACTTTTAATAAGGTCCAGAAATTTTGTATAAATTTGATACCTTCAAAATTCTATAATTGTTATTTTTTTTAAATTTTTTTAAACCGATTAAATTTCGAATAATATTAATCCCCTGTAATATTAAAACTTTAAATGTTCTCCAATTTAAATCCTTTTTATCTAATTTTTCCAATCAATTTTCCTTTAAACTATTGTTTGGTTTATTTTTACAGTTTAGATAAAATCCATATCAAATTTCTGATACATTTTTTTTCATTTCCCTCAGCAGTTTAAATTAGATTTTTGTATCTATTTACTCTCACTTGAGGAAGAAAAAAAACACGTAAAGGACTACAATATGTTTAGATTTCAAGTTCTTAATACTAGGCACTTACTGCAATGAAAATGATACTCCTGTAGATTCGTAAAGCCATAACGATGCAATGTTGCTGGTGTTTCACAAGTCAATGCTATGATGATGAGCTGACGTTGAGGATGCTGTTGATAGTAACGCCACAATGAGTAAATACCACAATTACAATCGATGGAATTGCCATCGAGACGTAGGCGTTTTAAACTTGGCAAACGAGTGAATGCATCCGCTGGCAGATTAGTAAGTTTATTATTGAAAAAGAAACTAAATGGTGTGGAAGAAGTGGAAGAAAAACAAATTAAAGTTTAAATAAAAAAAGAAATTGAAATTTTAAGTGAAAATTGTTCAAATAAGTTTAATTATAAAGTTGAATTTATTAAATACACTCCACATTTGGTACCTTGAAGAAAATCACGATTGATTTTAATGAATTTGCAAAAAAAAAATTTATTGTAGGCCTTTTAAGAAAAAAAGTTGTTGTATTAACAAACAATTTAATTGCTATTTTATTCAACAACACAATTTGTCAACTCAATCAAATTTTTTGTTATTTTAATTATTAAGTACTTTTTTTGTAATTCATTTAGTATATTTTGGAAATCTATTACAAACTAGCTGGCCCGGTCCGCGTTGCTGGCCCAAATATAAGATTTCGTCTCGCTTCAAATATATAGCCCTGCAAAAAATGTAATGAATTTCTTGGCTTAGAAAAATTTGTGGGCGTGGTTTTAAAGACCCGATTACGCAGATAATCATCTTGAAATTATATTTTAGGAACTAAAAAAAATTACCAGGTCTTAGACTTTGCGATCTGTACATATTTAAAACTTCTTTGGTATTATTACGAACAACACAAAAATAAATTACGCATATCCTTCGTTCTTATCGTGAGCTATTGTCTGGAGTTCAAACAAACCTTTATAGTTTTCCCAAATTTTCAATTTTCCCGGGACACTTTTCTCATTTATATTTCCTTAAAAACCTAATTGGAATTGGAACATAAAAAAATCGGTCCGGTGTGCTAAGTTAAACTTTTACATATGTTAACAATACCCTAGGATTTAAAATCATTTTTACCAAGTTTAAGCGGAATCTATTAAGAACAATTTTTTTTAATCGAATTAGAGTAAAAATTAATTTTAGATATATCGAAAAAAGTGGACGACGACAATTTTTATTTCCGAACAATTATATGGACTATTACTTACATTAAAAAAAAAATAGCCAAATCGGTCCAGGCGTTCTCAAGTGTTGCAAATTTTAAGGATATTGAAAAATGTTGGCTTTGAAGTGGTGGAGGACAATAATTATTTCCGTAAAATCCGTACTTGGACTATAATGATCATTAAAGAAAAAAATTACCAAATCAGGCAAGTCGTTCTCCGATTTTAGATGTATTGAAAAAAGTTGGTGTGGACAATTTTTTCTTTCCGTAAAAACCTTAGTTGTACTATCACGAACGTCAACAAATTCTACTAATAGCCAAATCGGTCCCGCCGTTTTTTAATTTTAGATATATCGAAATAAAAGTGGGCGTGAACAATTTTTATTTTCGTTTAAACCTAAGTTGGTCTATGGCGAGCATTTGAAAAAAAGTTTAGCCAAATCGATCGAGCCGTTCTCCGATATTAGATATATCAAAAAAAGGAGGCGCAAAGTGGGCGTGATTTATTTATTTATGAAAAAACCTAAGTCAAACATTTAAAAAAAAAATAAGACGAACATTAAAAAAAAATATTTAACAAATCGGTCAGTTACCAACGAACTACATTTTATTTTTATTTATATTTTATTATTCTAGAATCTCAAATAATTAATTATATCGTCGAACTATATTCAATAAATGCCAACTCGAAAAAGCTTACTGTTCAGGAGAGCTAAAAAACTAGTTATTTCGCATATTATTGTAAAAATTAGCAATGTACCTTCCATAACATGGTTTAAATATTCTAAATAATTTTTACCTATGCCAAAAATTTTATATTTTGCACTTGTTTGCGTATTTTTCAGAGATGGCATTTATTACTATATCAAAAAACAAATATTTTTTTAGAGTTGGCATATTTTGTCGGAAAATAAAAAAATATTTTTTTTTGGAAAAATTTTTATAATTTTTTTTTTGGTTTTTGTTATCCTTAGTACGATAATTGCAAAAACTGAAAAAAAAAAAATTAAAAATCTGCATATTTTTAAAAGTTACTTGCTCCGAAATCCTTTTAATCTTAGGGTGGTCAACTTTGGCACTCTGTAGCTCACGCTGTGTTGTAAAAGGGTCACTCCAAACTAGCTATTTTGAAAGCTTATATCATTGGCTTTATTTGCCCCACTCATAATGTTCCAATCTGATAAATAGTTTAAAAGTTAAATATATATAAGCATTTTTTTTTTTCGCAAGCACTATTTACCGATATTTTCAAAATATCAATATCTCTAAAACTAGCCATTAGATATCAAAATCTTTACCAGATTCGTGTTCAGCATGACAAATGCAATGAGATACGTGGTCTAATTTTTTTTAAAAAAATTTTTGAAAAATTTTTGGAAATTTACAAAGCGAGTTGGCATTTATTTTCACCAAAAAAATATGTACTTTGAGTTAGCAGAATAACAAAAATGGATGTAAAACGACAACAAATTATTTTTTTGCTCTGAAATTTTTACCACAGATGGGAATTGCATAGGGGACCTATTTGCCATCGGAAACTCATTTCGGTCAAATTTGAGTTGGCATATTTTGAATATAGGTTCACGATATATCTTATTTTTCTATAGAGCACATTTTATATATTCGAAAAAAAAGAGTGGGTCGACAACTTTTCTTACCGTAAATAACTTATTTAAATTTAACCAACTCGGTCCATCCATTTAAAAGTGGGCGTAGAAATGGAAAATTGTTCTTTCCGAAAAACCTTAGTTGGACTATGACGAACACTTAAAACAAAATTAGACAAATTGATCCAGCCATTACATGATTTATAATATATATATTGGGAAAAGTGAGCGTAAATAGGCGTGGACAATTTTTCATTCCATAAAAATCTTTTGTGGACTATAACCATATCGGTCTAGCAGATATAGTTCTTTCGATACATAGAAAAAAGTGGGCGTGGGAAATTTTACTATCCGTAAAAACCCTAGTTGAATTATGACGAACATTTTCATCAAAAATTAGCCAAAGTGTGCGTGGTCTATTTCTTTTTTCGTAAAAACAAAAGTTGGAATATGATGAAAATTCATTTAAAAAAATTTGTCAAATCGGCCCAGCCATTCTCAGATTTTAGATAAATTGGAAAAGTGGGTGTAAAAGTGGGCGTGGACGATTTTTCTTTCAGTAAAAACTTAAATTGGATTACTACGAACATTTAAATAAAAAATTACCCAAATCGGTGCAGCCGTTTTCCGATTTTAGATAAATCAAAAAAAGTGGGCGTAAAAGTGGGCGTGGTCAATTTTTCTTTACGTAAAAACCTAAGTTGGACTATGACGAACATTTCAAAAAAAAAAATTGTCCAAATCGGTCCAGCCGTTCTCAACTGATGCTGTTACCAACGAACGACAATTGATTTTTATTTATATAGATTAGGTACATTTAAGAAATACAATGCTTAACATTTTAAAAATCCACGACATATTTGGTACATTTTAGATATCCACGATTTGTACCAAACATACAAAATATCAAATATTTTTTTCACCTTTAAAAAATCCACAATTTGTTTAGTACATTTTAAAAATCCAGAAATTTTTTGGTATATTTATTTTAAAAATCCATCCAAGAATCTACTATTTATTTGGTACTTTTTAGAAATCTTTGATTAATTTATTTGTTTAAAATTATTTAAAATTTGTTTGGTACATTTTAGAAATCCACTGCTTATTTGGTACTTTTTAAAATTCCAAGATTAATTTGGTACGTTTTAGAAATCTAAAATTTATTTAGTACATTTTGAAAAATCCATTATTTATTTGGAACATTTTAGAAATTTACATTTTATTTTGTTACAGTTTGTAAATTTCTGAAATCCATGATTTATTTAGTTTGTTTAAGAAATCCATTAATTTTTTTTTCTGAATTTTTATAAATTTAATATATTTTTAATATCCTGGATTGATTTTTCATATTTTTAATAAATTTTGTACATTACAAATCTATTATTTGGGACATTTCGGAAAATCCATGATTTATTTAGTACATTTTGGAAGTCAATGATTTGTTTGGTACATTTTCAGGGATCGATAATTTGTTTCGTATGTATATTTGGTATATTTTTAGAGATCCATGAATTTTTTTTTTTAATTTGGTACATTCAAAAAATCCACGATTAAATTAGTACATTTTAAAAACTCATCAATTATTTTTTACATTTTTAAAAATCCATAATTATTTAGTACACTTTTAAAATTCATAAATTATTTCGAACATTTTAAAAACCCACGGTGTATTTCGTACATTTTTAAAATTCACGATTTATTTAGTACATTTTAAAAACTCATCAATTATTTTTTACATTTTTAGAAATCCATAATTATTTATTACATTTTGAAAATTCATAAATTATTTCGGACATTTTAAAAATCCACGGTTTATTTAGAACATTTTTAAAATTCACGATTTATTTCAAACATTTGAAAAATTCACGATTTATTTAGTACATTTTAAAAATTCACGATTTGTTTAGAAGATTTTATAAATCTGTGATTTATGTACTACATTTTAGAAATCCACAATATATTTAGTACATTTTAGAAATTCACTATTTATTTTGTACTTTCTAAAAGTCCACGATTTATTTAATAGAAATCCACGATTGATTTGTCTGAGTTTTTGTAAAATTTGGTACATCTAAAAAATATACAATTTTCGAAACATTTAAGAGATTTACGATTAATTTAATTTTGTACATTTTTGAAATGCACGACATAATTGGTCGTTTTAAAAAATCCACGATTTATTTAGCACATTTTAGAAATTTTATTTAGTACATTTAAAAAATACACAATTTCAAATTCTGATTAATATCACTGTGCTCGAATTTGACACTTTTTTTTAACAAGCTGGGCACCCTTAGCGCTCGTATTCGCGATATTCGCGATTTAAAATTTTGATGCTCAAGTACACTCAAAAGAAAAACTCTGTCAAAAAATCTGTAAAACGACTTTCAATTTGAATTAGCAATCTTTTAGCAGATTGTTCTGCTGAGAAGGATATTTTTAGTAAAATCTCTGTCATTTAGTTTAAGAAAATAACAGACATTTTACTATGTTTATACTGATTTTGTTTGCTGAATTTTTTCAAGAAATTTTTTTATATAAAAAAAAAAGCAGAACAGATTGTCAGCAGATTGCTCTGCTGAAATCAGCAGATTGTTCTGCTGAAATCAGCAGATTGTTCTGCTGAAATCAGCAGATTATTCTGCTGAAATCAGCAGATTTTTTCTGCTAAAATCAGCAGATTTTTCTGCTAAAATCAGCAGATATTTCTGCTGATTTCAGCAGATCAATCTGCTGATTTCAGCAGAGCAATCTGCTGACAATCTGTTCTGCTTTTTTTTTTATATAAAAAATTTTTTTAACAAAATAATGAAATTCAGCAAACAAAATCAGTATAAACATAGTAAAATGTTACACATGTTTAATAACTAAAACGCCAGATAAAAGTATAAGCTTCCGTAGCGTAGTGGTTAAGAAGTGTGCTTTCAAATCGGAAGGTGGCAAGTTCGATGCTGGCTGGCGCCGTATGTTTTTTTTTTTTTTTATTGTTATATTTATTCACCTCTTATGACAGATATTTAGCAAACCGTGTCTGCTAAAATCAGCAGATTTCTCATATGGCTCAAAATGGGTGTATTTTCAGCAGATTTTTCTGCTGATTGGACAGAGAATTTATTTTGAGTGTACAATAAAAACGATATTTTTAAACTTTTGCGATAATTTTTAAATTTAAAACCATTCAAGTCTGTTAAACTAGCATAACAAATCGTTATACAGTGAATTTTTTTCGCGAAAAATCGTTATTTTCTTGAAATAATTGGTTTAATACACATATTTTTAGTTTGATTTGAAATTGCGACCTCCATCTGGTAAAGCTAGTTCACACACATTAAATCCTATTGTAATATCAGTTTTTTCAAAGTTATCGTATGTATTAACGATATTCGCGATTATTTTTTTTTATTTTTAAGTAAAAAAAAATATTTTTTTTTATATTATTCAGACAATTTCTGAATTTTTATCATCTAAACCAGTGTTGCGCACACACATACTATAACATTTATGCTTGTGTGGGTAGTATCAAGCGAAAAGTCAACAAATTTGCTCAAGCAACAGAATTTTATTGAGTACGTGTGTCGACAGCGCACAAGCAGCATTTTTTAGCCTATTCCCGCGGGAATAAGAATTACAAAAATGCCCATCACTGATCTAAACTCTATTTAATATACAAAAAAAATTTATTCGCGGAAATTTTTTTTCGCGATATTTTTCTCGCGAAATTTTTTTTTCGATTTTTTTTTTATTTTGCTATTAATTTATGAAATGTGTAGAATACGATACATTTTGCGAAAAACAATTTTTTTCGCGAAATTTTTTTTCGATTTTTTTTTTATTTTGCTATTAATTTATGAAATGTGTAGAACACGATACATTGCAGACACAACATTTTGCGAAAATTTTTGCGCGGATTTTCTTTTCTTTTTTGCGGAAAATTTTTTTCGCCAAAATAAACATTTATTAAATCTATATTTAAAAACTATCCTAAAACCATAAAAATTAAATTTTTGTTGTAGTTTAGCTTTACAATTTTAAATCGCGAATATCGCGAATACGAGTGCTAACTTCGAAAAACGGCTAGCACCATTAAATTCAGCGAACCCGAATTAGCTTTACCAGCAGGGTGCCCAGCTTGTTAATTTTTGCGACTAGCACAGTGTTTTTATTTAAAAATAAAAATTGTTTTTATTCGACCTTTAAAATATAATATTTTGAGAAGGTTTATTCTTCACCATTTACAGATGTAATTCGAAAAAGATCAATTGTAATTCGAAGATTCTATTTGTAATTCGAAGATTCCAATTGTAATTCGTAAAAGATCAATTGTAATTCGAAAAAGATCAATTGTAATTCGTAGAAGATCAATTGTAATTCGTAAAAGATCAATAACGAAATCTCGGTATTACCGGGAAATGGTACCGGTTTCCCTGTTCTTGAATACCGGGAATACCGGTATTCCCGGTACCGGTTCTGACGGTATTACCGGTATTCCTGGGACTACCGGAAAAAAAATTAGTAACATGAAAATTACAAATGGAATCTTCGAATTACAATTGGAGTATTCGAATTACAAATGGAATCTTCGAATTACAAATGGAATCTTCGAATTACAAATGGAATCTTCGAATTACAAATAGAATCTTCGAATTACAATTGATCTTTTTCGAATTACATCTGTAAATGGTGTAGCTCATGGTCATTATTTTCTTTACTAATTAAAACTATGATATTCTCAACCCGAGTAAAAATTTGTATATGATGCAATATATAATGATATGTAACACAATATATATTTATACGCAATTTGATCCGAATAATGGTGGATGTTTTTGCATTAAAAAAGATCAACTTGTATAAAATATGATCTGATTTCATCCGAGTTTTGACCAGACATTGCCATATATTGGTGGATCTAATTAAAAAGTTTCTTATACTTTGCCTAAAAAACTTAGAAAATTTTTGGTTAATTGTAAACATATATGGGTTTATATGGAACAGCATAAGCTATATATAATTTTATATTAAATTATACAGAAAACGAAATTTTGTATTGACCCTCATATAATTTTATATAATTATATCAACCGTACACCTTTTAATCCGAATCATGATTAAATTATATATAACTGCATATGATTGCATTTAAAAAATTTAGAAAATGTCCTACGGGATATATAATCATATATGATAATATTATGTTTGTATCAAATTATATATTGTTATATATGTTTATTTTTACTCGGGAAAGAATAATTTTCCAAAAAATTATTTTTCTATTTTAAATTTATTTATGTTGGCAATTTTTTGCAAGACTTAATCGACACGTGTTTCGGAATTTGTCAGATTCCATTTTCAAGATTATTTAGAAAAATAAAAACCCTATACTACAAATTGTAAAGGGATTTTAACGACAAAGCGTTAATGATCAAACTAAAATCTTAATACATATTCGAATCTATTCTCATTGGTACATTTTAATTGAATAAAGGTATTCAAGGTAAAAAGTTACCAAATCTCGTGTGCTAAAATCGGCAGAAGATGTTATTTTTCTGATTGGCCAGACATTTTAATTGAAGTGTAAAGATTCTTCATTAAAAAATACAAAGTTTTCGACAAAAAAAAAAAATAAATAAAACTGACCAAATTTTACTAAATTTCCAAAATTTAATTTCTAAGCCTCTTTAAATCCCTTAAAATTTCCCTTAATAAACATTAACTTTTGATACCGTTTGGTGGAGTGTATAAATTTATACTAAAAATCATTTGATTCCTTCATTCCATTACAATGGTTAATACTTACATACGATTTAAACGTGGCAGATTGGCAAATGTATCTGCATCAATTTGCCAAATATCATTGTTTTCCAGGTATCTACATTAAAAAAAAAAAAAAAAAAAATGGGAAGATAAAAAAAATCATCAGATAATGAAAATTCCTCACAATTGAATACGTGCTTTAAATAGAAGTTTCAAATTTCTCGCAATTTCAATATTTGCATTTTACTTTTTCAATCTCTGGTCAAACAATTGTAAAGTAGTATTTTTTTTGTTTATTTGATTTTCATTGGATTTTACATACAGGTGGCAATCGATTTACGCGGTTCAATTTTTATGTGATTTTAAAAGGGATTCAAATCCGGTCCCAAAAAAAGAAAATGTTAAAGGGATTTTAGTTAACGAGAACCGACCAAGTTTTGCTTTCCGCGTAAATCGAGGCTTACCTTTTTTATGAAAATTGTTTCCTCTTGTTCATTCTTTATATTACATTTTCTACTTACATGCCTTCCAATTGCTGTAACTGTTGAAAGATATTCTTGGGTAGACGACTAATGCGATTATTGTTTAAATATAAAAACCGCAAGGATACTAAACCATCAAATGCTCCTTCCTGCAGGTACGAAATCTCATTTTCATTTAAAAATAATGTTGTCAACTGCGTTAGTCCTTCGAATGCATTTGCTGGTATCTCTTCAAAATGATTGAAACGTAAATCTCTAGAAATTGAAAATAAGTTGTAAGAGACGATGTTAGAAAAAAATGCTATAAAATTGAAACTGTGTTAATGCAAATAAGTCACTATAGAAACACTAATGATAAAATCAAATTTATATAGTGTAATACTTCAAGTATACAAGTTTTTTTTTTCTATTTAGCTTTTTGTGGGTGGCGGATTTAAAGGAAATATGTTCATTATATGTTTAAGTTGAAAAGATTTATATGGTTTAAATTAGTATGGATTCTTATTATATTAGCGCCTTTTAGGATTATAAGTGTTATTGAATACACTGAAACACAATTTTTTTTAGTTTAAATTGATTGCATTTCTAGTAGAGATGGGCGCGAATCAAATCGCGCGAATCGAATCACTCACGGAATTTTTTTTTTACTCACGCTCACTCACATTCACGTGAGTAATAAAAAACTTACTCACGCTCACGCGTGACTCACGCCAGATTCAATCACGCTCACGCGTGAGTCATGTAAAATCTACTCACGCAATAAAATTTTCTTACCAAATAGAAAAAAAATCCAAAAAAAAAATTTTTACAAAAAATTTAAAAAAAAAATTGGGCAAATCAAAATATCTAATCACGCAAACTTACGCAAAAAATAAATGACTCATTCACTAATCACTCACTCAGATTTTTTTTCAACTCACACTCACTCACAATCACTTGATTGAAATGAAAATCACTCACACTCACGCGTGATTCACGTGAATCACGCAAATCACGTGACCAGCGCCCATTTCTAATTTCTAGTTGTTTTGAGTCAACTGTATTTTTTGCAAAAACAACTACCAATTGCAGTTGTTTTAACTGTAAATCAATAGGTCACCTTAAGTTATCGATTTAAGAAAACGTTAAAAATTGTTCAAATCTGTTTTATTTTTTTTTTTTATACCCTCCACTCGAGTGGAGTGCACTCTAGTGATAGAGGGTATATATAAGTTTGTCATTCCGTTTGTAACACATCGAAATATTGGTCTAGGACCCCATAAAGTATATTGGGCATTCCATGTGAAATCGGACACTTTGAAAATTTTTTTTTTGATTTTTCAAATTTAGTACCCTTCGAAAACTCCTTTGTGGTAAATTTTCAGATTTTTTTGATGACCCGTTCAAAAGATATCGAATTTTTAAAAATAGGTAGTTTGTTCCTTTACTCAAACTTCTTTTACTCATAACTTCTTCAATAATGGTCCAAATTTCAATTTTTTTTTTTCAAAAATTTTGTTTTTTTGCGTACTTTTTAAAAAAAAATCCCAAAAAATTCTTAAAAGCGCTCTAGTATGCGATTTTTTAAGTTTTTAAATTTAAATCTCATTTTTGAAAATGTTTGTAAGTGTAGATATGTTGGAGGGTAAAAATAAATGGGGGTCGTTCTCACTAATGACCCCTCTCGGACGCACCATTGGACCGGCAGAAGCTTATTAAATAAAACAAATTTACAAAAAATAAAAAAAATTGTATGGGGACCGCCTTAACAATTAGAGATAGAGGGTAGGTGTGTTCAGAGAAAATTTTTGGACTAAAAAAATATTGTGGGTCGGTCATACATTTTGTTGCTCTAAGGGAACTATTACGGCAGTTAGAGCGGTTGGAGCAAATTTAAAAAAAATGTCGTTTTGTGTGGGAGCCCCCTTAGAAATTGGAGATAGGGTATTAGTTTGTTCCAAAGAAATGTTAAGACGTAAAAATGAATGGGGGTCGGTCTTATAAATGACCCCTCTATGACGCACCACTGGAGCAGTAGAAATGATGACAATAACTCTAAAATTTTAAGGTGTCTGGCAAGTTTGATGGGCATTTTGGTGATCTACTTATCAATCCCAACAACCTATAATATGTCACATCAAAAGTATTTTTCCACTGTAGAACAGTGTAGTTGTTAATTTTAAATTAAACATCATTTTAATTTGATTATGTGCATCTTTGATCTGAACAAAAACATTTTTAAATCAATGTTTATTTACTCCATTATTTATTTTTTTGTTTGTTATTTAAGTTGGAGATGGGCGCGTTAGTGATTTTTGACTCACGCACACCCATTCACGAGCATATTTTTCCAACTCACACTCACTCACAATCACGTGAGTAAATTTAATACACTCACGTGCACTCACTCAAGCTTTACTCACACTCACGAAACTCTTACTTATACCAAAAAAAAAAAAATTAAAAAATTATAATTTCAAAAATCTTTCAAAATTTTGAACAAAATTTGAAGTTCAGCGAAATTTTCCATTTTTTTTTTGCTTTTTTCGGGGCAAAATCTTAAGTTAAGCCAAATTTTACAATTTTTTTGTAGCTTTTTTTGGTACAAATGAAAATATAAAGAGAACAAAATCACGCAAAATTACGCTAACAATTCAGTCACACTCACGCATGATCACGCGTAAATCACGCTCTAATCTGCTCATGTGCCCATCTCTAATTTAAGTCATATTAAAAATATCTACATATGAATATTCTCAAATTGAGAGAAAAAAAAACTTTTTGCTGACTTTTGTCACTGTTCTTCTGTTTTAAAATGAGATTGTTTCACCTTGATTTGAAAATTGTTTTTCTTAGTTCAATTACAATATTCTGTTTTGTTTTTCTTACAAATAAAAATTGTTTTATTCGACCTATAAAATATTATATTTTAACCCTCTAACCGGCCATTTTTGTTTTTCAGCAAAAAAAATATTTCTAGGGTAATTTGAGCACAAAAAAAATCCATTTCTGTACACCAATATCCCGGTTTGCGTCGCTTCGTTTTGCGTCGTTTCGAAGTTGCGTCGTTTAAAAATGTCTGTGACTTCGAAGTTGCGTCGTTTTTGTTTCAGTTTGCGTCGCATGGCTTTAAAGTTGCGTCGATTATTTTTCAGTTTGCATCGCATGGCTTCGTAGTTGCGTTGTCAGTGCTTCGATTTGCGTCTTTAATATTTATTTTTTACCATAAATATAACGGATTTATGTATAAGTGTATTCACAAAGCTTAAACAAAAAAAGGGAATTTCCCATTTTAGTCTAATACATGTGAAAGTGGTCTCTTGGTTGCCAGTTTAAGTTCATTTTAATTGAAAAAAAGATTTATTTTATTGAAAATTCACTTTTTTCAGTTAAAATTATGAATTTTGGAACCATTTAAATGCAAATCAATAGAAAGGTATGGGAAATCGTGCTTCGGTTTGCGTCGATTCGGTTTGCGTCGCGTTTCTCCGGTCCCAATTAGCAACGCAAACCGGGGTATTGGTGTACTCAGATATAAAAAAAACTTAGAGGTTTTCCGTCCAAATAAAATTGTTGGTACCCAGCCTAGAGGCGGTTTTGCCAAGTAATTTTTAATTTTTTACCAACAATTTTTGTTAAAAAATATTTTTTTGAGTGCATTTTTTGTTTTTATATAAAAAATAAAGAGAGCAATATAAAAAAATTGGATTATTAAAGAAGTTGTGTAGAAATAGAAAAATATAAATAAAAAATATCAGAAATAACCAGAAAAAAGCACACACTCAAAAAAATAAAACTGTAAAGTTAGCAAAAAATTTAGTTAAATTTAACTAAAAAAACACCTGATTTTGAACCTACTAAATTTCTAGTTAATTTAACTAAAAATATTTAGTTAACTTTTCGTAGAATGAATGTAGCAAAAAAAACGTAACTTTAACTAAAAATTCAGCTGAAAATTTGGTAATATTTTTATGTATTTTATGTACAAAAAAATTAGTTAAATTCAGCTAAACGTTTTGTAAACAAATTGTAAGTTTGTTAAATATTGATTTTATACACACTGAAAAAAAAAACCTTCGTGATATAAATGAAACAGATTCATTATTTTGTTTTCATTTAATCAATGAAGGAATTCATAACGTTATTAAAAAATCATGCATATTGTGAACAAATTTAATGAAATTTTTTTCATTAGATTTCGTAGTTTCATTCAAAATTTTCATTAAATTTTGTTTATAAACATGTCGTTTTTTGACACCTGTCACAAGTGTCATTTCCCGAGTAAAAAAATTGATATGACACAATATATAATTTAATATGGGTTCGTGTCTATTTTGATATAATCTTATACGAAAAATGGTTTCATAAGATTTGATCGAATAATATCTAATAATATCAGTTTATATAACTTTATATCGACTTTGATACGAGTTTTGGTCTAATCCAATGATATAAAATTATATCCAATTATATTAAAATTTATACAATTTTATAAACCGGATGTTTTTTTTTTTAGTTTTTAATAAAAAGTTGAAAAATTAAAATAATAAAAATAAGTTGTTCTTGAAAAAAAACTTAGAAAAATTTCAAAAAATGGAGTCATGTTAAATTTTATATAAAACACTTAGAAAATATTTTCAAAAAAATTTGTGTTTGAAAAAACTTAGAAAAATTTTAAAAAATTGAGTCATATAAAATTTTATATAAAACACTTAGAAAATATTTGCGATAAAAAAAAATGTTCCTTGAAAAAAACTTAGAAAAAATTTAAAAAATGGAGTCATATAAAATTTTATATAAAACACTTAGAAAATATTCGTGATAAAAAAGTGGTGCTTTGAAAAATCTTAGAAAAATAAAAAAATATTAAGTCATATGAAATTTTATATCAAACACGTTGCAAATATTTTCGATAAAAATATGTTCTTGGAAAAAACTTGTAAAAATTAAAAAATAATGGAGGCATATAAAATTTTATATAAAACACTTAGAAATTTGGAATGATGCATGGGACCAGATGTTGCAACATATAATTATGTATGGCGATATCTTAAAAAAATCGCACATCAAAATTTATTATATAAATTTATCTCGCAAGACATAGTGTCACACATGATCATATATGAAATAATATGAATATATAAAAGTATATAAGATCATATTAAATTATTTTTACTCGGGTTGTTTATTTTAGTAAAACGCGCCAAATAAAGAAAAAACAAAACAGCTGTTCATATCGGCACGATTTTTTTTTTGTGATTTTTTTAGACTTTTTATATTAAATTTAAAATCAAATTTATTAATTAAATATTTAATAAAATTTGTGTTGTTTTGTATTATTTCGTTTTTTATGTGTTCTAATTAACATTTAAGGATTAAGTAAAACTATGTGAACTGAATAAAATATATAAATAAAAATGTGAGAGTGTATTTTTCTAGTTTTTTTTTTAGAATTTTACGAAAATTAAAGTGAAACATAAATTACACTGTGCTACACCAAAAATATGCAGGAGTTCTCATATAAAAATTCGGGTTGGTTGGAGTCCATAGAGTACTGATATACTCATAGTTTTTCTGGATCACTTCGTTAAGTACGTTTTTTATTGGCAAACGTGTTGAAAAACGGAAATTCTTAAATTACAATTTTAAAAAATTATTACTTTGTTAGTTTGCAACCGATTTTCGATTTTATGGATTTGTTTTAAAGGTATAGGTCTTACCTTTCAAACAAAACAAAAATATTAAAAATCGATCAAGAATTGGCTGAGCTACGATCGCTTAAGTAAAAGAAAACCGAATTTTTTGAAAAATTTGTCATATTCTTTACACTCTAAGTTGAAAGTGAATCATTCAACAATTTTTTTGAATTTTTTGTAAAAAAGTATAGTAAAGTGGCTTTCCAAAACACCAAAAAACATAACAATCGGTTAAAAAATTAATGAGTTATGCTAAGTTTTGTGATAGGACATTTTTAAATTTTTTCAGAAACGCTTGTAATTCCAGCATTATTCATAAATCTTGTTACTAGTAGTAATTTTATGCGCATATGCATATAAACTAGAGATGGGAACGTAATTAGATTTGTGCGTGATTCACACATGATCAGAAGTGAGCGTGATTGAAAATTAATTTTACTCACGTGGTTGTTAGTGAGTGTCAGTGTGAGTGGAATAAAAAAATGGGCGTGTCAGTTACTTCCAAATCCTATTTATAATTTTTTGGGTTTGTTTAAAAAATATCAGTGTTACTTCTTAAACAAAAAAATATTGAGAATAGGTTAAAAACAGGCTAAGGTGCGCTTGTTTAAGTAAAAAACCTTTTTTGAAGAGTTATACCTGCAACATTTTTATGACAGAAAAAGCTGTGCGCTTGCAAACATGTTTTTTTAAAACGAAATTGCTAAAATTATGGGAACATTTGATGGAAATTTTACCTGTTTATAAATATACATGTGAGGCATTCCACACCAAATGTTCAGTGAGAAAAAAATTGTGTACCAAAATTTTTCAATGGGTCCCGGGTAAAAAAGTTTTTATATAACTAGGGTGAGATTTCCATGCAAATGCATGTTTTTTGTCGAAAGCCTAAAAACGATATCGACCAATTATCTTTCCGAATCAAGAGATTTGCATTAAATGGCATCGATTTGTCTTCGCATATTTTGCATATTTTGGTGAAAATACATATTTTTGCACATTTTGATTTTAAATGCATTTATTGTGCATATTTCGAACTTTTAAGTGCATATTATTGCATATTTTGGCATAAATTAGCAAAAACACAAATTGAAATTAATTTTTTTCAAAAACTATTTTAAATTTTTAAAATTTATTTTGAAAATCAGAAAAATTACTTTTTTTTTCTTCTTAATTTTTTTTTATAGATTTTCTTAATTTTTAAAAAAATCTTGCTAGACAAACATCTAATCTTTAAAAAAAAAAAATTACAAAAAAAAACAAAAGTGGCCGGATTTTTTATAAATTGACTTTTTAAAAAAATGGAAAATTTCAGAACGGGTTCTGAAAATTTTCCAAAAAAATTTTAATCGATAGCCGATACAAAACTATACAAGAATGTAAATTTTTGAGATTTTGGTGCATTTCGTTTTTATTTGATATATATTTAAACAAGGCAACTTGACACAAACTTGACCATTTTTCCAATATTTAACCACGCCTCCTAAGCCCAGTTTTTGAAAAATTGAACAACCAAAAACGTAATTTTCTTAGCTCCATATATGAGGCATTCCACACCAAAAGTTCAGCAAAAAAAAAAGTTGTGTCGTGTCAATATGAAATCATTTTCAAAGTATTCGCTCTTAGGGTATTATTAAATAACAAAAATAAAATGTAAGTTTTTTCAAAAAGTGGGCCTTGTAGGCGTGGTCAAAAATTGAAAATATCTAACTTTTTTGCCTGAGCACCTTTACTTCAATATTTATGCAAATTAAATGAAACACAGTAAATTCTTAAAGACAAAAGCTGTTTATAGATTTTTGAATGGGCTATCAATAATAGCTGAATGGGCTATCAATAAAAGCTAAGAAAATGAAAATTGGAACATTTTCAGAAGAAGTTCTGAATTTTTTAAATTTTAACTTAAACTTTATTTATCAAAAAACATGCCGCAATTTTATTTGTTTTTTATTTTTTTAAAAAAAGTAAAAGGAATTTTCTATCTGATCTGAAATTTTTAGAGATGTGTTTTGCCTTGTTTTCGAAAAATCAAAATTCAAAAATTGCAACACGCTTATTTTATACAATAATGGTATTTAAAACGTGTGCGTATGAGTAATATCAATACTTAAAAAATATTTTAAGAGGCGATGGTAGCGTGAGTGAGATTTTAATAACGATTACGCACGCTTATGAAAGAAAAAATTTAGTCACGCACGATATTTTATTTTGCTCACGCTCATTCACGCACACGTGAGTAGAAAAAATAAGTTACGGTCACGATGTTCACGTGAGCGTGAGTAAAATAAAATATCGTGCTTGAATATTTTTTTTCTTTCATTAGCGTGCGTGATCGTGAATAAATACTCAGGCAAAAAAGTTTGATATTTTTAATATTTGACCACGCCTACAAGGCCCACTTTTTGAAAAAAACTTAAATTTTATTTTTGTTATTTATTAGTACCCTAAGAGCGAATACTTTGCAAATGATATCCCATTGAAACCACTATGGTTTTTCTGTAGTGGAACAGTTGGTGTGGAATGCCTCACATGGCTATCCATACAACCCATTTAAAAATTTACGGTTCACATGTTTTTTTTTCGCTGAACATTTGGTGTGGAATGCCTCATACGTATATTTATAAACAGGTAAAATTTCCATCAAATGATCCCACAATTTTACGAATTTCGTTTCAAAAATGTCAAATGTTTTTTGTCATAAAAATGTTGCAGGTATAACTCTTCAAAAAAGGTTTTTTACTTAAACAAGCGCACCTTAGCCAGTTTTCAACCGATTCACAATATTTTTTTGTTTAAGAAGTAACACTGATATTTTTTAAACAAACCCAAATAATTATAAATAGGATTTGGAAGTAACTGACACGCCCATTTTTTTATTCCACTCACACTGACACTCACTAACAACCACGTGAGTAAAATTAATTTTCAATCACGCTCACTTCTGATCATGTGTGAATCACGCACAAATCTAATTACGTTCCCATCTCTAGTTTATATGCATATGCGCATAAAATTACTACTAGTAACAAGATTTATGAATAATGCTTGAATTACAAGCGTTTCTGAAAAAATTTAAAAATGCCCTATCACAAAACTTAGCATAACTCATTCATTTTTAAACCGATTGATATGTTTTTTGGTGTTTTGGAAAGCTACTTTACTATACTTTTTTAAAAAAAATTCAAAAAAATTGTTTAATGATGCACTTTCAACTTAGAGTGTAAAGAATATGACAAATTTTTCAAAAAATACGTTTTTTTTTTTACTTAAGCGATCGTAGCTCAGCCAATTCTTGATCGATTTTTAATATTTTTATTTTGTTTGAAAGGTAAGACCTATACCTTTAAAACAAATCCATAAAATCGAAAATCGGTTGCAAACTAACAAAGTAATAATTTTTTAAAATTGTAATTTAAGAATTTCCGTTTTTCAACACATTTGCCAATAAAAAACGTACTTAACGAAGTGATCCAGAAAAACTATGAGTATATCAGTACTCTATGGACTCCAACCAACCCGAATTATCATATGAGAACCCCTGCATAAATTATTTTTGGTCTTTTGTAGCACAGTGTTATTAATTACATACATGTATTTATACTAAAATTCGTGTTGTTTCGTGTTTTTACTAATGTATCAAATATTGTGGCTTAAGTCAAGTTTACGTCCACCCTTCCAAATCTGATAAAACATTGTGCATCCACTAAGGACCTCCTCCTGAGTCCAGTGGTACCACTTTTATCGGGGGCAAAAGCCAGCAAGGGAGTTGGTGCGACTTTAAAGTTTAAAGTTTTGCACTGAAAAACATAGGACCGAAAACTTTTTACGCTGAAAAACTTTATAAGGCAGAGAGGATGAGTTTCATGCATGGAGTTTGTAATCCCTAATTTTTTTTTTGTGGACGTAAACTTGACTTGTTCCGAAGTTGTTTAGATTAAAGTTTTGTGTAAGAAAATTAAAGTGAAATTTATAAAAAAAAAATTTGGAAGTGCATTTTTCTATCCCAGTGATTGTTACGTTCAGTGAAGATTACACTTATCAAAAAATGGTGATACATGTAATATTATAGCCAACTATTTGCTATGGTCGCAACTTAAAATTAAGGTGGCGATTTTCCTTCATGGTTGATTTACATGTTAACTACCTTTTACCACTCTTATTTACTCTTTCCCAGTTAAGGAGATACGATTTGCCGGGTTTAAATAATTTTCTATAAACAATTATTTAAATTTGACGATTGTTATACCCAATACTGGGAAATAGTAGATAAGGGTGATCATGTAAATTTACCATGTATATCAACCTACCCACTGCTATTGAACCTTTAATCAATAAATACTTTCATTCATTTTATGAAATACTTCATAAAACGTGTGAAATTTTAAAAATATATTCTATGAACATTTTCATAATTTCCATGTATGTTTTCATTGATACCATTGACAAAAATTTTATGACACCAGTTTCATTGATCAAATGAAACATGGCTTCGGTTGAAAACGTGAGTCATTTTTCATTAATCTAATGTCAATTTTCATTACTTTCACGAAGCTTTTTTTTTCAGTGCACTAACACTTCACTTATTTTTTTCTTTTTTTTCACAGTATCCCAGAAAAACTTACCTTACCATATAAGGTATAAAATAAGGTATAAGATCTCTTATTTTATACATTGCAGCATTGATGATTTTAACAGGCGATGAGACAAAAAGTAATGCATATACATTATCACAAAGAATACCAGTAAGGTATAAAATAAGTCATAAATTTATAACAAAGAATACGAGTAAGGTGTAAAATATATGATATTTTATAGGTTACGAGTAAGGTATATAATATAGCACACCAGAACGTAATATATAAGGTGTTACGAGTAGTGAAAAAGTAATTTTGTATTAAATTTACTCACGTGATTGTAAGCGAGATAAAATATACTCCTGGGTGAGTGTGTGTCATTAACAAATTTCTGTCGTGAATCCATCTCTAGTTTAAACTTATGCATTTTTTTATAAAATATTTATTTTTTATGTTATTGTAATGCATTATGTATTCAATTATAAATAATGCATTATTTCAAACTTTGAAATAATACATAATGTAACCAAATATAAGTCATCCATGATTTAATGTTTAGAAATAATAAATATGAAATACATTTTTTCCAATAATCATGCATTACGTAGCTAATTATTAGTAATGTATTATTTTTCACTTTAAAATAATACGTTGTGGAACAAATGTTTGGTAAGACATCATAAAATAATGCTACAAATAAGATATATACATTACCTGGTAATGTGTTATATAATCACCACCCATTACCAAAGTTTTGCTGGGATGTATTAAGTTCAGCTTAAGTAGAACTTATGAGATTTGCATAGGAGGCTACACAAGAAATTTTTTTTTCGACAAATATGTTACGAGAAATCAGCAAATTAATTAACAAAAATTCGTAAACACAGTTTTAAAGTCAACAAAAAAAATTAATTCAAAATTTGTTCAAAACTAGTATTTTCGTAAATTGAACTTAACTAAAAAAAGCAGTTAAAACGCTGATTTTAACTAAAAATTTGCTAAAAAGCCAGTAAACTCGAGTTAACAAAAAAAAAATTGTTAACTTTACAGTTTTATTTTTTTGAGTGCACTCTAATGGGCAAGATCGCCTCTAGACGGGCTATCCTTCTTGGCATCTCATGGAGTATCTTTGTAAGTAATCCATAGACCTAACTTGCAAAATCGTTCTACAGGCTTTGATCTACGCACCTGATTTTTTTTAAAGCTCTGGATCAATTGAAAATAATATTTTTTAATTTTTATAAAATCACATTATTCCAAAATATTTAATTTTGGCAATTTCCCTAAAACTTCCACTTTGATTGACAATAACTTTTTAACTACACTCAAAAAAAAAAAACCGTAATGTTAGCAAAAAAAGCTTGTAAACCTACAAGAAAATTTGCTGATTTTGAACCCAAAATTTTTTTACTAAAGTTAGCAAAAATGTTTTGCCAAAAATTAGTTAACAAATTTTTATACCCTCCATTTAGTGATAGAGGGTATATATAAGTTTGTCATTCCGTTTGTAACTCATCGAAATATCGGTCTGGGACCCCATAAAGTATATATATTCATGATGCCCGATCGATTTTAAGACATTCTAGTGATGTCCGTCTGTCCGTCTGTCCGTCTGTCCGTCTGTCCGTCTGTCCGTCTGTCCGTCTGTCCGTCTGTCCGTCTGTCCGTCTGTCCGTCTGTCCGTCTGTCCGTCTGTCCGTCTGTCTGTGGAAAATGCTCTCGCGGACAAAATATTGCACAGAGATGACTGAAACTTAACATATATATTGGAAGTTCTCCCGAGAAGTTTGGTATTGCATTTGAGCGATATCGGTTCAGCGGTTCAATTTTTTTTTTTTACCAAAATTTTTTTTCGCGTAAATTTTTTTTTTAAATTTTTTTTTTTCAAAAGTAATTTCCTTTTAAATAAAGTTGTTTGCAATAATCTTTTTGAAATTGTGGTGGGTATCACTACATTCGGCAAGGCCGAATTTAACTTTTTTACTTGTTTTTTTTTAACTTAGTTCATCCTCATCGATTCTTAAAAAACCTAGTTGGGTTTTTTAAGAATCGTCATAGTTTTTGATCCAAAATTTGTGTCCGTTTCGCTCTACCTTGCTTAGTTTTTAAGATACGTGATTATATGGGACCACTGGGGTCTTGAGAATTAAAAAACTCGATAACTTCAAAAATATTACTCGGAGAGCTTTTGACTATTTAGCGGTCTTATTCTACGTGTTGAGGGCTACAAAAATGCTTTTGGACTTTTTGTTGTGTCGGCAATATTTACCGAGATATGAGCATTTTAAAATTTTAGGGAATGCTAACTTTTTTGGATCCAAAGTTAGGGCCCATTAGGCACTACACATGTGAAGAGGACCGGCGATACTATAGAGAGCTCGAGAACCAAAAATGGCCTCCATTTTGCTCTATCTGGCTTAGTTTCCGAGATAGCGCCATTTTAAGTTTTCTGAAAATAAAAAAAAAAATTACCATTTATTTTGCTAATATTAGCAAAAAAGCTTGTAAAAATTTGGTCAACTCAATTTTAAATCTAGCAAAAAAAATTAGTTCAAATTTTGTTTAAAATTGCTAATGCGATAAATGAAGTTTACAAGATATTTTTGCTAACATGCTAATCTCAATTAAAAATTTGCTAAACTTAGCTAACCAGCATTAGCAAAAAAAAAATTAGTTAATCTACTAATGTATTATTTTGAGTGTATACATATTAGAGATGGGCACATGAGCAGATTAGAGCGTGATTCACGTGATTCACGCGTGATCACGCGTGAATGTGAGTGATTTCAATTTGTGAGTGATTTCAATTTTTTTTTGTGAGTGAGTGTGAGTGGAGAAAAAAATTGCGTGAGTGAGTGTGCGTTAGTCGATTGTTTTGCGTGAGTTTGAATGATTTATTTTCTTTTATTATTTCTTTTTGAACCAAAAAAAGCAACAAAAAATTGTAAAATATGGCTTAATTTAATATTTCGTCCAGAAAAAAGCAAAATTTCGCTGAACTTTAAATTTTGCTGAAAATTTTGAAATTTTTGTATAAATAAGTGTTTCGTGAGTGTGAGTCAACGTGAGTGTGTTTGAAGCTTGCGTGAGTACACGTGAGTGTGAGTTGTATTAAATTTACTCACGTGATTGTGAGTGAGTGTGAGTAGAAAAAATATGCTCGTGAGTGAGTGTGCGTAATTTAAAAATTCTTGTCGTGAGCGTGAGTCAAAAGTCACTCACGCGCCCATCTCTAATACATATGTCTGCTCACAACAATGAAAACATTTACGGCTCAATTGAAATCTAACGAAAGTCCCTAAAAAAATAGTTTGATGTATTTTGGGTCAATTTAGTATACCCCGTCTAGAGGCGGGGCTGCCGGTTAGAGGGTTAAGTAGGATTATTTAAGCTCGAGGTAATAATTATTTACTAATATATCATTGTCAAGACTCTTTAGCAAAAAAAAACTTTAACTGAAAAACTTTTCTAAGTGTATTTCTCCTAGATGGCATTTTTGTGTAATTTTTTGTTCAAGTGTCTAACTTTAAAACTTAAATAAATTTCACTTTTTCATTGCACCCACTAGGTACATTAGTGCTTGTAAAAACTTTAAGCCAAACACATACATATGTACATAAATTTTTGGTAAAACAAAATATACGTTAGTAAGTTTACACTTGACTATCATTAAGTAGATCTGTATTTATGTATAACTACTAAATGTTGATGTGTTGTTGTATTTATCAGTATTAAAAATTGAGAAAAAAACACGTGAATTTAACTCACACTCATAAAACGTGTTTCGAAATGTCGGCAATGGAGATGATGATGGCGGTGGTACAAAAAGTACCATACACAGACATAGAGGCATTTTGCCAACAGGCTTTTAAATATGTATGGCAAAAATAAAATTTCTTTTAACACATACAAACAAACAAGCTCTCTCACACGTTTACACTAACATAATGCAGGGAAAATAACCTGTGGCAAAAATGGTTAAAATACACATACATACGTTAAGCTCCACTCACACACACACACAAAACTACAAGTACTTTATTTGTTGGTTCTTTAGGCAGGATATGGAAACGAATAAGTGCAGAAAAAATAACAACAAAATGCATGAATTTGGAAATGTTTTTTTTGCTGTTGGGTGTTTTAAAGTTGTTTTTTTCTTCTGTTTTGTGTGTTTTTTGTAAGTTATTGATGATAGCCGGGTTCTTTCGGCATACATACAAATGTACATATTTCAATAAAACACTAACACGAATGTATTTTAAGTTGGAAATTTATGTTTTTAGCCAAATGTAGGTTATATGCACTTTTAAGTTAGTGGCTAAAAATATTTTTTTTTTTTTGTTAAAAAATTGAACGAAAATGTAAATTTTGTATAATATTTAACATTTTTAAAAGAGTTGGACTTCGAGAGTATTTTGTTTAACTTTTTTCGATTAATAACTATCGATCGATAACTAGTTTGTTATCAATTTTTCTATAAAAAACTTTGCTATCGATAACTAATTTTCTGAACAAATCTTTATTATCGATAGCTAATTTTCTATAAAAATGTTAACTACCGATAGCTAATTTCTCATCGAAAAGTTTTTTATCGATAACTTATTTCTATGGAAAATCGATCTTGGTAATTAATTTTCTATATACAAATTTGTTATCGATAACTTATTTTCTATAAAAAATGTAGAAAAGTTTGTTATCAATAACTGTAGAAAAGTTTGTTATCGATACCTCGATAACTAATTTTCCATAGAAAAGTTTATTACCGATGCACCGATAACTAATTTTATATTAAAAAATATTGTTATCGTACATCGATAACTAATTTTCTGTATAAAAATTTGTTATCGATACATTGCATTTTCTTTAAAAAAGTTTGTTATCGATAACAAATTTTCTATAGACAAATATCCCATAGAAAACTTTTTTAAATATTAAAATTTTCTGTAGAAAAGTTTTCTATAGAAAAATTTTCTGTAGACAAATTTTCTTTAGAAAAAAACTTTTCTATAGGAAAGTTTTCTATTAACTTTTTAACTTTTGTATAGAGAATTTTTCTGTAGAAAACTTTTGTGTAGAAAATTTTTCTATAGAAAACTTTTCTACAGAATAAATGAAGAATTAGGTATCGAGGTATCGATAACAATCATTTCTATAGAAAATTGTATTGATAGAAATTTTTTCTATTGAAAATTGGTTATCGATGTATCGATAACAATTTTTTCTATTTTTGTATAGAAAAATTTGTTATCGATAGCTTTGTTATCGATTTTCTATACAAAAAGTTTTCTATAGAAAAATTTTCTATACAAAAGTTTTCTATAGAAAAATGTTCTATACAAAAGTTTTCTATAGAAAAATGTTCTATACAAAAGTTTTCTATAGAAAAATTTTCTATACAAAACTTCTGTATAGAAAAAATTTCTATTCAAAAGCTTTTTATAAAAATATTTTCTATACAAAAGTTTTCCATAGGAAAATTTTCTATATAAAAGTTTTCTATAGAAAACTTTCTATAAAAAAATAAGCTATCGATAACAAAGTTTTCTATAGAAAAATACAAAAAAATGTTATTGATACATCGATAACCAGTTTTTTATAGAAATATAGAAAAAATTGCTATCGATAATCAATTTTTTTTAGAGAAGTTTGTTATCGATACATCTATAGACAAATTTTCTGTAGAAAAGTTTCCTATAGAAAAATTTCCTATAGAAAAGTTGTCTATAAAAAAATTTTCTATACAAAAGTTTTCTATAGAAAAATTTTCTGTACAAAAGTTTTAAATAGAAAAATTTTTTATACAAAAGTTTTCTACAGAAAAATAATAGTTTATAAAAAATTTTGGTATCAATAATTAACTTTTCTGTTCCACAGAAAAGTTTTTTTAGCGGTACACCAATAACTAATTTTCTGTACAAAAGTTTGTTATCGATACATCGATATCTTAGTTTCTATCGAAAAGTTTGTTATTGAAATATTTTCTATAGAAAGCTTGTTATCGATACACCGATAACTAATTTTCGACAGAAAAGTTGTTATTGAAACATCGATAACTAAGTTTCTATAGAAAATATTGTTATCGCGAAATCGATTTCAAATTTTACTATCGACAGCAAATTTGCTAAAGATTAATTTGTTATCTTATCGATAAATACTTTTAGCACTTATTTTTATACCCTACACCACTATGTGGTACAGGGTATATTGAGTTTGTAACTACCCGAAATATTGGTCCTAGACATACCTTTAAGTATACCGATCGACTCAGAATTACTTTTTGGGTCGATTTAGCGATGTCCGTCCGTCTGTCCATCTATCGGTTTAAGCACGATACAGGTCGCAATTTTCAATCAATTGACTTGAAATTTAAAACTTAAGCATCTTTTGGCCCAAGGGCGAAGCCTAATGAAATTGGAGAACATCGGTCCATGTTAAGACCTAGCCCCCATACAAACGCCCCATTTGGATTCGGCTTAATGACTCTAATGACCGTATTATAATAGATATCGCTTTGAAATATAGCAGGTAATCAAAATTTGTATGCATGAATCATCATCCCAAATTTCAAAGGAATCGCATCAGTCCTTCTGGTAGTCCCCATACAAGCCACCCTCCCGATATTCACATAATTCCCTCAAAATTCATTAAATTTAAATATTTGATAAAATTTTATTTTTTGGTGTTAAACGTGCTCTTTAGTAACCTAATTAAATCGGAATATAATTGGACCATTTTTGGACTAAGTCCCCCTTAAAAATTTCCACCGATATTCAGTTAAATCGGTATATTGACAAAAAAATAAACCAATTCCACTAAAATTTGATCTGTGTGTGTTTCTACACTAAATAAAGATCTAACAAAAGACAGATCCAATCGGTCCATGTTTGGACATGGGACCCATTTTCCGGAAAACACTGGTGTAGGGTGTCACTATAAATTTCTTACTTGTTTTTTCTTAGTCCAATTGTACCCATTTATGAACTTAACCCACTTACCATGTTATTGAAAAACTTTAGCAGTCTAGCTCTTTTGATTTGTATTCCATTTCCAAGGACAGATGGACATCGCTTGATTGTCTGAATCGATCAGGGATCAAAAATACATATGAGGAATTCCACACGAAATGTCCAGCACAAAAAATCATGTGTCCCATGAATTTCTGAATAGGTTGTATTGATAGCCCTATATGGAACTAAAAAAATTGCGGTTCTCGAGCTGCCTTGATTAAATATTTATTAAATTAAAACGGAATGTACCATGATCTCAAAAATTAGCATTCTTGTAAACTTTTTTATGGGCTATCGATAAAAAAATTTTATTTTGAACAATTTTCAGAAACCGTTCTGAAATTTCCCATTAAAAAAAAATCAATTTATCAAAAATCCGGCCATATTTTTTTTTCCTTTTTAACTTTTTTTTAAGTTTAGATGTTTGCCTATCCACACAAAAAAATTCAGACTCGTGTTTTTCGTTTTTTCTCTCGAGAAAATCGCATTTGAATATTAAATTTCATAAGAATTTTGTAATTTGCTTGTATTTTCTTGTTTCAGCATAGCGGATGAGTAACAAATATTTGAATTAATAATACTCATACGCTATGTTGAAACAAGATAATATAAGCAAATTACTAAATTGTTATGAAATTTATAATTCAAATGCGATTTTCTCGAAAAAAACGAAAAACATGCGTCTGAATTGCTTTGTGTGGATAGACAAACATCTACATAAACTTAAAAAAAAAATATTAAAAGGAAAAAAGTGGCCGATTTTTGATAAATTGACTTTTTAAAAAAATGGGTTTTAATGAAATAAAAAACTTTAATCGATAGCCCATAAAAAATATACGATTTTCATAGTATTTATGAACAAATTCATACAATTTATTAACTTTTTCATAATATTTATAAACTTTTTCATACTATTTATGAAAAATGTTAAATAGTTTTCAAATTTCACATATTATGATTTATTGATAAATACTACGAAAAAGTTTATAAGTATTATGAAAAAGTTAATAAATTGTATGAATTTGTTCATAAATACTATGAAAGTCGTTAATCGGATTTTTTTTTGTGTGTATACCTCCAAACTGTAGTTAAACGGTTTAAAAATATCACCCTATAAAGTTGTTGTAAAATTGATCATTTTTTTAATTAAATCAATTAAAATAATTGTTTTTTAAACAATAATTGCAATTAGTGGAAATGCAAAGATCTTTTTTTTTGAATCTCAATATTGAATTAATCATTTATATGCCCCCTTCCCCGCCCCCTAATAAATATTTTCTAGCTACGCCAAGGATTTGCTACAACATTTTCCTGCATACATTTGTCTATCCCAGTTTATTAAGTGCATTCATTTCTATTTTGTGAATTTATGTAGAATTTGGCATTTGAAAACAAACGATTTGCGGTTTTGTAACAAACATTTCTACTAATTAGATTCGACAATAATGTTTTTTTTTTACCATTTGTTTCGAAAACCACATATGAGCCATAGATGGGAATAATTTATGATTCATAACATTTTATTATTATTTGTTAGAAACAGTGATATTCGGAACAATAAAAAGGCAAAATTTCAACTTGACGAATATATACAATATTAAACTTATGATAAATTATATCTTGAGGATGTTTATTCTGGCTCGAGGTCATTATTTTCTTTACTAATTAAAACCATTATATTCTCATAGCATAATTTTCAAGAAATTTATTTTTCTGTTTTAAATTTATTTATGTTGGTCATTTTTGCAAGACTTAATCGACAATCGTTGCCTTATTGACAATCGTTGCCTTACTACACTCAAAATAATAACTCTGTTAAATTACAGAAAAACTCTGCTAATTTAACAGAGTACACCATACTTTTCCAGCTAGCAACATTTCTTGGTAATTTTACTAAAAAACTCTGTAAAATGATTTTGACAGAAAAAAACTGTTAATTTACAGAGTTTATAGTAAAATATTGGTTAAATATGAAAGCTTTTTTACAGAGAAAACTCTGTAATTTTACTATAAAAGTCTGTAAAATGATTTGGACAAAAAAAAACTGTTGATTTACAGAGTTTCTAGTAAAATATTGGTTAAGTAAACCACTATTTAGCAAAGAAAACTATGTAAATTTACATATATTTGTAAAATGCATTTGATGCAAAAAAAAAAATACAGAAAAAACTCTGTAAATTTACAGAGTTTAGTTAAATGCATGTTAATTTGTAAAATTTTTATAAGATTTCTAAATAAAAATTTTTGATAACTTTTTTTGCTACTTTTTCAACTACTTCTCAAAAAAAAAAATATACAGATAAAATTTTGATGTTTGGTAACAAAAACAAAAACTACTCAAAACAGAAAACTTTTTTGGTTATAAAAAAATACGAAGTATTTTGCTTAGATCTGTATTTTAGCAGAAAACTCTGTTAATTATCTGTAAAATTAAGATTACGAAGTAAAAAGTAATAAACAGAGGAAACTTTGTTTTTTTGTCACAACAAAATACAAAGTATTTTCTTTAAATCTGTATTTTGACAGAAAACTCTGTCAAATATCTGTTGAAATGAGATTGCAGTCATTTTACAGAGTATTTTACAGAGTTATTATTTTGAGTGTAGTATAGTACAATTTATTCATCTTTCTAATTCCCATTGTAGATAGAGTCGAATATGTATAAATATTTTAGTTTGTGCGCAAACGATTTGTCATTAGACTCGTTTGCTACTTTGTAGTAAATCGTTTCTATTTTTTGCTAAATAATCTTGGCAATGGAATCTGACAAATTCCGAAACACGTGTCAATTATGTCTTGCTAAAATGACCAAAATAAATAAATTTAAAACAGAAAAATAAATTTCCTGAAAATTATGCTATGAGAATATCATGGTTTTAATTAGTAAAGAAAATAATGACCTCGAGCCAGAAAAACATCCTCAAAATATAATATTTTAAAGGTCAATTAAAACAATTTTTATTTTTTAATAAAAATTAATCAGAATTTGAACTTCTGATAAATTTTTATTAGAAAATAAAGATTGTTTTTATTCGACCTTTAAAATATCATATTTTTAGTGGGTTTATTCTAGCTCGAGGTCATTATTTTCTTTACTAATTAAAACTATGATATTCTTAAATAATAATTTTCAAGAAAGTTATTTTTCTGTTTTAAATTTATTTGTGTTTTTCATTTTTGCAAGACTAATGCTGTGTTTTTCAATAAGTGGATTTATTTTCGGATTAATCTTATTTAGTTTTTAATTAATATTTTAACATGTCAAAACAAATTTGAAATATATTTTTCCGCAATCTACGATAAATTAGCATATATAATCCGAAAAAATAATAAAAATATCTGGAAGATAAAAAAAGTTATAAATAAATAAAAATTAATCCAACTAAATTTTAGGATTTAATAAATCCATTTTGGATTAATTTTGATTCAGTTATAACTTTTTTCATTTTCCAAATTTTTTTATTATTTTTTCGGATTATAATTGCAAACTTATCGTAGATTACGGAAAAAAATATTCCAAATTTGTTTTGGAATGCTAAAATATTTTTTTTAAACAAAATAAGATTAATCAGAAAATAAATCCAATTATTGAAAAACACAGCATAAATCTACACGTGTTTTGGAATTTGTCAACATCTCCGCTTAGTCTGATAGTCACTTAATTAATATTTAATAACTCCCATCTATGATATGGACAAACCCACATTTTCAATATAAGTAATAGTAGTGGAAAAGGATAATAAACACTGGACGACGCATTGATCAAGGTTTAGTAAAATATTAAATATTGATTTAAAATGCAATTGTTGATTTCAAATATTTGACATCCCAAAATTTAATAAAATGTTTACACAATTTCCAAGTTTTTGTGTTATTTATAAAAATGTCAGTGTTTGTTGCAGTGCTGTCGAGTAGTGTAAAATAATTAGAAACGAAATAATTCATAAATTTGAAGCCTTTATAAAGTTTATAATAATAGTAATACAAAATTAAAATACTAGGTAAGCGGTTTTAGGAAGAGTCCTTATAATTTCAAAAGACCAACTAGTTTAGCAATCTGCAAATAGCCTTACAAAATGCAGTTGAATCTGATTTAGTTCAGACCGCCACTTAATAATTTCGCTACACGAACTACTTTGGTGTACTGCCAATGACAGTAAAAACTGAGTAAAAATCTACCACTTAGAGGACGATACTAAAAATTGTTAGTTTCACTTTTTTCCATTTCCCAAATTTTTAAATTTATAGAAATATGTATAACTGCCACCTTAATTTACACTTTTAAGTCAAATATTAATTTTATGTCATTTCTAAAATTCAGAAAATTTTAATCCTTTATTATTTTCATTTATTATTTTCTAACTACAAACAAAAATAGTTTTGATTTTAATTAAAAACGCGTCTAATTGTTTAACTTATTTATTGTGCGTCAATATACTATTTCAATAGTAATTTAATACGTATTAAAAACTTTTTGCTGTTTTTTATATTAACCAACAAAGTATGTGAGTATACTCACTTTGTCATTCCGTATGTAATAGTGCCCCTTATTTCCCGGTTCTCGGTATTCCCGGTTCTGGTACCGGTTTCCCGGTTCTTGATATATTTCCGGGAATACCGGTATTCCCGGTTCTGATAATGGTACCGGTTTTCAAAAAAAAAAAAAAAAATACTATACCATAAAATATTTAAATTACGCTATTTAATCAGTATTTCAGAAATATTTGGTGGTGTTTGTAAAATTATTTAACAGAGCTATTTTTATGTTACCATTTTTTTTTCTTAAATTCATAAAAAATGGAAATGGTGTTTTTCACATGTTTTGTATTTTTTTTTTTTTTGGCAAAAGCGAAGAAAAAATTTCAATTGTACAAAATTGTACAAAATATACATACCGGTAGTCCCGGGAATACCGGTAATACCGTCAGAACCGGAACCGGGAATACCGGTATTCCCGGGAATAACGGCAATAATTCAAGAACAGGGTACCATTTCCCGGTAATACCGAGAATTCATAATTGATCTTTTACGAATTACAATTGATCTTTTTCGAATTACAATTGATCTTTTAGGAATTACAATTGATCTTTTACGAATTAAAATTGCTCTTTTACGAATTACAAGTGATCTTTTACGAATTACAATTCATCTTTTACGAATTATAATATGCCTGTTCGTTTACCTTACTACAATCTACTCATTTTTACTACTTTTACTACAGCTGGAAATTTTCAGTACAAAAAGTAAACAAAAATTTCTAGTTGTAGTAAAAGTAGTAAGAAATTTAAGTAAACAAACAGACGAATTACAAATGTAATTCTAATAAACAGAACACGCAGCCCAGTGCGTATGATTAATGAAATGTTATTTAAAACGATCATACGCTTCGATGTCCAAATGGAAAAAAATATAATACCTACAATAGAATGAAAACAAGTAAAAAAGATAAATTCGGCCTTGCCGAATGTAGTGATACCCTCCACCATTCCAAAAAGATTATTGCAAAAAACTTTCTTTAAAAGGAAATTACATTTGAAAAAAAAAAAAAAATTTTGAAAAAAAAATTCCGCGAAAAAAAATGTTGGAAAAAATCCGCGATTTTTTTTTGTCAAAAAATATGTTCGTACTTGTTTAAATACCATTTGGTGTTCAATTATGTTCACATATGTCAACCAGCAGTCAAATTAAAGCATTTTGTATTTTAGGTTATGTTGAATGTACTGAAATTTTTGAGGTGTCCTTACATTTTCGTTCATAACTTTTGAACCGCTGAACCGATATCGCACAAATGCAATACCGAACTTCTCGGGAGAACTTACAATAAATATGTTAAGTTTTACACTCAAAAAATTATGTAGGTAAATTCCAGTGAATATTCACTTAAAACAAATGAACTTTTATTTAAAAACCATTCCAGTGTTTTTTCTTTTAAAATTAAAACACAATACAGTCAATTTTAAATGTTAATTTAATGACTAACCAAAACATTAAAAAACTAGTGAATATTCAGTTATTTTGAATTGAAAAGCAGTAAAACTATAGAAGAATATTTTTACTGCCGAAATTAAATGTAACAGAAAATTCGTTTTTTATACCCTCTATCACTAAGTGGAGGGTATAAAAATACCAAATTATTGCTGTAGTTTTTCCTATAAAACAATATTTGGAATTATACACCTACGGATCTTTAGGGTTTTTATACCCTCCACTCTAGTGATAGAGGGTATATATAAGTTTGTCATTCTGTTTGTAACTCATCGAAATATCGGTCTGGGACCCCATAAAGTATATATATTCATGATCCCCGATCGATTTTAAGACATTCTAGCGATGTCCGTCTGTCTGTGGAAATGGTGATCACGGCCAAAATATTACACGGAGATTACTGAAACTTAACATTTTTATTGGAAGTTCTCCCGAGAAATTTGGTATTGCATTTGAGGGATATCGGTTCAGCAGTTCAAAAGTTATGAACGAAAATGTAAGGATACCTCAAAAATGTTGGTACATTCAACATAACCTAAAAACACAAAATGCTTTAATTCGGCTGCTAGTTGACTTATGTGAACATAATTGAATACCAAATAGTATTTAAACAAGTACAAATATGTTTTTTGACAAAAAAAAAAAATCGCGGATTTTTTTTTTTACCAAATTTTTTCAAGGAAATTTTTTTTCAAAAAAAATTTTTTTTTTTCAAAAGTAATTTCCTTTTAAATAAAGTTTTTGCAATAATCTTTTAGAAATTGTGGAGGGTATCACTACATTCGGCAAGGCCGAATTTAACTTTTTTACTTGTTTATGTTAAGTTTTTTTCAGAATTTGAGAATTTTTGTAATAGTATAAAAACAATATTTTAGAATCAAGGAATATTTTAGAAATAAGTAAAACTTTTTTAAATAGTACTTTTTTAAAAAAAAAGTACTTATTAATAAAAAGTACTAAAATAGAACTGTTAATAAACTGTACTAAAACAGTACTTTTTAATAAAATGTCGCGAAATAGTACTTTTTAATAAATAGTACCAAAATAGTAAATTTAGTAAGAAGTAATTTTACACCTAGAAATTTTGTTGAAAAAGTAAAATAGATTCAGCCATCCAAAAAAAAGTACTTTTTTTGATACTTTTTAACAAAAGTATTAAAATTGTACTTGTTGATACTTTTACATAAAAAGTACCAACCTAGAAATTTTTAAAAAAGTTCCAATTGAGTACTTTAGTACTAATTTTTTACATAAAAGTACTTTTTATGAAAGTACTTTATAATAGAAGCTTATATTAGGATAATTTTTTTTTATGAATAGTATTTTTTTATTTTAAAAGTACAAAATAATTGCTTTAGTACAAAAAACAGCAAGAAAAAAGTACTTTTTTTAGTAATCTAAAAATAATTTCTCAAAAAAGTTCTTAGATTTAAGAAAATTTTTCCTATAAAATGTAAATAAAATTGTCTCATTGTCAGAATCTTAATAAATGTCCATGGGAAAAATACTTAATGGCATAATAAATAAACCTTTTTAACATTTTTATTATATCAAAGTTGTTTTTTTTTATAAAAAAAGAGAATACATTTAAAGCATACGCCTAACAAAGATTATGTAAATAAGTTTTATTTTTTGTGTTGTTAAAGAAAAAAAAAAAAAACAGAGAATAATATAATTTTGTTTGCTTATTATCCTTTTTACAACATTTTCTTTTAATCTAACAACTACTTTCACAGAAACAAAAAAAAAAATAACTACAAAACACTAAGGAATATAAAAAAGCAAGAAAAAAACTCTGTTAGTGTAAAAAAGGCGGAAAACTTAAGTAAACAGGAAACAATCATTACATAAAAAAATACGAGAGAAACAAAATGAAGCCTTTAAGACCGGCCACTCATAGCCACTGGAAAAATTAAAAACCAAAATGTATAACACAAAGTATGCTACTCATACATGCTTATAAAATGTTATTCCTTTATATCCTTTACTCACACATTTACAAACATGCATTTACTCATGTGTAGCATCTTTTAAATGTCTTAAGCTTAAAGTCAAGTACTATGTGTAGGTTTAGATATACAAGATATTATTGCAGGTCATGTTAGGAAATGATATTAAATAAAAAGGAAAATGAACAAATACAGGAAAGAAACATGATACATAAGCCACAATTTTATACATTAACAATTAACCCTTAAAAGTTTTTTTGGAGGGAATAAAATCTATGCCCGGAATCATTTAAGATCTGATGAAACATTTTCTTGAAAACTTTCGAAACATTGTATGATTACACCGTCCGAGAGCTAATATTAAACATAAACCTGGTGATATACGTCTGAATGAAGAGGTCAAATGGAGTAAAACTGAACTTATATTTTTTTATTTCGTGATCCTGTTTCCTTTTAAAAGGACTTTAAAGTTTTAAAGAATAACATTTTGTGCTATCCGTCCGTGTGTGGAAGACACGAACAGTCCAAATTAAAAGTGCTAAATTCCTAAAGTTTGGTACAAATATGTATTATGGCCTTATACTGGTTAAGTTCTGAAATAGACAACATTGAACCAGGGAGAACAATATTCCACCTTGAAAAACTAAAACAACCTCCGAAAAACGCAATTGTTATTATAGAGTCTTTGGTTCTGTTCCCAGCTAAATTTTCTGTTCCAAATAATCGGTTCCAGAACGCATCAAATTACCCTGCAACCGGTTCTACTTAACATTCCAGAATCAATGATTTTTGTTTGAAATTGTCCCGAAAGCAATCGTTTTTTAGAGCAAGTAGTTTTTTGAAAAATAATTTTACATAGAAAATGTTGTTGTGATTACCGTAGAATATATTCAAGAATCTATTCAACCAGGAATTTGTTCCAAAAAATTTTCCTGGGTTGTTTAACAACTGAAACATTTTTAAGTCAGAAGAAATTCCCATGAGATAAGAATTTTTTTTTTGCACTTTTTATAATTTTTTTTTTGCTGGAGGATTCTAGATTTAAAATTTTGAGACCATTTTTTTTGGAAATGGAAAAAGATACAATTTTTTAAAATCTTTTTTATCTCTTTAGTATCAGAAATTCCTCTTTAGTATCAGAAATTTTTTCAGAATTTTTGGTTTCAATGGAGGATCCTACATTCCAAAAATCAAGTTTTCATGACCAATATTTCAGGAGATCAAAGAAGTACTAACGTACAATTTTTCCCTCTTGGAATCAAAACTTTCTAAAAAGTACCTCTGCCAAAATGTATTTTTTTTTCGCTGGATGATCCTACATTCCATTAATTATTTCAGAAAATATAAATCGAAAAAATTTAAATGTTCTAAGCGAAAATTTTAAGTACTAAAATTTTAGCATGGCATAATTATTTCCAAAAAAAAAAAAATCGAAAATAAACCACGGGTTAATATTGTCCAATTTGGCTAAAAAATTTAAACGTAGAGTTTTTACACCAAAATGAACCATGATTTGCCCAAGGATCGAAGAAATTCGAAAAAAAGTAATTTTTCGTGCCACCCTAATGTACATTCGTTATCATCCATCAATTATATGAAGATCTAGTGGTATCTTTCCATCCGTCTGTCTGTTGAAGACACGCTAACTTTTAAAAGAAAACTTGGATGCTCCTGAAGATTGGCATACACAAATAAAACAAGTAAAAAAGTAAAATTCGGCCTTGCTGAATGTAGCGATACCCTCAACACAATTTCAAAAAGATTATTGAAAAAAACTTTATTTAAAAGGAAATTATTTTTGAAAAAAAAAATTTTGAAAAAAAATATTTTGGAACTTGTTTAAATACTATTTGGTGTTCAATTACGTTCACATATGTCAACCAGCAGCCGAAGTAAAGCATTTTGTATTTTTAGGTTATGTTGAATGTACTAAAATTTTGGAGGTGTCCTTACATTTTCGTTCATAACTTTTTAACCGCTGAGCCGATATCGCTCAAATGCAATACCAAACTTCTCGGGAGAACTTCCAATAAATACGTAAAGTTTCAGTCACCTCCGTGTAATATTTTAGCCGTGATCACCATTTCCACAGACAGACGGACAGACGGACATCGCTAGAATGTCTTAAAATCGATCGGTGATCATGAATATATATACTTTATGGGGTCCCAGACCGATATTTCGATGAGTTACAAACGGAATGACAAACTTATATATACCCTCTATCACTAAGTGGAGGGTATAAAAACCTTGTCAAATTACTAGGAAAAGTTCCGTAATCCCATTTTACCAATATTTAACAGTTTTCCTTGTTTTTTTAACAAAAAAATATGGATCGAAATTTTAATTTTTTTGTTTTTTTTTGTAATTTTAAATTTTTTTTGGTAATTTTACAAATTTCCATGATAATTTTACAGAAAAAAATCTACACACAAAAAAAAACTTTGTCAAATTACTAGAAAAAGTCTCGTAATCCCATTATACAAATATTTGACAGTTTTCCTTCTGTTTTAACAAACAAATTTGGATCAAAATTTATATATATTTTTGTAATTTTACAATTTTTTGTGTAATTTTACAAATTTCCAAGATAATTTTCAAAAAAAATCTAGTAAATTCACGAGAATTCCTTGTAATTTTTATTGCGTCAAATCAACTGTAAATTTACAATTTTTTTGGTAAAAAGCTTGTAAAATTACAAAAATATTGCAAAAAAGCTTGTAAAATTACTAGGAATTCTCGTAAAATAGGAGGTAGCAAAAAATCTAGTAATGTTACGAAACCTCCTTGTAAATTTTATCGTGTCAAAAAATTTGTAAATTTATAATTTTATTGGTAAAAACGTTGTAAAATTACAAAGTTATTGGTAAAAAGTTTGTAAAATTACTAGGAATTTTTGTCAAATAGGAGGTAGCAAACAAAAAAAGTTACAAGTTTTTCTTGTAATTTTACAAGGTTTTTTTGAGTGTAGATTTTTATTATTTTCCTGGTCAGGTTAAATTTGCATTTTGGCAAAATCGGTGCAGTGGATCAAAATTTAAGAGCAAAATCTTGAATTTCGGATTTGTTTCACCTTGAATTCACGTATTGAAAACCCGGTAAATAGTCTTTGAAAAATATTGGCATGCCACACAAAATTTTTGTCACTTTCCGATTATTTTTTGTTAAAAAATTATTTCGACACGTGTTTCGATATTTGTCAGATTCCATTGTCAAGATTATTTTGCAAATATAAAAACAAATCGCTAATGTTCAAACTAAACTATTTATTAGAGTTGTCAGTCGATTAAGAATAATTCGATTAATCGATCAAACAAAACCCAACTCTTGTTCGAATAATTCAAAAATGACGATTTTCGAATAACGAATAAATCGATTAATTAATGTCGATTAATCGAACAATTTTTTTTAATTAAATAAATGCTTAGAATTTGATTTTTTCTCATAAATTTTGAAAGATTTTATACAAAATGTAGGAAAGTTAAAATATATTGTAGCCATAGCCCTGGATAGCACATCCATTATAGAATTAGAGGGAGTTATCAAGTTCTTAATAAATAATTTAGAAAAAATTAATAATTCTTTTGCATCAGACTTACTACAACGTAATAAAATAAGAATTAATGAGAGACGTATAAAAGTGTTAAATACGTTAATAAGTTTCTAAATTCTGGAAATTTTCCGAGCAATGAATGTTTCTTAAAATATTCTCCAAAAAGCGAAACAAACTAATATGCAAATAAATTATACTCCAGATTATTTTATGTTGAAAGTAATCACAATAATTCAGATAAAAGTATTGAAATAGAGGTAGTTATTAGTAATGAAAATAATAATCTTTTATGCGAGTTAAATAATTCAATTAAAAGTATTAAAAATTCAAAAAATAAAAAGGACTTCAGCGATGTATCAGACGATATGGTATATTTAGAAAAATCTGAAAAAAAGAACAGAAAAAATAGATAAACTTTTTTATGCTCTTCTTACTAAATCACCTTCAACAATTAGCGAAAGAGTGTTTTCAAAATCTAATTTAATAAAAACAAAAATCGTTTGAAAGCAAAAAAATTAAGTCAACTTTTATTTTTTATTTTTTATTTCTTAAGAAAAACTTAAATTATCTTATTTGACAAAAATTAAAATCATTTATGATATATTTTGTCTGAATACTTCAAACAATAATTTGTATTTGAATTATTTCTCAACAAGTATTAAAATCGACATCCATTAATTAAAAGTGATCTCAGTTATTCAATTTTTAAGTTTTTTTTTAACTTTTAACTATTTTATTTTTAAGTTTTGTATGCATTTTTTCGTTAATAAAAAGCTTAACTTTCTTATTTTAAGATTATAGAAATATGAATTGTTTATTTTTTTTTTGTTAATAAAAATACTTTTTTAAAATAATTTTTTTATTCGTTATTCTCTTCGATTAATCGAATAAATTTTGATATTTAATCGTTTGATCGAACGAGGAAAAACAATTATTTGAATTATTCGAACAAAGTTAAAAGTCGAATAATTGACAACTCTAGTATCCACCAATTCAATTTTTTTGGAGCACCATATAAAATAAATCTGAGCCAAAAAATAAAAGGTGCAATTTTAAAAATTAATAAAAAAGAAGAAAGATCTCGAATTATGGCTTAAAAGTTGCGTAATTTAGAGTAGAATTTTTTGTATTTTTTACAAAAAAATCGAAGGTTTCGAACTTTTTCAAAAAGTCGATTTTAATTTTTAAACGTCAAAAAATAAGTGATAATTACTTCGAATAATTTTTTCATATTTTTTTTCTAAAACTACATTTAAATACCAACAAAACGTTGTCCAACTTTTTTTAAAATATCCATATTTTTTAATGGTCAAAATTTATTAAAAATTTCAATTTTTTAATTTTTTTGAGAAAATCGCCATTTTGAAAAATTGATTACTCAACACCATCTTGAAATAAAAGGCTGAAAATTGGTGTCCAAGTTGCATTTAATAAGTACTAAAACATATCCAAAAATAAAATAAATCGAAAGGGGTCGGGTCTAAAAGTGAGTGATTTGGCTTGGAATGCCCCATATATATGAAGGTTTATATTTCAAACGTACCACGAAAAAAAAAATGTTGTTGGATCAAAGTCAAACTTTGAGAGCTTATTGCCCTATATGAAAGTAACAAATCGTGGAACAAAAGTTTTCGTTTTTCGGAAAAATGGGCGAGATAGGCGTGGCCAAACATGGTAAAATTGAGCAATTTTTGCATGATGTCGCTTTATATTTAATTTTTTCTATAGTAACTCAACGATTCTGAAATTTTCGAAACACATCTAATTTATAGTGTTTTGTATGGGCTATCGATTGGCATTATTAGTTTTTAGAAAAAATTCAGAACTATGTCTGAATTTTTCAAATGAAAAATAAAAATCGATGTAGCAAAAAACACGCCATTTTTAATTTTTTTTAAAAAAATTTTAAATTAAAGTTCATTTCATTCTCTACAACATATCAAATTTTCAGAGAGCAGTTATTTTTGGTTTTCGAGAAAATTGGCTTTAAAGTTTGAATGTCTTATTTTATTTTACATATCACTCATACGCCACGATACATTTATTTTTGCACTTACCAAAAACTTGTTTAATTCTGTTTAGATAACAGATTTAGAGCTGATTTGTCTTAATTATAGGAATTCGAATGTTTTTTTGTTGACCAGAGACATACAGTGTCATCGCTTACTCGTTTTCTGTGTAATAAGAATGACAATTTTTTTGAACTTTAAAATCTTTGAAATGATGAAGAAGGTTTGTAAAATTTTTGAAGTGCAGACTTTAAAATATTTTTTGGAACTTGTCTACTTCTGATATTTTTAAAATTTTTAGTTGTAAGGCAATGTGTTTAATATCAGAGTATTCTTAAAAATTAACAACGACTTTGAATATTGTTGCCTGGATTTATACCAACAAATGGCTAAGCGGCGTCCCAGAATTTCAACAATCATAAGGCAAAGATGACTTCTGAAATATGGTCATTTTAATGATATTGAATTCAACCTTGATACGAAGAATTTTGAAAAACAGTCGAATTCTTATTATAAATATGACAAATCAATAGAGTCCGGCCGAAACCAGTTTTTCGAGGCCAAACCAAAACCGAACCAAAACCGAAACTGAAAAAAAATTAATGCCTGGCTGAATAAAATTTGTATATATTTCTTTTTTAAACTTAATGTCTTTAAACCATCGGAATTGTTGTATTTATTAAAAAATATATATATTTTAAAAAACTTACAAAAAAATCATATTAAAATAAACTTAAAAAAATTGTTCATTAAATCTGTAGATTAAGAAAAAAAATTATTTGAACTGTAACAGTAACACGTTATTTGGAAAACCGTGTTACAGTTTTTAAAATGAACTGAATCAAGTGTAATGATACTCGAAATTGAAAAATTCAGCAACTTTTATATATATTTTTTAAAATACTAAAATTTTGCCGAATACCGAATAGAGGCCGAAACCCCATTATTCGGCCGAAGTCGAGACCGAAACCGAATATTCGATTGGACTCTACAAATCAGCTCTAAATCAATTATCTAAATATAATTAAACAAGTTTTTGGTAAGTGCAAAAATAAATATATAGTGGCGTATGAGTGATATGGAAAATAAAATAACACATTCAAACTTTAAAGCCAATTTTCTCAAAAACCAAAAATAACTGCTCTCTGAAAATTTGATATGATGTAGAGAATGAAATGAACTTTAAATTAAAATTTTTTTTAAAAAAATTAAAAATGGCGTGTTTTTTGCTACATCGATTTTTATTTTTCATTTGAAAAATTCAGACATAGTTCTGAACTTTTTCCAAAAACTAATAATGCCAATCGATAGCCCATACAAAACACTATAAATTAGATGTGTTTCGAAAATTTCAGAATCGTTGAGTTACTGTAGAAAAAATTAAATATAAAGCGACATCATGCAAAAATTGCTCAATTTTACCATGTTTGGCCACGCCTATCTCGCCCATTTTTCCGAAAAACGAAAACTTTTGTTCCACGATTTGTTACTTTCATATAGGGCAATAAGTTCTCAAAGTTTGACTTTGATCCAACAACATTTTTTTTTTCGTGGTACGTTTGAAATAGATACCTTCATATATGGTGCCGAATCCGGGGCAAAAAGTTTTCTAAGTCCCGAGAAAATTTTTTAAAATTTCCAGACACTTTTTTTTGCGTTTTGGAGTTAAGAATTTCATTAAGCATGATTTAAACAAAAAACAAAATTGCCAAATTTCGAAAAAATTTTTATAGCTAAAAGCCTTATCCCATCAAAATCAATTTTTTTGTCGTGAATAAGCTAACCAAGTAAAATAATAATTAATAACAGAAAAATTAAAAATAAAAAAAAAATTTTTTTGGTTTGTGTTAAAAAATGATTTTTTAGGCCCCGCTCTTTAAGGCCCCGTCGCGTGGGGAAGGCGTGGACGTAGGGGCGTAAAATTTTTCCTCAGTTATTTTTAAGTCAAAAGGAAAAATTAGCGGGTACCGTCTCAACATTTCCAAAATAAGGGACACTCTAATGTACATTGTATAAAAAACAATTTCATTAACAAGACAAACCGACATTTAAAATTCTACTGATGATAACACTAACTGGAGTGTTTGAAACATAGAGAAACATAGAGGCGAAGGTGAAAGAAAAAACAATATTGCTATCTTTTTCTAATTTCTCACACGTACGTTGTCGATGTGAATTCACCACACAATACATGTTTACAAGTCGTACTTTGTCAACAAATACATGTAAACAAGTTGTACTTTGACAACTCAATTTTTGACGCCTTCGCCTCTATGTTTCTCTATGGTTTGAAACCGGTATGGTAATACCAGAAATGTCTATAATTTTTAGAAATTAAATTTTTCTTCTGCATTTTTTCAACTTAAACCCTTACAGTAATTCTTATTTTCTTTTTTGTTAGTCGGTAGTTTATATAGTCAAACTGAGATGGCGTCCTGCATAATTTTTAAAAATAGACACTACCCAGCAGAAATAAATCGAGATTTTGGCGACACAGCATCTGTTTATAGCATACCGTAGCGCATCCAAAGAGCGCTCTTAGGGATGCAGTAAAAGGAAGGGGAAAAAATTTTATTTTTTTTTAAGATTTTTTATATAAAACTTATAATGTGTAATTATTTTTTGATAAAATTTCACACTTGCTTTCCTTTTTAATATTTTTAACACTTTTTGAATAAAAAAACATGAGTTTTAGACAAAGACACATGATTTGACTGCATCATTATTGCGCATTAATCAGCGCTGCAAAGAGCGCTTCAATCATAGCATCTTTGACCGCTGTTCCCAATAAAAATCCCATAAAAAATGTGAAAATGAAAATTTCCGATATTTTTTGATGTTCACTTCCGATTTTTTTTTTTCATTTTGTTTCACATAAATAAAGTTTTGTAAAGTAAAACGAATGAATTTTTTTGTTATATTTTTTTAAATTTTAGTTATTTGATTTCAACTTTGAATTTACAGCATCTTTATTCTGCTTAAATCAGCTCTACAAAGATACATGAATTCACTGCATCTTTAATCTGCTTAAATCAGCGCTAAAAAGATACATGAATTTACAGCATCTTTATTCTGCTTAAATCAGCGCTCTAAAGACACGTGATTTCAGTGCATCTAAAGAGCGCTGTTTCTGTGTATCCAACTAGCGCTCTAAAGTGGGACATCGCCTTAGGGAATCATGCATGAATTCAGCGCAATTGGATGCGCTCCTTTACTCAAGTTCCCCTTCCAAAAGCTGCTGAACGTTCAGCAAAATTTCTGCTGGGTAGCCTAAAAACATTATTATATTAAAAACTACAAGCGTTTATTAACAAGTGTCTAAGACGCATTCTAAAAGTATTCTGGCAAAACACTATCAATAACGAAGAGTTTTAGTTTCGAACTCAACAACTGCAAATTACGGAATCAATTAAAATCCGCAAATGCAGATGGATTGGGCACACTTTTCGCAAACCGCCAAATAACATTACAAGAAAAGCGATTGAGTTTAATCGCCACGGTAACCGACGAATTTAAAATCGAATTAAATTTTTTACATGATTTTTCAATGCACTGTTGTTCAAGCTAAGAATATACAAAAGTTCTCAAATTCCCAAACAATTTTCCTCCAAAAAAAAACTTTTACATTCAGAAACATTTTACAAATATAAAAGAAAAAACTCTTACATTTGAACAATTTTAAACCATCTTACATAATATGTAGGTTAAGAAAGAAATGCAACAACAAGAAAAACAAAAAAAAATAATAATGACAACAATACAAACCACTGAAAACAACAGCAATCCTGTGATTTAAACCATTAAAAAAAGTCAGTTGCATGCAATGTTATCCACAACACCAAAAAGAAGACATGTTGTATAAAACACATCAAGAACAGCAGCAACATTAGCAACAGCACACTTCTACAACGAACTACTTTAATCGAAATATACAAACCGCAGAATTACATTTTTCCCATGTAAGGAAGAGTAATGTAGAGGTATGTAAAATACAGTCAGTGTTCATCTCAATGTTATTAGCACCATACACAGTGGGTGTTTGAAAGCAAGAAAAACAAAATAAATTTTTTTCTTTTTAAATTAGAGATAATAATTACCATGTCCTTGCTTATAACCCACTGTGCATTCCTACACCATACATAAGTCTATCTATGTGTGCGTGTAAAACAACGTTGTTTTTGTCTTGTTGTTGTTGTGTTTGTTGTTACATTAATGGTTGTTGGCTACTGAACTGTTTGAAATATGTGAAAGTTTTCCTTTGTGAGTGGATTTACACACATTCACACACACACAGAAAAAAAAAATATGTGGTACTAAAGAATGTATGGGGTACTACAACAACAACAACAGCATTACATATTATCACCATCGTCAGATGCTTTAGCTGTTGTAACACTAACACTAACAGCAACACAATGGCATCATTATTTGCCACTAACGTTGGCAACAACAATACTAACGGCATAGCATGCATTTTGCGTTAGACTGACATTTTTTTTGTATGGCAAAAAAGTTTTTCTGTCGATTTCGAAATTCCGGACAAATTTTAATTCTCCTAAGTCTTAAAATTATGTGGTACGAATTAAAGGCCAATCGGACTAAATTAACCGGTGGCGCCCGGTGATCAAAGTTTTGGATTTTTGAACTTAAAAAAAAAATTATAAATTTGTCTTGCGACACATCATATTTATTAATTTTAATGCGCTAAACACTATTATCAAACAAATTTTGTTTGAAATTTGCAAAAAAAAAAAAATAGCGGGTTTCCTACGTTCAAGGAACGGCGTATGCAGGACTGTTTTTTCAGGGCCCACAAATTTTTTGTTGTTTTTTTTTTGTGAGATTTGTGCTTTCCAATACATGTAAAAAAAATATTTTTGTTGTTGTTGTTGTTGGGCCCCCCTCTCTATACGCCGATGGTTAAAGGATTAAAAAAAAAACTCAAAATATCTTTCCACTAAAATTTTCAACTTTTGAAAAATGAAAAATAAAAAAAAAAACATTTTTCGATATAATATTTTTATAAGTTTTGGCATGTTTAATTCGATTGTCAAAAAATTTCTGGAATCGGTTGATCGGTTTTCGAGATATCCCCATTTGAAGTTTGTCTATAAATTTTTTGACAGCTCAAGCTCATTGACTATTTCAAAGAGATTAAAAAGATTGTGCAGCTAATCTAAATAATTTTATTTATTTTTTTTTTTAACTTTCAAAAATCTCAAAATTTGATCTTTGGGAGCCACGGGTTAATTCAATTCGATTGTCCCCAAATTTGTACCACATAATTTTTAGGTCTAGTAGAATAAAAATTTTGCAGAAAAAATGCCACTCTAATGTTGCATACATTGTTGTCTCATAAAATAAAAAACAAAGAAACAAAAACAAAGCGAAATAAATGACACACTTTATGTTACCATGATGCTACTCCCATAATCCATGGAAAACAAAATGAACTAAATTCCTAGAAAATAAAAATGTGAGATAGAGATTAAGGGAACAATTTTAAATAGTTGTAACATGTTGTTACTTTGTACTTAACTTTGGGACAAAAATTCATCAGAAAGTTTGGATTTGCAAACATTTAACAAAGATGGCAGGCCAAAAAGTTTTGAAATTTTAAGATATTAAATAGAGACCGCAATGGGTCTCGTACCCATTTTTTCGTCGGGAGATGTTGATTTAGGTTAACTATTAATTGAAATTTTTTTTTTTTAAATTAATGCCCCAAATAGAGGCGGGCCGAAAAAATTGTACATTCTGATCCCCAAGGTCCAAGTGCAGTACGATGAACTTTATATGGCATAAAAATACTATATTTGTTGAACAAATATACCAAAAACTATTGTGTTTTTTTGAATGTTTTTTTAGTTCTTTGAAGGGGAAACTTTTCCTCCTGGTCCGATTTGGCGCATTCATGAACTCGAATATACCTCGTAACATAAGACATATTTGTGCCAAACTTTGGGAGTCTAGCTCTTTAAGTTTTGACTGCATCGTGATTTCCATAGACTGACGAACATACATCTCTACATACATTCACTGAAGGAAGAAAATTAGAAAAATTCTGAAAAAATTATGTATTGAGAAAAATTCAGAAAAGATCAGGAAAAAATTTGAAACCCAAACAAAATATGAAAATTCAGAAAATTTCAAACAAATTAAAAAAAATTCAAAAAAGTTATAAAAAATATTGAAAAAGAGTTAACTTTCTACAACATTTCCAATTGTATTTCAGAAATGGTGAATTGTATTTTAGAAATTATCAATTGTATTTCAGTATTTCTGATTTATTTTTAGTTTTATATATATTTTTTTTATATTTCTGAATATTTACCTGAATTTTCTAGATTTTTTGTTAACTTTTCCTATATTTTTCCAAATTTTTAATTTTTTAGAATTTCTTTAAAACTTATCAAATTTTTTCTGCTTTGTTTTTTGATAATTTTTAAAATTTTTCTGATTTTTTCTTTATTTTTCTGAATTTTTTGAGTTTCTTGAGTTTTCAAGGTTTTTTTGATTTTTTCTGAACCTTTTCGGTTTTTTTTATTTTACCAGAAATTTTTCCGAATTTTTTCCAATTCTAAATTTTTTTTCTGAATTTTCCAGATTTCTTTGCTATTTATTTATTAATTTTATTTATTTATTAAAGTCTATGGAATAATCCTTACAGACTAATTTAAATACAATTTATACAAAACATAATTAAGAAATTACAAATAATTTAACAAAAACAAATATAAATGACATTTTTATATATGAAAATTAAAATATAATAAATTTTTAGGTTATTGTATTTAAGTGTAATATAATATCTCTTTTCACGATTTCCAAACTTTTATTAAAATCTATAAATGGATACAATAAATTGAATTCATCACAGATTCTGCGAAATGGATCAAAATTAGCATAGTTTGTGCTGTAATATTTTATGCATAGGATATTATAATTTCTTAATGATCGAAGAGGAATATGTAAATTTATTTTGCTAAGAAGAAATTCGGAATGAAGACTACCGTTCATTAATTTTAACAAAAAAAGTAACATTAAGCATATGTCTACGACTTTTTAATGTCGGCAACTTAATAAGGGCGAGGCGATGTTCGTATGATGGCAACCTTATGTTAGGGTTCCAACGCAAACCGCGAAGACAAAACAACAGAAACTGTTTTTGAACTGACTCAATTTTGTTAGAGTGTACTTGATATTGAGGGTCCCAAACAACAGATCCATATTCAAGAATTGGTCTAACTAGGGTAGTAAACAATTGCTTTGTTGTATATGGATCGGAAAACTCCTTAGCCCAACGTTTTATGAACCCAAGTACTCCAGAAGCCTTATTGACTGTTAACAATATGTGACTTTTAAAGTCTAATTGTGTATCCAAAAGTACGCCAAGATCATTAAAATTATCAACCAAATCTAGAACTATATTATTCATAATAAAGCTACCATTTATATCTAGAATCTTTCAGAGTTTGGTAATATTATTCCGCGTGTTCCCAAATTTTTTATATTTTTTTTGTAAATGTTCTTAAATTTTTGAGAATTTAAAGAAAGTTTGTAAAAAATGTTTTTAATACCCGTATTTTTGAAATATTTTTGTGTTTTAAAAATGTTTTTAATTTTTTAGTTTTTTCTACATTATCCCAAAATTTCAAAATTTGTCGGATTTTCTGAAAAATTTTCGATTTTTATTTTTTTTAATGTTTTTGAATTTTCTTGTTTTTTTCTGAATTTTTCTAAATTTTCTAGAACTTTTTGAATTTTTTCTGAATTTTTCTTAAATTTTCCGAGATTTCTGAATTTACTACACCTTTTCCAATTGTATTTCAGAAATTATCAATTGTATTCCAAAAGTTATGAATTGTTATTTCAGAATTTATCAATTGAATTTCAGAATTTATCAATTGTATTTCAGAAATTATCAATTGTATTTCCGAATTTATCAATTGTATTTCAGAAATAATCAATTGTATTTCAGAATTTGTCAATTGTATTTCAGAAATTATCAATTGTATTTCAGAAATTATCAATTGTATTTCAGAAAATAGCCTTCGTAAAACAATTGAAAGTTTCTGAAATACAATTGATAATTTCTGAAATGCTTACTGCAAGAACTTGATAAGCAACATTTTATTTTTTCGTGTTTTTCGCCTTCTGCTGATATTCCATTGCCAGATTTTTGGCAGAGTCTTTCTTTAACCATTCGTACAAGTATATTGAGAATAAAAGTTCTGCAAAAGTTATATTTTCTACATTATTTGAAAAGTTTAAATGCAAAAACCACCATAAAATTAAATGTTGCTTATCGAGTTTTTACAATAAGCAGTTCAATTGATAAATTCTGAAATAAAATTGATAATTTCTGAAATACAATTGATAACTTCTGAATTACAATTGATAATTTCTGAAATACAATTGATAATTTCTGAAATACAATTATTAATTTCTAAAATACAATTGATAATTTCTGAAATACAATTGGAAAAGGTTTAGTAAATTCAGAAATCTTGGAAAATTTAAGAAAAATTCAGAAAAAATTCAAAAAATTATAGAAAATTTAGAAAAATTCAGAAAAAACGAGAAAATTCAAAAACACTAAAAAAAATAAAAAAAAAAATCGAAAATTTTTCAGAAATCGCAAAAAAAAATCTGAAAAATTTTTAAATTTTGGGATAATGTAGAAAAAACTAAAAAATGAAAAACATTTTTAAAACACAAAAATATTTCAAAAGTACGGTATTAAAAACATTTTTTACAAACTTTCAAACATTTACAAAAAAAAAAAATATAAAAAATTTGGGAACACGCGGAATAATGTTACCAAACTCTGAAAGATTCTAGATATAGCAAAGAAATCTGGAAAATTCTGAAAAAAATTTTAGAATTGGAAAAAATTCGGAAATTTAGAAAATGTCGAATTCTGGTTAAATAAAAAAAAACCGAAAAGGTTCAGAAAAAAAACTAGAAAGCTCAAGAAACTCAAAAAATTCAGAAAAATAAAGAAAAAACAGAAAAATTTTAAAAATTTATCAAAAACAAAGCAGAAAAAATTAGATAAGTTTTAAAGAAATTCTAAAAAATTAAAAATTTGGAAAAATATAGGAAAAGTTAACAAAAAATCTAGAAAATTCAGGTAAATATTCAGAAATATAAAAAAAATATATAAAACTAAAAATAAATCAGAATTTAAGACACATTTAGAAAACTTATGAAAAACTCGAATAAAAGTTTTGCAAAATGTCGAAAAAGAATAAAAATTTCTGGTAAAAAGAAAAACTCGAGAGAAGATTAAAAAAAATCTAGAAAACTCGGGGAAAAAAATCTACACAAAATGAGAAGAAATCAGGAACATTTAGTGTTTATAAAAAACCGACATTTTGGAAAACCGGTTTCTCGGTTAACCGAAATTCAGCTTTTTCGGTTAACCGGTTTTCTCGGTTAAACCGGAATAAAAAAACCGGTTAACCGGTTTTTTTCTTTAACTGACAAACCCCAAAAAATACTTTCAAATTGCTAATTTTTATTAAATAAAAAATCGAATGTAACTAAAGTTAACATATTTGTTTCTTTCAGCAAAGTTAGCAACTTTTATCCTTTAAAAATAGCGGTATTTAAATACGGGGCTTTATTTTCCTATATTCACTGGAGCTTTATTTTAATTTTTATTGGTTTTATTTAAAAAACAAATACATCAATTCGTTATAAATTGTAGTCCGTATTTTATATTATAATGTTCTTTGATTGACATTTTCTCCATTAATAAGAATTTTAGTACCTGGTTAACAGTCACTTATTAAGTTTTCAATGAAACTGTCCAAAAAACGCTTATAACGGGGATAATTCAAATATTTACCAGATTAGAATTCCTATTTGGAAAATTGTTTCTTGAAGACAAAAAGTATTTTAGACTTCCTTTCTCACAGATTTTCAAGGTCTTTTTAATGAAATTTTGAAGATATCATAAAAAAAGTGCAAACCCTTAATATTTGCGAAATATTCCGTTTGAATGTATTTAAAAAAACCGGTTAACCGACAGAAAAAAAACGGTTTTCGGAGCACCGGAATTTTTCAATTTCGGTTAACCGGTTTGCAAAAAAACCGAAATTTTGGGAAAAAACCGGTTTTTCGGTTAACCGGTTAACCGGTTTATAAACACTAGGAACATTAAAAAAAACACAAAATTTAACAAACAGATAAAATTAGAAAAATTTAAAAAAATAATACAAATCTGGAAATTCGGGGAAAAACATTTAAAAGTTTTATGGCCCATTGAAGTTTTAATTTGTTTCAAGGGCGTTTGGGAAAAGGTAACATAAATGTATTAAACCTAATTCCAAGCTTAATCATGTTAATAAAAGTAGTTAATGAGATTAAATGGCGGTTCTCTTGTTAAAACATTTTAAGGGTCATTTCAGGTATAAGGTTTCCTTCATGTTATATAAATAATTTAACTTCACTGTTGCCAACTATTTTTAACCAAAAACCTCTAAATTTTACGAAAAAAGCGCTAGAAACCGCCAAAAATTAATTTAGCGGGGAAAATTTAAAAATTTCCCGCTAAATTACAAAAAAAAGCGCTGAAAACCGAAAAACTTGGCATTTTTGATTGACAAAAAAGAAAAATTTAAAAAAAAACCTCCAAATTATTTTTTCTACGAAAATTTACTTTTCATTAAAAATGCGCAAGAAACGGTCGAAAAAATTTTAGCGGGAAAATACAAAATTCTCCCGCTAAATTTCAAAACAAGCGCTAAAATTAGACAAACTTGGCGTTTTCGATTGAAAAATTGGAAAAACCTCTAAATTTGTCCCACTTAATCCAAATAAAAAGCGCTAGATTTTCCCGCTAAAGCACCGTTCCCGCTAAACCCAATTTTTCCCCGCTAAATCCAAACAAAAAGCGCTAGATTTAGCGGGAAAACCTCCAACTTGGCAACAATGTTTAACTTACATATGAGGCATTCCACACCAAATGTGCCGCTAGAGAAAAACATGTGTCCCATAAATTTCTGAATAAGTTGTTTGGATAGCCCTATATGGAACTAAGAAAATTGCGTTTTTGGTTTTTCTAATTTTCAAAAACTGGGCTTAGAAGGCGTGGTCAAATATTGGAAAAATGGACAAATTTGTGGTGAGTTGCCTTGATTAAATATTTATCACATTAAAACGGAATGCACCACAATCTCAAAAATTTACATTTTTATATAGTTTTGTATGGGCTATCGGTTAATTTTTTTTTTTAAGTTTTCAGAACCCGTTCTGAAATTTTCCATTTTTTAAAAATGTCAATTTATTAAAAAACATGCCACTTTTTTTTTAATTTTTTTTTTTTTAAAGTTTAGATGTTTGTCCATCCACACAAAAAAATTCAGAAACGCGGTCTTCGTTTTTTTTCGAGAAAATCGCATTTGAACTTTAAATTTCATAACAATTTTGTAATTTGCTTGTATCATATGGACATTTGGTGTGGAATGCCTGGACATTTGGTGTGGAATGCCTCATATGTAGATGTCAAAAATGTTCAATTATAAAAAGGATTCCATTTTTTTAATGTGACTAATTTGTTTTCATTTAAATTACAAATTTACAGAAATAAATTTGTTTACTTAAACTACAATTTTAAAAATCTGAAAACTAAAAGAGATGTTGATTCTTTCACAGAAAACATACTTCACCCTTGAATATATATATTTTTTTTTAACTTATTGTGAAATATTGTACAAACATACGATGAAATAACCACATTATTCTATGGAGCTTTTATTAATGTACACCAGTGTTGTCACCAGTAAAGCAAAAAAGTATTCAGCGGTTGTTTCAAAATCATTTATTTAATAAAAATTTGGAAAAATTACAAATAATCCAAAAAATTATTTGAAAAATAAAAAAAAATTCAGAAAACTTTACTGTTTAAAATTAGTATTAATTTTCCGGGAAACGCAGGTGTAGGGAATTATATGGTCGATCTTGATCGACTATAATTTTCTTACTTGTTTTTTGCTACCTCCTATTTGACAAGAATTCCTTGTAATATTACAAGCTTTTTACCAATAATTTTGTAATTTTACAACATTTTTACCAATTAAATTGTAAATTACAATTTTTTTGATGCGATAAAATTTACAAGGAGGTTTCGCGAATACCAGCTTTTTTGCTACCTCCTATTTTGTGAGAATTCCTATTAAAAATTACGAGATTTTTTGTAATTTTACAATCTTTTTACTAATAAAATTTTAAATTTACAACTTTTTGGGCGCTATAAAACTTACAAAGAATTCTTGTGAATTTAATAAATTTTTTTGCAAAAAAACTTGCAGATTTGTAAAATTACAAAAAAATTATAGAATTACAAAAAAACAAGGAAAACTGTCAAATATTGGTAAAATCGGATTACGAGACTTTTTCTAGTAATTTGACAAGGTTTTTGCTTTGAGTGTAGCCAAAATATTAAAATTGTACCGTTTTTCAGAAACTTTTCAAGAAGTGACAACACTGTTGTACACAGACCAAAAATGTAATGGAACTTAAGACCAACCATTTGTAATGAACATTTATTTTCAGTAGCTCTCTACATTAAACACTATGCTTTAAAAGTATCTGAAATATATTTAAATGAACTATGCATTGTAATTATTAAAATAATTTTAACGTTTTCATCATCGTGTTCAAAAAATCAAAATTTTACTTCACTTAAAATCGACTTGGTAGAAATTTGGACGAATTTTAAAACAATTTTGGTGGTAGATGAAATTTAGAAACAAAGCCAAGTTAAGCCATATTTTCACTATTATTTCGCCAAACGTTTGGTGAGGTTAAAAAAAGAACGATGGCAGAACTACATTACTAAGGAGAATTTCTTCGATCACCCCTTCTAAAAAACAGTGACCAGAAAAATTTTACCAAAATGCTTTTAACTTCCGAACTCGTATCAAATATAATTTTTTTGGCGGAAATGTTCGGTCGGATACCGCTAATTAAGGTACGATAAGATTGAATAAAACGATTTTCGATGTTTTGTGTAAAAAAAGAAGTGCATACTTTCAGGATTAAAGGAAAAAATGGAATTACGTTTGATTTTCGATATTTTTAGAAATTTTTCTAAAAATGTCGAAAATAATGAGACTCAGTAATAAAAAAACTATTTTCTTTTGATTGCAAAAAAAAATTTAAAAAACTTTTAAGATATTTAAAGAAAAATATCTAATTTTCATTTATGCCTAAATATATGCATTGAAAAATGCTAAAATTTGTACAGGAAAAGTAATATAGTAAAAACTGGTCTTTAACGTGCTTGGATTAACTGCTCACACAATGGATTTTTTTTTATTTTTTTCTTAAATTCCACATTCTTAATGAGCATTATATTTCAAACTCGAACAAACATGGAATCACAATCCATACAAACAACTACTATTTAATGCACTTTGAGTACATTTTTTTTCGAAAATAAAAATAAAAAAAAAAACAGAATCACAAAAAACTTTTATTCAAATTCCTTTTTGTTTTTTAATGCTATTTGTGCTGCTGTCGAATTAAAACCTGCAACAACACAATTTTACTACATTGAATTTAAATCCTCGCTTTTATACACAAATGTGTTAAAAATCCCTGGATGTTTTTTTTTAGGAAATTTACATACAATATGCATACGTGAAGTTAAAAAATTTATGGCATTAAACCTAACGTTTTAAAAAAAAGGAAATATAAATTAAATAAAAAAAAATTTTTAACATCGTCATGGCAAACCTTAAGGTAAGCTACATAAATTTTTTTAATTAGAATATTTGTATAGTAAACTTAAAAATTTTAAAGCATATATTTAGGCAGAAAAAAAATTATATATTTAACTTGAAAAATATTACCACTGTTTTCATTTCTTGTTAATTAAAAGATAATTGTTTTCTTATATCACTTACAATCATTCGAATGATTTGCAACACTTTTAGAAATATTTCTAAAAATGTCGAAAATCATACGCAATATCAATTTTTTCTGTAAGCCTAAAAGAATGCACTACTTTTTTTACACAAATTTTGCTGTGTTACAAACGACATGCAAAACGTAATAATTTTCTCTTTAAAATGTTCTTAAATTGTAATTATGACCCGTAAAAATACCTGATGTGCCCTGAAATATCTGTTCAGTCGAACAATTGGTTTATAATTTATTTAGGAAGGTATAAAAAACTTTCACAAATACTATTCCCAAATTTATATTCATATTTTCGTTAGTAAACCTTTTACTAAAGTGGATGGATTTTTTGTTGAATTCCATAAAAAACACTTTTTTGTATGTTAAATAAAGTATTTTATGGTATTTGTTCACTTTGCAATAACAATAAATTCAACAATTTTCCGTACAAGGCTGCAAAAGAAACATAAAAAATTAGAAATGTTGAAAATTAAGCGATTTTTTTTAAACAAAAATGAAATAAACATATTGCAAAAATGGATTATTCGGGAAAAAATAAAAAAAAAATATTTGAAAAATATATTTTGATGAGATAGGGGGTTTTGCATTTAGAAAAATGTCTTGTGTGAGATAGAGAAATAACAAAAATGCAGTGTTATATGCTATAGGAATTCTAAATTACACATGGATGGCATTAAAATTACGTATGAAACCTAAAACTTCAAAATAAATTTCTTCGAAATAATGTGAATTAAAATTTTCTAGCAGTTTACATTCGTTATAACATTTTTATGATTTCTTTTACTTGCTCTTGCGTTGGTGTTGCACTATATAAATTGATTCTTTAACAAATATTCGTGAAAATCAGGGGCATATTTGATATTCGAGTTTTAAAAATCATTCATTTAACACTTTTTTATCACCAATCTTATAATAAGTTTAAAATACTAAAATAGTACTTTTGAAAACAATACTAAAATAGTACTTTTATATGAAAATTGTACTTTTTAATAAAAGTACAAAGATAGTACTTTTTAATCGAGTCTACCAAAATTGTGCTATTTTTTAAATACGATGTTTTCTTCCACTCTGCTAAAAAAAAATGTGTCCATCCATAAAAAAAAATTCCTTATATTAAAAAGTATCAAATCAGTATTTTGACATGAAACGTACCAAAATAGTACTTTTTTTATTTAAAGTTCAAAGATAGTACTTTTTATAAAATAAACCAAAATTTTACTTTTTTTTAGAAAGTATCAAAAAAGTACTATTTTCTTAAAAGTCTTAAAATACGATTGTTTATAAGTTTTTTGTTTTATCGATTTTTAAACGATTTTCTTTTGAATTCTTCTAAAAAGATGGGTTAATCCATAAAAAAATATCTTTCAATAAAAAGTACAAAAATATCAGTTTTATATAAAAAGTACCAAAATTAGAGCACAAAGATAGTACTAAATAATAAAAGATCAAAAATGGTACTTTTTAATAAAAATAATGTACAAAAAATTTGATTCATTAATTATAAAAATACAAAGACAGTGCTTTTTAATAAAATGTAACAAAATTGAACTACTATTTTTTAAAAAGTACCATAACAGTACTGTTTTATAAAAAGTACCAAAACACTACTGTTTAATAAAAAGTACCAAAACAGTACGGTTTAATAAAAAGTACCAAAACAGTACTGTTTTTGGAAAAATACCCAAAAGTATTGTTTATAAGTTTTTTTTTATCGATTTACCAAAATTTAACTATTTTTTAAAAAGTACCAAAACAGTACTGTTTTATAAAAAGTACCAAAAAAGTATTGTGCATAAACGTTTTTGTCGATTTTTATTTGTTTTTCTCTCCACTTTGCTAAAAATTAAATCTCTAAATAAAAATTACAAAAAAAGTGCTTTTATATGAAAAGTACCAAAATAGTACTATTTATAAAATCTACTAAAATTGAACTATTATAAACGTTTTATAGCAGTCTTTATAAACGTTTTTTGTTACTATTTTTATAATTTTTTCTCATTTACTTTGCTTAAAAAATTTGGTACACCTACAAAAAGTACCTTTTTTAAAAAGTACCAAATAGGGCTTTCATATAAAAAGTACAAAAATAGTACTTTTTCATAAAAATACAAGGGTTGTACTTTTTTGTAAAATGTACCAAAATTAAACTATTTTTTAATAAGTACTAAAAAAACTACCAAAATATCACTTTTCATTATTATTTTTTTAATTTTTATACGTCTTTCTTACCACTCTGCTAAAAAATTTCGCCCTTTCATCAATAAAAATTACTTACTTGAACTATTTTTTAAAAAGTACCATAACAGTTCTGTTTTATAAAAAGTACCAAAAAAGTATTGTGCATAAACGTTTTTGTAGATTTTTATTTGTTTTATTCTCCACTTTGCTAAAAGTTAAATCTCTAAATAAAAATTACAAAAAAAGGTGCTTTTTTATGAAAAGTACCAAAATAGTACTATTTATAAAATCTACTAAAATTGAACTATTAAAAAAAAAGGTTTTTGTTAACGATTTTTATGAGTTTTTCTCATCCACTTTGCTAAAAAAATTTGGTACATCTACAAAAAAGTACCTTTTTTAAAAAGTACCAAATAGGGTTTTCATATAAAAAGTACCAAAATAGTACTTTTTCATTAAAATACAAAGATTGTACTTTTTTGTAAAATGTACCAAAATCAAACTATTTTTTAATAAGTACTAAAAAAACTACCAAAATAGCACTTTTTATTATTAATTTTTTAATTTTTATACGTCTTTCTTACCACTCTGCGAAAAAATTTGGCCATTTCATCAATAAAAATTACTTCTTAATAAAAATTACTTCATAATAAAAATCATTAACATAAAATACATTTTACTAAAAATTTTCAAGTCTGTACTTTTACATGAAACGTACCAAAATAGTACCTTTTTATATAAAGTACAAAGATAGTACTTTTTTATAAAATGTACGAAAATTTTACTTTTTTTAAGTATCAAAAAAGTACTATTTTCTTTAAAGTCTCAAAAAAGTATTATTAATAAGTTTTTCTTTTCCACTCTTCTAAAAAATAACACCTTTTAATAAAAAGTGCCAAAATATCACTTTTAAATGAAAAGTACCAAAATATGACCTTTTTTTAAAGCATAAAGATAGTACTTTTTAATCAAATATATTAAAATTGTATTATTTTTTTAAAAAGTAGCAAAATGTACTCTTTTATAATAACAAAAATAGTACTTTTTATAAAAAGAATGTCAGAATTTGATTCCTCAATAAAAAAAAAAAAAAAAATACCGTTAAAAAAAATTCCAAAACATACCTTTATAAAAACACAAAGACAGCGCTTTTTAAAAAAATTTACCAAAATTAAACTGTTTTTTAAAAAGTACCAAAACAGTACAGTTTTATAAAAAGTACCAAAACACTACTGTTTTATAAAAAGTACCAAAACAGAGCTGTTTTATAAAAAGTACCAAAACAGTACTGTTTTATAAAAAGTACCAAAACAGTACTGTTTTATAAAAAGTACCAAAACAATACTGTTTTATAAAAAGTACCAAAACAATACTGTTTTATAAAAAGTTTTCAAAATAGACCTTTATAAAAATATAAAGACAGTGCTTTTTAATAAAATGTACCAAAATTGAACTATTTTTTTAAACAGTACCAAAACAGTACTGTTTTATAAAAAGGACCAAAACACTACTATTTTATAAAAAGTACTAAAACAGTGCTGTTTTATAAAAAGTTCCAAAACAGTACTGTTTTATAAAAAGTACCAACGCAGTACTGTTTTATAAAAAGTACCAACACAGTATTGTTTTATAAAAAGTACCAAAGCACTACTGTTTTATAAAAAGTACCAAAACAGTACTGTTTTATAAAAAGTACCAAAGCAGTACTGTTTTTTAAAAAGTACCAAAAAAGTATTGTTTATTAAAGTTTTTATCGATTTATATATATATTGGTTCCTTTAGTTCCTATAAGGAGCAGGTCCTATACTAAGGAGCATAGGGACTCTTTTATCGATTTACCAAAATTTATCTATTTTTAAAAAGGATCAAAAGTAGTACTGTTGTATAAAAGGTACTGTTCATAAATAAACTTTTTTGTCGATTTTGTTTGTTTTTCTCTTTCCACTATGCTAAAAATATATAAGAAGTACTAAAATAGTATTATTTTTAAAATGTACTAAAATTAAACTTTTATGTAAATCTTTTATTAACAGTACCAATATAGCAGGCTTTATAAAAGTTTTTTTAACGATATTTATGAGTTTTTCATATCGACATTGCTAAAAAAATTTGGTCCATCTATTAAAAAACAAAGAAAAGTTCGTTGTTTAAAAAGTTGTACTTTTTTATATACAAAGATTTTGCTTTTTAATAAAATGTACCAAAATAAGACTTTTTTTAAAAAGTATCAAAAAAATTACTCCTTTATAAAGAGTTCCAAAATACTACCTTTTATAATTATTTTTTTAATTTTTAAACGTTTTTCTAACCATTCTGGTTAAAAAAAAATTGGGCCCATCCATCAATAAAAATTACTTTTTAATAAAAATTACAAAAAAAAAATACAAAATATAAAAAATACCAAATAGTACTTTTTTTTAATAAAAATTTTTCAAAATTGTATTTGTTTTTAATGTGCCAAAAAATGTATTCTTTTAGAAAAAGTACCAAAAAAGTACTCTTTTGGAAAAAGTACCAAAATAATACTTTTTATTAAAAAAGGATGTACATTTTATGCATGTAGTGCATTTTAATAAAAAAAGTATGTATCAGCATAGTTGTACAATAAATAGTACATATTAAAATAGTAATTTTTCTTAGAATGGCCTACTGAGGACTTTTATTAAAAAAAGTACCATTTTGAGTGCAGTAAATGGTTTTGATTTTTTTTAATATACATATGTCCATAATTTTGATATCCTTAAATAAAAAAATAACTTTCTTCTGTGAATACATCTGTTTTTTGAACGGCCTGAAGCGCTTTACAAACAAAAAAGTTTGTTTAGCCTACTCTATTGCAAATATGTATATTTGTGTTTCAAACTTTGCTAGAACATTTGTCATGAAATGTTGTTTAGATGAAAATAATAAAGCTAAAAAAAATAGCAAATAACTTCAAATGAGAAAATTGAAATCCTGTCAACAATTTCTGAAGGCAAAAATATGATAAAAAATAAAAAAACACTATTTATGTCACTTACCCAGATGAATATAATACTAGCTTTGTTTGTTTACCTACTACAATTTACTATTTTTTACTCATTTTACTACTTTTGCTCAAAATCCGTTCGAGTACACATAAAAATAGTAAATGTAGTAAGCAATTTAAGAGAATATGAATTTCTCTTTTACTAAAATTTTACTACAATTTACCGGAAGAATTTCAATGCGTAAATAAAAAAATTATGTCAAATAAATTATTGACAAATTTTAATATTTATTTCCAAAGAAAAATTTTAATACATAAAATAAAAAAAGGAAAATCTGCTAATTGTTGGATACATGGTTTTGAGAGTAAATACACATCTTTACAGAAATCTGCTTAACATCAAGCATTGATTCTTGGTAGAAAAAACATGAGCTCTTGGTGGGAAAATGTTATTTTTCCCACAGACGTTTTGTAAGATGCAAATGTATTTTTTTTGTCGATTTTGTATTTAACGGGCCTTTCTTAAGATAGTGTTTTTAAATATATTTTGGAGTGTTTCATATACTAAAATCCTTGGATTTTAAGGGTAGAAAAGTTGGTGAAAATGTTCTACTAAAACTAACTTTGGATATTAAAAAAAAAGTCCAATTTTTTCCTTAATTACTCAGAATCTAATTAAAGTAAAGAGATTCTTCTCTCTGTACATTTTTTAATAGAATACCAAATATTCTATAGCATCTTATAAGATTCAGCGATTTTCTGTAGGGAACACTGCTAACATTGTGCTAACACTATAGCAGAATAATTTTTTATTGTAAAGGTTTTTAAGTAGAAGAATTCTTCAGATTCTGAAGGATTTTCTATTAAAAAACAAACGGTGTTCAGTACTGACAAGGAAGGTCTTTCAATGGGCATCTACCATTTGTCCTGAAACTTCCAAAAGGGAAAGATGTGATAAAAATAAAAGTTACTTGTAGTTTTAGCTGCCTAATTTAACTTTTAAAAAAGGTTTTTCATCTAATGAAAAAATATGGGAAATTCCAATAAAATCTAAACTCGCAGCTTAATTTTATAGGGTTATCATATATGATTTTGACGGTCATACGTATCCATAAAAACCACCCCAAATTTTACACATTTTTGACTGCAACAACCTAACGAACCCGGCTTTGAACACGTCCAATACGCCATTGGACGGCCTTCACAAAACCTTTCGACCGGTATAAAATGATTGAAACTATTATTTTAAAGAAATGTGGAAAATTAAAAAAAAAAACGAACAAATTCCCATTTGCTCCTTTTAGATCCGCTAAATGTGGGATTGTAAAGCTAACTCTTATTTTTCTACCTTCTTTCCAATATACAAGTCTCAGTAAAATCGGTTGGTCCTCCCTTGTGATTGCATTTTTGCAAGAAAATTTTCTCAGCTTTTGAACACCTTTCTTTGGGAAAAACCTCTTTAAGGTCTTCTTTATCTTAAATGAAAGTACTCAGATGCCAAGATTTACATGAAAAATTACTCAAATTTTGAGAATTTTTCTGCAGGAAAAAGTATAGAATATAAAAATTTTTTGTAAAAAGTAAAATATTAAAAAAAAATTGAATGATAAATATATTTTTACTACTTTTACTACTTTTCGTTTTTTTACTTTTTTGGATTTTTCGCTCAATGAGTAAAGTTTGACAATATTTCTCATTTACTACATTTACTACAAAAAAAGTAATCAAACAGACCTACTATTGTTCTTTTTACAGTTGTTGACTTTAAGAGGGTGGATTAAATGTTTTAAAAAGATAAAAATCTGTTTTTGTTTTGATATTGCCAACTATAAGTGAAATTATTTTTTAAATTTATAACCACAAATTGCATACAAATGCTTTTGGACCCAAAATTTGAAAAAGAAAAATTCTAAAAATAACACAGCCCACATTGGTTCCAAATCAAAATCTAGCTGGACAAAAGTCCAAAAATTAGTGTCCTTAAAATTGGGAATTAATAGTGCTAGGGGCAAGCTAAGGGTGTGTTCTGATCAAACTAATAACTATTTTTTGGAATTAGGTCTTTAACTTTGTTAAATATGCGAATGAAATAACATTTTTGGTATCCAATATTAAAAAAAAAAAATAATATATGTATATACTAGCTTACCATCCCGGTACTTCGTTACCGGTTGTATTGAATACCGGATAAAATAAGGATCAGGATTACTCTATCGATTTAAAAAAAATCCTCTACATAGTTTTTGTTTTATTTACTTGTGGACGTTTAATTCTTTCATAAAATAATATTTAAATGAATAATTTAAACAATAAAATGTGAATAACTTCGCTGGTACGTCATCATGCTCTTTTCGGTGAAAAAATATATTGACAATTTTTCGAGCCCTTATATCGGGTTTTAAGATTTTGAGTGAATAAATATTTCAGTGAAAAAAAAAAATGGAATAAAAATACGTTTGGGTGGAAAAACATATAGAGAGAACAAATATGAAGTCAAAAAAGTTAAATACGTAAAATTTAAGTAAAAAGTATCATTCCATATTGTTCCCCGCTCTATTTCACTTCGTTCCCCGTTCTATTCCATTTCACTTTCAAGTCCATCTCCTTTCGCTCCATGTAAGTTTCATTTGCGTTACTGTTTTTTTGTGCTAGGTGATCCTTTATTTAAAACATCAAGTTTCTAAACCATTATTTCAAGAAATATAAGAATAACCAAATTTGCACTTTTTATCCCCTTTACGATCGGTCGCGACCCTTAGAAACAGAATTTATAAAAATAACATTTTAAAGCATTCAAAATTTCAGTGCCTAGGATAACTACTTCATGAAATATAAAAGGTATCAAAAAACACTTTTTTACAGCTCTAGAAACAGAATTTTCTGAAAATACTTTAGCATAATGTTTTTTTCACCGAAGTCCTCTACATTCCAAAATTCAAGCTTCAACGATCATTATTATAGGAACAAAAAAAAAGTACCAAAAGTACACTTTCTTACCCCCGTTAGAAACGAAATTTCAAAAAGTATCTCTTTCAGAAGGTTTTTTTTTCTCCGAAAAATCCTACATTCCTTTTTATAAAAGGTACTTTTTATAAAAGGTACTTTTTATAAAAGGTACTTTTTATAAAAGGTACTTTTTTTAAAAGGTACTTTTTATAAAAGGTACTTTTTACAAAAGGTACTTTTTACAAAAGGTACTCTTTATAAAAGGTACTTTTTATAAAAGGCACTTTTTATAAAAGGTATTTTTTCTAAAAGATACTTTTTACAAAAGGTACTTTTTATAAAAGGTACTATTTATAAAAGGTATTTTTTATAAAAGGTGCTTTTTATAAAAAGTACTTTTTATAAAAGGTACTTTTTATAAAAGGTACTTTTTAAAAAAGGTACTTTTTATAAAAGGTACTTTTTATAAAAGGTACTTTTTATAAAAGGTACTTTTTGTAAAAGGTACTTTTTATAAAAGGTACTTTTTATAAAAGGTACTTTTTATAAAAGGTACTTTTTATAAAAGGTACTTTTTATAAAAGGTACTTTTTATAAAAGGTACTTTTTATAAAAGGTACTTTTTATAAAAGGTACTTTTTATAAAAGGTACTTTTTATAAATGGTACTTTTTATAAACGGTACTTTTTATAAAAGGTACTTTTTATAAAAGGTACTTTTTATAAAAGGTACTTTTTATAAAAGGTAGTTTTTATAAAAGGTACTTTTTATAAAAGGCACTTTTTATAAAAGGTAGTTTTTATAAAAGGTACTTTTTATAAAAGGCACTTTATATAAAAGGCACTTTATATAAAAGGTACTTTTTATAAAAGTTACTTTTTATAAAAGGTACTTTTTATAAAAGGCACTTTTTATAAAAGGTACTTTTTATAAAAGGTACTTTTTATAAAAGACACTTTTTATAAAAGGTACTTTTTATAAAAGGTACTTTTTATAAAAGGTACTTTTTATGAAAGGTGCTTTTTATAAAAGGTACTTTTTAAAAAAGGTACTTTTTATAAAAGGTACTTTTTGTAAAAGGTACTTTTTATAAAAGGTACTTTTTATAAAAGGTACTTTTTATAAAAGGTACTTTTTATAAACGGTACTTTTTATAAAAGGTACTTTTTATCAAAGGTACTTTTTATAAAAGGTACTTTTTATAAAAGGTACTTTTTATAAAAGGTACTTTTTAAAAAAGGTACTTTTTATAAAAGGTACTTTTTATAAAAGGTACTTTTTATAAAAGGTACTTTTTTACCCTTTTTACCCCCGTAGAATCAACATTGGCAAAAACCCAGCCTTATTGAATCTTTTTCCCGGAAGGTGAACCTACATTACAAATTTCCAGTTTCTAGTACCATTATTTAAGTAAATGTAAAAGGTACCAAAGGTACAGTTTTTTACCCTTTTTCCCCCTTAGAATCATCATTGGCAAAAACCCAGCCTAAATGGATCTTTATTCCGAGAGGTGAACATACAGTCCAATTTTCAAGTCTCTATGATTATTATTTTAGGAGATATAAAAAGTACCAAAAGTACACTTTTTTACCCATTTTACCCCCGTAGAATCAACATTGGCAAAAACTCAGCCTTAGTGATTTTTTTTCCCGAAGGTTAACCTACATTGCAAATTTCAAGTTTCTAATACCATTATTAAAGGAAATAAAAAAGGTACCAAAAGTACAGTTTTTTACCCTTTTTACCCCCTTAGAATCATCATTGGCGAAAATCCAGCCTTAGTGAATCTATATTCCGGGAGGTGAACATACAGTCTAAATTTCAAGTCTCTGTGACAATTATTTAAGAAAATATAAAAGGTACCAAAAGTACAGTTTTTTACCCTTTTTACCCCCTTAGAATCAACATTGGCAAAAGTCCAGCTTTACAGGATCTAAATTCCGGGAGGTGAACATACAGTCCAAATTTCAAGTCTCTATGACCATTATTTCATGAGATATAAAAAGTACCAAAAGTACAGTTTTTTACCCTTTTTACCCCCTTAGAATCAACACTGGCAAAAATCCGGCCTTAGTGTATCTATGTTCCGGGAGGTGAACATACAGTACAAATTTCAAGTCTCTATGACTATTATTTCAGGAGATATAAAAAGTTCCAAAAGTACAGTTTTTTACCCTTTTTACCCCCTTAGAATCAACACTGGCAAAAATCCAGCCTTAGTGGATCTATATTCCGGGAGGTGAACCTACAGTCCAAATTTCAAGTCTCTAGCTTCAGCGGTTTGGGCTGGGCGATGATGAGTCAGTCAGTCAGTCAGTCAGTCAGTCACATTACTCTTTTATATATATAGATAAGTGTTCAACTAATAACATCATATTATCCATGTTACATCAATGGTTTCAAAACGGTTTATGTACAAGAAAGCTACAGATTTATACTTATTCTGGACATTAATAAGAAATTTATTATCGATCTTCTTCTTACATTTTTTGTACTTTGAAGTATGGTCAATAATAAAAATATTTTTGAGGACTTATGAAACTTCCGCAGCTTGCCAAAACCGAATCCAGGCATATCATGTCGAATTACTACATACAACTTATAGGTAATTTATTACTAAACGTTGTCATGCAGACATTTCTTGCAGGTTTTTGCAGGTTTAAAATTAATCACAGTTTATATGAAAATAGATTTTCGCCTAAATTTTTTTTTCTAAACAAAGTATCAAATTTTTGTAAGTTTTTGATAACTTTTAAGTATTATAATTATGCTTAGCTTAAATAAAGCATTAAATGTGATGTTTCCTATTAAACCGCGGCCAATTACACAATTCGACTAAATTCAAAAATGTCCGTCCGTCTGTCCGTCTGTAGAGGACGCGATACAGTCCAAAATAAAAGAGATAAACTTCCGAAGTTTGGCACGAATATGTCTTATATTCCTAGGCAGGTTAAGTTCGGAAATGGATAAAATCGGACCAAGGGGAAAAAAGTTCCCCCTTGGAGAACTAAACCAACCTAATAAAAATCGCATTTTTTGCAGGGTTTTTTGTACTTTTGCTAAGCAAATGCAACATTCTTCTCTCAGATGAAGTTCGAAATCGCAAGGGGAAGGTGCTCCCTAACGTCTTCCACCAACCCCCCCCCCCCAAAAAAAAAAAAAAACGCCCCTGGATTTTTTTTATTGTTTTTTTTTACATTTTGGAGGGTATAAACGATTCGGCACAGCCGAATGTAACACTCTCACTGGTTTTTTATTTTTTTTTTACATTTTGGAGGGTATAAAAGATTCGGCATAGCCGAATTTAACACTCTCACTTGTTTTTTTCAATTACACTTCTCGACAAAAAAAATTTTTTTTTTAGAGATTACAAAACTTTCAAAAAATAAGTTTTTGCATTTTATATTTCTGTTCTGCATAAAAACCATTTTTGTCATTAATGAATTACTGAAATTAGAAAAAAAAATAAAAAGTTGTCGATTAGTGTAATCGACTTAGAAAAATTTAAACATGTTTTTTGAACTCAGCGACCCCATAAACATATAAAACAGTGATAAAATAATTTTGTCCAGCTAGATTTGTACTTGGAACCACTGTGCAGCCCCACAAAAATATAAAAATGTTCTGACCCAGAAATTGCGCCTACTATTCCTTATATATTTTGACCTCCTGAATTTGATTCCGTCATCAGAATTGAATTCTATCGTTGGGGTTTCCTGTAATTTACACAAAGTGAACCAACCTAATTTGAAAATTTGATAGATTTAAAAATTTTTAAAATAAGGGATTTTATAATAATATCCGTCAAAAATTGTGGAAGTTACATGCATTTGAACAAAAATGCATAGATTCAGTTTTATTTCGGGTGTGCTATTTTTGTATAAAACTGAATTGATGCATTTTTTTTAAATGCATGTAACTTCTGCAGTTTTTGATGGATTTTGTTATTTATTTTATTTTTCTACGTAATGAATTAGACTTGATCTTTACTTACAGAAAATAATTAAAAAATGTTTAACTTATTGTTAGTCAAATTTACAAAGAAATCAGGTAAGTTCACTTTGCGGCCTTTCCTTGTAAATTACAGGAAAACCTAATAAAATTCAATTCTGATGACGGAATAGAATTCAGAAGATTAAAATACATAAGGATTAGTGGGTATAGTTAGTGGGTCAAAATCTTTTTTATTTTTTGTGGGGTTTGTAATTTTTCTAAAAAATACATGCATGTATTTTAAACGATATTTCTGGAATGTGATATTTTTAAGCTTGTACCAGGCCTGGCAAGTAGGATTCTGATTCCAACTATTGTTTTTTTGTGTAAAAAAATTCTGCGCTTTAAAGGATTAATTCCTATTTTTTAATGGTTTGACGTTTTATAACCCAAATATCAAATGGATATAAATTGGCATGAATATTTTATTATTGAAAATTTAAACTTACTCATTCAAATTGATATGTTTAAATATAGAAAAAACACTTTTAAAAATGGTTAACATATGAAATAAAATTTGAATATAAATAAATTTTATTTGTTGTTATAAACTGCAAAATAGGGGGTTTTTTAACTATATAATTCCGAGTGTAACACATTAAAATATCGGCATAAAATCTCATAAAGTACAAAACCCTCTATCTATCTAGATTACGAGTGGGATAGTGCACGAGTTTTCGATTTCGACACGCTGGAACCGCTAGTTTTATGAGGTTCTTAAAAATGATGACTGAGCAAAAAAATTGAGCAGGTCGGATAGGATCTAGGGATCGCTCATCGGTGTCAAAGATATGCGTGAAGGGGGAAAAAATCCACAAAAAGCCCCTAGAGGGGTCAAATGTGATGCCTACACTCATTTTTATACCCTCCACTCTAGTGATAGAGGGTATATATAAGTTTGTCATTCCGTTTGTAACACATCGAAATATTGGTCTAGGACCCCATAAAGTATATATATTTATGATCCTCGATCGATTTTAAGTCGATCTAGCGATGTCCGTCCGTCCGTCCGTCTGTCTGTCTGTCCGTAGAAAACACGCTAACTTTTGAAAGACTTTACAGAGGCTACTGCAGTTTGGCATATATGTTTGTCATTTACCTGGTCAGGTTGGTATTGCAATCCAGCCAAATCGGTCCAGTGGTTCAAAAGTTATGAGCAAAAGAGTAAATTTCGGCAAGGGTGTTTCTCGAATTTACGAGATAAAAAACACGATAACTTTCGAAAGACAATAATGAGACTACTGAAGCTTGGCATGTATCTTTGCCGTTCCCTGGGTCTGTTTGGTATTAAATTTCAGCTCAATCGGTCCAGTGGTTCAAAAGTTATAAGCAAAACCCTGAATTTCAGATTAGTTTCATCTAAAATGCCACGTGTTTTAACAAGTTTGAAAAGCATTGGTGGTAATTAAACAATGCTTTTCAAACTTGTTTAATTTTAAAGCAATGCTTTTTAAACTTGTTTAGTTTTAAAAGCATTGGTAACTTAAAAATTACACTCGAAAAAAATTTTACACTCAAAAAAAGTTTTACAATCAAAAAAAATTTTACACTCAAAAAAAAATTTACACAAAAAAAAATTAGTTTCTTTTTTTTACAAAATTGACAATATTTTGTGTACATACGTACGTGCATTCACTAAATAATATTTTTACAGTAAAAAAAAATTACACTCGAAAAAAATTTTACACTCGAAAAAAAAAATTAGTAATTTTTCTTTAAAAAAAAAATGACAAAAAAAGAGTTTTTACTCAAAATAAAATATTTCTAATCAAAATTGTTAATTTTTTCACGTTAAAAAATGTACTACCCTTTAAAAAAAAATGCATTGTGGAGGGTATTCATAGATTCGGCAAAGTCGAATTTAGCTTTTCTACTTGTTTTTTCTGCTAATGTGCATGGACGCTCACGTGAGTAACTAAAATTTGTATCACTCTTACGAAATAATCAAGCTCACGAAGATTCGCGAAATTAAAATAAACAAATTTTTAGTTCACTTTTTTCGAATTCTTGCACAAAAAGTGTACAATTTCCTAAAAAACAATAATACAAATTTATTTTAATCACAATTTTGTATTCATTACCCTCTAAACTCAATATGATGACAATTTTCTTGCTTGTTTTCTGTTTCAGACAGCACAAAACATTCACGCAAACTCACGATACAAAAATTACTCAGGATGGTCCTTCATGATGGATATATTCTGGGTTTCATAGACCACGCCCACTTCTACGCCCACCTTTGGCAAAAAACTTAAAATGTAAATATCTTTAAAAATACTCCGAGTTAAAAAATGTTTTAACCAATATTTAGAGTGTTCCTCCAGGGTAGACGTAGGCTAGGATTCATCGACCACGCCCACTTCTACGCCCACTTTTTGACCAAAAAACCTAAAATTTAAAAATCTCCAAAATTACTCATCCGATTTCAAAAAGTTTTCCACCAATGCTTGGAATGATTCTTCAGAGTGGAAATATGCTGGGTTTCATTGACCACGCCCATTTCTAAGCCCACTTTTGGCAAGAAGACATAAAATTTAGTTATGATGAAACTAATCATCCGATTTCAAATATTTTATCACCAATAAATATTAAGAATGCTCTTTCAGGGTGGACATGGGCTAGCTTTCATCGACCACACCCCTTCTACGACCAGTTTTGGTCAAAAAATGCAAAATTTCAAAATCTCCGAAACCACTCATTCGATTTAAAAAAAAATCTCCAATATTAGGAATGGTCCTTCAGGCTAGACATAGGCTACGGTTCATCGACGTAAAATTTTAAAATAAACGAAACTTTTTATGAGGTTTCAAAAATGATTTCACCAGTATTAGAATTCTCCTTTCGGGTGAGTACGGGTAGGTTTCATTGACCGCACCCATTTCAAAGATCACTTTGGGTCAAAACAATTTTTTATATCAATTGAGAAAACGGCCCGAAGGAATTAAGCCTTCATGGAACGAAATGAATTGGAATGAATAGAACAGGGAACGAAATGGAATACAATGATACGGGGAATGAAAAGATTTCAATAATTACGATATAAGGGCTCGAAAATTTTCAAGAAACGGATCGAACATGATTCCGGGCTAAACGGAACCGGAACGAACATGATTCCGGGCTAAACGGGGATGTTTTAATTTTGTTGTTTATTCTAAATAGTTTTTATAAAAGACTTTAGATAAAAATTTAATAAAATAAAGATTCTGCTGGGGAGAATTTTAGAATACCGTAATTAGTATATCCGGTGACAAAGTTCCGGGCGGGCCTGCTAGTATTGAATAATTTATACAGTTGTTAAAACAATAAACTACAGTTACGGAAAAATATTTTTATCAGTTAAATTATTTGTGACTGATTATACCGTATAATTTTACAGAAGTACGATTTTTGTAGTTTGTTATTCAAAAATTTTATTTTTACTTCACAAAATAAAAAATTGTAAACAGTTAAAATAACTGAAATATCGTTTGTTTTTACGGAATGTCTAGTCATTTATTAACGTTTAAAAATAAATGAAAAAAAAAAAATGTTGTTTCAAATGAAATATAAGTAGTCCGTTTTTTAAAAGGAAAAACGATTGTTTTAAACGTTTTTTCAGTTGAATTTACTTACAAAATATTTTTAGTGTAAGAAAATCTTGGAGCTGAAAAAATATTTGTTTATATATTTGACTTCTCTAGGGTAACTCCTAGGACAGCTAGAGCGGTGGGAGCAAATATTTTTTAAAATTGAACCTTCATGTGGGAGCCCCCTTAGGGAGTGGAGATAGGGCTTTGGTATGTTTAAAAAAGTGTTCCGGGGGAAAAATTAATGGGAATTGGTTTCACATTAGACCCCACTAGGGGCAAGTCCAATATTTTTTTTCCTTTACGCCCAACTTTGATCCCGATGAGCGATCCTTTCCAACCTCCTCCATTTTTTTTTTGGCTATTCACTTTTTTACGACCCTCGCAAAACGAGCGGTTCTATTGTTTTCAAATCCTGCTGCATAAAATCTCATACAATACTATCGCACCCATAATCGAGTTCTATATATGATCGACTCAAAAAGTGATCCTGAGTCGACCGGTATAGTTAAATGTAGGTCTAGGACCAATATTTCGGTAAGTTACAAACATAAGCACAAACTGTTTATACCCAGTACCACTCACTATGTAGGTGTAGGATATAAAAACTCAGAATGTGAAAATTTTATTATGGAAAATGTTTCAAAATTTGGAAAATGTTTCAAAATTTTTAGAATTTTTCAATTCTTAGAATTTTTTAATTCTGTATGTGGAAAACTTACACCCAAAAAAAGTTAAATTTTGACTTCTTTTTTTTTAATTATTTCCATATTCTTTTCCAAAAAGTTCATTTATGGTAAAAATAGTAATCTCATGAAATGAGACGATGATATATTTGCAATAAATGCAAATTATGCGCCCAAGTAGGTTAGTTGGTAACTTGCTAGCATATGATTCTGGGTATTGTGGGCAGGGTTGTCAGAATTGTTGGGTACAAAATCGTCAAAAATTTATGATTTAAAAAAAAATCGTCGAAACCGTCATCCCATTTGCAGAAATCTTCAAAAAATAGTCAAAATTAAAAAAGTTATATTTATCATTGATTAAAGATTCATTCAAGGAATGTCCGCCCGTCTGTTGAAGACATGATGTATTCCAAACCAAAAGAGCTAAATCCATGCAGTTTGGCACAAATATATCTTCTGACTAGGGCAACCAAAAATAAACACTTAAAACAATGTTTTAAGCTCCTAAAAAAAGCAGCAAAAAACATCAAAATAAGCAGTAAAAATTAAAAAAAGCTCTTTCCTTTAGTGGATTTTCATCAAAAATGTCCGATATTATAGGATTGCCTTTAAAATTGTAGGTGTTTCATTAAAAAAATTTGAATTATCATATTTTTTTATAAGAAAAAAGGCATTTAAATTGAATTGACTTTCAATATTTTTTTTTATAACCCTCGAAATTTTTTGGATTTTTTTTTTTGGAAAAATAAAAATTTAATTTAATTTTTTTTTTGGAAAAAAAATTTAATAATATTTTTTGTTAACCTTTAAATTTTTTTGAAAAAAAGCTAAAATAAGCTAATAATTCAAAAATAACCAGAAAAAATCTTTAAAAAAGAGATAAAAAGCTAAAATAAGCCAATAAACGAAAAATAAGCAAAAATAAGCAGTTATTACCAAAATAAGCAAAAAAAGCTCTAACAAATGCAGCTTATTTTCTTTAGTTTTTCATGATCAAAATTTGTGTTTAATCTAAATTGATTTATCATTTGAAATAAAAAAGAAGCATTTGCTTTTTTTTGGTTGGCCTACTTATGACCATTGAATGGTTCAGTTTGAAAATTGACAAAACCAGACCAGGGAGAACAAAGTTTCCCCAGGTAAAACTGAAAGGTGTCGCAAAAAAAACCCTTATAATTTGTTTACCTTTTGGAGAGAAAAAGAGAATGTAACTCTCACTTGTTCCCTTTGTCCCTTTTTGTCCAAAAAAATTGGTGGATATTTTTTTTAACTAATAATAAGCAAAAAATATTCATTGAATACTAGTTTCATTAAAAAAATTTTAAAAAGACAAAATTGACAGGTTTTTGTTATTTTTAAAAATCGTCAAATCATTAATTTGCTATTTTGGGGAGTAAAAATCTTCAAAATGCAGAGAAATCGTCAAATCTGGCAACAGTGGTTGTGGGTTCGATTCCCACCAGAGGCTTTGTTCTGTTTCGCTTCAACGAGACGAAGGCCATTGTTACCAGTTCTCGGTTAGGTAAAATTAGTATACGATTTGTAATTATATAGTAATTCTTATTAAAAAAAATTAAAAAATGCAAATTTTAAATATATCATCTGTCACTGTACTGAATTATAAATTCTTTAAGTGCACAACTTAATTTTATTGCTGGACATCAAAAATCTTTTGTTATTTCATAGTTAAAAGATTTTCATTTCTTTTTTTTTTATAACTTTTGTTATGCATAAGTTTTATGAAAATTGCTTTATTTTTTTTTTTCTTAAGAAATCTTAAAATCATTTTAATTCATTTAAATCTTGGGCCATTAAAATAAAAACCAAAAAACTATGTAATGACATACTTTTTTTTATTTTTTAATTTTTTGTTCATGCTCTAACAATAAAGTTGAGATTGAGACTAACATAACAACAACAGCCTGCCTCAAAGAATAATAATATGAAAAATTGTTCTTGGTAATTGCATGGATGTATATTTTATATTGTGTATGGATAGAGTTAGTAAAAAATGTAAAATATTAAAACAAGCTAAATTTGCAACTTTTATAGTTTATTTTAACATTTATGCCCCTTAAGCAAAAAAATTATTTTTTTTTCTGGTATCTTGGTCATCTACTAACTTTTGAAAAGTTGTCCATAGGAAAAATACAACTAACAGTTTTCTTTTATTTTATATTTTTTTTTTTTGTTTAATAAACTAACTTTAAAAACATTTTTGTGAGGACTAAAATATTAAATAAACCATAACGAAGAATGAGATTTAGAAAGACACAAAAAAAAAAAATTAAAATAAACATGAAAAATATTTAAATAATAGACAAATATTACTAAAAAGGATCAAGAGGACAAAAATGCTTATGTATTTTATGGGTAAGAAATACTAATTGTTCGTCCTTACACGCAAAATAAAAAACCTCTGTCAAAAAACCCGTAAAACTGCTTTCAATTTAAAATAATAAATTTTTAGCAGATTTTTCTGCTCAAATTAATATTTTAACAAAATTCTTTGCCATTCAATTTCTGAAAACAACGGAAATTTTGCAGAATTTTTTTTGATTCTGTTTGCTAAGTTTCACAAAGTTTTTTTTTGCAGATTTTCAGCAGATTATTTTTCTAATTTAACAAATATTTTTAGTTCCCGAGTAAAAATATATATGGCATTCCATGTTAAATCGGACACTTTAAATTTTTTTTTTTTTAGATTTTCCCAATTTGTTTACAGTTTTTAGTACCCTTCGAAAACTCCTTCATGGTAAATTTTCAGTTTTTTTGATCACCCGTTCAAAAGATATCGAATTTTTAAAAATTTGGTAGTTTGTTCCTTTACTCAATCTTCTTTTACTCATAACTTCTTCAATAATGGTCCAAATTTCAAATTTTTTTTTTCAAAATTTTTATTTTTTCACGTACTTTAAAAAAAAATCCCAAAAAATTCTTAAAAGCGCTCTAGTATGCGATTTTTAAGTTTTAAAATTTAAATCTCATTTTTGAAAATGTTTGTACTCTTCGATTTTTTTGAAATTTTTTTGTGTAAAACTTCTATCGATTCTTTAACTTTTTTGCCCTGGAGGATTGTGGGATAACGATTATTACTATTTTTTAAAATTTTTTGAAACAAAATTATTGTAATTTTTAAATATTAAAATCATTTCTACAGCTCCAATGGTGCGTCATAGAGGGATCGTTTATAAGACCGATCCCCCTTAATTTTGACGTCTTAACATTTCTTTGGAACAAACTAATACCCTATCTCCCATTTCTAAGGGGGCTCCCACACAAAACGACATTTTTTAAATTTGCTCCAACCGCTCTAACTGCCCTAATAGTGCCCTTAGAGCAACAAAATGTATGACCGACCCACAATATTTTTTTAGTCCAAACATTTTCTCTGAATACACCTACCCTCTATCTCTAATTGTTAAGGCGGTCCTCATACATTTTTTTTTTTTTGTAAATTTGTTTTATTTAATCATCTTCTACCAGTCCAATGGTGCGCCCGAGAGGGGTCATTAGTGAGACCGACCCCCATTTATTTTTACCCTACAACATTTTTTTAAAACATACCTACGCGGTATCTCCACTCCCTTAGTAGGCTCCCATACAAATAACAGTTGGAGCAAATTTTATAAAAATGTAATTTTGAATGGAAGCCCACTTAGGGAGTGGAAATAGGGTAGTGGTATGCTTTACAAAAATGTTGGATGGTAAAAATAAATGGGGGTCGGTCTCACTAATGACCCCTCTCGGGTGCACCATTGGACCGGTAGAAGCTGATTAAATAAAACAAATTTACAAAAAATAAAAAAAATTGGATGGGGACCGCCTTAACAATTTGAGATAGAGGGTAGGTGTGTTCAGAGAAAATGTTTAGACTAAAAAAATATTGTGGGTCGGTCATACATTTTGTTGCTCTAAGGGCACTATTAGGGCAGTTGGAGCGGTTGGAGCAAATTTTAAAAATGTCGTTTTGTGTGGGAGCCCCCTTAGAAATTGGAGATAGGGTATTAGTTTGTTCCAAAGAAATGTTAAGACGTCAAAATTAAGGGGGGTCGGTCTTATAAAGGACCCCTCTATGACGCACCATTGGAGCAGTAGAAATGATTTTAAGATTGGAAAATTACAATAAAATTTTTTTCAAAAAATTTTAAAAAATAGTAATAATCGTTATCCCACGATCCTACTGGGCAAAAAATTTTTAGAATCAATAGAAGTTTTACACAAAAAAATTTCAAAAAAATCGAAAAGTGCAAACATTTTCAAAAATGAGTTTTAAATTTTAAAACTTAAAAATCGCATACTAGAGCGCTTTTAAGAATTTTTTGGGATTTTTTTTAAAGTACGTAAAAAAATAAAAATTTAAAAAAAAAAAAATTAAATTTGGACCATTATTGAAGAAGTTATGAGTAAAAGAAATTTGAGTAAAGGAACAAACTACCAATTTTTAAAAATTCAATATCTTTTGAACGGGTCATCAAAAAAATCTGAAAATTTACAACGAAGGAGTTTTCGAAGGGTACTAAAAAATGTTAACAAATTGGGAAATCTAAAAAAAATGTTTTCCAAAGTGTCCGATTTGACATGGAATGCCCCATATATGTATATTCATGATCCTCGATCGATTTTAAGACGATCTAGCGATTTCCGTTCGTCTGTCTGGTAAAAACACGCTAACTTTTTAAAGAGTATACAGAGACTTCTGAAGTTTGGCATATATGTTGGGCATTTACCTGGTAAGTTTGGTATTGCAATTCAGCGAAATCTGCTTAGTGGTTCAAAAGTTATGAGCAAAAGAGTGAATTTCGGCAAGAGTTTTTCGCGAACTTACGATATAAAAAACACGATAACATTGAAATTCTGAGGACGCTGAAATTTGACATAAATATTTGTTATCGTTCTCCTGTAGCGTAATTCACTAACTTTTTAACGACAAAAATCGGTTGTTATATTGTCAAGAATCGTTAATTATCGACAATTGCCTTTAAAAGTGATTCTATAACATTTTTCTACCGAATTTTGTCGTTATTGAAAATCGTTAACTTATCACCAAAAAAATTTTTGAAGTAAAGTTAACGAAATTTTTCGGTTCTCAATACAAATTCCAAATAAACAAATTTCAAATTAACTATTTTTGTCGTTAATTCATGTCGTTAATTGAAAAATTTATAGAATCACATATTCGTTAAAACAACCGACAATTCTCGTTAGTTAACGATATCGATAATTTCGTTAAAAAAGTTACTGAATCGCACTACTGGTCTGGTTCATGTTGATTTTCAGTCAAATCGGTCCAGTGCACTATGGCCGAAAAACCCCAAATCGCGGCAAAAACTATTTCCCGACTCACCAAATTTGGTATGCAGGGTTCTACTGCCGAAATATTTGATAATTATAATTTGAAGTGTCTGACCAAATATTAGGTAGGCAAAAAAGCACTATTCGGCCATTATTCGGCTTCGGTCACATTTTTGGACGAATATGGCCGAATACCGAATAATTGTAAAAAAATTGTAGTCAGTTGTTGAAAAACATATTCAAGTAGAAAAACAATTTTTTAGCGATTTTCTTGAAAATTATGCTATGAGAATATCATGGTTGTAATTAGTAAAGAAAATAATGACCTCGAGCCAAAATAAACATCCTCAAATTATAATATTTTAAAGGTCGAATAAAAAAATTTTTATTATTATTTTTTAATAAAAATTAATCAGAACTTTTTTCTATATTCATGTTTAGAAGGCAAAAAATACTAAGAAAACATTTTACTCTGAAAACGGTATCAAATAGTAGATGAGGGCTGTTTTACTGAATATTCTGCTTTAAATCTTTAGGGTATTAAATATTCCACTCTGCCGAATTTTATACTTTTATAATTTTTTCTTCATGTTTATTTCTAAACTGTGTAGAATTTCACAATTTTATAATATTTTTTATATGTTTTTAAACTAAAAAATAAAAATGCATTTATTTCAGTTAACAAAGTGTAAACAAAGTCATAAACAATAAAATAACTAATTGGATAGAGTTTGGATACCAAAAAGCCAGGTAATTATAAGTGCAAAAAAACATGGTTAACATACATGAACAAAGTCTTGTAATCCTTTGTTGCAGAGGTTCACAAACTTGAATCTCAAAGTATTTTAAAACCTTAAAAAAACGGTTACATAATAAATTTACAAAAAATTTTAGTAGCAAAAAAAACCTTGGTTTGGTCTAGCAAACTCTTTTGATTTTTTTAAACCGTTTAAGAATCACTGTGGTGTTAGTTAAAGAATGAACACAATAACATGTTGCTAGTGTTTACAAGCTTTACTACACCGTTTTCGGATGTTGTTCGTAAAAAATTATTGGAAATTTAAAGGTTTTTTGTGCAATTTAAAGGTTCTAATTGATTTTTAAAAATTCCATCGAAAATTTGGAAACTCCATTGGAAATTTTGAAACAGCATTTAAAATTAAATTAAAAATCCAATTGAAATTCGAAAAAGATCAAAAAATGTTTAGATTAAAAAAATATGACAGAGTAGTAGGAGAAAATTTAAAAAATATCATTTTGTATGGCAGACCCCTTAGGAATTACAGATGCACTGTTAGTTCGAAGAAAATGTTTGGAGCAGAATACCTGATTTTAAAATTGAAAAAATACAATAATATAAAAGTCTCGTTATCCCATTTTACCAATATTTGACAGTTTTGCTTGTTTTTTAACAAAAAAGATTTGATCCAAATTTACATTTTTTTGTTAATTTTCCATTTTTTTTTTGTAATTTTACAAATTTCAAAGGTTTTTTACAAAAAAATCTAGTAAATTTACGAGAATTCCTTGTAAGTTCTATTCCACCAAAAAAGTTGTAAATTAACAATTTTATTGGTAAAAAGCTTGTAAATTTACACAAAATCTTGTAATTTTTACCAGGAATTCTTCTAAAATATGAAGTAGCAGAAAACCTAGTAAAGTCACGAAACCTCCTTGTAAGTTTTATCGCGTCAAAAAATTGTAAATTTACAATTTTATTGGTAAAAATCTTGTAAAATAACAAAATTATTGATAAAAAGCTGGTAAAATTACAAGAAATTCTTGTCAAATAGGAGGTAGCAAAAAAAAACTTACAATTTTTTTTTGTCATTTTACAATGTTTTTTTTAAGTGTATTTAAACAAGAACAAACACATTTTTTACTAAAATATTTTTTCGTGTGATTTTTTTCCACCATTTTTATTTTTTTTATTTTTTACATTGTGAAGGGTATCAATACATTCGGCAAGGCCGAAGCTTACAAGGAATGTTAGCTTATATGGAGGGGTATATACGTACGACCGCGAAAATCATATATAATAATCTCTATTAAAATTAAGCTGAACCGTATTTTTGCGTTTGGCGAAATTCCTGCTTGTTTGGATTCTATTTGGATTTTCCCGAAAGACCTAATTTTTTCATAAGGTGGCAACCCTTTTTAATACCCTCCACTCTAGTGATAGAGGGTATATATGAGTTTGTCATTCCGTTTGTAACACCTCGAAATATTGGTCTAGGATCCCATAAAGTATATGGGGCATTCCATGTCAAATCGGACACTTTAAAATATTTTTTTTTTTAGATTTTCCCAATTTATTTACAGTTTTTAGTACCCTTCGAAAACTCCTTCGTTGTAAATTTTCAGAATTTTTTGATGAGCCGTTCAAAAGATATCGAATTTTTAAAAATTGGTAGTTTGTTCCTTTACTCAAACTTCTTTTACTCATAATTTCTTCAATAATGGTCCAAATTTCAATTTTTTTTTTTCAAAATTTTTGTTTTTGTACGAACTTTAAAAAAAAAAAAATCCCAAAAAAATCTTAAACGCGCTCTAGTATGCGATTTTTAAATTTTAAAATTTAAATCTAATTTTTGAAAATATTTGTACTCTTCGATTTTTTTGAAATTTTTTTGTGTAAAACTTCTATCGATTCTACAATTTTTTTGCCCAGGAAGATCGTGTGATAACTAATTTAACTATTTTTCAAATTTTTTTGAAAAAAATTTATTGTAATTTTCCACTCTTAAAATCATTTCTACTGCTCCAATGGTGCGTAATAGAGGGGTCACTTATGAGACCGACCCCCATTAATTTTTACGTCTTAACATTTTTTTGGAACAAACTAATACCCTATCTCCAATTTCTAAGGGGGCTCCAACACAAAACGACATTTTTTAAAATTTGCTCCAACCGCTCTAACTGCCCTAATAGTGCCCTTAGAGCAACAAAATGTATGACCGACCCACAATATTTTTTTAGTCCAAACATTTTCTCTGAACACACCTTCCCACTATCTCTAATTGTTAAGGCGGTCCCCATACAATTTTTATTATTTTTTGTAAATTTGTTTTATTTAATCAGCTTCTACCGGTCCAATGGTGCGTCCGAGTGGGGTCATTAGTGCGACCGACCCCTATTTATTTTTACCCTCCAATATTTTTGTAAAACATACCTACGCCCTATCTCCACTCCCTAAGTAGGCTTCCATTCAAAATTACATTTTTATAAAATTTGTTCCAACTGTTATTTGTATGGGAGCCTACTTACATTCAAAAAAAAAAACTGTAAAGTTAGAAAAAAATTTAGTTAACTTTAACTAAAAAAACACCTGATTTTGAACCTACTAAATTTCTAGTTAATTTAACAAAAAATATTTAGTTAACTTTTCGTAGAAAGAATGTAGCAAAAAAACCGTAATTTTAACTAAAAATTCAGTTGAAAATTTCGTAACATTTTTTATTAGTTGAATTCAGCTAAACTTTTTGTAAAAAATTTTAAGTTTCTTAAATATTAGTTTTAAACACTAACACTTCACTTATTTTTTCTTTTTTTTCACAGCATTAAGTTCAGCTTAAGTAGGACTTACGAGATTTTCATAGGAGGCTACACAAGAAATGTTTAAAATTTTTCACTTGACAAAAATGTTAGAAAAAATCAGCAAATTAATTAGTAAAAATTTGTAAACTCAGTTTTAAAGTCAACAAAAACAAATTAATTCAAAATTTGTACAAAACTAGTATTTTCGTAAATTGAACTTGACTAAAAAAAGTAGTTAAAACGCTGATTTTAACTAAAAATTTGCTAAAAAGCCAGTAAACTCGAGTTAACAAAAAAAAGTTTGTTAACTTTACAGTTTTATTTTTTTGAGTGTAGGGAGTGGAGATAGGGCGTAGGTATGTTTTAAATAAATGTTTTAGGGTAAAAATAAATGGGGGTCGGTCTCACTAATGACACCTCTCGGACGCACTATTGGACCGGTAGAAGCTCATTAAATAAAACAAATTACAAAAAATAAAAAAAAATTGTATGGGGATTGCCTTAACAATTAGAGATAAAATGTAGGTGTGTTCAGAGAAAATGTTTGCACTAAAAAAATATTATGGGTCGGTCATACATTTTGTTGCTCTAAGGGCACTATTAGGGCAGTTAGAGCGGTTGGAGCAAATTTTAAAAAATGTCGTTTTGTGTGGGAGCCCCCTTAGAAATTGGAGATAGGGTATTAGTTTGTTCCAAAGAAATTTAAGGACGTAAAAATTAATGGGGGTCGGTCTCATAAATGACCCCTCTATGACGCACCATTGGAGCAGTAGAAATGATTTTAAGAGTGGAAAATTACAATATATAGGCTTCCATTCAAAATTACATTTTTATACAATTTGCTCCAACTGTTATTTGTATGGGAGCCTACTTAGGGAGTGGAGATAGGGCGTAGGTATGTTTTAAAAAATTGTTGTAGGGTAAAAATTAATGGGGGTCGGTCTCATAAATGACCCCTCTATGACGCACCATTGGAGCAGTAGAAATGATTTTAAGAGTGGAAAATTATAATAAAATTTATTCAAAAAAATTTAAAAAATAGTAATATTCGTTATCCCACGATCTTCCTGGGCGGAAAATTTGTAGAATCGATAGAAGTTTTACACAAAAAAATTTCAAAAAAATCGAAGAGTACGAACATTTTCAGAAATCAGATTTAAATTTAAAACTTAACAATCGCATACTAGAGCGATTTAGCGTTTTTAAGAGTTTTTTGGGATTTTTTTTTTTTTAAAATACGTAAAAAAACAAAAATTTTGAAAAAAAAATTGAAATTTGGACCATTATTGAAGAAGTTATGAGTAAAAGAAGTTTGAGTAAAGGAACAAACTACTAATTTTTTTTTTTTAAATTCTATATCTTTTGAACGGTTCATCAAAAAAATCTGAAAATTTACCACGAAGGAGTTTTCGAAGGGGTACTAAAAACTGTAAACAAATTGGGAAAATCTAAAAAAAAAATTTTTCAAAGTGTCCGATTTGACTTGGAATGCCCCTCTTGGAATGCCCCTCTTCATATACCTCTTCATATAAATTACCCCAACGTTTTTACATTTTTGAAGATAAGGACTTAACGAAGCCAAATTCGGAAACGGCGTATACTCCATTGGATAGGCTATTAAAAATCCTTTCTGTATAAAATTCTTATATAATTTCTTTTGAAAAATTGTGAAAAATCCTCGAAAAAATCACGTTTTTCCCCTTTGGCACGCTAAATGTGAGATTGGGCAGCTAAGAAAAAATAGGCAACTCTTATTTTCCTCCCCTCTTTCCAATATACAAGTTTCAGGAGAATCGGTGGGTGCCCTGTAAAAGATCTTCCTTGTTTGTTTTTTACTTGTTTTAATTTAAATTAATTCTACTTACATTTAAATAGAGTTTTCGATTTTTGTTTCTCAAACTTATTTACGAATTTACATTCGAAAACGGTGTACCTATACATGGTATGTGTGTGGGTATTAAAATAAATATTATTCGGGACACAACTCCTTTACACATCTCTAAACAACCATGGTTACAATAGTGCTACTGTATGTATTAATACATGTGTACCACATCAGTTTGTAGGACTTTGTGTAGGTGGAATAAAAACAAAATATTAAAAAAATAACAAGTAAAAGTTGAAATCGGCCTTACCGAAAGTATGGGTACCCTCCAAAAAATTATTTGCAAAAAAAAAAAAAAAATTACGCTAAAAACATTTTTTGGTGAGAATTATTTTTTTTTTTTTAAATATGTTTGTACTTTTTAAAATACCATTCAGTGTCCAATTCTTTTCACATATGCCTACTAGCAGCCAATTTATAGCATTATGTGTTTTTAGGTTATTTGGAACGTACTAAAATTTTCAAAGTGATTAAACATTTTCGTTTATAACTTTTGAACCGCTGAACCGATTTCGCTCAAATGCAATACCAAACTGCTTAGGACAACAGCAAGTAAATTTGCTAAGTCTAAGTCATATATGTTTATTACTTTAGTTGTGATCACAATTTCAACAGACGGGCAGACAGACGGACATCGCTAGAATGTCTTAGAATCGATCACTGATCAATAATATTTTTACTTTAAGAGGTCCCACACTGATATTCCGTAGAGTTACAAACGTTATGACAAACCCTCTACCTCTGAAAATAAGTGAAGGGTATAAAAAAAAACATATTCAACGTATGTTGATGCTGATGTCGAAACACCACTACACAATTTTCTAAGTGCAACACACACCTCTCTATTGAAGCATAAAACCCTTTAAGCATCAACATGAGCCAACAAAGAAAATAAATGTAGAAACCGTCAAGTATGGGTTTGTTTAACTCGGTGCATATCATTAACATGATTCCTTGTGTTCTTTCTGTTTATTTTTTTTTATGAAAATATGAAGAAAATTTAAATTGTAAATATTGCAAAAATTTATTGTGCAAAACAGTTTTTTTTTAAATTCAGCGGGAAAAACACACATACAAAATTTTATTTAAAATATATATTTTTTTAAATAATTTTCCTTTTCCCCAAAGTGTGAGAAATGGGATAAGGTCACTTGACACAGAATGAAAGTAAAAATAAAAAATAAAAAAAAGTACCTCAAAAAGTACCAGAAAAAAAATTTATCAGAAAAAAGCACCATAAATATTATTTCAAAAAACCGGTCCGATTACTATTTTAAACCACCGCGAAAGGACCAAATTAAACGGTTCTTAAAGTCTCTTCACAAAACTTTCAAACAAACATACCGGTTCTGAGCAGAACACCGACGATTTGTGTTTTGAATATAATCGAATCTAAGAAATTCTAGCAAAGTTTGTCCGTCGCTACGGACGCGTCGATCCAAGACAAATACAGCTAGACTTCCAAAATATGTTACAAACATGTCTTGTGTATATAGGCTGGTCAAGTTCTCAAATGGAAAAAATAGCACGCGGAAGAAGAAACTTCCTCTTGAAGAACGAAACCTACCGCTTAAAAACGTCAATTTATATCCAAGGGAATGAAAAATTTAACTTTTCGGTTCGACCCTTTTGTGGGCGTTGATAAAAGAAGTAAAACAAAATTGGCACAGACGAATTAGACACTCTCACTTATGTTATTAAACGAATGGAACATTTTTATTTCAGAAGAAGTTTAATATATAAATTTTCGATGAAAAAAGTTTTGAAAAAAAAAATATCTGATGAAAAAATTTTTTTTTTGATCAACAAAAGTTTATGAATAAAAAAAAAATTTTTGGTGGAAAAAAAATTTTTGTTTGAAAAAAAAATTTTTGTGATAAAAAAAAATATTCGTGAAAAAAAATTTTTGGATGAAAAAATTTTAATGAAAAAATATGTTTTTGATAATTTTTTTGATGAAAAAAAAAAACTATGAATAAAATTATTTTTGATGAAAAAAGTTTTTGATATAAAAAATTTTAAAATATAATTTTGACTTAAAATTAATTATAATCTTTGACATCGTGTAAAGCCCACATAATAGATGAGCTAAAACACCTCAATTCAACCGATAAGTTGACCTCACCTCCTCCAAATTTAATTTAGTTTAACAAAAAAGAGATTGTGCCAATTTTTTAAGCTTCTGTTCTTTCTAATTTTCGAGATATGGGGTCTTGGAAATTTGGAAAATCGTATATATTTGACAAAAGTGTTTTGACATAAATAAAAAGTAATAACGATACAGATCTCGTTTAGGTTTCAAATAATAGATAATAAGACAGCCTTTAAAATGACATTCACAAAGATTTTCTTCTGATAAAGGTCATTATTTTAACCTAATATTTTGGAGAGCTATATCTCAAAAAAACGATATTTTTAAAATTTTGAAAAAAATATATGTTATTAAGTATCACCTAAACTACTTAAGTTTAAATTTTCAGGATGGAGACTTCATTCGAACTTTTAATATTAATAGAAAGGTAGTAACAGGTAAGAAAAAAATATGTTTTTTCGCCTTAGAAAAAAAATGTTTTTTTTTGTCCTTGAGATTTTGGTACCAAAGTTCATTTTTCTGAATGTTTTTGACGTGCTGAGTCCAAATGTGACCTTTGAACTGGCCTATCGTTATTAGTTTTTGAGATATCAGCACATAAATGTGTGAAAATTGCTAAAATGCTATTGCTGTGTTTTTGACCATTAAGGTGCAGATATCTTGAAAAGTAATAGCGGTAGGCCAGTTCAAAGGTCATATTTGGACTCACAAGGGAAGTCTCCCTGGTGTCACCCTTCGATCTTCATGAAGTTTGGATATGTTGTTAAGAACGAAAATTAATTCGACACGTATTTTTTTTTTAGCGGCCCAAACTCATTTTTAGGGAGGGTCGATTTGTATGGGGGGAAATTGACCTTTTTCAGTTTTTTACGATTTACGCCTATTTAAACAAAATTAATATAGGCATGTGTGGTATCAGATTAAAGGTAATAAAAATACCTATCTCGTGGTGCTAACAATGGCCAAAGAAGTTAATATTTTTCGACTTATTAACAAAAATGTCCTTAAATTTTGGTATTTTACTCAATATGACGAAAAGTTGTGCATGTTTGGACACGTTCTTAGCACATGTAGATAGATTTTTCAAAGACCTTTCATTTGGTATTCATAATATAGGAGATAAACGAAAAAAACTGAAAAATGGTCTTGTCTTCCCCCCTCCTTTTTACCCCCTAAATATTAATTTGGGCCGCTAAAAAAAAATACGTGTCCCTTTATTTTTTCTGCTCTACAAAATGAAACCAATTCCATAAAGATCCGCGGGTGACACTAGGGAGACTTCCCTTGTCAGCACGTCAAAGACATTTGACGAACTTTGGTACCAAAGTCCCAAAGAAAAAAAATGTGTTTTTTTTATTTGTAGTACCAAAAGGTACATAAAAATAAAATATATTTATTCGGCCTTTATATATATCGGCCATTCCAGGAAAGACCGGCCAAAAATGGGATTTTTTGACCTTGGGTCGTCTGAATATCACAAAACTTTTTTTGTAGGAACTCTAAGGAGCCGTTAAGAGAATTCAGTTTTCAGTTTCGAGAAATTTAAAATATTTCTATGTATGATATTGTTATAATAGAAACTCTAATCGAATATATATGAAAAAAAAATATAGTTTTTTCTAAGGGAAAATACACCGCTTTTTTAACCTGTCGCCATGTTTCTATTAATAGTAAAAATTCCATAGAAGACTCCATCCTGAAAATTTAAACTTAAGTAGTTAAGGTGATCCTTAATAACATATATTTTTTTTTAAATTTTAAAATATCGTTTTTTGAGATATAGCTCTCCAAAATATAAGGTTAAAACAATGACGTTCGTCCTTTTTCAGAAGAAAATCTTTGTGAATGTCATTTTAAAGGCTGTCTTATTACCTTTTATTTATTTATATATATTTTTTTAATATATACGATTTTCACAATTTTCAAGACCCCATATCTCGGGAAGAAAAACTACCAGATGTCCAAAATTTTAGCACTATAATTTTTTTGTAATGGACCAACTATATTTCAAGTTTCATCAAATTCGAAAAAAATTCTACTTTTTTCGGTTAAATTGAGCTGTTTTTACTCAGATCCAAGTTGTTTTTAATTTCTTAACTTATTTAAACTCTATTTAAAAAATGATGTACCAGTATTGATCCTTTCAAAATTCTGATTTTCCTCTAATACAAGTTGTCCCCAAATATTTTGATATTGTCTATAAATAATGCTGAAATGGGATTTTGATGTGCTGTCATATTCAAAAAAGGAAATATTTCATACCTTTAACATTATTTCACATTCAGATAAATCGCCAACAACGGAAAATTGCGTTTTACTGTTTGTTTTCATTTTCAATTTTTCAAAAGTCATTCTACTACAAACAAATGTACTATGTATGTATTTATATTTGTATTGGGCACGTATTAGTACGAATGCATGTATGGATGCATGAATGAATTTATGTTTATTTTTTCCATGTGCAAACGAAACTTTGTAGATATGAGGAAGTCCACACCAAATGTGTCGCTACAGAAAAACATGTGTCCCATGAATTTCTGAACCTATTCAGAAATGCATAGGATCCATGTTTTTTTTCGCTGGACATTTGGTGTGGTATTGCCTCATATGTACTATTTACGTACCTATGTTGAGTGTTTAGAAAGTGGAGTAACTAGTTCTATATTACTAAAGGGCACTAAGCTTGTTTTTATATATTTTTTATTTTATTTTCATTTTAAAGTGGTTGTTGTTGATTGGGCTTAAAACGTTAACGCAATGAAAAACAGAAACAAAATCAAAGAGGAGAGTATCCCAAGTGTATTTTAATAAAATTTAATCGAAAATATTGGAAAATTTAACAACTTTTCTATAGAGAAACTTAACATAAAAATTTCACATTTCTAGATCTGAAAACTTTTCCAAAAATCCTCGAAATTAGTCTCACCATCATAATTATTTTCTAGGGTAATCGTCGCTATGGGCTATTCCTAGCAAACCATAAATAAGCGTAAAAAAGATAAACACACAAATTTAAATCCTCTTTTCCAGCATATCAAATGTCAGATTTATTAATATTTTGCAAATAAAATATTTATCATTTTGTTACCAACTTTATTTACGTATCGATTTTAACTGATGCGTATGATGAATATTTTAACATTTATTTAATAATCGTCCATACGCTATGTTGCACAAGCACTAAAAATATTAAACCTTTTTGTATATTACACCGTTCGACAAAAATTAAAAAAGTCGTTAAACTCGAACTGGATAATTTACGTTTGAAACTAGAGACTAAATGTAGTAAAACTGCATTAACAGGTTTTCTTTTTGTGATCCTGTATCCTTTTAAAAGAACTTTAAAGTTTTAGAGGATTAAATTTTATAAAATATATATATTTTTTTAATTTTTACTTGTCCTAGTGATAGCAAATGAAAGAGGAGAATCTCAGCCACTTTGTGGAATAAAAATATGGTATAAAACGCTAGAGTAGAATTGAACTATGATCTCAAATATATGATCAAAAAAATTTTAAGTTGTTGCACTATTATTGGCCAAACATGTGTTTTAAAAAAAGACTTTGAAAAAAATTAGAAAAAGCACCATTTTTGAAAGGCTCTAATACAAAAACCAGATTATCAATCTTTACTGTGATGAGCTCAAAATTTAGGCAAAAGTTCATTTTTTCTTATAGACTTTTAAACCCATTAAAGATATCTTCCGGTGTGTACGAAAAAGAACACAGAAATCTTAAATTTGTAAAATATTTTTTTTTAGTTTTTCTTTGAAAAATATCAAAAAAAAACTAAGGTAAGTAAAGGCCTATTCACACCTGAGGTGAAATCTCGTTCAAACGAGATTTCGATCATATGGTCTGTATCATTTTATACACAACCATATGATCGAAATCTTGTTCGAACGAGATTTCACATCAGGTGTGAATTGGGTAGATTCCTTTTTTTCAAAAATGGTAATTTTAGCAGTATCACTTTAAAACGCAAGTGTAACCCAACCATACGCAATAATTAGAAAAAAATTTGTTTTCTATGTTGGAGACCATAGACAAATTATACTTTTGGGCTTTATACCAGATTTGTATTCCACTGAATGGCTGCTATGCAGCCTTTCAAATGATGCAAAAATCGTAATTTTTCGCATTTTCAAGTGAATAACTAAAAATCTGGACGTGATGGAAAAATTTGGAGAACAGATTTGGAATCAGGAGATCAAAGTCTACTAAAATTAATCACCAGAATTCAAACCGGAAAATGAGTGTTGAGCGGTGTTATTTAATTTGTTTTTTTGATCTTTTTGGTTTAACTTCAATAAGTAAATGGATATTCAAGCTCGAAGTCTTAGTTTTTTAATAAATTTTATTTATTTTATTCATCAATATTTCATCATACTTCGGATGACATCTTCTGGATAAAAATACAGATTTTTATTTTATTTTATTGCACAATAAAGATCATATTAACGGCCAGTCGTTTAGTGTGTATCAATTAGAGATGGGCGCCTGAGTGATTTTTGACACACACTCACTCAAGCTCACGACAGTCATTTTTAAATCACGCACACTCACTCACGAGCATATTTTTTCTACTCACACTCACTCACAATCACGTAAGTAAATTTAAAACAACTCACACTCACTTGCACTCACGCAAGCTTCACTCACCCTCATGTTGACTCACACTCACGAAACTCTTATTTATACAAAACAAATTTCAAAAATCTTCCAAAATTTTCAGCAAAACGTAAAGTTAAGCGAAATTTTACATTTTTTTTTTTGCTTTTTTCGGGACGAAATCTTAATTTAAGCTAAATTTTACAATTTTTTTGTTGCTTTTTTGGTACGAAAGGAAATATAAAGAGAAAATAAATCACGCAAACTCACGCAAAAAAATCGACTGATTGCGGGATCGATTCCCCAAAATTTTATTAAACAATTTTAAAAAAATATTTCAATAGAAAATTGTATAAAATAACCTACGAAATCATTAATTTTTAATGTTTTGGTAGGTTATTTTTTTGGAATTTGTTGGTAAAAATAACAGAACTATCATTAATTTTTAATGTTTTCGTAGGTTATTTTTTTCGAATTTGTTGGTAAAAAATAATGAAAAAAACTTAATTTTTTAATGTTTAGTGTTATTTATTTTAGAAAATTTTGCCAACAGTAAAAAATAAATGTTGATGTTTTTAAAACAAATGAATAATTACTGGGATGGTTTTCAATTGTTTATTCACTGGTTTTAAGTGTGTTTTTCTTTTGTTTTTGCCTACAAAATATTTTGAGTGTACCAACCTGAACAGGTAAATAACCAACATATATGCCATACTTCAGTAGCCTCTGTAAAGTATTTCAAAAGTTTGGGTGTTTTCTACGGACAGACAGACAGACGGACATCGCTAGATCGACTTAAAATCTATCAAGGATCACACTCAAAATATTTTGTAGGCAAAAACAAATGAAAAACACACTTAAAACCAGTGAATAAACAATTGAAAACCATCCCAGTAATTATTCATTTGTTTTAACAGACATCAACATTTATTTTTTACTGTTGACAAAATTTTCTAAAATAAATAACATTAAACATTAAAAAATTACGTTTTTTTCACTCTTTTTTACCAACAAATTCGAAAGAAATATCAAACGAAAACATTAAAAATTAATGATAGTTCTGTTATTTTTACCAACAAATTTCAAAAAAAAAAAAATAACCTACGAAAACAATAAAAATTAATGATTTCGTAGGTAATTTTTTACAATTTTTTATTGAAATATTCTTTTAAAAATTTTTAATAAAATTTTTGGGGAATCGATCCCGCAATCAACTACATTCTGGCCAGACACTCTAACCATCGTGGCAAAGTCACTTGATACAAACATGTTTTTATATTTCTATAAATAATTTTTTGATTTTTTTTTTCTACAAAAAAATAACTGACTTGTGTAGGTAAAAACTAATGATATTTCATTAAAAAATACCAACAATTTAAAAAAAAAAATTACTTACACAAATCATTAAAAATCAAAAGAATAATCAGTAGTTTTTACTTACAGAACAAAAATAAATGACTTTAAAAATTGAATGTTAATGAAAGTCTTTATTTTTTAGTGTGTTATTTTTGAAACAAAGGACTGAAGTAGTCATTAATAAAAACTGAACATCAAAGAAATGTTTTTTCTTTTAAAAACGACTAAACGGAAAACTTTTTAAATAAACTACAAACAGTTTGTTCAAAAATGAACATGTGTTTTATTCTAAAATATTTCATAAACATTTTGTTTATCCTATTTATGGATTTTCTTAGTGATAAGGATTTTCCTATCATTAAAGACAAGATGTGCTATTTTAGAACAGCCATTAAACTCATGTTTAATGACTGTTTTTCCAAAGCAATAAAAACTGTGTGTGTGATAAGTTTAGGTTATCACATGTTCCATGCAGGGGTTACTTGTGCGCAGCGGTAGAATCACTAGTTCTAGGTTAGTTTTAAGATTATTGTAGTTAGTTCTTAAGGTTTTAATTTTAATAATTAAGTATCTCAAAAATACTCACCGAGCACTTTACAACTGCTCATATTCTAAAAGCGTGAATTTATTTATTTAATTATACGTTTTTAGACAAGTTAATGACATAATTTTTTGAGTGCATGAATATATATACTTTAAGGGGTCCTAGACCAATATTTCGAGGTGTTACAAACGGAATGACAAACTTATATATACCCTCTATCACTAGAGTGGATTCTATAAAAACATGAAAAACAAAAAAATAAATTTGGATGAAAAAAATTTCACTGAAAAAATTTTTTGATGAAAAATTAAATTTATTGGAAAAAATAACAAAAAAAAATCAATAAAAAAATTTATCAAAAAAATATTTTTGATAAAAAAAATTGTTTGATGAAAAAAAAATTGTTTGATAAAAAAATGTTTTTGATAAAAAAAGAGAATTTTTGATAAAAAAAAATTAGTGAAAAAAAAAAAAATCGCTATTTTAATAAAAAAGTTTTTGGTAAAAAAGGATAAAAAAAGTTTATGAGAAAAAAAATTAGTGAAAAAAAATCGCTATTTTAATAAAAAAGTTTTTGGTAAAAAAGGATAAAAAAAGTTTATGAGAAAAAAAATACCTTTGGGTAGAATATTCAAATATTCACTTTTATTTTTATTTATTTTACAATAATGTTTATGAATTTCATTTGTTGAAACATATTTTTACGTGAACTTATGTTGTTGACAATAATCATGTTGACTAACTATAGCAATAATGATGTTATTGTTGTTGATGATAAGATACTGTTGTTGTTACAGTAATGATTATACATAGTAGCTGCTACACATTATGTACATATTATTGTTAAATTTTCATATTCTTATAATAATAATAATATGTTTTTTTTATACCCTCCAACTACAGTATGGGGGTATACTCACTTTGTCATTCCGTGTGTAACGCATCGAAATATCGGTCGGGGACCCCATAAAGTATATATATTATTGATCAGTGATCGATTCTAAGACATTTTAGCGATGTCCGTCCGTCCGTCCGTCCGTCCGTCCGTCCGTCCGTCCGTCCGTCCGTCCGTCTGTCCGTCCGTCCGTCTGTAGTTAACACGATGCAGTCCAAAATAAAAGAGCTAGGAACCTCAAGTTTTGCACAAATATGTCTTGTGTTCCTAGGCAGGTTAAGTTCGGAAATTGGCCAAATCGGACCAGGGGGAAAAAAGTTCCCCCTTGAAGAACTAAACCAACCTCTAAAAAAATATACGTTTTTACAGGTTTTTTTTGTATTTTTGTTAAATAAATGAAACATTTGGTATATTTATCGCGATGGGAAGGTGCTATCAACGTGCCCCACTGACCCTATCAACTTCGCCCCCCCCCCCCCAAAAAAAAAAAAGAAACGCCCCTGTCAATTTTTTTTTTTTACATTTTGGAGGGTATAAAAGATTCGGCACAGCCGAATTTAACACTCTCACTTGTTTTCTTCCATTTTATTGTTATGATTTCTTTCATTACTACAATTGCTCTTGTAGTCATTTGTAGTTATGTTGTTGATGATGACGATGACGATGATATGCATATAACAATTTGTTTTCAATCATAGTCTTGTGTTTTCTTTTTTTTTTGTATTTTTACTCAAAACCATAAGAATATTACAAATTGTTTTCATACTTTTTTTTGTGTAACAATAGTTTTTATTTGAATTGTTGTTTCTTGAAAGAATCCTTTTGAAAATCATATTTTCTTATACTTTTTTTGTTTGTTACAAGTATCCAAATTTACATTCTTGTAAATTAGGTTGTTTGTAATATTTTTTTGGGAATAAAAATTAGCAGGGAGGGTTTTTTTTGGGGGGGGGAGGGAGGTCGTTGGGGAAATATGCTAGTATTTTTTATATTCTCCAACTACAGCATGGGGGTATACTCACTTTGTCATTCCGTGTGTAACGCATCGAAAAATCGGTCGGCGACCCCATGAAGTACATATATTATTGATCAGTGATCGATTCTAAGACATTCTGGCAATGTCCGCCCGCCCGTCTGTAGTTATCATAATGCAATCCAAAATAAAAGAACTAGACATCTCAAGTTTGGCAAAAAAAATGTCTTATATATGTTCGGAATAGGCTAAATCTGACCAGGGGAAAAAAGTTACCCTTGAAGAAATAAACCAACCTCCGAAAAACGTGAATTTTTAAGACGTTTTCCTTTTGTATTTTTGCTAAAAAATAATAAACTTTTACATGTTAGAAGAGGTTTAAAATCATGCGCTTGGACCCAGGGGATTAAAAATATTGCCTTTTTCGACCCGCCCCCTTTTGAGGGCGTGGATAAAAAATCTTTCCTGTCAATTATTTTTTTATTTTTTTTTTTTACATATTGGAGGGTATAAAAGATTCGGCAGAGCCGACTTTAACACTCTCACTAGTTTTTATACCCTCCACTCTAGTGATAGAGGGTATATATAAGTTTGTCATTCCGTTTGTAACACATCGAAATATTGGTCTAGGACCCCATAAAGTATATATATTTATGATCCTCGATCGATTTTAAGTCGATCCAGCGATGTCCGTCCGTCCGTCCATCCGTCTGTCTGTCTGTCTGTCCGTAGAAAACACGCTAACTTTTGAAAGACTTCACAGAGGCTACTGAAGTTTGACATATTTGTTGGTCATTTACCTGGTCAGGTTGGTATTGCAATCCAGCCAAATCGGTCCAGTGGTTCAAAAGTTATGAGCAAAAGAGTAAATTTCGGCAAGGGTTTTTCGCGAATTTACGAGATAAAAAACACGATAACTTTCGAAAGACAATAATGAAACGTGGCATGTATCTTTGCTGTTCCTCAGGGCTGTTTGGTATTGAATTTCAGCTCGATCGGTCCAGTGGTTCAAAAGTTATAAGCAAAACCCCGAATTTCAGATTTTGTTCATCTTAAATGCCACGTGGTAAACAAATTTTAAAAGCAATAACTTAGCAATCCTTTCCAATCTTGTTTAGCTTTAAAGCAATGCTTTTTAAACTTGTTTAGTATTTAAAGCATTGGTAACTTAAAAATTACAGTCGAAAAAAATTTTACACTCAAAAAAAATTTTACACTCAAAAAAAAATTTAGTTGTTTTTTACCAAAATGTCAATATGTTGTGTATTCAATATTTTTGTAGTCAATATTTTTTGCATTCACTCAAAAATATTTTTACAGTAAAAAAAAGCATTACACTCGAAAAAAGTTTTACACTCAAAAAAAATAGTAATTTTTCTTTTTTTTTAATGACAAAAAGGGTTTTTTACTCAAAATAAAATATTTCTAATCACAATTGTTAATTTTTTCACGTTAAAAATTTACTATCCTTTAAAAAAGGCATTGTGGAGGGTATTCATAGATTCGGCAAAGTCGAATTTAACTTTTCTACTTGTTTTTTTTTTTTCAAAATGGAACTTTTTTTAATGCATTAAAAACTGTAAAGTAAATTATTTTTTCGGAAACTTATTTTTTTTTATTTATTTATTTTTGTTGATAGTAAAAATAAAATTTTTAACATCTATTTTTGCTAGTTTTTTTTTTCTTTTAATATTTTTATATTATTTACTTAACGAAGAAGATGACAGCTTTTGGAAGTCATCAGTGCTTTTCGATTGTTACACTGAAAAACTACAACACTGTAAAAAGTTAAGTTAGGCCAAATGATTACGCCTGGGTAATGTGAAATGATAAATTCTCATTTGCTTTTTATTCAAATAATTTAAGTATATGATTTTAATTTGACACGCATTAAGTGTGATAACCGAAACGCGCTAATGATGAAAAAATTACTATCTCGGTTTAAGTGAGTGACTACAAAAATTTTGCAAGTTATATTATCCGTGTAAAAAAATAATTATAGCAAAACATATCTCCTTTGATAAAAAAAATATCTGGATAATATATAAATAGATGTAATCAGATCTACTCCATATATATTCATATCTTCTTCAGATATGTTTTGATCCATAAATTGAGTCTATCTGACAATTTTACATATATGAACATATCTTAAAATGTCTGATCATACATGCCATATATGCCAGATAGACTCAATTTACGGATCAAAACATATCTGAAGCAGATATTAATATATATGGAGTAGATCTATCCATTTAGATATGATCCATATATCGCTCCTTTACTTGTATAGTGTCACAAATCAAAATATTTGATTTTGCAGAAAACACGTTTAAAGTTTACTATTGAAACTGGTTTTTAATTGAAAAAGGCCAGTATATAGAAAATGTAATAATGGCGTGTACTTTCTCAAACGGTGAGTTTAAAAGATATTAATACGAATTTTTGACAACATATAAAGCAAGATATAACGAATAATTCTGCATCATTAACTCAAAAAACGCATTTTTTGAGATATGACACTATACAAGTAAAGGAGCGATATGTTTTTATCAAAGGAGATATGTTTTGATATAATTATTTTTTTACACGGGTATTTATAAAAAAATCAAATTGTGTTATTGTTTTGCGTAAAATAATTGTATTTACTCATTTTAAACAAAAATATTTAGATTTTTATTAATTTTTAATTTTTATCGAAAAAATTTTTTTTTTAAGTTTCAATTTTTTTGCGTGATTTTTTATACTCCTCACTTTATGGTTGGTAGTATTTAGAAAAATATTTCTTGGATCTTATTGAAAGAACAATTTTAAAAATTTCTTTAAGTGTACTGGTCAACCCATTTTCTATTTTTGTTTCATTTAGTATTATTTTTGCAATATTCTTGTTTGAATAAGAACCCATATTTGTGTTAACATTTAAACAATGATTTTTTACACAATTGTATTACAGTTTTTTTTTCTTAGTATTTTTGTCTGTTCAAATATTTGCATTCTGTTTTCAGAAATTTCTTTATTGCATCTTTCTATTGTAAATTATAGTTTAGACAGACTTACATGAATGGAGATTATAAGAAGGTGTGCTGAGAAATTTATACTTGATTTTTAAAATCTAAATTTTTGTTAGCAAACTGTCCGAATTTTAGAATATGAGACCTTTTTAATAAGAAAAATGTCTCAGAATCTAAGACTTTTTCTATAAGAAAAATGTCTAATTTTTCTATAAGAAAAATGTCTCACAATCTGAGACTTTTTCTATAAGAAAAATGTCTCAGAATCTGAGACTTTTTCTATAAGAAAAATGTCTCAGAATCTGAGACTTTTTCTATAAGAAAAATGTCTCAGAATCTGAGACTTTTTCTATAAGAAAAATGTCTCAGAATCTGAGACTTTTTCTATAAGAAAAATGTCTCAGAATCTGAGACTTTTTCTATAAGAAAAATGTCTCAGAATCTGAGACTTTTTCTATAAGAAAAATGTCTCAGAATCTGAGACTTTTTCTATAAGAAAAATGTCTCAGAATCTGAGACTTTTTCTATAAGAAAAATGTCTCAGAATCTGAGACTTTTTCTATAAGAAAAATGTTTCAGAATCTGAGACTTTTTCTATAAGAAAAATGTCTCAGAATCTGAGACTTTTTCTATAAGAAAAATGTCTCAGAATCTGAGACTTTTTCTATAAGAAAAATGTCTCAGAATCTGAGACTTTTTCTATAAGAAAAATGTCTCAGAATCTGAGACTTTTTCTATAAGAAAAATGTCTCAGAATCTGAGACTTTTTCTATAAGAAAAATGTCTCAGAATCTGAGACTTTTTCTATAAGAAAAATGTCTCAGAATCTGAGACTTTTTCTATAAGAAAAATGTCTCAGAATCTGAGACTTTTTCTATAAGAAAAATGTCTCAGAATCTGAGACTTTTACTATAAGAAAAATGTCTCAGAATCTGAGACTTTTTCTATAAGAAAAATGTCGCAGAATCTGATACTTTTACTATAAGAAAAATGTCTCAGAATCTGAGACTTTTACTATAAGAAAAATGTCTCAGAATCTGAGACTTTTACAATAAGAAAAATGTCTCAGAATCTGAGATTTTTACTATAAGAAAAATGTCTCAGAATCTGAGACTTTTACTATAAGAAAAATGTCTCAGAATCTGAGACTTTTACTATAAGAAAAATGTCTCTGAATCTGAGACTTTTTCTATAAGAAAAATGTCTCACAATCTGAGACTTTTTCTTTCAGAAAAATGTCTCAGAATCTGAGACTTTTTCTATAAGAAAAATGTCTCAGAATCTGAGACTTTTTCTATAAGAAAAATGTCTCAGAATCTGTGACTTTTTCTATAAGAAAAATGTCTCAGAATCTGAGACTTTTTCTATAAGAAAAATGTCTCAGAATCTGAGACTTTTTCTATAAGAAAAATGTCTCACAATCTGAGACTTTTTCTTTCAGAAAAATGTCTCAGAATCTGAGACTTTTTTTATAAGAAAAATGTCTCAGAATCTGAGACTTTTTTTATAAGAAAAATGTCTCAGAATCTGAGACTTTTTTTATAAGAAAAATGTCTCAGAATCTGAGACTTTTTTTATAAGAAAAATGTCTCAGAATCTGAGACTTTTTTTATAAGAAAAATGTCTCAGAATCTGAGACTTTTTTTATAAGAAAAATGTCTCAGAATCTGAGACTTTTTTTATAAGAAAAATGTCTCAGAATCTGAGACTTTTTTTATAAGAAAAATGTCTCAGAATCTGAGACTTTTTTTATAAGAAAAATGTCTCAGAATCTGAGACTTTTTTTATAAGAAAAATGTCTCAGAATCTGAGACTTTTTTTATAAGAAAAATGTCTCAGAATCTGAGACTTTTTTTATAAGAAAAATGTCTCAGAATCTGAGACTTTTTTTATAAGAAAAATGTCTCAGAATCTGAGACTTTTTTTATAAGAAAAATGTCTCAGAATCTGAGACTTTTTTTATAAGAAAAATGTCTCAGAATCTGAGACTTTTTTTATAAGAAAAATGTCTCAGAATTTGAGACTTTTTTTATAAGAAAAATGTCTCAGAATCTGAGACTTTTTTTATAAGAAAAATGTCTCAGAATCTGAGAATTTTTTATAAGAAAAATGTCTCAGAATCTGAGACTTTTTTATAAGAAAAATGTCTCAGAATCTGAGACTTTTTTTATAAGAAAAATGTCTCAGAATCTGAGACTTTTTTTATAAGAAAAATGTCTCAAAATCTGAGACTTTTTTTTATAAAAAAAATGTCTCAGAATCTGAGACTTTTTTTATAAGAAAAATGTCTCAGAATCTGAGACTTTTTTTATAAGAAAACTGTCTCAGAATCTGAGACTTTTTTTATAAGAAAAATGTCTCAGAATCTGAGACTTTTTTTTATAAGAAAAATGTCTCAGAATCTGAGACTTTTTTTTATAAGAAAAATGTCTCAGAATCTGAGACTTTTTTTTATAAGAAAAATGTCTCAGAATCTGAGACTTTTTTTTATAAGAAAAATGTCTCAGAATCTGAGACTTTTTTTTATAAGAAAAATGTCTCAGAATCTGAGACTTTTTTTTATAAGAAAAATGTCTCAGAATCTGAGACTTTTTTTATAAGAAAAATGTCTCAGAATCTGAGACTTTTTTTATAAGAAAAATGTCTCAGAATCTGAGACTTTTTTTATAAGAAAAATGTCTCAGAATTTGAGACTTTTTTTATAAGAAAAATGTCTCAGAATCTGAGACTTTTTTTATAAGAAAAATGTCTCAGAATCTGAGAATTTTTTATAAGAAAAATGTCTCAGAATCTGAGACTTTTTTATAAGAAAAATGTCTCAGAATCTGAGACTTTTTTTATAAGAAAAATGTCTCAGAATCTGAGACTTTTTTTATAAGAAAAATGTCTCAAAATCTGAGACTTTTTTTTATAAAAAAAATGTCTCAGAATCTGAGACTTTTTTTATAAGAAAAATGTCTCAGAATCTGAGACTTTTTTTATAAGAAAACTGTCTCAGAATCTGAGACTTTTTTTATAAGAAAAATGTCTCAGAATCTGAGACTTTTTTTTATAAGAAAAATGTCTCAGAATCTGAGACTTTTTTTTATAAGAAAAATGTCTCAGAATCTGAGACTTTTTTTTATAAGAAAAGTGTCTCAGAATCTGAGACTTTTTTTTATAAGAAAAATGTCTCAGAATCTGAGACTTTTTTTTATAAGAAAAATGTCTCAGAATCTGAGACTTTTTTTTATAAGAAAAATGTCTCAGAATCTGAGACTTTTTTTATAAGAAAAATGTCTCAGAATCTGAGACTTTTTTTATAAGAAAAATGTCTCAGAATCTGAGACTTTTTTTATAAGAAAAATGTCTCAGAATCTGAGACTTTTTTTATGAGAAAAATGTCTTTATAAGAAAAATGTCTCAGAATCTGAGACTTTTTTATAAGAAAAATGTCTCAGAATCTGAGACTTTTTTTATAAGAAAAATGTCTCAGAATCTGAGACTTTTTTTATAAGAAAAATGTCTCAGAATCTGAGACTTTTTCTATAAGACAAATGTCTCAGAATCTGAGACTTTTTCTATAAGAAAAATGTCTCAGAATCTGAGACTTTTTCTATAAGAAAAATGTCTCAGAATCTGAGACTTTTTCTATAAGAAAAATGTCTCAGAATCTGAGACTTTTTCTATAAGAAAAATGTCTCAGAATCTGAGACTTTTTCTATAAGAAAACTGTCTCAGAATCTGAGACTTTTTCTATAAGAAAAATGTCTCAGAATCTGAGACTTTTTCTATAAGAAAAATGTCTCAGAATCTGAGACTTTTTCTATAAGAAAAATGTCTCAGAATCTGAGACTTTTTCTATAAGAGACTTTTTCTATAAGAAACTTTTTCTATAAGAAAAATGTCTCAGAATCTGAGACTTTTTCTATAAGAAAAATGTCTCAGAATCTGAGACTTTTTCTATAAGAAAAATGTCTCAGAATCTGAGACTTTTTCTATAAGAAAAATGTCTCAGAATCTGAGACTTTTTCTATAAGAAAAATGTCTCAGAATCTGAGACTTTTTCTATAAGAAAAATGTCTCAGAATCTGAGACTTTTTCTATAAGAAAAATGTCTCAGAATCTGAGACTTTTTCTGTAAGAAAAATGTCTCAGAATCTGAGACTTTTTCTATAAGAAAAATGTCTCAGAATCTGAGACTTTTACTATAAGAAAAATGTCTCAGAATCTGAGACTTTTTCTATAAGAAAAATGTCTCAGAATCTGAGACTTTTTCTATAAGAAAAATGTCTCAGAATCTGAGACTTTTTCTATAAGAAAAATGTCTCAGAATCTGAGACTTTTTCTATAAGAAAAATGTCTCAGAATCTGAGACTTTTTCTATAAGAAAAATGTCTCAGAATCTGAGACTTTTTCTATAAGAAAAATGTCTCAGAATCTGAGACTTTTTCTATAAGAAAAATGTCTCAGAATCTGAGACTTTTTCTATAAGAAAAATGTCTCAGAATCTGAGACTTTTTCTATAAGAAAAATGTCTCAGAATCTGAGACTTTTTCTATAAGAAAAATGTCTCAGAATCTGAGACTTTTTCTATAAGAAAAATGTCTCAGACATTTTTCCTATAGAAAAAGTCTCAGACTAACAGGAAAAAACATGCATTTGCATGAAAGTCCTTTTCTCGGTTATGAATCACCAATATTTTATTATTTAGCGGGGTAAAAAGAAATAATGCCTCATATAGTGCAACACTTCTAATTTCCATACTGTCAATCTCAAAAAGAAAAATCTTGCTCCTGAGGTACTTTTTTTTTGTTTGTGTCAAAACACAATTTAATGATTTTTGACTCTGATTGGCTATTGTTGTCATTGAGTAGCTACTGTGTCAAAAATTCATTAATAATTCAGCAACAATAGCCACAAGTAAACTGCAAACTACACAATTTACTTTTGTAATTTATAATTTTTTTATTCAATTTTTAGAATTAATCTAACAACAAGAAAAAATTAAAAAAAAAATATTTCGGCGTAAATTTTTTATAAATTAATAACATTTGATGCAGTAATTAAGCTCTACAAAGAAGAGGTTCTGAGTTCGAATCCCGGCTCATGCAACAAAAAATTTTGAAAAATTTAAAAAAATCGTTGATAGGTCTGCATTTTTCGCTAATACGGAAAATGGCATCTCTCTATGTCTCATACAGTCAAATTAGACATAAAGAGATGCCAAAATGCTCGCGAGAAAAATGTAAGACTTCCAAAAAATTGTTCAATTTTTCAAAAAAAAAAATTTGTTGCATGTCCCGGGATTCGAACTCCGAATCTTCTGTTTACAGAGCTAGAGTTTTTAATTTATAAAAATAATAATAAAATATAAGTTTGATTTTAAAAAACTGATTTTCAACATACTCTTGTAAGTCTAAAAAATTATGTACCATCTTCTAGTATGCCAGAAAATGGTGTAGTATCTATGAATGATACGAGTTTAGTTTATAATTTGTTTTTATATTGACATTTTTTTTTTACTCCAGAGATTTTGCAAATATTTGAACATGTATGCATGCAGTGTCATAAAGTGATATTAAAGATAATTGGCCATTGGTACACTATACTCATCATACTGATGGGGGAATATTAATGTCCATGTCATTTTATTGGAAACTCAATAATTTTATTGTTATGAGACAATAGAAAATTATTTCATAACTTGTTTATGGCAAAAAGGGAAACATGATGCTTACGTTGTCTTTAGACAAAAAATATTTAAAACTGATTTAAATTTAAAAATACTGTAATTTCAATCGCTAATGCAAATTCCTTTCATTACAAAAGTTTTTATAGCGATTACTTAAGTAATAGCTGAAAATTTTTTCAATTTATTAATTTGTTAATATTAAACAAGTAGAAAAGTTAAATTCGACTTGGCCGAATCTATGAATACCCTCCACAATGCCCATTTTAAGTGATAGTAAATTTTCGTACGTGAAAAAAAATAACATTTTTGATTAGAAATATTTTATTTTGTGTAAAAAAACTTTTTTTGTAAGTAATTTAAAGTAAAATTTTTTTGAGTGTAAAATTTTTTTCGAGTGTATATTTTTTGTTTAGTGTAAAAATATTTTTGAGTGACAAAAATACGTTGTGACTTATCAATGCTTTTAAAACATGTTTAACGGGGTTTCAACACGTGAATTTAAGGTGAAACTAATCTGAAATTCATTGCTAATATCTTTTGAACCACTGCACACTGGGCCGAGATGGTAGGTTTTTTGGCCAAAAGTCTCTACAGGTCGTCAATTTTGTTGAAATTCAGAATATAAGTCTATATTAGGGTAATAAATAAGTGCCATTAAACTTTTTGGAATCGGACCTACATGGAAACTATTTCAGGGTGGACACTTCATTTTTAATAAAATTTACAGATGTTATAGATAAAACAAATGAAGAGACACTTGTCTTTTGATCATGTATTTGAATTGGAGCAACGACCGTAGAGGCCGCCGCGCTTATAAGGATACCAAAAAGTTGTGGAAGGTGGCCAAATTCCGGCTGCCAAATTTGGCTTCCAAATTTCGTGGAGAGCAAATCAACGATTACTACGTAAAATGTTGGACCCTACCGTGTGAACATTTAGTAAATTTTTTTAATATTTAGTACATTTTTCAGTTTTTTTCAATTTTTTTTTGTTTTTTATATAAAACAAGTGAGAGTGTTAAATTCGGCTGTGCCGAATCTATTATACCCTCCAAAATGTAAAAAAAAATTAAAAACAAAAATTTTGTCAGGGGAGTTTCTTTATTTTTTTGGGGGGGGGGGGGGGGGTTTGATAGGGTCAGTGGGGGACGTTGAGAGCACCTTCCCAAATGTTTCACCTTACCAAATGTTTCATTTAATTAACAAAATACAAAAAAAAAACATGTAAAAAAGTGTATTTTTTTAGAGGTTGGTTTAGTTCTTCAAGGGGGAACTTTTTTCCCCCTGGTCCGATTTGGCCAATTTCCGAACTTAACCTGCCTAGGAACATAAGACATATTTGTGCCAAACTTGAAGGGTCTAGCGATTTTATTTTGGACTGCATCGTGTTAACTACAGACGGACGGACGGACGGACAGACGGACGGACGGACGGACGGACGGACATCGCTAAAATGTCTTAGAATCGATCACTGATCAATAATATATATACTTTATGGGGTCCCCGACCGATATTTCGATGCGTTACACACGGAATGACAAAGTGAGTATACCCCCATACTGTAGTTGGAGGGTATAAAAATACCGTTATTATGAAAAAATAATAAAAAACAAAATCAGAATTTTGTTGTATTTATTTTATTTGAAATCAATTTTTTTTTTTTCAAAAATAAAATATTTTTTTTTTTTATTTTATTATTATTTTTTTTTTTAGTTTTTTAATTGTTTCTGATATTTTCCTGACGTTTTCTCAATATTTCTATAAAAACTTTAAGTAGTAGAGGGTATTTCGTACCATTCTGCCCAACATTTTACGTAGTAAACGTTGATTTGCTCTCCACGAAATTTGGAAGCCAAATTTGGCCACCTTCCACAACTTTTTGGTATCCTTATAAGCGCGGCGGCCTCTACGGCCGTTGATTGGTGATGGTCTCTGGTCACGTGATTTGCGTGAGTCAAAAAAATAACGTGATTCACGTGTGAGCGTGAGTGATTTTATTTAAATCACGTGATTATGGAGTGATTTTCATTTAAATCACGTGACTATATTAGGGTAATAAATAAGTGCCTTGAAACTTTTTGGAATCGGACCTACAAGGAAACTATTTAAGGGTGGGTACTTCATTTTTAATTAAATTTACAGATGTTATAGATGAAACAAATGAAGAGTCACTTGTCTTTTGTTAATGTATTGATGGCCTCTGGTCCCGTGATTTGCGTGACTCAAAAAAACAACGTGATTTACACGTGAGCGTGAGTGATTTTCATTTAAATCACGTGATTAAAAAGATTTCAAAAATTAAATTGAAAAAAAAAAAATTAAAAACAACATGATTCACGCGTGAGTCATTTCATTTAAATCACGTAAATATACCGTTTTCAAAAATTGAATTGGAAAAAAGTTTATAAAAAATTGGATTTTTTTTCTTTGAAAACCCCCTTTTTATACTCATCGTTATCAAAAGTTCCGCGCCCTTTTAAAAAACTGTCTGAGCCAGAATTATCCTTTCTATCCACACTTTCCAAAAAGTTGCCCGCTTGTGCCCGTTTTCAAAAATGGAATTGAAATAAAATTTATAAAAAAAAAATGGAAAAAACTATTTCTTTTTTTAAAAGCTCATCATTATAGAAAGTTCCACGGCCTTTCAAAAAACTGTCTGGCCAGAATTATTCTTTTTATCAGCACTTTCCAAAAAGTTACCCGCTTGTGTCCGTTTTCAATAATTGAATTTAAATAAGAGTTTATAAAAAATTGGATTTTTTTTTTAAAACCCTCTTTTTAAAAAACTGTCTGGGCCAGAGTTATCTTTTGTAACCCCACTTTACAAAAATTACCCGCTTGTGCCCGTTTACACAAATGGAATTAAAATACCAAAAATTTAACAAACAAAATAAAATTTTTTTGGTGAAAACCCCCTTTTTTTTAAAACTCATTGTGATCAAAAGTTTCACGCCCTTTCAAAACCCTTTCCAGTGCACTGGACCGATTTGACTGAAATACGAACCAGGCCAGGGGAAAGTCAAAAACCCAATAATTTCGAACTTTTGAGGGTTCCCTTTTATGTTGCTTCCAACAAATAGGACTTGATTTCATATAAATTGGACCTCCTGATTTCAAAACTGCAATACCCATTTTTCTACCATATTCCGTTTTTGAGATAATACCGTGGAAAAATGTTCAAAAGCGAATATCTCGAAAACGGAACATGATAGAAAAATTTGAATTGCAGTTTTAAAATCAGAACATCCAATTTATATGAAATCAAGTACTATTTCTAGAAGAATATGTAGCAGTGGACAACCAAAAGTGCGAAATTATTGTTTTTTTTAAACTTTTTGACAGCGAATATCTCAAAAACGGTACTAGCTAGAAAAAATTGGATGGCAGATTAGAGACACTGTTTTGGCAGTTTAAGAGGTTAGACCAAATTTTAAGAAATGTAATTTTGTATGTCAGCCCTCTTAGGAATTGGAGATAGAGTATAAGTTTATTATAAAATATTCTTTAGGGGTAAAAATTAATGGTGTAGGTCTTGTTGTTGACCTCTCTAAAAAGAACAATTGGAGCCATGATACAAATATTGGAAAACTCCAAGAAATTATTAAAAAAAAAATCAAAAAAATAGTAATAATCGAAATCCCACGATCTTACTGGGTAAAAAATTTGTAGAATCGAAAAAATAAATCTAAAAAATCAAAGAGTACAGACATTTTCAAAAATGAGATTTAAATTTAAAACTTAAAAATCGCATAATCGAACACTTTTAAACTTTTTTCGTATTTTTTTCTAAATACTTAAAAAAAAAACAAAAAAATTAAAAAACAAGTAAAAAAAGTTAAATTCGACCTTGCCGAATGTATTGATACCCTCCACAATGTACAAAAAGTTTATTTACAAAAAAAAAAAAAAATCCGCGAAAAAAAAATTTTGGTGAAAAAAAACTCAGTGAACTTTTTTTTTTTTGTAAAAAAAAATGTTTGTCCTTGTTTAAATTCCGGTGATCAATTACTTTCACATTTGTCAACCAGCAGCCGAATTAAAGCATGTATTTTTATGTTATGTTCAAATGTATCAAAATTTTCGAGGTGACCGCACATTTTCTTTTATAACTTTTGAACCGCTGAACCGATTTCGCTCAAATGCAATACCAAACTCCCTAACATCAAGTAAATATGCTAAGTCTAAGTCTTATCTGTTGAATACTTTTGCCGTGATCACCATTTCCACAGACCAACAGATAGACGGAAATCGATATGCCTTAAAATCCATCACTGATCAATAATATATATACATTATGGGGTCTAAGACCGATATATATACATAAAAAATCTAAAAATTTACCAGGAAAAGGTTTTCAAATGCTACACTCAAAAAAAAATTACTATAAAGTTCGCAAAAAATTTAGTTAAATTTAACTAAAAAAACACCTGATTTTGAACCTACTAAATTTCTAGTTAATTTAACTAAAAATATTTAGTTAACTTTTTGTAGAACGAATGTAGCAAAAAAACCGTAACTTTAACTAAAAATTCAGCTGAAAAATTCGTAACATTTTTATGTTTTTTTTTTTTGTAAAAATTGTAAGTTTGTTAAATATTGATTTTATACACTAACTCTTCACGTTCAGCTTTAGTAGAACTTATGAGATTTGCTATACAAGAAATTTCTAACATTTTTTCTCTTTACAAATATGTTACGAGAAATCTGCAAATTAATTAATAAAAATTCGTAAACTCAGTTTTAAAATCAACAAAAAAAATTAATTCAAAATTTGTTCAAAACTAGTATTTTCGTAAATTGAACTTAACTAAAAAAAGTAGTTAAAACGCTGATTTTAACTAACAATTTGCTAAAAATCCAGTAAACTCGAGTTAACAAAAAAAAAAAATTGTTAACTTTACAGTTTTATTTTTATGAGTGTACTTAAAACTATTAAGAAAATCTTATACTTTTTTTAAAGTGTCCCCATTTATATTATTTTCATAATTTGAATGTTGTATTTATTCGACCTTTAAATTTGTAATGTAAATAAAATAATTTAGCTCGAACTCAATTATAATTTATACCCGAGGATGAAATTCGATGAATTTCGAAATATCGTAGAAATAAAATAAAAATTATTTAAAACAACAGACCTCTAGCTCAATTATTTCATTTACATTATTTTCATAATTTTTCTAAAGTCTTTGAAAATCCGACGAACCACTTGTTTTCCCATATAAAATAAAGACGGTCTAATGTAATTGTCTACCAGTGCGTATGATTATTGTAAAACCAATATCTATTTACATTTGCCCATTACTCATACGCCATTAAAACATTTTCCAGCTCAAATTGAATTTAGTATGAAGAAATTTAAGGAAATTAATATTACAAAATTTGTTTATACAACATCACAAGTCTTTTCAAACCATAATTAAATCAAAATCGAATTTTATAACAATTTTGCAAACAACTATTGCAACCTCAACAAGCAACAACAGCAAAATATTTCAATAAAAACAAAAAAAATATATATAAAAATGTTCATGAAAATAAATAAAATTATATTAAAACTGTAACACATTGTGTAACCCATACATATCAGACAGAGCAGGGTTTAAAAGAATGAGTTCTTTAAAAATAATATTTTTCTTTAAACTTAAAAAAAATTCGGAAATATCATATCAAGAGCTTATATTCAAACGCCTCTATCTCGAAATCATGTTTTTCAACAGAGCGAAAAAAATTGCTGATTGAAGGTATTTATAATTCTAAAAAAATCCTCTGAAATCTGAAGATTTTTCATTAAAAACTTATTATCGTAAAAATTTAACACAATTTATGTCTAATAATTTAAAAATTAATAATATTAAAAATACATTATTTTTAAACTCTGCTTAAAACGGTATGAAATGAATGAACAATTTAATTTACACACTCTATTTTTATATTTTTTGCACATTCGCATATATGTATGTATGTACCCGTAAGTACAAACTCGTGCATAATAAAGTTCAAAAATTCCAAAAATGAATTTTCTCTGTAAATAATTCCATTTAAATATTTAAACAAAAACAAAAAAGAAAAACTACATTTAAATGAAATAACTGACACATGTAAAAAGTATTAAAAGAAATGCCACGCAACATCATTAAATGAATCTGGACTATAATGCAAATAAATTTGTTCATGATAATGATAATGATGATGATAGTGTGACGACAGTGATGATAAGTTTAATGATGATGTATTACAACCAACACCACCACCATCATCACACTGGCAACTGTGTTTATTCCTTTTAACGCCCACACTTTAGACGAGAAATTTAATCTGATTTCTAAAATTTATTTCAAGTAAATTTTCTAGCAGTTTGCTGAAACGTTTTTTTTTTTGTTGTTCATTAGAATTTGGAATGCCGGAATGTTAAATCAGTATAAACAAGTAGAAAAGTTAAATTCGACTTGGCCGAATCTATGAATACCCTCCACAATGCCCTTTTTAAGTAAGTGATAGTAAATTTTCTAACGTGAAAAAAATAACATTTTTGGTTAGAAATATTTTATTTTCTGTAAAAAAAACTTTTTTTTATTAATTTTTGAAAAAAAAAAAAAAAATTTACTAATTTTTTTTTTTTAGTGTAAAATTTTTTTTAGTGTATTTTTTTTTTTGTTTTAGTGTAAAAAACTTTTTTTTATTAATTTTTGAAAAAAAAAAAAAAAAAATAATTTACTAATTTTTTTTTGAGTGTAAAATTTTTTTTGAGTGTAAACTTTTTTTTGCGTGTATTTTTTTTTTTCTTTTAGTGTAAAAATATTTTTGAGTGACAACAATGCGTTGTAAAATATTTTTGTGACTTACCAATGTTTTTAAAACATGGTTAACGGGTTTTCAACACGTGAATTTAAGGTGAGGCGAATCTGAAATTTACGGTTTTGCTAATAACTTTTGAGCCACTGGACCGATTTGGTTGAAATTTAAATCGAAGCGGAACAGGGGAACGGCAAACATATATGTTACACTTCAGCACCCTCAGAATTGCCGTTCGAAAGTTACCGTGTGTTTTATCTCGTAAATTCCAGAAAAACCCTTGCCGAAATTCACTCATTTGCTTATAACTTTTGAACCACTGGACCGATTTCGCTGGATTGCAATACCAACCTGACCAGGTAAATGTCCAACATATATGCCAAACTTTAGGAGCCTCCGTAAAGTATTTCAAAAGTTAGCGTGTTTTCAACAGACAGACGGACAGACGGACGGACGGACGGACGGACGGACGGACATCGCTAGATCGTCTTAAAATCGATCGAGGATCATGAATATATATACTTTATGGGGTCCTAGACCAATATTTCGAGGTGTTACAAACGGAATGACAAACTTATATATACCCTCTATCACTAGAGTGGAGGGTATAACAAAAAAAAAAAAAGAAAAAGCATTAATGTTCACTGTCATTTAATTAATTTTAAATGCTTTTTAATCTGAAAATCTCTTTATAGAATTATAGGAATGATAATGAATACTTTAATAGAAATTTATATGCATGCATAACTTACAATTAGTTACAAGCTAACATTATATTTGCTTTCAAGTTTTGGAAATTTATAAATCTGTTGGGAATTTCTTAAATGAACCGTTTTGAAAGTCAAGTCTTATTATAAGATTCTAATGGTTCATTAAGGAGGGACAATATAATGAAAATAAAATGTGTGTGGAATCAACTGAAAAATCTACGGAGATAGGAGATTATTACCTTAAAGGTTTGTTATCCATCAAAGCAGCCCGAAACGCGTTTGGTAAAAATTTTTCCAAACAGTTTTTTTATTCATTTGAATTTTTCTGATGCATATTTTTATACACTCTGGAGATAGAGGATCTATGAGCAAATTCATGGGGATATTAAATTGACGGCTCTCCGATTTTGTTAATTTTTGGTTATTTGATAAAGCTTCGTAAATGATTTACAAGTAGAAAAGTTAAATTCGACTTGGCCGAATCTATGAATACCCACAATGCCTTTTTTAAGAATGGTAAATTTTCTAACGTAAAAAAAATTAATAATATTGATTAAAAATATTTTTATTTTGACTTAAAACTTGTGTTGCCATTTTTGTACAAAAAAGTAAAATTACTATTTTTTTTTTGAGTGTAAAATTTTTTTCGAGTGTAAATTTTTTTTTAGTGTAAAATTATTTTTGAGTGACAAAAATACTATTTAAAGTAATTTTGTGGCTTTTTAATGTTTTCAAAGTTTGTTTTTTTAAGGCTTGGCTTTTTCAGCACTTGAATTTAAGGTGATGCGAATCTGAAATTTACGGTTTTGCTAATAACTTTTGAACCACTACATCGATTTGGCTGAAATTCAAAACGAACTAGTTCAGGGGAACGGTAAATATATATGACAAGGTTCAGCATCCTCAGAACTGCCTTTCGAAAGTTATCGTATTTTTTTTATCTCGTAAATTCACGAAAAACCGAAATTCAGTATTTTGCTCATAACTTTTGAACCACTGGACCGATTTTGCTGGATTGCAATACCAACCTGACCAGGTAAATCCCAACATATATGCCAAACTTCAGGAGCCTCCGTAAAGTCTTCCAAAAGTTAGCGTGTTTTCAACAGACAGACAGACGGACGGACATCGCTAGATCGTCTTAGAATCGATTGAGGATCATGAATATATATACTTTATGGGGTCCTAGACCAATATTTCGAGGTGTTACAAAGGGAATGACAAACTTATATATGTCCTCTATCCCTACAGTACAATAATAAAAAAAAACTGTAAAGTTAGCAAAAAAGCTTGTAAACCTACAAGAAAATTTGCTGATTTTGAACCCACAATTTTTTTGGTAAAGTTAGCAAAAACGTTTTGCTAAAAATTAGTTAACTGAAATTTTTTTTATTTCAACTTAGGTCATACACATTTGAGGACCCCATTGGGTTCGGAGGCGATAGGTCCAGACCCCGATGGGCCTAGACCTACCTGGGTTTCTTAAAAATCGTCATAGTTTTTGATCCAAAATTAGTGTCCGTTTCGCTCTTCCTTGCTTAGTTTTTGAGACACGTGATTTTAGGGGACCACCGGGGTTTTGAGAATTACAAAACTCTATAACTTCAAAAATATTACTCGGAAAGCTTTTGATTATTTTGCGGTCTTGTTCTAAGTGTTGAGAGCTACAGAAATGCTTTTGGACTTTTTGTTGTGTCGGCAATATTTACCGAGATATGAGCATTTTAAAATCTTCGGGAATGCTAATTTTTTTGGATCCAAAGTTAGGACCCATTAGGGTCCACACATGTGAAGAGGACCGGCGATACTATGGAGAGCCCGAGAACCAAAAATGGCCTCCATTTTGCTCTATCTGGCTTAGTTTCCGAGATAGCGCAATTTTAAGTTTTCTGAAAATAAAAAAAAATTTACCATTTATTTTTGCTAATGTTAGCAAAAAATCTTGTAAAAATGTTGTCAACTCAATTTCAAATTCAGCAAAATTTCAAATTAGCGTTAGCAAAAAAAAATTAGTAAATCTACTAACGTATTTTTAGAGTGTAGAGGGTATAAAAAAAATTTATGAAATATATTTATTAAAAAATATTTATGTTACTTTTTATTCACCAGCTGGTGAAAAACGGTTTTATTCACCAGCAGGTGAATTAGTATCCAAGTTACTAATCGAAGTCACAAATCTTTTTGATTATAAGGAAATAAAAACAGTAATTCTTATTTTCTTTTTTATTAATCGGTAGCTTATATAATCAAACCGAGGTGGCGTCCTGCATCATTTTTAAAATTAAAAACCAGCCTAAAAACATTATCATGTTAAAAAATTCTCGAAAATGCAAGAACCCCCGTTGATCTAAATTTTTGCAAAAATCTGACGTAATGGAAAAATTTGGAAACCAAAAGGTTAATGTGGCAGATCCCAAGCGCATCCAAAAATCTTATAAATAAATCTCTCAAAAAATGCACAAGAACATTGTTTGTGAACTTTGACCTCAATTTGACGTGATAGAAAGTTTTGGAGACTGTATTCATAATCGGCATCGAAAGGTTAATAAAAAACGAGTGAACAGACACATCCAAAAATTTCACAAATGTTGGCATACATATGAGGCATTTCACACCAAATGTCCAGCGAAAAAAAACACGTGTACCATAAACTTCTGAATAGCTTGTACGGATAGCCCTATATGGAACTTAGAAAATTGCGTTTTCGGTTTTTCAATTTTTCAAAAACTGGGCTTAGGAGGCGTGGTCAAATATTGGAAAAATGGTCAAATTTGTGGCGAGTTGCCTTGATTAAATATTTATCACATTAAAACGGAATGCACCACAATCTTAAAAAATTACATTCTTATATAGTTTCGAATGGGCTATCGAATAATTTTTTTTCCTTGAAAAATTTTCAGAACCCGTTCTGAAATTTTCCATTTTTCAAAAAAGTCTATTTATTAAAAATCCGGCCACTTTTTTTCTTTTTTTTTTTAATTTTTTTTTTTTTTTAAGTTTAGATGTTTGTCCATCCACACAAAAAAAAAATCAGAAATGTATTTTTCGTTTTTTTCGAGAAAATCGCATTTGAATTTTAAATTTCATAACAATTTTGTAATTTGCTTGTATTTTCTTGTTTTAACGTTGCGAATGAGTAATATTAATTGCATGAATATTACTCATTCGACACGTTAAAACAAGAAAATACAAGCAAATTACAAAATTGTTATGACATTTAAAATTCAAATGCGATTTTCTCGAAAAAAACAAAAATACATTTCTGATTTTTTTTGTGTGGATGGACAAACATCTAAACTTTAAAAAAAAAAAATTTAAAAAAAAGAAAAAAAAGTGGCCGGATTTTTGATAAATTGACTTTTTTAACAAATGGAAAATTTCAGAACGGGTTCTGAAAATTTTCTAGAGAAAAAAATTTTATTCGATAGCCCATACAAAACTATATAAGAATGTAAATTTTTAAGATTGTGGTGCATTCCGTTTTAATGTGATAAATATTTAATCAAGGCAACTCGTCTCAAATTTGACCATTTTTCCAATATTTGACCATGCCTTCTAAGCCCAGTTTTTGAAAATTAGAAAAACCAAAAACGAAATTTTCTTAGTTCCATATAGGGCTATCCAAACAACCTATTCAGAAATTTACGGGACATATGTTTTTCTGTAGCGGGACATTTGGTGTGGAATGCCTCATATGTGTTTTTTTTAATTTTGCATATTTTTGTGACTATTTTTGATTTTTTTTTAATTTCCTGATTATTTTTAATTTTTCGGAATTTTAATTTTGAATTGAATATTATTTTCTTAAAGTCTTTTTAAGACTCTTCGAATTTTTCGGATTTTTATACCCTCCACTCTAGTAATAGAGGGTATATATAAGTTTGTCATTCCGTTTGTAACACCTCGAAATATTGGTCTAGGACCCCATAAAGTATATATATTCATGATCCTCGATCGATTTTAAGACGATCTAGCGATGTCCGTCCGTCCGTCTGTCCGTCTCTCTGTTGAAAACACGCTAACTTTTGAAAGACTTTACGGAGGCTCCTGAAGTTTGGCATATATGTTGGGCATTTACCTGGTCAGGTTGGTATTGCAATCCAGCGAAATCGGTCCAGTGGTTCAAAAGTTATGACCAAATGCCTGAATTTCGGCAAGGGTTTTTCGTGAATTTACGAGATAAAAATCAAGCTAACTTTCAAAAGGCAGTTCTGAGGATTCTGAAGCCCGGCATATATTTTTTTTCGTTCCCCTGGCCTGGTTCATTTCGAATTTCAGCCAAATCGGTCCAGTGGTTCAAAAGTTATTAGCAAAACCGTGAATTTCAGATTAGCTTCACCTTAAATTCACGTGTTGAAAACCCGTTAACCAAGTTTGAAAAATATTGTAGTCACAAAAATATTTTACAACGTATTTTTGTCACTCAAAAATATTTTTACACTAAAAAAAAAAAAATACACTCGAAAAAAATTTTACACTCAAAAAAAATTTAGTAAATTATTTTTTTTTTTTTTTCAAAAATTAGTTTAAAAAAAGTGTTTTTACACAAAATAAAATATTTCTAATCAAAAATTTTTTTTTTTCACGTTAGAAAATTTACTATCACTTAAAAAGGGCATTGTGGAGGGTATTCATAGATTCGGCCAAGTCGAATTTAACTTTTCAACTTGTTTTTTCTTAATTTTTTAACTTTTGTATGAGGAAATACTAACTTTGTCCGTCCGTCTGTTGAAAGCTCCATGTAGTATAAACTAAAAGAGCTAGACTCCTGAAGTTTGGCTCGAATATCGGTACAGGGAAAAAAAGTTACCCCTTGAAGAACTAAACCAACCTCTGATATCATTTCATTACACCATCATTACATCTATTAACCATATTGAACCGCTTAGGTATCATTTGGTAGGTAAACGTATTTGGTATTCATAAGTCATCATTCCAAAATTTTAAAAGAATCGGAAAGTATAAAAATTTCACAAATTTTTTTACCCTCTAAAAAATTTAAAAAATTTGTTTTTTTATGAAATAAGATTTTTTAACATAATCATTTTAACATTGTAAAAAGTGTAAATATTTTACTTCTTTCTTTATAGTTTAAATTTTTCTAATAAATTCCACTCGGTAGCTCAGAGTCCCCGCACAACAATGTCGGTGCGGTTGACGGTTTCGGTCATGGGAGAGTATAGGCGCAAAACAAAGGCGGCAGCGGAAAATTCAGTCAAACGTTTATATTTACATTATTTTTTCACTTTTTCTACACAATTTTATTAAATCTTATTATTTTTTTTAATATCAACATGATTTTTTCATATTGATTCGTTTTTTTATATTTTTTTTAGAATTTTATATAATTTTTTTTTTTAGAGATAACATTTTTTTGTTTACTTTATCGAAAATAATCGAAATATTTATTAAAATGTGGCAACATTTTCATATGAAAAATTTAAAGAGAGAGAGAAACCGACACAAAATTAAAATTGATTTTATTCAAACGGTTTTCGGTCGAGCGTTTTTTCCTGCCAAATTTGTATGAAAAAAACGTCACCGACATTGTTGTGCGGGGACTCTCAGATCGGTATCTGCAATTTATCATCCTGATTTGCGAGTTCCTACTGTACCTATATTTGTTGTCTAACATTTGGTTACCATGTGTTTTATCATACATTTCTGTGATATGTAGATTATTAGAATTTTCCAACTAAAATAAACTAACGCAAAACAATGTTTATTCATATGCAAATACCATTAATGAAATTTAAAATATGTGTTTTTGTTTTAAATATAATATTATTTTTGATGTGAAAAAATAGAACATTTCAACAGAGTTAGGGTATATTGCTCAATATCCAGTTAGCTGCTAACTGTCGATTAATTCTGAGACTTTTTCTAGAAGATAAATGTCTCAGAACTTTTTCTTATAGAAAAAGTGTCAGATTCTGAGACATTTTTCTGATAGAAAAAGTCTCAGATTCTGAGAGATTTTTCTTATAGAAAAAGTCTCAGATTTTTCTTATAGAAAATGTCTCACAATCAGATTCTGAAAAATTTTTCTTATAGAAAAAGTCTCAGATTCTGAGACATTTTTCTTATAGAAAAGGTCTCAGATTCTGAGATATTTTTCTTATAGAAAAAGTCTCAGATTCTAAGATATTTTTCTTATAGAAAAAGTCTCAGATTCTAAGATATTTTTCTTATAGAAAAAGTTTCAGATTCTGAGACATTTTTCTTATAGAAAAAGTTTTAGAATCTGAGACATTTTTCTTATAGAAAAAGTCACAGATTCTGAGACATTTTTCTTATAGAAAAAGTCACAGATTCTGAGACATTTTTCTTATAGAAAAAGTCACAGATTCTGAGACATTTTTCTTATAGAAAAAGTCACAGATTCTGAGACATTTTTCTTATAGAAGAAGTCTCAGATTCTGAAACATTTTTCTTATAGTAAAGTCTCAGATTCTGAGACATTTTTCTTATTGAAAAAGTCTCAGATTCTGAGATATTTTTCTTATTGAAAAATTTTTCTTATAGAAAAAGTCTCAGATTCTGAGACATTTTTCTTATAGAAAAAGTTACCAGATTCTGAGACATTTTTCTTATAGAAAAAGTCTCAGATTCTGAGACATTTTTCTTATAGAAAAAGTCTCAGATTCTGAGACATTTTTTCTTATAGAAAAAGTCTCAGATTCTGAGACATTTTTCTTATAGAAAAAGTCTCAGATTCTTAAACATTTTTCTTATAGCAAAAGTCTCAGATTCTGAGACATTTTTCTTATAGCAAAAGTCTCAGATTCTGAGACATTTTTCTTATAGAAAAAGTCTCAGATTCTCAGACATTTTTCTTATAAAAAAAGTCTTTGATTCTGAGATATTTTTTGTAGATAAAAATTCTCTTATTCTGAGACATTTTTCGTATAAAAAAATTCTTAGACTCTGAGACATTTTCTTATACTCTTGAGACATTGTTCGTATAAAAATGTTTTCAGATTCTGAGAAAATTTTTGTGTATAAAAGTTCTCAGACTCTGACATAGTTTTCGTAAAGAAAAATTCTTAGATTCTGACCCATTTTTTTCTATAGAAAAGTTCTTAGATTCTGAGACGTTTTTTCTGTAGAAAAAGTCTCAAATTCTGAGACATTTTTCTTATAGAAATATTCTCATATTCTGAGACAATTTTAGTAAAGAAATAGTCTCCGACTTTTTTTACAGAAAAAGTTCTGAAATATTTTTAGTATAGAAAAATTCTTAGATTTTGAGATAATTTTCGTATTGAAAAATTCTTAGATTCTGAGACATTTTTCGTATAGGAAAATTCTTTGTTTTTAAGAACAAATATAAACAATTTCTTTCTTTCTGTGTATTTATAATTTTAAACATAAGCTGTTCATGTGCATTTAAGTCCTTAAGTACAACTTAAATGTGTGCATTCATTTCCTATATGGTCGGTCAAAGGATTGTTTATTTAAATTTTGTTCATTTACTTTATTGTTCAATTTATAATCTATGATTGTTTGGGGAATAGTTGGGTTATAAATAAATGTTGATATTTACAATTGTGCATACCTTTGTAATATTTCAAATGTTTTTATTTGATATTTGAGTACATTTTTTTTAATATTTATTGTTGTAATTTTTTTACATCTGTTATTTATGGACAATAACTATTTGCATAAAATTCTTTTATTTTTATTTTAATTTTTTATTTAAAATATTTATGTTATAGAAAGATTATGTGAATGATCGATTTTGTTTTAATGAATCAAATGGAACTTAACATTTAAAAAAAAAAAACACAACCCAGCAAAAATGTTAAGACATAACATAATACAGCTTAAATTTCAAACGAAATGTCTAACCAAACCATCTTAATTAAATTCAAACATGCCTTCGTATATAAAGACTGTTCTACAGACCATCATATACATACATACATAACAGTAGATTTCTTACGCGAGTAAGATGTTGACTGCTTTTCTTCTATTCCCTCTTATTCATAATATCAATAGAATTAAATGGAGATGGTTTGGTCGGACATTTCGTTTGAATTATAGCTGTGTATTTACATAAATTCTCATTGTCTCTACTTACTTACGAATATAAGACTTTATGTATTGCCTTTAACGATTGTCAATTTGCTAAATACTCTTGACAATAGAATCTGACAAATTCCGAAAACGTGTAGAGTAAGTCATGCAAAATCACCAAACCCGAGAAAAAATAAACATATATAACAATATATAACTTGATACAAACATAATAAATCATATATGATTATACATCCAGTGAGGTATTTTCTAATTTTTTTAAATGCAGTCATATGTTGTAATATATAATTTAATCATGATTCGGATTAAAAGGTATACGGTTGATATAAATATATGAAATAATATTAGGGCCACCCGAGTAAAAAAAATTATATGACGCAATATTTAATTATATATGAACAGATATGCTTTTATGTAAATCCGTATTAATTTTGATCCGAAAATTGGCGGATCGAATATTATACAGTTATATCAAATTCTATTATTTTTGATAAAATAATGTCAAATTTGATTGAGTTTGATCCCAAAAATGGGCCTATCTAATTGTATTAAATCATATCTTATCTGTTAAAATTAGATACAATTTTATACAATTAGATCAAATCTGGTAAAATGTTTTGGAATTTAAAACGTGAAATTAGAAATTATTTTATCAGATTGGATACATTATCAATTAGAAGAGTTTTTATTGCATTCTTCGGAATTTTTTCGGGACTTAGCAAATTTAATAAAAATTTGTAAATTTTTTTTTCTAAAATCATTTATAAGTGATTTAAAATTCCAAAAAATGTTTGTGGCTTAGAAAATTAAAAAACATTTTTTCGGAACTTAAAAATTTTTCCTAAAAACATTTTCAATGATTTTTTTACTCCAAAAAAAATTGCCAAAAAAATTTTGTGTCCGGGACTTTGGAAAAATTTCATAAAATTTTTTAGGACTTGAAATTTTTTAATTTTTTTTAGTTGTCCGGGACTTAGAAAATTTTGAAAAAAATTTTCGGGATGTACCTATAAATAAAATCATATATATTTTTAATTGGATCCAATGAAATAAGGCAATGTCTGGTAAAAACTCGGATGAAATCGAATCATATTTTATACAAGTTGATCTTTTTTAATGCAAAAACATCCACCATTATTCGGTAAAATATATATTGTGTTATATATCATTATGTATTGTATCATATAAAAATTTTTACTCGGGAATCAATTAATTTACAACAAAGAACTTAATAAAAGTTTCTTGAAAATTGTTACTTTGATAATATCATCGTAATGATTAGTAAAAGAAATATGACCTTGAGCTAGAATTATTTTTTTCAAAATAAAATTTGGGAAATCTAAAAAAAAAATTCAAAATGTTAGATTTGTCCTGGAATGTATACCCTCATATAATTAATATATGGGGCATTCCATGTCAAATCGGATACTTTGAAAAATTATTATTTTAGATTTTTCCAATTTGTTTACAGTTTTTAGTACCCTTCGAAAACTCTTTCGTGGTAAATTATCAGATTTTTTTGATGACCCGTTCAAAAGATATCGAATTTTTAATAATTTGTAGTTTGTTCCTTTACTTAAACTTCTTTTACTCATAACTTCTTCAATAATGGTCCAAATTTTAATTTTTTTTTTTCAAAATTTTTGTTTTTTAGTTTTTAAGTTTTAAAATTTAAATCTCATTTTTGAAAATGTTTGTACTCTTCGATTTTTTTGAAAATTTTTTGTGTAAAACTTCTATCGATTCTACAAATTTTTTGCCCAGAAGGATCGTGGGATAACGATTATTACTATTTTTTAAAAAAATGTTATTGTAATTTTCCAATCTTAAAATCATTTCTACTGCTCCAATGGTATGTCATAGAGGAGTCATTTATAAGACCGACCCCCATTAATTTTTACGTCTTAACATTTCTTTGCAACAAACTAATACCCTATCTCCTATTTCTAAGGGGGCTCCCACACAAAACGAAATTTTTAAAATTTGCTCCAACCGCTCTAACTGCCCTAATATTGCCCTTAGAGCAACAAAATTTATGACTGACCCACAATATTTTTTTTGTCCAAATATTTTCTCTGAACACAACTACCCCCTATCTCTAATTGTTAAGGCGGTTTTTTTTGTAAATTTGCGGCGTAGGTATGTTTTAAAAAAATGTTGCAGGGTAAAAACATTGGGGGTAAAAATAATGGAGTGCAGGGGTAAAAATAAACGGTCTCACTAATGACCCCTCTCGGATGCACTGTTAGACCGGGAGAAGCTGATTAAATATAACAAATTTACAAAAAATAAAAAAATTGTATGGGGACAGTCTTATAAAGGACCCCTCTATGACGCACCATTGGAGCAATAGAAATGATTTTAAGATTGGAAAATTACAATAAAATTTTTTCAAAAAATTTTAAAAAATAGTAATAATCGTTATCCCACGATCCTCTTGGGCAAAAAATTTGTAAAATCGATAGAAGTTTTACACAAGAACATTTCAAAAAAAATCGAAGAGTACAAACATTTTCAAAAATGAGATTCAAATTTTAAAACTTAAAAATCGCATACTATAGCGCTTTTAAGAATTTTTTGGGATTTTTTTTTTTAAAGTACGTTAAAAAACAATAATTTTGAAAAAAAAAATTAAATTTGGACCATTATTAAAGAAGTTATGAGTAAAAGAAGTTTGAGTAGAGGAACAAGCTACCAATTTTTAAAAATTCGATATCTTTTGAACAGGTCATCAAAAAAACCTGAAAATTTACCACGAAGGAGTTTTCGAAGGGTACTAAAACCTGGAAACAAATTAGGCAAATCTAAAAAAAAAAAAAATTCAAAGTGTCCGATTTGACATGGAATGCCCCATATGTATAGAAGACTCTAACCGAACTAACTAAATATTCAGTTATGAAAACGTTCATATAATGTATGAAAAATTCAAGCTAATGCACATTGGGTTGAATGAGGGGCAAAGTGGCGCTTTATTCAGGGAAGCAGTAATTTTAACATATAATATTTTTTGATTAATGAATGATGAATAATACATTAGAAAGCACCCTTTTAAAGAGAAAACATGTATTTTTTATTTTTTTTAACCTGTCAGAATTTTTTTAGTGTTTCTTGAAAATTGAACTTGATTCACAATTTAAGCTGTAACTTTTAAACCAAAAGCGATAATTTAATGAATACAGTTGCAAATTAAAGTATTTTTATTGCGATAATAAAAATTTAAAACAATAAAAAATAAATATGTGTTAATACTTGCATAAAATTTGTTTAAAGTCGGATTTTTGTGTTTCACCAAATTTAAAATTTTTTTAAATTTTAAAAAAGTCAGGAAAGTTGTAAGTTGACCAACAATAAGTTAACATTTTTTAAAATTTAATTTCGGTATGTAATGTTCAAGTCTTATTTATTACCATGAAAATAAGAGGTTTTTTCATAAAATCCATCAAAAATTGCAGAAGTTACTTGTATTTGAACAAAAATGCATTAATTCACAACATAAATACAACTGTTTTTGTATAAAACTGAAATAACGCGTTTGTTTTGTTCAAATGCATGTAACTTCTGAAATTTTTTACGGATTTTATTTAAAATACTCTTATTTTCTACGTAATAAATCAGACTTGAACCTTACATACAGAAATAAAATTAAAAAAATTTTGTAACCTTGTCAAATTCACAAGGAAATTAGGTGGGTTCACTTTGCGAACTTTCCTTGTAAATCACAGGAAACCCCAACTATAGAATTCAATTCTGATGGCAGAATCGATTTCAGAAGGTCAAAATACATAAGGATAAGTGGGTCTAGTTTCTGGGTCAGAAACTTTTTTGTTTTTTTGTGATGAGGTGTTATTGAAGCCACCATATTTTTTTCATAAAATCTTAAATAAAAAAATAACGGCATTAAACGCGGACGTTTTTTTTCTTTTAAATTAAAGCTTATACTATATGCTTTATTATCACAATGTATAAGCAATAACAACCTCTTACATTTTTTTTTATATTCCATCAAGTATTAAAAATACTGCAATTTTGGAACATTTTACAAAAAAATTTCAAAAATATTTTTACAACAATTTTCAAAAAACAGAAATGTATTTGAAAATACCTGAAGTTGATGGTTCCATAATAAAAAAATTACCTTTGAATGAACAAATACCAAAAAAAAATTCTAGAAATAAGTTGATTTTCAATTTTAGCACCATAAAAAATTTATTTGATTTTGACGGCGGATTGCAAGAAAAGTAAACAACTCAGAATAATAGTAGTCACAGATTTTTTAGTGTAATTTTATATACTTTAATCCTAAATTAGTAATTTTTGTAAAAAAAATATTTTCAGTTTTGAATAAAGCGCCACTTTTGATCCATTTCAACCCAATGTGCAATGACTGAATTTTTTCATAAAATTGGCAATTTGAAATTTAAGTGCTATAATAAAAATTATCATACATTTAGTGAAAAAGTTTCATATAAAAAAATTTCATAAATTTAAAATTTGTCATTAATACGAGGAAATTTTTCAAAAATTTTATGAAAACAATTATAGCTGTTATAAAAAAAATCATTGATACTTTTGTTTTTGCTTAGTTTGCTGGGACATAAAACGAAAAATAAAATAACACATAAAAAGTAACTACTACTATTATTTTATTTTAAAATGCTTGTGTACATTTAAAAGTTCATTTTTAATAATTCAAAAAATTTTTTAAAAAACAACAAGCAATAAAAATATATTTTTTTTATTGAATACTAAAATAAATTCGTAAATTTAAGGGTTTATAACCCTTCAGTTTAAATTGTTGTAATTATATGGTAGCTCAAGAGATCAATTATAATTATTTCATATTTAAAAAAAAATATATATTTTGTTTATTAAATTTTATAAATTAAGAAGTAAATAAATAAAATTCTTTAAAGGCAAAAACATTTTAAATAAATTTTCAAATATTATTTTCAATAAAAAGTTTATACTTATGGGGGTTGCACCAAGGTTGGTCCAATTGGATATTAGTTCAGACACAATTTTTCAACGAGATCGGTCAAGGAGTCTCTGAGTTAGAGGGGGTCGAAATTTGACATTTTGGCCAAAGAGGTATTTATTCTCATCCATGTAACTTCTTACCTATTGTTTTTAGTAAAATGTGTCCCAAATAGTTTAGATAGATATTTCTTCAGTCTTTCGAAAAAAAAAAAAATATAAAAAAAAATATAAAACAATTTTTTGATTTTTTTTCTTAAAAGTCTAAAACTGTTTTGACTTTTTCCTCAAATTGGGCCCTTTTTTTGTCATTTTGTAATGTTGGGGGCAAAGGTTCGAAAGAATTAATTCTTTAATTCAATTTCCTAATTCGAATTAAAAAAATAGAATTTGGCATTCCCTAAAATCATTCAACTTTCATAATCATTGAATTAATTCTTTCAAGAATTCATTCCTTAGGAATGATCATTCTTAAGGAATGAACTATTTTTTTTTAAATCAATCTACTACAAATTGAATGGTGAAATTTTCTTATCATTCAATTTAAAACAGTGAAGCGCAACACACACACAAACATTTATGCTTGTGTGGGAAGCAGCAGACGAGATGTCAACAAAACAACAACCGATCGTTTACACACGAAGATGCTTAAAATGCACACAAGCAACACATTTTTGAAAATACAAAGGGAATGAAATAAAAAAATCATCATTCGATTTGTAATAGATTTGAATGATGAAAAATTTTGATCATTCAATCGAATGATTGCTTGCAAGGAATTAATTCTCTTGGGAATTAATTCAATTTGATTTAAGCTTTGAGAATTAAGCCTTTGACTTAATTCGTGTTGAATGCTGGTAAGGAATGATAATTCAAAACTTATTAAAACAGAATTAAACTTTTGGTGAATTAATTCTCAATAGAATTAATTCGTTCGAAGCTCTGGTTGGGGGCAGAAAATTATTGGAGGTTTGTCTCACATTGCACCCCTCCAGGGTCATTTCTAGGGCAGTTTTGTGGCTTTTTGAGGATTTTTACCTCTTTACGCCCAACTTTGACCCCGATGAGGGGCCATATGGCCCCACCTCACCGCCCTCATTTTATGGCTCGTGCTTTCTTTTTCGAACCTATAAAAATTAGAGGGTATCGCGGATCGAAATCGAAAACTGGTTAGCTATTCCACGCCTAATAGTGCAAATTGAAGAACCGTTTTTTGTGTTTTAAAGTTAAAAAAAAAAAAAAAATTCATAGATATCCTACTCGCATCCCACTAAGCGATTGCTTGCAAGGAATTAATTCTCTTGGGAATTAATTCAATTTGATTTAAGCTTTGAGAATTAAGCCTTTGACTTAATTCGTGTTGAATGCTGGTAAGGAATGATAATTCAAAACTTATTAAAACAGAATTAAACTTTTGGTGAATTAATTCTCAATAGAATTAATTCGTTCGAAGCTCTGGTTGGGGGCAGAAAATTATTGGAGGTTTGTCTCACATTGCACCCCTCCAGGGTCATTTCTAGGGCAGTTTTGTGGCTTTTTGAGGATTTTTACCTCTTTACGCCCAACTTTGACCCCGATGAGGGGCCATATGGCCCCACCTCACCGCCCTCATTTTATGGCTCGTGCTTTCTTTTTCGAACCTATAAAAATTAGAGGGTATCGCGGATCGAAATCGAAAACTGGTTAGCTATTCCACGCCTAATAGTGCAAATTGAAGAACCGTTTTTTGTGTTTTAAAGTTAAAAAAAAAAAAAAAATTCATAGATATCCTACTCGCATCCCACTAAGCGACCCCATAGCTCTTAAAGGAAATCACCTAAGCTTTCTTTTAAATCAAAAAAAGAAAAAAAGGGCCCAATTTGAGGAAAAATTCAAAAAAGTTTTGAATTTTTAAGAATTTTATTTTTTTTATAATTTTTTTTCGAAAGACTGAAGAAATAGCTATCTAAAATATTTGAGACATACATATTTTGCTAAAAACAATAGCTAAGAAGTTACATGGATGAGAATATACACCTCTTGGCCAAAATGTCAAATTTCGACCCCCTCTAACTCAGAGAGTTTTTGACCGATCTCGTTGAAAAATTGTGTCTGAACTACTATCTAATAGGACTTATTTTGGTGCAAACTTCATCCCGATCGGAAGACATCGGTTTCAAAAGTTGTGTCAGTTGACACGAAAACCCCCTTATCTATACTTCTATATCTATATAATATATAATATATAATATATAATATATAATATATAATATATAATATATAATATATAATATATAATATATAATATATAATATATAATATATAATATATAATATATAATATATAATATATAATATATAATATATAATATATAATATATAATATATAATATATAATATATAATATATAATATATAATATATAATATATAATATATAATATATAATATATAATATATAATATATAATATATAATATATAATATATAATATATAATATATAATATATAATATATAATATATAATATATAATATATAATATATAATATATAATATATAATATATAATATATAATATATAATATATAATATATAATATATAATATATAATATATAATATATAATATATAATATATAATATATAATATATAATATATAATATATAATATATAATATATAATATATAATATATAATATAATATATAATATATAATATATAATATACATATAATAATATTATAAAGAGGTAATGTTTGTATGTTTTTTTGTTTGTTTGTTTGTTTGTTTGTAGAAAGTAATCTCCGGAACTACTCATCCGATTTCTAAAAAGTTTTCAGAAATATTTAAAGTGTTCCTCCCGGACGGACATAGGCTAGGTTTCATCGACCACGCCCAATTCTACGCCCACTTTTTGCCAAAAAACGTAAAATTTAAAAATCTCAAAACCTACTAAACCGATTTCAAAAATGTTTTTACCAATACATATTTACTTGGAATGGTCCTTCATGATGAACACATGCTTGGTTTCATCACGGTTAGCCCTCATCGACCACACCCACTTCTACGCCCAATTTTGGCCAAAAAACGTAAAATTTTGAAATATCCAAAACTACTCATTTAAAAAATGTTTTCTCCAATATTAAGAATGGTCCTTCAGGTTAGACATAGGCTTTGGTTCATCTACGTAAAATTTGTAAATATACGAAACTTATTATAAGGTTTCAAAAATGTTTTCACAAATATTTAGAATTTTCTTTCAGGGCGAGTTAGGGTAGGTTTCATTGACCAAGCCCATTTTAAAGATTACTACTCATCCAATTTCAAAACATTCAGGAAAATGTCCTTTTTGGGAATTCCTATTTTACTGCAACAAATACTACGTGCAAAGTAGTGAACTTTGTAACTTTTTCTATCTTCTGAAAAGTTGGTCATGGTAACTTGAAATGTGGGAAAAAAATCATTCTGAAAAAGTACCTTCTGGAAATTTTGATTTTAATAAGGTTATAAGGGTAAATTATTGTACTGTGATACTTTTTTTTTTTTTTAAAGAATGAAGCCTACATGGAACGAAATGAATTGGAATTCAGAACAAAATGGAATAAAGTGGGGAACAAATGAACAGAAAAGGAAACGAAATGGAAGAGAACGGGGAATGAAATGAAGTGAAACAGGGAATGAAATGGTTTCAATAATTACGATATAAGGGTACGAAAATTTTCAAAAATATTATTTACCAAAACGAACATGATTCCAAGCTAAACGGGGCTGTTTTAATTTTATTGTTTGTTCTAAATAGTTTTTATGAAAGACTTCAACGATAAAAATTAAATTAAATAAGAATTCTGTAGGCGCGAATTTTAGAAATGGAGACTCTAATCCTGATCCATCTTTAATCCGGTATTTAATATTACTGGTAGCGAAGTTCCGGGCGGGCCTGCTAGTATAAAAATAAATAAATTTTTTTGTTTTTTTTTAGCAAAAAATTTTCTTGACTAAAAGTGTTTTAGTGTGTAAAATATTTTTGTATCTTAAAAATTATGGTTTTTCTTATAACTTTTTAACAGCTGGACCTATTTTGCTGTAATTCAATAGAAACCGGACCAGGAAGATTACAAAGTTGTCTTTCAAAAGTAAGCTAATTAAACAAAAGAAATTTTTTTCTAGAAAATTGGTCTATGAGAACATCATGGTGTAGTTATTAAAGAAAAATGACCTTGAGCTAGAATAAACCTATTTCAAATAAAATTCAGATTCTTTTTTTTTTTTTTTTTGAAACAAAAAATTTCTAAAAATAAATAACCTTTTCATTTAAAAAAAATGTAAGAGAATCTGATAATGTTTTTGCAAAAAATATTTCAGAATTTGTAAATTTCCTAAAGAAAAAGTTTTTTTTATAAGGGTTTAAGTTGAAACAAGTAAGAGTGTTAAATTCGGATGTGCCGAATCTTTTATACCCTCCAACATGCAAAAAAAATCCAGGGCCATTTTCTTTTTTTTTTTGGGGGGGGAGGGGGCGTCGGCAGTGGTCACTGGGGGGACAAATTTTCCTTCGAAATGTATGTTTAAAAATTCAGTCTTATGCTTTTTGCACTAAAGAAATACAAGTTTATCATGATTTTAACGATTTTTTTAATCCACGCCCACAAAAGGGGGCGGGCCGAAAAAACGATATTTTCCAATCGCCCGGGTCTAAATTCAGAACATTTAGCTTCGTGAGGCATACAAATGTTGCATTTGTTATACAAAAACACAAAAAGTTATGAAAAAATATGGTGTTTTTCAGAGGTTGGTTTAGTTTCTCAAGGTCCGATTTTGCCCATCGCCGAACTTAACCAGCCTATGACCATAAGACATAGTCTAGCTCTTTTATTTTGGGCTGTATCGTGTCTTCCACAGACAGACGGACGGACGGACGGACATCGCTAGAATGTCTCAAAATTGATCACTGATCAATAATATGTATACTTTATGGGGTCCTAGACCGATATTTCGATGCGTTACGCACGGAATGACAAAGTGAGTATACCCCCATGCTGTGGTTGGAGGGTATAAAAATGCAGAAGAAAAATTAAATTTTTAAAAATTATAGATATTTTTGGTATTCCCATACCGGTTTAAAACACTCTAGTTAGTGTTATCATCAGTAGGGTTTTAAATGTCTGTTTGTCTTGTTAATTGAAATTGTTCTTTATGTATGCGAAATAATGAAAGAGACAAAAAAGATGAAAGAAAGTATGAGGTAAGGACTGTAGGTTGGAGACTGTCAAAATCTATTATTTTTTGATTTTTCTGAGCATTTTTCAGCCAACGCTTTGCCGGTGCTATGTTTTTTAGTAACATTGACAATTTTTACCTTTAAAGATTTATGTTTATAATCAGTGGGGGGTACAGCTTTTGGGTTTGGGGGGGGGGGGGAATTTTTTTTTTTACTTCGAATAAAAAAATTATTATGATTTGTTGGCCGAGCAAAAACAGGGATACATTTCTTTTGCAAAAAAAGTAATGGGAAAGCTATAAAATCATCCAATTTGTTTGTTTTTGCCAATGAAGGTTTGTTAATTTTTTTATACCCTCCACTTAGTGATAGAGGGTATATATAAGTTTGTCATTCCGTTTGTAACTCATCGAAATATCGATCTGGGACCCCATAAAGTATATATATTCTTGATGCCCGATCGATTTTAAGACATTCTAGCGGTGTCCGTCTGTCTGTCTGTGGAAAATGCTGTCGCGGACAAAATATTGCACAGAGATGACTGAAACTTAACATATTTATTGGAAGTTCTCCCGAGAAGTTTGGTATTGCATTTGAGCGATATCGGTTCAGCAGTTCAAAAGTTATGAACGAAAATGTAAGCACACCTCAAAAATTTCAGTACATTCAACATAACCTAAAAATAAAAAATGCTTTAATTCAGCTTCTGGTTGGCATATGTGAACATAATTGAACACCAAATGGTATTTACACAAGTACGAACATATTTTTTGACAAAATAAGAAAAAAATCCCGGTTTTTTTTAACAAAATTTTTTTTCGCGGAAATTTTTTTTTAATTTTTTTTTTTTTTCAAAAGTAATTTCCTTTTAAATAAAGTTTTTTGCAATAATCTTTTTGAAATTGTGGAGGGTATCACTACATTCGGCAAGGCCGAATTTAACTTTTTTACTTTTTTTTTTTTAATTTTGCTAAATCTGAGAATTTTTCAAATGTCTCAGAATCTAAGACTTCTTCTTTACGAATAATGTCTCAGAATATGGGACTTTTTTTTCGCACAGAAAATTGTTTATATTATATCCACTTTTTCTACAGAAAAATCTCAGATTCTGAGACCTTTTACTATAGAAAAAATATCATATATTAAAGCATTTTTAAGATATTTTTACTATAGAAAATGTCTCATATTATAAGAATTGTTCGTACTGAAAAAAATATGGATCCGAAACATTTTTTCTATAGAAAAAGTCACAGTCCTTTTTCCTATAGAAAAAGTTGCAGACTCTGAGACCTTTTTCTTAAAGAAAAATCTCAGATTCTCAGACATTTTCCAATAGAAAAAGTCTCAGATTCTGCGACCTTCTACCAATTGAGAAAGTTTCAACTTGAGAACTTTTTCTGTTTAAAAAAGATTCAGATTTGGAGACCTTTTTCCTTAAAATAAGTCTTAATTTCAGAGATTCTGAGACCTTTTTCCTATAGAAAAAGTCTCAGATTGTTAGACCCTTTCCCTATCGAAAAAGTATCAGATTCTTCGACCATTTTTTCCTATAAATAAGTCTCAAATTTTGAGAACTTTTTCCTATAAATAAGTCTCAGATTCTGAGATATTTTTCCTTAAAAAAAGTATCAGATTCTGAGACTTTTAGAATTCGGGAATCCTTCTACAAAAATCCAAAAAAAATGTTTGAGGGCGTGAAAAATTTTAGAGTTTTTTTGTACCTTTTTCTATGGAAAAGATTCTGTGACCGATTCTAAGACACTCTGAAAAAAATTTCCAAAATAGTTAAACATACGTAAGACTACCAACAATTTTAAGTTATTTTTCCTCTGCCTATGTAGTAGACCAACATTTTTTATAAAAATCAAATTTTTTCTATACAAAAAAAAAACATATTCTTAATCATTTTTTTATACCAAAATTCATTATAAGTTTGACAGATACTTTTTCATAGAAATTTTCAGATTATGTCACATTTTTCCTTTAAAAATTTTCCTATAAAAATTTTCAGATTTTTTTTCTATGAAAAATTGTTGGACTTCGAGATTTTTTTCTTTCGGAAAATTTCCTTATTCCCCCTTTCTTTTTTTCTTTTTCTTTTTTTTCTTTTTGAAATTTTGTCTGGGGGAGGGGGGATTTACCCTTTTCCCCCCCCCTTGTACCCACGCATGTGTATAATACATATTTAGGAATTATTTAAAGTGTTAAACCGTTGTATTTTTTATTTACTTAAATTGTATGTGTTTTAAAAAATAAGTACATTTATAAATTAAACAAATTATACATGAACTTACCCAGCAAAAAAAGAACATACTAAAATGTTAATAAAAAGTAGTTCAACTGCTGCTGGAGTAGTTCTAACTCTGCTGAAACTCTAGTGAATTTAACATAGCGGTGTCGCGCAAAATATGTAGTATTTTTAACATTTTTTAAGTACATATAAAGTAGTACTGATAATGTTGTCTTAGTTTAAGATTTTGTGTGTATAGTTTAACTACATCTTTAAGATCAGTATTTAAAAGCATTTTTTCACTAATTAAAAAGTGTCTTTTTAGAACCCATTAGGAAGTAGATTTAGCAAGCGGTGCTAACGATGCCAATGTTCTAATAACACTACTATACATGGAAAATTCGACTGGGACGCGACCTTATACACTTGATTACAACTGTTCTGCTGGTCAAAAATCCTGGCTCCAAACTTTTCCATCACATCAGGTTTTTGAGAAAATTGAGGTGAAGGTTAAAAAAAATCGCAGTTTTAGTCAACTTATAGCGAATGAACCCGATGTGCTAGCGATTTAAAAATAAGTCGACGGTAAAGCTTAAACTTTACTCTATAAGATGCAGAACTCATTTTGTTAGTCGCATTAACCTTTAGGGTACTAATTGTTTTTAAATAATGTCTTTTCCCCAAAAAACTTTTTTTCGATACTGGGGAATAAGACATCACTGAAAGACTATTGGTGCCCTAAGGGTTAAGGCGAAAAACCAAATGAGTTCAGCATCCTTAAGAGCAATGCTTGAGCTATACCCTCGACTTATTTTTAAGTCGCTATCACATCGGGTTCATCCGATATGAATTAGCAAAAATGTGATGGAAAAGTTTGGATGTGATGGAAAAGTTTGGAGACCAGATTTGTGATCACTAAAACAATTGCAATTAACTGTGTAAGGTTGTGTCCCAGTCGCATCAAGTCTTTTTTTAAATGTTCAGTAGTGTAACTGTGTCACAGAAAATACCAAAAACCAAATTGGAGCGAGAAAAACTCATGTCATTAGAACGATGTAAGTGAATATCGGACAACATTTATCCCATGGTATGTACTTGCTATGCGAATGTCCGGGCCTAATGAGGAGCCGCCTTAAGCATTTGGGACAAAGATTTTTCGATGACCTGGACTGCCTAAGCGGTGTCTCATTGACGTCTCTAGCGGAATACATCAGGGAAACGGGGTGGTTTAAAAAGAAGAACTTTGTATCAGAGGGGGAGTAGGGAAATATGATTAAGGGAATCACAATGGGCCTTATGGCCTCCGAGTGAATTCGCCAAATGGCGAGCGCCCATCCAACATAACCTATGTATGATCGTTTTGAAATTTAAATATGTTATAGAAATCTATAACATAACTCGGCGGTAAGAAAGCCTTATGCAAAAGTATGGGCATTGAAAAAATTTCGGATAAAACACGAACTGGAAGGAATATCGTCAAAAATGCGTGTCGGCCTAATTTAATAGGGACTATTATATATAAATTAAAAGGTCGTACGCTTTGCAATCGTATTGGAAAACCGTTTTGAGTACTTTATTTTTTTAATTACTAGTATATCTAAGTTTATGATTGTTCGAAAAATCAAATGGTTTAAAATCACCCAAAACCGTTGTGTATTACTCGAAGAACAAAGTATGTGATTGTTAAAAAAGTGTTCGAAGTCCAAGACACACTTTTGTTTAGAGTTTTTGAGTTACGAGCTTCATTGAAAATGATTTAGAAAAAAAGGAGGAACATTTTTGAAAGTTTTTCTAAGTTCCGAAATTTGTTTAAAAAGTTTTTTGCAATACACCAATACTTTTCATAATTGAAAATCACTTTTTTACATTGCTTTTAAAACGCTTTAACCTAGCGCAGATCGATGATATCATTTTGATCTACTGAAAGCACTCGGTATTGGTTTTTGGGGAACACATTTTCCCTCGCGATACATTTGTTATGCTTTTCGCACTAAATTACAGTTTTATCATTGTTTTAACAATTTTTATATATTCGTGCTTTTTCTAATCCCCTGGGTTCAAGATCAGGGATTTAAACGTCATCCGACAGAAAATTGATTCATTTGCTGACAAAAACACAAATCGTTAAAAAATTTAATTTTTTAGAGGTTGGTTCGCTTCTTTAAGGAGAAACTTTTTCCCTCTGGTCCGATTTTAACCTACCTAGGACTATAAGAAATATTCATGCCAAGCTTCAGGTGGATAGCTCTTTTATTTTGGACTGCATATGTTACATACAGACAGAGGGATATTCATAGAACTTCTCAGAATCGATCACTGATCGTTTAGATTTGATTGAATGCATCACAATCAATCAATAAATCGATTTTGAAAAAAGTGCTACGTTGTTTTGCATTTTAGGCGACAATACTCTTTATGGGGGTCGTCCACCGATATTTCGATGTTTTACAAACGGAATGACAAATCCTAATGTTATTTTTTTTCTTACGTTTAGAAAATATTAAAAAAAACTTATTCCAAATATAGTGTTCTTATCCACATTATTTTCCTTCTTATCGACATATTTGGATGTTATTTTAAACTACTTCTTTTGCAACAAAAAATATTCACTAATTGCTACTTTTGATGTAGTTTAGAACTACTTCGTTTTGAACTACTTCGATTTTTTTTTGCTGGGTAACAACAATGACTATCAGATATCCACAAATTATATTCATATTTATTTTAAATTTTGCACGGTCAAATAAAAATAAACATTGTAGTACATATGGTATATCCAATATCATATTAAAATTTATATTTATTATGTATAATTAAATTACACTTAAAAAAATCGTTGTCGACTCAAGCAGGGAATTTAACTACTGAATGAATCGAAGTTGCCATATATTATTAATCCTTGGTCGATTTAAAATTCATCTAGAGATCGGGTATTGGTCCACTAATTACACAGCCTCACAGAAATATAAAAAGGTTCTGACCCAGAAACCAGATCCACTCATTTTTATGTATTTTGACCTCCTGAATTCGATTCTGCCATCAGAATTGATTTCTATCGTTGGGTTTTTCTGTAATTTACAACGAAAGTCCGCAACGGGAACCTACCTGATTTATTTGTTAATTTGACTTATTGTTAGTTAATTAGTTTTTTTAAATTTTATTTTTGTATGTAAAGATCAAGTCTGATTTATTACAAAGAAAATACAAGGTTAATTAATAAAATCCGTCCAAAATTGTAGAAGTTACATGCATTTGAAGATAAAGGTATAAATTCAGATTTTTACAAAAACAGTTATATTTTTTACACTCGGCTCACCCGTAATAATACTGAATTCATGCATTTTTGTACAAATGCACTAGGGCTGTCAATCCCGAAATCCCGGGATTTTGGTAATAAAATGAATCCCGGGATTTTTGAAACATTAAAAATGTATGAGAATTTATTTTTAAACATACAACTTTGTTCAATTATTGTTACATTTACATAAACAAATTAAAACTAAAACTTTTTTACCCAGGCTTGCTGAATAATAGTCCAACGCACTAACCATTAAGCCACTTTGACCAAAGTTTGCAGGTTTTGGCGAAAATTTTCTAAAAAACCGAAACTTTGATCGAAGGGCGCCACGGGCAAATTTAATCCGATTGGCCTCAAATGTACCTCATAAGTTTTAGGCGTAGGAGAATAAAAATTTTCCCGGACGTTCAAAATTGGAAGAAAAAAATTTTTTATACAAAAAAATGCAAGTCTAATGTATAATATTATTACTTTTCTCCTTTAAATGTTTTTATTATTTTAAATTTTCTTTAAATTAGTTTTAAAATTATACAGTGCAAGAAACAAAATCGGAATGGGAAACCAAAAGCAAATAAAAGTTGTCATTTTCCATAACAAACCCCTCAAGGCTTTTTTTAGTTCCTTACTAAATATTTAATAATAATAATAATTACTTGAAAACTGCATAAGTGGCGTATACTTAATTTTTGAATTGCCTTTAAATAACAATCAGAATAATAAGAAATACCTTTTTCAATAATTTCGTTGTAGCGAAATCGACCCAAGGGTTTTCGTGGGAATAAAACCCACAACTTACTGTTTAATAGGCTAGCACGCTACCAACTAACCCACAGTAGCCCCCTTAATATGCACAATAAAACTGAAACATAAAGAGTCTACTATTTTTTTTACTTTTATAATTAAAGAAATTTAATCCCGGGATCCCGAAAAACCCCGTGATCCCGAAAAATACCGGGATCCCGGGATTTCGATTTTCAAATCCCGATCCCGTTTGACAACCCTTAAATGCACGTAACTTCTACAATTTTAGGCGGATATTATTAAAAACCCCTTATTTTCTTCGTAATAAATCAGACTTAAACTTTACATACAGAAATAAAATGTACAATGTTTTCAACTTTGTCAAATTTACAAATTAGATAGGTTTACTTTGTGAACTTTATTTGTAAATTACAGGAAAACCCAACGATAAAATTAGGAGGTCAAAATACATAAGGATTAGTGGGTCTAGTTACTGGGTCAGCACCGTTTTATATGTTTGTGGGGCTGTGTTATCTTTCATTTCCGAGACTATAACATATTTTCGATAACAAAAAATTACAGCTTTTGGCTCTGAGTTGTTGTTTAAATTCTTTCAGTGTACATTAATATTTGAATTATCGTTTTAATTAATACATTAATTATAACTAAATACATACTCTTTCTTTAATACACCATAATAAAACATAAAAAATACTACAATAAAAATAAATAATTGAAATTGTTTAACAATTAATAACATTATTATGACATTCCTAAAGTATTATTTCATATAATTATGACAATATGTTTATTTAAAGGCCTTAATTAAACATAATATTGTTAAATAAAGTACTTTTTTTTTTGATATTAAAAACCGATATTATTTAAACATTTTTTAAAATAAATACAACATTTCTGCTTTAAAGAAAAAATAATATTTTTAATTTAAAAATCTCTGCCTGTGAAATGGAATATTTAATTACATAGTTAATATGTACGATAACAAACTAAATGGGGAAGTAAACCAAGTGATAAGCAAGGATATTAAAGAATCATGCGCAAAAGAGACACCTTCCCACTCGCAATAAATGTTTACAAATGTTTATTTAAGTAAGACACTGTTTTTGTATGAAAGTTACTATATGTTAGTTGTTCGCAAATAAAACAGTATAAGTTGTTTTCAACTACAAATGTAGTTGCTTTTCTATGAAAAATATTAAACAACAATTTTGGTTAATTATTTGTAGTCGTTTTTTAGACAACTAACTCAAAAGTGCTGTAATGTAGTAACAGTAGTGTTTTTAATTTTTTTTATTTCAACATGTCAGTTGATTTTACTACATATGTAAGTTGTTTTCATATAAAATACAGTTTTATTTTTGTTAAAACAACTAACAAATGTAGAAAATTGTAGTTAACCACAAAACAACTTACATAGTAGTTGTTTTTACTGTCATATTCAGTTTATTTAAATTACATTACTTTTTTGAGTGGAACTTTGAATTTTCTCACCAAACTCACAATCAGTGGCAAAAAAGCAACTTTAAGAAATCTTAATCGTTCTCATCATTCTCTTAGGCTAACTTCCTCTTAAATAGTATTTTGTTTACAATTTTAAAATTTATCATAAAGTTCAAATAAATAAAAACGGATGTATGCGTGTGTTGTTCATTTTTGTTCTTAATTAATAAGGAAATTTTTATTTATTATTAAAATGAAAATAAACATGTTTTTAAAAAAACTCCATGTGTGTATAATGAATTACGTACACTAAAAAAAAATTTATGATGTTTAACAAAACAAACAAAATTTTTTCTTTTTGTAAATTTTCTATTTTTTTTAATTTTCCAAGTCCCGGACAAAATTTTTTTTTTATTGAAAAATATTTAAAAAAAAAGTTGAAAAAATTTTGAAAAACTTATTACGACGATTCTAGTTAATTTACAAAAAAACAGTTATTTTACAAAAATGATTTTATTACGAGGATTTATGTTGTTTAACAAAAAATTTTTTTTTGTAAATTTACCATTTTGGTTTGTAAATTTACCATTTTTTAAAAAATATCTACCATTTATTCTTGTTTATCATTTTTTTATTTTTCCGGTTTTAAAACAATATTTTTACCAATAAAATTGGTTATTTTACCAATTTTTGGCGCATTCGCAATTACGCGGAAATTCCCGTAATTTTACCTACCTCCTATTGTACTCTCCATCGTAAAATCGCGATATTGTTTGGTAACTTTACAAGGTTTTTTTTTTAGTGTATGTGGGCAGTTAAGTCTACACTCAAAAAAAAAAGTTTGTAAAATGACATAAAATCCCCGTGATTTTACGGGGCAGGTTTTGTAAAATATGTACTAGCAAGAATCCCCGTAAAGTTACGGGGATAATTTGTAAATTGATTTAACAAAAGAAAATGTAAATTTACAATTTTTTTGTAAAATATCATCTTCGAGGTGACCATATTTTTTGTAAATTTGCAAAAAAAATTGGTAAATTTACAAAACAAAATTGTAAACTTACAGAAAAAGGTTGTTATTTTACAAGAAAAAATAGAAAATGAAAAAAATAAATTGTAGATTAACAAATTATTTGGTTAAACTACTGTTTTTGATGCAAAAAACTTGTATATTTACAATAAAAAGTGGTAAATTTACAATTTTTATTGTATATGTACCATTTTCCTTATTTTTTTTGCCGTAAAAACAGTAGTTTAACCATAAAATTTGTAAATTTACAATTTTGTTTTTGTATTTTCTATTTCATTTTTGTAAAATTACAACTTTTTTCGTAAGTATACAATTTTGTTTTTAAATTTTCATATTTGTTTTGTAAATTTATAAAAAAATTGGTTTATGTTTTGTAAATTTAAAAGTTTTTTCCATTGGTGCATCTTATTTTTCCTTCTTCGGCAGCTGGAGTAGCACTTCAACAACCTGAAAAGATTTTTTTTCACTTGAGCTCTTTTAACAAACTTTTTAATGCACTTTTTTATTTTTTTTCGACATTTCATTTTTCTTAAGTAGAATATATGAGAATTGCGAAGGAGGCTACACAAGAAATTTCTTATATTTTCAGGAAAAATTAGTCAAAAAATAACAATTTTTTTTTTGAATTTTTAATTATTTTCACAAGTATTTTTAAAAAATCGGAAAAAAAAATTTTGGATATTGTAGATTGGATGTTTAAGTACCAGTTAAAATAAGAAAAATTTGATTTTTCATAATTGGCAGCTTTCTATTGACATTTTAGATACCAAATTTAAAAAAAAATACCAAAAAATATGGTAAAATCACCAAAAAAAAATGGTAAAAATACAAAAAAAAAAAACTAGAACAATTATATAGTAGAAACACATAAAAATTGTGGTATTTTACTTAACGCAAATTACCAAAAAAATGGTGTAAAAATTATTTATAAAAATTTTTTTTTAACTAAATTTTTTATTCCAAAACGCAAAAAAAAATCTGAACTTAGAAAATGTTTGCGTGTCCTATTGTTGAACAATTAATTTTTTTTTGTAAAACAATATTAATTCTAGAGTTAAAATTTTTCAACATGAACCCCTGATTTCCTTCGATGTCTCCGAATTTGATGAAACTTTGTGTATATGTTGGGACTTATAAGACTTATACTCAGGCAAAATTTAAGACCTTTAACTTTCGTGGTTCCAGAAATATGGCGTGTCAGAAGTCAAGAAAATCTTTTAAAGAATGAAATATAAACATTTATATCTTCAAAAGTATTTGAGCTATATTACTCCCTGATAGCTTGTTTTAAAGGCAAAATCATGGCTTTTCAAATTACATTTTGCAAAAATTTTTATTTTGAGAATCTTTTTTATATCTGCAAAATTCGCGATTCGCGAAAATATATCTGAAAAAGCGACATTTTTAAAAATCTGAAAAAAATATATGTTATTGGCTACTATCTTAGCTACAAGCTGTATAAGTTTTGAGTTGGTGAATGTATTAAGACCAGAGATATGAGTAAAAATGTGTTGCCAAGTAGTAAATTTTTATCAAATCTGATGAATATTAAATTTTAATTTTTGAATATTTTTGCAAGTACACGTAATAAAACGGTGAAAAAAGTAAAGTTAATGGTACATACGGGTACTACACATAGCTACAATATAACATGAATATTTATCAATTACACTACTCTACAAAATTTTTTTTTTTTTTGCACAGACTCTTAGATGACATTTGCTAAGGTATTTTGGTCTCTTTAACACGAATCTGTCATCATAAAAATTTTATCAAATCGCCTTTTTGAGAAAAGACCTCTTTTGCGGTCCCCGCCCATAAAAACCAACGAATGACTTTATATTGGAAAAATTATTAAAAATGCATATTATTTCAAAACTCATTGAGTTTATGCGAAAATATGTGCAAAAAAAATCTAAATTTTGAGCAAAATTTGCAAATATTATTTGCATATACTTTGTTCCCTAATATTTTTATTTTTTAATTTTCATTGTTTAAAATACATTTTCTTAAGTCGTTTCCCCTCTTTAACGTGAATCCACTAAATGCGAATCCATTGTCATTTTTATGTAATCGCGTTCTCGTGATTTGCCCATTTAGCTGAAGCATACAAAAATATTAAATAACAAATAATATGAGGTAGTATGTCAGTGTTAAACATTTATTATTACGTTTCTTTCTTGGGTTTGGGGGTTTAGTCTGTAAAATAGGCGTATTTTACCTATTTTAGAAGACAATTTGATAAAATGTTTATGATGACAGATTCGTGTAGGCCAAATACTTTTCAAAATGTGTAATAGAAGTCTCTGCAAAAAAAAGTTGACTTTTGTTAAGTAGTGTAATTGATAAAAAAGTTATGTTACATTGTATTCATGTGTAGTACTCGTACAATACCATCAACTTTACTTTTTTCACCGTTTTATTTTATGTATTTGCAAAAATATTCAAAAATAATAATTAAATATTCATGAGATTTGGAAAAAATTTCCTACCTGGCATCACATTTTCATTAATATCTCTGTACTTAATACGTTCACCAACGCGAAATTTTTGGACCTTGTAGCTAAGACTCAAACCATTAACATATATTTTTTTCAGATTTTTAAAAATGTCGCTTTTTTTGATATGTTTTTGCGAATCGCGAATTGTGCAGAAACACAAAAAAGATTCCAAAATAAAAATTGTTGCAAAATGATATTTTAAAGGTGATGATTTTGCCTTTATAAAAAGCTATCTGGGAGTGATATACCTCAAATACTTTTCGAGATATAAATATTTGTAATTTACCTTTTAAAAGATTTTCTTGACTTTTGAAACGTCATATTTCCAAAACTACAGAAGTCAGAAGTCTTAAATTTTGTTTGAGAATAAGTTGAGTAAGTCCCAACATATATACCGAGTTTCATGAAATTTGGGTCGATGGATGTCAAAAATTCAATTTTTTTTGCTATGTTGATATGGATTTACTCTCTAGTAATAAAATATGTTTTGTAAAATTATATTGAAATTTTGTACTTTTCAATACATACATTTCAAACTGAAAACCTTGTAAACGATCTTAAAAAAAAATGTTTGTAATAAAACATTTTTTTGGTAAAAAGGCTAAATAACATCAAGTAAAATTATGTTGTACAATTACAGTTTTCTTGTGTAAAAAAACTAAACACCTTGTAATATTTTTTTAATTTGTAAAATAATTAACTTTTTTGTAAATTTACCTAAAAAATTTGTAAAATAAATTTGCCAACATATAATAGTAAAATTACAAAGCAAACTGTAGTTTTCGTTTTATTAAATATACAACAATTTTTGTAAAAAGACAAAAATATTAGTAAAATAGAATTACAAGACCTTTTACTTGTAAATTTACAAACTTTTTTTTTTGAGTGTAGAATGCTTGCAAAATAATGCAAAAATTTGGATTTTTCTTAAACTTTCCAGATTTTTTACATGTTTTTATTTATTTTGGTTTTAATTCTCTGAACATTTTCTGATTTTTTCTAATTTCGATTTTTCCGAAATTTAAACTTTATCATTCTTACACTCAAAAAAACCTTGTAAAATTACAAGAAAACTTTGTAACTTTTTTTTGCTATCTCCTATTTGACAACAATTCCTTGTAATTTTACAAACTTTTTACCAATAATTTTGTAATTTTACAAGCTTTTTACCAATAAAATTGTAAATTTACAAATTTTTTTGACGCGATAAAACTTACAAGGAGGTTTCTTGACTTTACTAGATGTTTTGTTACCTCCTATTTTACGAAAATTCCTAGTAAAAATTACGAGCTTTTTCGTAATTTTACAAGATTTTTACCAATAAAATTTAAAATAATCTTTTTTTTGGCGCAATTAAACTTACAAGGAAGTCTAGTGAATTTATTAGATTTTTTTTGTAAAAAAAACCTTGGAAATTTGTAAAATTACCAAAAAAAATGTAAAATTTCAAAAAAAAAACTGTAAATTTCGATCGAAAATTTGTTGTTAAAAAACAAGGAAAAACAAGGTAAAATATTAATAAAATGGGATTACGAGACTTTTTCTTGTAATTTGACAATGTTTTTTTGTGTAGACCTCACCCCAAAATATCTCCATTATTTTTTTTAATATGAAACAGATAATAGCAAAAATAGAAATTTATTTTTAATATAATAAAATTAATTTATTTAATTAAATTCATATAATTTTAATACTGTTTGTTTCATTAATTGAATTATAATCCCATATAAGATTTATGTATGTTATTGTCAACAAATATTTTAAAATGCTAATGATTACAATTCATAAGTGCATAAATTAAATGCATGTTTGTAGAAAATTTCATACCAAATGCCCAATTACCAAAAATTTCTCAAGGGCTGCTTTTTTAGATTTAAAAAATAAAAAAAACCTTTAGAAAAATTCGCAAATTCTGAAAAAATCTCTAAAATTTTCACTGGTAATATGTATTTTGTTCAAATTAAAACAGGGTTACCACACTTTTTTTTATATGCAAAAACTTTGCCATTTAAGACATAAGCACAGACTATATACAGACTCGACAGTAGAGTTTTATAAGAAAAATGGGGAAAATCTAAGCGATTTTAGGAGAAAACACAGCGGTTTTTAGTCCGTTTTACGCTAACATGGCAACACTTTCTACGACTTAGAAGTGAGTGAAACAACAAAAACCGATCTGGCATCCATTTTTCTTATGGCGCGTTATATCAGTTTTCTCTTTCTAACCTAATTCGTAGAATAATTTGAAAATATTAACCATATGGTTAGAGAATACTTTTTTGACACCTGTCACTTATGTCGAGTCTGTATATAGTCTGTGACATAAGTCTTTTACAAAAATATTTTATTTACTGGCAACCTTTCGTTTAAAAAACTCCATCTGCATTTGAAAAATAATACACTGAAATTTCTCTAAAAAAATTGTTCACAGATAAATGTTTTTTGTGGTTTTTAGTAACTAAAAAACTTTTGCTTAAAATTTGTTTTAAAATAGTATTAAAAAAGTCAACTAAAATCTAAACAAAAAAGAAGTTATTTAAAAACATGAACATAAGATGAAACTTAACGAAAAAACAGTTTCAGACAGGGAAGGTTACTCAAGTACTATGTGGAAATTCCAACATTTCAACGTTTTTCTATTTTATTTGAATTTTGAAAAAAAAAACTATGGACATTCGGCAGTGTTGTTTAAAGTTTGAAAAATTCCAATTGAATTTGACGAAAACTCAATTGAAACTCGAATTACATCAACTGCAATTTTAATATGATAAACCAATATTCAAAAATGAGACGGGGGAGTTGTTGGAGGGCACAGTTAATACAGTTTATTACTATTTAAAATATTTTTGTAAATCCATGCCAACAAAAAAGGGTCGGAACAAAAGGGTAAAACGAAGGTCGATTAGGGTTCTTTAGCCTATAGAACTTTTGCTTTCGTCTTTTTGTCGACTTTTTTCGACTTTATCAACTTAATTTTTTTTTATACTTTTGCCAGATAAAAATAATTTTTCTAAAAAAATTTTTTAACAATCATTACTAGGGATGTGATTTCCATGCAAATGCATGTTTTTTGTCGATCGTTTAAAAACGATGTACACTAATTATCTTTCCGAATCAAGAAATTTGCATTAAAATGGCATCGATTTGTTTTTGGATATTTTGGTGAAAATGCATATTTTTGAATATTTTGGTTTTAATTGCATATTAATTTTCACCTTTAAAGTGCATATTTTTGCATATTTTGGCATAAATTTGCAAAAACACAAATTAAAATTTTTTTATTTCAAAAAATATTTCAAATTTTAAAAATTTATTTTGAAAATAAGAAAAAATTTTTTTTTCTTTTTAATTTTTTATAGATTGTCTTAATTTCTAAAAAATGTTGTTTTAAATGTTTCTATTTTATCCCAAGATTTTTATTGCACGTATTTTTTTTATGTTACTAAGAAAATTCCGTGTTTGGTTTTTAGATTTTTCAAAAACTAGGCTTAGGAGGCGTGGTCAAATATTGAAAAAATAGTCAAATTTGTGCCGAGTTGCCTTGTTTAAATATTTATTAAATTAAAACGGAATGCACCCCAATCTCAAAAATTTATGTTCTTGTATAGTTTTGTATGGGATATCGACTATTTTTTTTTTTTTTATTTTTTTAAATTTTCAGAACCTGTTCTGAAATTTTAAATTTTTTAAAAAAGTCAATTTATCAAAAAATCCGGCGACTTTTTTATACCCACCACTCTAGTGATCATGCGCGGGTACAAGGGGGGGGGGAAAAGGGGAAATTTCCCCCCCAGACCAAATTTCAAAAAGAAAAAAAAAAGGGGAAAAAGAAAAAAAAAAAGAAAAAAGAAAGAAAAAGGAAGAAAAAAAGAAAGAAGGAGGAAGGAAATTTCCAAAAAAAATTTCCTACTGAAAAAAATCTCGAAATCCGAAAATTTTTCATAGAAAAAATATGAAAGTTTTATACGGAAAATTTAAACATTTTTAAAGGAAAAATATGACTCAATCTGAACACTTTCCGTGAAAAAAATATCTGTAAATCTTATTATGAATTTTGGTATATTTTATTAGTACTTATATTTTGGGAATTTTTCTACAAAAATCTATAAAAAAAATGTTTGAGGATTGAAAAATTTTTCTTTGTGAAAAATCTGATACTTTTTCTATAGAAAAAATGTGTCGGAATTCGAGACTTATTCTATAGGAAAAAGGTCTTAGAATCTGAGACTTATTCTATATTAAAAAGGTCTCAGAATCTGAGACTTGTTATAGAAGAAGGTGCAGAAAATCTCTAAAATTTTTCACATTCTCAAACATTTTCTTTTTCGAATTTTTGTAGAGGAATACCCAAATTCTAAAAGTCTTAGAATCTGAGACTTTTTCTAAAGCAAAAAGGTCTCAGAATCTGAGTCTTTTTCTATGGGTCTCAAAATTTGAGACTTATTTATAGGAAAAAGGTCGCAAAATCTGAGACTTTTTCGATAGGAGTCTGAGTCTTTTTCTATGGGAAAAAGGTCTCAGAATCTCTTAATTTCAGACTTATTTTAAGGAAAACGGAAAAATGTCTCAAAGTCTGACATTTTTTATTGTTGAAAAAAAGTTTCAGAAGTTTAAACTTTCTCAATTGCAAGAAGGCCACAGAATCTGAGACTTTTTCTATGGGAAAAAGGAATCTAAGACTTTTTTTATAGGAATAAGGTCTCAAAATTTCAGAATTTTAGTCTTTTTCTATAGGGAAAATGTTTTAGAATCTGAGACTTTTTCTATAGGAAACAGGTCTAAAAATCTATGAATTTTTCTATAGGAAAAAGGTCTCAAAATCTGCGAGATTTTTTTTTTAGAAAAAAAAGTGCCAGAATCTTAGACTTTTTTATATACCTAAAAAAAGGTCTCAGAATCTAAGACTTTTTCTATAGGAAAAACGTCTCAGAATCTGGGACTTTTTCTTTTGGAAAGAGTCTCACAATGTCAGACTTTTTCTATAGTAAAAGGGTCTTAGAATCTGAGATTTTTTCTGTAGGAAAATGTTTCAGAATCGATACTTTTTTGAAGAAAAAAGGTATAACAATCTAAGACTTTTTATAATGGAAAAATCTATCACTTTTTCTTTAGGGATAAAAGTGAGACTTTTTCTATAGGAAAAAGGTCGGCGAATTTGAAACTTTTTCTTTATGAAAAAGGTCTCAGAATCAGAGACTTTTTCTATAGAAAAAATGTCTCAGAATCTAGTTTTTTTTTTCAGTACGAAACAAATCTACTAATCTGAGCCCTTTTTTATAAGAAAAATATATTAAAAATGCTTTTAAATATGAGACACTATCTATCGTAAAGGTTTCAGAATCTTAGACTTTTTTGTGGAAAATAGTTCTTAAAATCTGAAAATTTTTCAATACGAAAAAGTCTCCGATTTTGAGAAATTTTTTTGTAAAGAAGCAGTCTCAGATTTCAGTTAGAATCTGAGATTAAGTATACGAAAATGTACAATTTTCTTTTAAGACAAATTAAAAAAACAATATCTAAACGAAATACTTATGATCATGAAAAACAAACCTCCTTTAGCAAAAACCAATAAATTTGATGATTTTATAGGTTTCCATCACCTTTTTTTCGCAAAAAATAAAACGAATCCCTATTTTTGCTCGTCCAACAAAGATGAATTTATGATTTTTTTTCGAAGTAAAAAAAAAAATTTCCCCCCCCCCAAACCCAAAAGCTGTACCCGCCACTGTTAGTGATAGAGGGTATATATAAGTTTTTCATTCCATTTGTAACACCTCGAAATATTGGTCTAGGACCCCATAAAGTATATATGGGGCATTCCATGTCAAATCGGACACTTTGAAAAAAATGATGACCCGTTCAAAAGATATAGAATTTTTAAAAATTGGTAGTTTGTTCTTTTACTCAAACTTCTTTTACTCATAACTTCTTCAATAATGGTCCAAATTTCAAATTTTTTTTTTTTTTTTTTTAATTTTTGTTTTTTTACGTACCAAAAATTTTTTAAAAGCGCTCTAGTATGCGATTTTTAAGTTTTAAAATTTAAATCTCATTTTTGAAAATGTTTGTACTCTACGATTTTTTTTGAAATTTTTTTTGTGTAAAACTTCTATCGATTCTACAAATTTTTTGCCCAGGAGGATGGTGGGATAACGATTATTACTATTTTTTAAATTTTTTTGATAAAATTTTATTGTAATTTTCCAATCTTCAAATCATTTCTACTGCTCCAATGGTGCGTCATAGAGGGTTCATTTATAAGATCGTTTTAACATTTCTTTGGAACATTAGTTCCAACATAGCGTATGAGTAACATTTATTCAAATTTTTAATACTCATTCGCCATGTTAAAACAAGAAAATACAAGCAAATTATAAAATTATTATTAAATTTAATATTCAAATGCGATTTTCTCAAAAAAAACTAAAAACACAAGTCTGAATTTATTTGTGTGGATAGACAAACATTTAAACTTAAAAAAAAAATAAAAAAAGGTGGGCGGATTTTTAAAAATTTTCCAAAAAAAAAAAAATTAGTCGATAGCTCATAAAAACCTATACAAGAATGTAAATTTTTATGATTGTGGTGCATTCCGTTTTAATTTAATAAATATTGAAACAAGGCAACTCGACACAAATTTGACAATTTTTCCGGTTTTTGAAAAACCAAAAACGCAATTTTCTTAGTTCCGAATAGGGCTATACATACAACCTATTCAGAAATTCACGGGACATTTGGTGTGGACTGCCTCATGTATATGGGGCATTCCATGTCAAATCGGACACTCTGAATAATGTTTTTTTTTTTTGAGATTTTCCCAATTTGTTGAAAGTTTTAGTACCCTTCGAAAACTCCTTCGTGGTTAATTTTTAGATTTTTTTGATGGCCCGTACAAAAGATATCGAATTTTTTAAAATTGGTAGTTTGTTTCTTTACTCAAACTTTTTTTACTCATAACTTCTTCAATACTGGTCCAAATTTCAAGTTTATTTTTCAAAATTTTTGTTTTTTTACGTACTTCTTAAAAAAAATCAAAAAAAATTCTTAAAAGCGCTCTAGTATTGTAATTTTCCAATCTTAAAATCATTTCTACTGCTCCAATGGTGCGTCATAGAGGAGTAATTTCCAGGGCGACCCCAATTAATTTTTACGTCTAAACATTCTTCGGAACAAACTAATACCCTATCTCCAATTACTAAGGGGGCTCCCACACAAAATGACATTTTTTGCCCTAAGCACAGAAAATAATATCGTATATTTTTTTTTCAATTAAAAATGGTTTTGATTTTAAATTTAACTTTAATTAAACATTTTAATTGATTCAATTAATGTTTTAATTGAATTCATAACTTAACTGAAAACAAAACAAATAAAACAAACTAAACAGGTTTTGTATGCATTGGTATTAGTAGCCAAAGCATAAAAAATGCAAAAACCAAAAAAAAAAAAAAAGATTTACCCCCAGTTTCTGTAATACGAACGCCATTCGTCTGTGACGAATTTTCATGTATTTTGTTTTTGTTACAATAACAAAATACACACAAATTCGTCACGAACGAATGGCGTTCGTATTACAGAAACTGGGGGTTAGTGTATTGTTTTGTACTTCGGTGGTGCAAATGAATACATACGAAATTCCACAGAACAAATTTTAGTTTTATGTTTTTCTTTGAAGCGAGTGGTCGTTGCGGATAAAGTTATTTACGTTTATAATAGCGATGAACATTTAATTTGAGTACAGTTGGAACATAAAAAAATATTTAATAATTTCGTGTTTTGCCAAACACACCAACAGAATTCATTGAAATAGATATAAAAGCTTTGTGTTTCAACTGTACTTAAGTGACAAAAAATGTACTTAAGTGAAAATAATAAAGTAGTTTAAAATAGTTATTGATATACAAATATATGATTAATCTACCTATTTTTATTTAATAAACAACTTGTATTCTTTTATTTTCTTATGTAAGGGTATTTTTGAAGTTGAACTCTTAATATTTTCATTTAAAATTTAATTGATTTTTGATCTTATTTCAATTAAAAATTTTATTTCCATTTATTGATTTTTATTTTTATTTTTAACTATTTTTTTTTATTTATTCAACTAAAATTTTATTTCATTATTTTTTTTTTCAATTAAAACTTTAATTGATTCAATTAACATTTTAATTAAATTGTAAAATAATTTTCAAACAAAATGAGTAATTAATATGCGCATTTCCGTGATAGGTCCGACATCAATTAATTTTTTAATTGAATCAACGAATTTCGTAATTGAAATTCATTTTTATTTTTTTCTGTGAGAGTGCCCTTAGAGCAATCAAATGTATGACAGACCCACAATATTTTTTTAGTTCAAACATTTTCTCGGAACACACTTACCCTCTATCTCTAATTCTTAAGGCGGTCCCCATACAATTTTTTTTATTTTTTGTTAAATTTGTTTTATTTAATTAGCTTCTGCCGGTCCAATGGTGCGTCCGAGAGGGGTCATTAGTGAGACCGACCTCTATTTATTTTTACCCTCCAACATTTTTTTAAAACATAACTACGCCCTATCTCCACTCCCTAAGTAGGCTCCCGTACAAAATTACATTTTTATAATATTTGCTCCAACTGTTATTTGAATAGGAGTGGAGATAGGGCGTAGGTATGTTTTAAGAAAATGTTGTAGGGTAAAAATAAATGGGGTTCGGTCTCACTAATGACCCCTCTCGGACGCACCATTGGACCGGTATAAGCTGATTAAATAAAACAAATTTACAAAAAATAAAAAAATTGTATGGGGACCGCCTTAACAGTTAAAGATAGAGGGTAGGTGTGCTCAGAGAAAATGTTTGGACTAAAAAAATATTGTGGGTCGGTCATACATTTTGTGGCTCTATTAGGGCAGTTAGAGCGGTTGGAGCAAATTTTAAAAAATGTTGTTTTGTGTGGGAGCCCCCTTAGAAATTAGAGATAGGGTATTAGTTTGTTCCAAAGAAATGTTAAGACGAAAAAATCAATGGGGGTCGGTCTTGTAAAGGACACCTCTATGACGCACCATTCGAGCAGTAGAAATGATTTTAAGATTGGAAAATTACAATAAAATTTTTTCAAAAAATTTAAAAAAATAGTAATAATCGTTATCCCACGATCCTACTGGCAAAAAATTTGTAGAATCGATAGAAGTTTTACACAAAAAAATTTCAAAAAAATCGAAGAGTACAAACATTTTCAAAAATGAGATTTGAATTTTAAAACTTAAAAATCGCATACTAGAGCGCTTTTAAGAGTTTTTTTGGGATTTTTTATTTAAAAGAACGTAAAAAAACAAAAATTTTGAAAAAAAAAAATTGAAATTTGGATCACTATTGAAGAAGTTATGAGTAAAAGAAGTTTGGGTAAAGGAACAAACTATCAATTTTTAAAAATTCGATATCTTTTGAACGGGTAATCCAAAAATCTGAAAATTTACCACGAAGGAGTTTTCGGAGTGTACTAAAAACTGTCAACAAATTGGCAAAATCTAAAAAAAAAATTATTCAAAGTTTCCGATTTGACATGGAATGCCCCATATATATATTTCCAATTTTTTGCAAAATTATTATTTTTTAAAAACATATTTTTACAGAAAACATATCGCTCCTTTACTTGTATAGTGTCATAACTCAAAAAATGCGTTTTTTTTTGAGTTAATGATGCGGAATTATTCGTTATATCGTGCTTTATATTGTGCCAAAAATTCGTATGAATATCTTTTAAACTCACCGTGTGAGAAGAGTACACGCCATTATTACATTTTCTATGTACCGGCCTTTTTCGATTAAAAACCAGTTTCAATAGTAAACTTTAAACGTGTTTTCTGCAAAATCAAATATTTTGAGTTGTGACACTATACAAGTAAAGGAGCGATATCATTTGACTCAAACTAGGTGAAATTTCAAATTTTTCTGCTTAAATCATCAACAATCTCAGCTGAAATTAGCAGATTTTTCTGCTGAAATCAGCAGTTTTACCTGCCAAAATCAACTGATTTTTCTGTTGTCTTGATTGATTTTTCTGCTGATTCAACCTAGGTTATCACTACAGAAATTTAGCAAACCACGTCTGCTAAAATCAGCAGATTTCTCATACGGCTCAAAATGGATATATTTTTAGCAGATTTTTCTGCTGATTAGACAGATTTTTTTTTAGTGTACCTGTATTTTACTAAGATATGAGGCAACTAAAATTCTATTTTAAGCAAAAAATTCTGTTGTCTCAACCAAATTATTGGTAGTACCACCGAAAGGTTTAATAATGTCGACCAAATCAATTGATACGCATTGCTAATTTCCAATTGTAATTCAGTTGTCATAATTAAATATCAGTAGTGACAGCTGAATTTGATTGATAAAAGTATATTTCAATGGCGACAACCACAATATTTGTTTATCACAAGCAAATATAGTAGCAGCAACCAAATTTTGAGTTGATACAACTGAAAAATTTATTTTAAAATTTATATTTTTGTGTGTGAAGGCTACAAAATCGTTAGCCACAACGATTGAGTTCACTTTTTAAGGTCAGTTCATATCAGACAATCTTTTTAGGAAGGTTACCCATGTAGGGGTTCATCCCTTTATTAAATAATGAACTAAACAAAAATGTTAACTTTATAAAAATAATAGAAAAACATTATAAAAATAGAAAAACATTATTATAAAAAAAAAATATGAAGAAATACTTACAGTACTGTGGTATCTTGTGGTACCTTTGGTATGGCAGTTAAACGTGTACGTAAACAACGAACAGTGCGTTGAAAACAATTACAACCTGTCGGGCAATAAACAGCCAAAGAGGGAACAGTTACCAAAGACAGCAACCACAAGGTGGTGGCAAGCAACATAAAGTTGCTAGACATTTTCGCAGATAACAACGGCAGCGGCAGTAGGAAGATAGTTTCAAACTTTCACTGTACTCCTCTGAAGGATATTTTTTTTTTGAGGTATGTGAAAGGAGGAGGAGTGTGGTGTGGCTTTCGTAGTAAATATTTAGGTGTTGAATAAACTTTTAACACAAAGTTGATGGTTGTTTATTTTTTGCCGTTTTTTTTTTGTTAACTTGTATGAGTTGAACGTTTTTTGTTTCGTTACCAGCAGCGCAATAGTAACGGACACGTATGAGCTGTTAAAAACTCACAAAATAGTTTTTACGCGCGTTTAAACTTTTTTTCTTGCACTTTTCAAACACTTTTTTTTTGCTTTTAATTGAAAATAATAACTTTTTTTTCTTTCCCCTGCTAAAGTTTTGTATTTTAACGGAAGAGGGTTGGTTGGTTGGTTTTTTTTCTTTGCACTTGTTCTTGATGTGAATTCAGTTGGAATATTTTTTAGTTTTAATTTAAACTGAATGAAATCACTTTTAATTAATGTAGAGCAACCGCATCATGTTTAGAGTACCGTCAACCGTTTTGAGTGGCTTGCACGCTGAAACTAAATAATGATTTGTAAACTAGAGGAACAGGCAAACATTTTGGTAATATGAAATTTGAATATTGTAGTTTATGAATTTTAGAATTTTGATATCAGTTTTATATTTGCATATTTTTTTTTTGTTATTATTTTTTTTAATTATACTTTACACCATTTTTTTGCAGAGTTTTGGTAATTAGTTGTGTAGACATTTTTCTTTTAGAAAAAAATTGGATTATAAGTATTTTCAGATTCTTAGCAATTTGTTCTATAGAAAAGTTTTAAGAATTTTTTGGAATTTTTTCTTGAGAAAAATTAGTAAATTTTGGAATGTATAAAAAATTTTTAGATTCAAAATCAGAATCTAAACACATTTTCTTATACCCAGGACCTGATAATGTTTTTAGGCTGGTGCGTAATTTTACAATTGATGCAGGACACCACCTTAATTTGAATATATGCTACAGACTAAAAAGAAAATAAGAATTACTGTTTTAAAACCAATACTTGGATTTGTAACTTGGATAACAATTCACCTGCTGATGAAACAAAAAATTTCACCACCTGGAGAATTAAACATAACATAATTATTTTTCATAATTTTTTTTATACATTTTTTTTAAATTTTTTTTTTTTCATATCTATTTAATTTTTTAATAATTTTTTTTTTCATTAAATTTTTTTCATCAAAATATTTTTTTTTCAACAAAAGATTTTTGATCATGTAGGGCAATGGTTGCCAACCTTTGATTCTCGCCCCACTAGGGGGCTCAAAAATTAGAAAAATTAACAAATTTTTCTTGAGTGTAGGGGGGGACAATGCATTTTTTTAACTTAAAATTGGGGCGTGGCGTAAAAAAGGTTGGAAACCATTGATGTTTGTTTGGCTTAAGGAAATAAAAATTATAAATAAAAAACTTTTTGGATTTTTTATTTTGTTTTTATCAAATTTTTTTTGTAACTTTTTTTTCTTCCTAAAAAAAATATTTTTCATCAACTCATTTTTTTCATCATAAATTTTTTTTCATCCAAAAAATTTTTCGATAAAAAAAAATTTTTGGATGAAAAAAAATTTTATGATGAAAAAAATGGGTAAATGAAAAATATTTTTTTAGGAAGAAAAAAAAGTTAAAATTTTTTTTTTTGTTATTCAAACGTTCGTCCTTTTTTATACCAATGCAATAAAAAAAAAGTTTTTTCAAAAAAAGTGCATTTTTGATGCAAATGCAATTTTTGGATTCATTTTTCAAAACTTTCTCCCCCTTCAATTTTTTTGAAACTTGCATAATTCGAAAATATGGCATTTTTTACAAAAATTTGAGTTCCGTTTTTTTTGTGACGGCGCACTGTGGCGCCTTTTCCCTAAAAGCGTTGCAAAAATCCAAAAATTGACAGAAGAATTTGATAAAATGAATGATTACATCTGATTGAAAACTCCTCACTGATTAAGAATCCAAAAACATTTTTGAAATCGGATGAAAATTATGAATTATAGAGCCACCCAAAGTTGCCAATTTTTCAGTCTGCCGAAAAAAGTTAAAACTTAAAAAAAATTTATCATCTTTTAAATTGAATTTCAGGCAAACTATGCAACCGATCATTATTTTTTTGGTGTCGTTTGAAAGGTATATTAATTCAAATGAAACGATATAAAAAAACTGGTTATTTAGTAAAAATACTTTGTTTTTAGGCGCAGTTTTGCAAACACACCATATTTCGGTCTTTTTTTATATTTGATAGAATAGAACTAAAAAAGTGACGGTTTGTGACGGGAACTATTAAACAGAGGATGTTTAGTATTTAATACTCTAACTTTTTCAATAAAAATTGGGTGCCCGTACTTGCCCGTGTACATGAAAAAACAAAGAAACTGAAACAACTTTTGCTACGAAAAGGAGATATTTTTAAAATATCCTAACAGATTTTGGGCAATTTTGAGATCCACTGGAATTTTTAGCAAGCTTAGTAGATGTATTGGTCTTTAATTTATTATTTTGTTTTTTTGGCTTTTTCATTTGCTTATAACGCCCCCTAGCGGAAATTTTTTTCAATAAGTAACCACTTTGACGAGCTGTAACTCCTGAACGAATTAAGATATTTTAAAAGTTAAAATTTTGTATTTTTAATAAAACAAAGTCAAACATAAAAATTGCGAAAAACTTATGTTTCATCTCGGAATTTTTAAGAATTTTTTAAATAGACAAAGGTTTGTGTACAAAGAAAGAAATTTATCTAAAAAGATTTTTAATAAGTTTTTAATTAAAAAAGTCTTAAATTTTTTAATCCTAGTGAATGATCTGTTAAAATTGAACCTACAGCTAATTACAAAAAAACAAAATTAGTGTTTTGAATTCTCATTGAGTTAATAGTTCTTTTTTTATATATTTGAAAGTTTCCAATAGTGTCCAACTGAACGCACTTTTTCAGACCGAACTCGTAACCGAACCCGAACTTCGGTAAATTTTGCAAAGTTCGGCCGAACCCGAACCCGTACCCGAACTTTTATTTATTTAAAAAAAAGTTGTTTTTGCAGATAATTATGAAAAAACAACTAAAAAATGTGTTTTTTATTAGTTGTATACTTAAAAAAGGGGACAAATATAGCTCAAGTTGATTTTTTTGAAAAAAAAAATATATTTCTTTTTAATAATAGCCCGATTCCAGGTGTAAAGTAGTTGCACTGGTAATATGGCTTAACCGAACAAAAGTTCGGTGTTCGGTAAAGTTCGGCAAAAATTTGACCGAACACCGAACAGTGGCCGAACGTCACTTTTTGCCGAACTCCGGTCGGACACTAGTTTCCAATCATCGGTTCGGTCGGACACTAGTTTCCAATCATCTTTTAAAAATTTGCCTATGTCTTTAAGACATAAATATACTTGGTTAGTTTAAAAGGTGAAACTTTTTTTATATATATAAGTTTTAAGTAAACTTTTACTTGACACAATTAAAAAATTACTTAAAAAAAAAAAATCAAGTAAAATTTTAGTTTTATAAATTGAAAATTTACTCAAATTTGTTGGTAAACATTTATTAAATTTTAAATATCAAATGGTTTTCTGTGCAAAATTGAGTAATCCTACTATTTTACTCAGTACCGTTAAAAATTTTCTTATTTTTTTATTATTTTTTCTCTGTCATATAAGAGTGGTATTTTTTCGAGACTTTTAATATGTATTCACGAGAATATCAGCGTGCGGACTGACCTAATTTGACGCACAAGAAGTTATATTTTAAATGATTTTTAGATTTAGAAATATTATTAGTTTAAAAGATAGGATTTTTGCAACAAAATAGGCCAAAAGGTGTCACTGGTCACAGTGCTATTACAATGCGGATGCGCTTTTATTGAAGCCAAAGGAGATAAAAATCAAGTGCGTTTTAAACATTAAAAATTCCTTGAAAACTTCAAAACTTGTGATTTTTGCAACAAAAAAAAGTCAAAACGTGGCACTGTGCTGCAGTGGCCAATGGCCATGTGGGCTTCTTATTTTTAAGCTGAAGGGGTTTCTTTCAAATGCTTTATAAATCTTGATAATACCTTTATTACTTTATAATTTATAATGCTAACAACGAAAAAGTCACAATTCGACACTGTGCACAGTGCTGCGGCTGGCCTATTACCTTGCGGCTCATATATTTTGAAGCTAGGGGAGTCTTCTTTCGAATGCTCTTTAAATTTTTAAAATATCTTCATTAGTTCAAAAGTTGTGATTTTTGCAACGAAAAAAGTCAAAAGGCGCCACTGTGCGGCGTTTCAAAAAATTTTCGTGATTTTTTAAAAACTACTTATTGGATTTTTTCCATACAAAAAATTAATTTTATGTTTATTTTGCAATTTTATCAAAAAAATATATAACTTTGAAAAGCAATTTCTTCGAAAGTATCTATCGGATTTCTACGACTCAAAAAGCATTCGATTTAACTGATTATCCGTTTTTAAACCAATGCACTAACAAAAAATATTTTTTTTTAAAAATGCATTTTTGATGCAAATGCAATTTTTGGATGCATTTTTTAAAACTTTCTCCCCCTTCAATTTGTTTGAAACCTGCATAAATCGAAAATATAGCATTTTTTTCATAAAATTGGGTGCAGTTTTTTTTGTGACGGCGTTTCACAAAATGTTCGTGACTTTTTTAAATTTCGGAGATATGGATTTTCATAGTTACATACTTTTTTAATAATATAAAAAAAAAATTGTATGGAAAAACCGATAAGGTATTTTTAAAAAAAATACAAAAATGTTACGAAACTCCGTCACAAAAAAAGCGGTACGCAATTTTGTGTAAAAAATGCTATATTTTCGGTTTATATAGGTTTAAAAAAAATTGAAGGGGGAGAAAGTTTTAAAAAATGCATCCAAAAAATGCATTTGCATCAAAAATGCACTTTTTTTTAAAAATATTTTTTTTTATTACATTAATATAAAGTAAGACTATCGTCTAAATCGAATGCTTTTTGAGTTGGAGAAATCCGATAGATACTTCTGAAGATATGGTTATTCAAAGTAGCATACTATTTTGATTTTTTCAATTTTTGAAGAAAATTAAATTCGCGAAAAAATCGCGATTTTTTCAAAATATAAAAAAACTGAAAATGGATATGTTTTATTTGCTCTATAGAGCAAATGTGTACTAAAAATTTTATAAATTTGAAGACCCTCGGTCAGATTTTATAAAATCTTTGCTGGATTTCATGATATATTGGTACCCTCCAAAATTTCAAAAGATTTTTGCAGAAAACTTTATTAAAAGGAAATTATATTAGAAAAAAACATTTTTTTTTTGAAAAAAAAGTGGCCGGATTTTTGATAAATGGACTTTTTTAAAAAATGAAAAATTTCAGAACGGGTTCTAAAAATTTTCCAAAAAAAAAATTTAATCGATAGCAAATACAAAACTATACAAGAATGTAAATTTTTGAGATTGTGGTACATTCCGTTTTAATTTGATAAATATTTAAACAAGGTAACTCGACACAAATTTTACCATTTTTCAAATATTTGACCACGCCTCCTAAGCCCAATTTTTGAAAAATTGAGAATGAAGGAAGGTCTTTCACTGGGCACCCACCGATTGTCCTGAAACTTGCATATAGGAAAGAGGGGAGCAAAATAAGAGCCCAATCTCGCATTTAGAGGAGCAAACGGGAGGGGAAACGTGATTTTTTCGTTTTTTGAGGATTTTTAAAATTTTTTTCAAAAGAAACTATATGAACATTATATACAGGTCGAAAGGTTTGTTGAAGGCCTATTCAATGGTGTATCGGTCGTGTAGAAATTTGACTTCGTTAAGTTTGCTATTGTCAAAAATGTGTAATCGTTGGGATAGTTTATATAGAGATGTTTATACGTACGACCGCCAAATTATATATAATAATCTCTATCAAAATTAAGCTGATCCGTATTTTTTCGTTTGGCGAAATTCCTGCTAGTTCGGCTTTTATACGGACTTTCCCGAAAGCCAATTTTTTTGTAAGGTGGCATCCCTTTTTTTAATTTAAGATTGGGCAGCTTAGACAAAACAGGTAACTCTTATTTTTCCCCCTCATTTACATATTAAAGTTTCAGGACAATCGGTGGGTTCCCTGTGAAAGACCTTCCTTTTAAGTTGAGAGTATAAAAATGTCGATGAAAAAAAATTTTTTTGATGAAAAATAATTATGTTACGTTTTATTCAGCAGTTTGCACCAACCAGCAGGTGAAAACAAACCAATTTTCCAAACTTTTAGTTAAATTTTACTAAATAGTGGGTAAATTATTTAGGTCTTTTTTATGAGTGTATCAAAAGTCGATTTTTCGACATTTTAACGACAAAAAAGTCGATTTAGACTTTGGGCGATCCTTTCGGATAGTTGATGTGTTCAAGCCTATTAGCATGTTGGTCGTGGCTTCGATTTCAAACAAAACCCTTGGTCGATTTCGCTACAACGAGAGGACGGTCATTGTTACCAGTTTTTGGGTTTGGTTGAAATTATTTACAACGATTTGTAGTTTAGTTGCAAACCATAAACAAAAAACTCTTGATTACGACTAGTCGACTTTTATACTAATGAACCATAATAAAGATAACAAACTCCAAAGGTTTTTTGTGGGCTTTTAAGTATCAAATTCTCCGAGTCCGACTACCAACATTTTTTAATTTCGTTTTTTTTTTTCAAAATGGGTGTTATTCATTCTTGTTTTGTGAAAGTGGGCTGTCTTCCATAAAAAGCACTTCTGCAAAAAATTTTCAATTAATTTTATTAAAACGATTTCTATTAATTTAGCAAAATGTTTTTGCTAATTTTGCAATCTCAAAAATTACAACATATTTTTGCTAATTATAAAAACTTTTCATAATGGTTTAAGTTCAAAAAATGCAGAAGAAAAATTTAATTTCAAAAATTATAGACATTTCTGGTAGTCCCATACCGGCTTCAAACACTCCATTTAGTTTTATAGGAGAATATTTATAATTTCAACAGAATAAATTTTGACAGTTTTCAACACTACAATTCTATTTTTAGCAATATCAACCTCATCTCATACTTTCTTTTAAATTTTGTTTCTCTTAAAATTATAGAAAAATTTCAAACACTCCAGTTAGTATTATCATCAGTAGGACTTTAAATGTCGCTTTGTCTTGTAAATGGAAATAGTTTTTTTTATATATTTGAATATTTATAGTTTCTGCAGAATAAAGTTTTACTGTTTCCAACACTGAAATTTCTAGTAATATCAACCTTTTCTTTTGACTTTAGAATACTTTTCAAGTTCAGGCACATTGTTATACCCTCCAACCACAGTATGGGGCTATAAAATATGGGCATTGAAATATCAGTTCTATGAATGACGTTCTATGAATGTCCGTCCGTCTGTGGAAATCACGATGCAGTCCAAGCTAAAAGAGCTAGACCTCTGAAGTTTGGCAAGAATATGTCTAATGGTCATATGCTGCCTATGTTTGGAAATGGGCAAAATCGGATCAGGGAAAAAAGTTTCCTCTTGAAGAATTAAACCAGCCTTTAAAAAATTTTTGTACAGGTTTTTTTCCTTTTTTTCAACAAATAAAACATTTGAATGTCATAAGGCGTTCAAAGCCCTGCACTGGGACGCGGGGGCTTAAAAATTTATTTTTTTAGGCACGCCCGCCATTTGTGGGTGTGGATATTAAAAATAGATTAAGTAACAAAAAACAAAATATGAACTTGTAAATATTTATCCTTTTTGCATGTTGGAGGGTAAAAAATTCGGCACATCCGAATTTAATACTATCACTTGTTTACCTTAGATAATAATCACAATTGGAGCGGGAAGCGGAAAAACGCAATTGTCCTCATAAAAATAGAATTGAATCTAGTTTGACGGAAAAACGCGGCGGAATTTTGTTGTCATATAAAACGTATGTGAACAGTTGCGGAAAAACGCTTCCCGCTCCAATTGTGATTATTCTCTTAGTTTATTTATTGCACCCTAAAAGGCTGAAATAAATTAAAATTTTTAGACTTTTGATTTAAGGGTTCCCGAAATGTGGCGCCTCGAAAAGTAAACAGATAGTTAAAACTCACTGAAGTGGTCTAGCAGAATTGCTTATATCTGAAGCTTAAGCTTACTCTTAATTTTTTTTTTTGAGAAAGATCAAAATTTATTATTACATGATTTAATGTTTGCGAAGCTGCATCTAAAAAACTTAAATTTTTAAAATTTAATATTTTTTTTTTTTTTGCAAAAAATGTAGATTTTTAAAATTTCATATTTTGAGCATTAAGTCATTTAATAATGACCTGTGACCTTTCAAAAAAATTAGGCAACATTTTCTTTTAAAGGTTTTCCTTATACCTTTTTATTCTAAAGCAGTGAGTTTTTGAACGATTTGTCCACTTTTCGAGGCCCCATATTTCTAAAACCATTTATACTCAAAAACAGAAAGTGTGAACCGCACATTACATGTAAATGGGGCATTGCACATATTTCCTATAAAACAAATCCCGTAATTTGGAAATATTTTTCTCAATGCATATTTTCCAAAAAATAATATAATCCGGTAAAATTGACAAAGTTTCTTTCACTGCAAAATGGTGTAGGGTATTATTAAGTTAGTTTTTACCGGTTACAATTTTTCACTTATTTTGATAATTTATTATTTTTGTTTATATGAAATTTTAGACTCAAACTTTAATCACCATATTTATGTTACTAGGTGAAATTCGAAATGCAATTTATCACAAACAAAATTTGTTTTTCGTTTTTTTATATATTTTGGTGTTTTTTTTATCATAAACATTAATTTTTTTGTCGGCAGTTTCCTTATTTTTTTTTTGTATTATTTTTTTGGTTAAATAGTATTTTTTTTTTTGTTTATCTTTAATTATTTTTTTTTTTAAATCTTTTAGAGATTTTTCAATTTTCGTACACTTTTCCAACCGTTCATCACGACCAACAATATACATCTGACTTGCATGCATCTGAAAATTTCCATATAAATTTTAAAATTCTATATGCATTGTGTAGTTTTTCTGATTGCATCTTCGTTAGTGTTCGTTGTTTGTGTGGAATCACCAACATCATCATCCTCATTATCATTATCATTTTATCCAACCAGCCAGCCAGTTGCATCCATCCCCAGTGTTGCCATTTTATGTGTTATTACACATTTTATGTGTAATTTTATGCTGCATGTGTAGATTATTGTTTCTGGATACGAACAATTACTAAAAATTACGATTTTTTTTAATAAAAGTCTTATTTTAGTGCTTTTTATCAAAAAGTACTATTTTGGTACTTTTTATCCAAAAGTACTATTTTAGTACTTTTTATCAAAAAGTACTATTATACTACTTTTTATCAAAAAATACTTTTTTGTTACATTCTATCAAAAAGTACTATTTTGGTACTTTTTATAAAAAAGTATTTTTTTTGGTACTTTTTATAAAAAAGTATTTTTTTGGTACTTTTTATAAAAAAGTATTTTTTGGTACTTTTTATAAAAAAAGTACTTTTCGAACATTTTATAAAAAATACTGTATTGGTACTTTTTTTATCAAAAAGGATTAATTTGATACTTTTGTCAAAATTGCTGTACTATTTTAGTACTTTTTATCAAAATTTTTTTAAAATCCTACTGAAGATGACACTAACTGGGGTGTTTGAAACCGGTATAGGAAATACCAGAAATGTCTATAATTTTTAGAAATTCAATTTTTCTTCTGCATTTTTTCAACTTGAACCCTTATAACAAATATAATTGAGCCCGTGCTCGATCTGTACTTACAGAAAAAATCAAATAAAAGTACTATTTTAGTACTTGTCATCAAAAAGTACTATTTTAGTACTTGTCATCAAAAAGTACTATTTTAGTACTTTTTATCAAAAAGTACTATTTTAGTACTTTTTATCAAAAAAAAATAATATTTTTTTACTTTTTATCAAAAATTACTATTTTGTTAATTTTTATCAAACAGTACTGTATTGGTATTTTTTATCAAGGAGTACTATTTTGGTACTTTTTATAAAAAGTATTATTTTTGAACATTACCATTTTGGTATTTTTTTAAAAAATAACTATTATGGTACATTGGTTATAAGAAAATTTCTTTTTAACCTAACCAACAAAATGGTACTTTTTTATAAAAGAACCAAAATAAAATTTTTAAAAAATTACCTAAATAGTACTTTTATAAAAGAACTTTTTTATAAAAATTACCAAAATATTGCTTTATTATTAAAATGTTGTATTATATTTACAAGTATTTTTTTTTCTATAAAAAGTACCAAAATAGCACTTTTTTACAAAAATTACGTGTTTAAAAGAAAAGAATATAAAATAATATATTAAATAGTACCATCTTGGTACTTTTTATAATATAATACTATTTGGTACTTGTTAAAAAAAATAACAATTTTGGTGCTTCTAAAAAAGTTTTTTTTGTACATTTTATTAAAAGTTCCAAAAGAGTACATTTTTACAAAAAGTTTCTTTTTATTTTACATTTTGGTACTTTTTAAAAATAGAAGTATTTTTACACTTTTTAATAAAAAAAATCCTGATTTAACTACTACTTTTTATCAAAAAGTATTTTTTTGGTACATTTCATAAAAATTTTTTTTAAATTGATTCCAAAAAGAATTTTTTAGTGTTGGATAAAGAAGTAGTACCTTTTATAAAAAAGTTCTATATTGGTGCTTGTTAAAAAAAATATTTTGATGCTTGTTAAAAAGTATAATTTGGTACTTTCTTTAAAAAGAACTATTTTAACACAATTTAAAAATACTGTTTTTTCCACATTAATTCCGAAAATGATTTTTTAGTGTTGAAAAAAAAAATAACATTTGTAATTTAGGTTTCATGTGTAATTTTGACTGTATCTATAGTAATTTTAAATTTCTTTATTGGCAACACTGTTGGAAACAGAAGTTATAGAAAAAGTACTTTTTATAAAAAGTACCAAAATAGAAAATTTTTACAAAATGTACGTTTTTATAAAAAGTACTATTTTACCAAAATTTTACTCTTTTTAATACCAAATTTGTACTATTTTTACCAAAATAGTTCTTTTTTTAGTACCTTTTATAAAAAGGTACTATTTTAGCACTTGTTAAAAATAATTATTTTAGTGTTATTTTGGTGATTTTTTTAAAAAGAACTATTTTAACACTTTTTATTAAAAAAATATCCTGATTTATACTTTTTATCAAGAAGTATTATTTTGGTACATTTCATAAAAAACTTCCTTTGTGAAATTAAACAAAAACAAAAAGTACCTAAATAGTACTTTTATGAGAGAACTTTTTTTATTAAAATTACCAAAATATTACTTTATTATTAAAATGTTGTATTATATTAAAAAGTTTCTTTTTTCTATAAAAAGTACCAAAATAGCATTTTTTTTGCAAAAAGTACGTATTTATAAAATGTACCCTTTTTTCCAAATTTTTTACTTTTAATAAAAAAGTACCAAAATAGTACTTTTATAAAAGAACCATTTTATAAAAATATTATTTTATTATTAAAAGCTCTATTATTTTTTAAAAAGTATTTTGTTATAAAATGTACCAAAATGGTACTTTCTTTTTACAAAAAGTACGTGTTTATAAAATCTTTATCCAAAGTATAACTTTTTTGATAAGTACCAAAAAGTATATTAAATAGTACTATGTATCTTGGTACTTTTTATAAAAAAGTGCTATTTGGTACTAGTTAAAAAAAAATAACAATTTTGAAGTTTGTTAAAAAAAGTATTATTTTGGTACATTTTGGTAACAGAAGACATAGAAAGAGTACTGTTTTTTAAAAAGTACCAAAATAGTAATTTTTTACAAAAAGTACGTTTTTAAGAAAGTAGTCTTTTTAATAAGTACCAAAACAGTTCTTTTTACTTACCTTTTATAAAAAAGTACTATTTTAGTACTTGTGAAAAAAAGTATTATTTTAGTACTTTTTTAAAAAATACTTTTTTAAAACTTTTTAATTAAAAAATCCACATTTATACTTTTTATCAAAAAGTATTATTTTGGTACATTTTAAAAAACTGCTTTTTTCACATTAATTCCAAAAATGATATTTTAAGGTTGGATAAAGAAATAACATGTGTAATTGAGGTTGTGTAATTTTGACTGCATCGATATGTAATTTTAAATTTCTTTAGTGGCAACACTGTTGAAAACAGAAGATATAAAAACAGTACTTTTTTAAAAAAAAGTACCAAAATAATACATATTTTCAAAAACTACCTTTTTTATCAAAATAATACTTTTTTAACAAGTACCAAAATAGTTTTTTTCACATGTACCAAAATAGTTTTTTTTTTTAACAAGTATTAAAATAGTACTTTTTAATAAAAGGTACTAAAAAGGAACTATTTGGGTTCTTACTAAAAAGAGTAATATTTTGGTACAAAGATAACTTTTTATAAAAAAAGTATTATTTTTGGTACTTTTTTTAAAAAAAAGTACTATTTTGGTACTTTTTATTAAAAAATCCTGTTATATTCTTTTTATCAAAAAAAAAAATTATTTTAGTACTTTTTGTAAAAAATACTTTTTTTCCACAAAAAAGATTTTTTGTTTTTAGTGCCGGTTAAAGTAGTTACATGTGTAATTTTGATTTTATCCATGTGTTATTGTAAAATTTCTTTAGTGGCAACATTGTCCATCCCCCATAAACATCATAATGATGATGTTGCTTGGTGTTTTTGCTATTTTATGTTGCATGCAACTTAATTTCTTGTTCAACAACCGGATGCAAATATGTTTGATAACACCAACAAACAGCAAGCAGCATGCATCATATAGTATGAACTACATCTGTTTTTGTTTTTTGCCCACTATTATAGTTACACCACTACATTCACATTGTGTGTTTTTTGTATGTGTAGTGGTATCGGTATCAGCAACAGTTCTTATAAATATTTTTTGTGTTTTTTCTGTTTTTTTTTTTTTTAATTTCTTTATCATAAAAACAAAGGAACAAAATAATACTCGTGATGGTTGAATATCTTAATAACAGTGTTTATTGAAATGGAAATTTTATTAAGAAAATTTAATAGATTCGTTGCAAAAGTGAGGTAATTTTCTTTATATTGGTTATAATAACAAGGAAAATTTTAAGAAATCAAAATGGAGGATTGATGCGTTGGGCTTGATTTTCAAAGAGCATGCACAAAACAAGCACGGTACGGTATTTTTCAAATGATTTGACAGATAAAACCGGTGGCTTGTCAGACAATTTTATATGTAAAGGAGTACTAAGTCCTGCAGTTGGACCCAATGAGCTGGAAAATGTTATTTGTTTTGGGCCGTCCACTTTTGTGGGCGTATGAAAAAAGATTAATGATAAATAGTATTTTTTAAATACAAAAAGTATAATAAATAAATATCAAACATTTATCGCGAGGGGAAGGAGTCCCTCAGCATCCCCCACCTACCACCACACGCCCCAAAAAAACACCCAGTCAAAAATTTAAAAAAAATGTACATTTTGAAGGGTAAAACAAAAAAATGGTGTGTTATTTTACTAGTTTTTGCTATTTTTGTTTTTATTTACAGTAATATTAGTAAAAATTTTAGTCATTTCACGAATAATATAATTAGTTAAAGTAGTTATCGATTTTCCTTTCGAAATTAAAATTTTAATAACTTATTTAATAAACTTTTAATTAAAACCACTGTAAATCAACTTTTTTCCTACACATTCTGGTGTTTTTATCCATTTTTTTTTTTTTAAATAATTTTTTTTTGTATGCCCTCAAAAGATTACAAAGGAGTTGTATGTGCTGAATTGTGGGTCTTTATGTTATAATACTATTGTACGTGTAGATAATTATGTATGTGTGTGTATGTACGATTTGATTTTGTTTGTTTTGTTTTTATTTTGGCGTAATTTTTAATGATTCTCATGCCTGAGTTTTATTTCTTTTGTTTTTTTTTTATACACATTCTGACGATACAATATACAGACATTCGTACAAAACAGATTTATAATTTATAAATCATAATCATATTCGTCGAAAACTTTATACCAACACACACAAACGAAATTTAAAAGTATAAATAATAGAGTGGGAAGGGAAAAATAATTTTTTTAGACTGGCATGAAAGTTCTGGGGGGACCCCTCGGGAAATTCATACGATTTGACAGTTCAAAACTGCGCTCCAAAAAAATGATTCTTCATATTGATAAAACGTTTTTATCACTTGCTGACATCAATTTTGATGATAAATTTTATCATATTGATGAAGATGTTCTTTTATATAATGAAATATGTCATTAAAAAAATGTCATCAATGTGTTTTTTAAATTGTTTTATTAATAAATTAAATATTAAAATAAATAAAACAGTTGAATTATTATTTAAAAAAATAAAATGACTGTCCAGTGTGGTACTGGAATCCACTGCCGAATTTGGACACGACAGATACGGCAATGGATAGTCCATCAAAAAACCTTTCGATCTGTATTAAATGTTCATATATTTCTTTTGAAGGAATGGGAAAATGCTTAAAAAAACAAAAACAAAATCGTGTTTTTCCGCCTTTCCATTAGGGATGCCAAACGGGAAATCCCGAATCCCGAAATCCCGGGATTTTTCGGGATTGACAAATCCCGAATCCCGGGATTTATTTTTTTCAAACCCAGGATTTTTCGGGATTTTCCGGGATTGACAAATCCCGAAAAATCCCGGGATTTCGGGATTTTTTTGTTAAATTTTGTAATCAAAATTGACTATTTCTTCAGTATTTTTTTTACAATTTAAACAAAATTGATATTGTTTTAAAGATCTTTGAGATACCTTTCAAATGAGGCATGTTGGGCTTAAATTCTCTTGCTCTTTGGGAGGTAAATCATATTTTTAGGGCGGATTACTGAATACACAGTTTTTATGAAACAGTTAAATTTCGCAGTGAGTTATTCTATAACAGACCTTTTAGCTGTAAAGTGTCTATTCAACATTTTTTGTTCTTATTCGAGCGTTATAGGTTAGGTTGAGAGGTTGACGTAATGTCCACAAGACCAGATCCTGATCCATAGTGATACCTCATGAAGGGGGGGGGGGGGGGGGGGGGGTGTTGAAGGGGGCGGGGAGGGGGGATTGTGGTGGGGTGTTGGGCTTCTCTACACATTAATTCACGTTCTTCCGTCTTCCTGTCCCATAGCATGACTATTTAAGTCCACACATGCGTCTCATTAAATTTACTCAGCTTGATATATTTTTAGAAAAGGACCAAAACGACCCCTAAAAATGGGAGATATAGGATTAATATATTCTAAGAAATGAATTACTATCAAATTTCACTGAAGACATCTCTTTATCTTATTTACGTCAGAATTAGATTTAGGCCTCTGTTCTGTCTTTCACAACTTTTCAAATCACATGAAAATTTTCGATTCACATGAAATGAAGTTTAGTGTTTTGTCGATTACATTTTCATTCGAAGTTGAAATCGAATAATTAAAATTAAAAAAAATATAAGGAAAAAAAAGAGCATTCGTTTTACTTTCACCAAATTTTATTTATGTGAAACAAAACGAAAAAAAAAAATCGGATGTGAAATCTAGAATACCAAAAAAATTCGGAAATTTACATTTTCAAATTTTTTATGTGAATTACTTTTTTTGGAACAGCGGCCTTAATACTTTTTTTCTGACTTATTCAAAACGCTTAAAAAAATTTGAAATCTTCAGTGGGCCATAAAAAAAGAACTCGAGCTAAGTTTTCAAAACCCTTCGGGGGTTTTGGTCTTCTATTGGTATACTTTAATGTTTTTTGTTTCCATCCAAGATACAAAATCGTGTTGTACAGTGTTATAAATAACTAAAAAAAAAATTAATTAAATTAATAAAATAAATAAAAAATAGAAAAACTATTTTTTTATTTTTCAAATTAAAATAATTTCTCGTATTGATGACACCGCTTCATCATATTGATGAAACGTTACATTTTACGAAAATTTATGTAATATTTTATTATATTGATGTAACACAAAATTAAAATGTATTAATTTTATTTCCGATGTCTTCTCTTTCTAATTTCAGTGTTTTAATTTAAACAAAAATATCTTAAAAGGGCATGCAGTGATGCCAACTTGCTGACATTATCAATTTGCTTAGCGATTTCTTTCCCCAATAAATTATATATTTATTACTTTTTAGCATTTCCAAAACTCAATTTTTGCAAATCATAGTTTTTCGGACAACTCTAATAAACATACGTTTGTATTCTTATCTCGTTAAGTATTCGTTAGAAACAAAAAAATAGTTTAAAAACTTTTAACGGATTTTTATGTTATTTACTCATATTATTAGCTTAATGTGAAAAGGTGCTAAGTCCATATATTTAAAAAACACATAGTATTTTTAAACAAATTTGTTACAAAACATCATTCACAAAAAAAAAGACTTTACAGATACTTCGCATACATTCGATTCTGAGCAGTGATCTGCAAAAGTGCTTAGTCCAACTTGTTGAAAAAAATGTGCTAAATCGAGTTAATCAAGTTCACAAATTGTTTACATAATTTTATAACTCATCAGTTATCAATAAACAGTATTAAAAATTATTTAACCAGGGTGCCATAGTATCATTTTGCTAAGTAACCGAACAATAACATAAAAAAAATATTTTTTTCAATAATTTCTAGAGTCCGACCGAAACCAGTTTTCGAGGCCGAACCGAAACCGAACCGAATATTCGGTCGAAAAAGTAATATTCGGCCGAAACCGAAACTTAAAAAAAATTACCGCCTGGCATGAATAAAATTATTAAAAAGTTGGTAGTGATAAAAATGTATACAGCACATAATGCTTTTAAACCATAGAAATTGTTGTATTTTTAAAAAAAAATATATTTTTTTTAAATACTTACAAAAAAAAATTGTATATTTCGTTTGTAGATTAGAAGAAAACAATTTTTGAACTGAAACAGTTTTACATTTATTGCACAACCTTGTAACATTTTCTTCAATTGAACTGAAACAAGTGTAATGAAACACGAAATCAAAAAATTCAGCGACTTTTTTACATATTTTTTAAAATACCAAAAAGTTTCAGTTTCAGCTAATATTCGGCCAAAATTTTGCCGAATACCGAATAGAGGCCGAAACCCCATTATTCGGCCGAAACCGAGACCGAAACCGAATATTCGGCCGGACTATAATAATTTCTGAAAAATATTTTACAAAAAATATTTAAATATTTTACAAAAAAAAAAAAAATCAATATATATTTCTATAACTTCGCTTTTATTCGTTACTACACTCATAGAAATATCTTAGTAGAAAAATTAGTAAACCCATTGTAGATCAAGATTTACAGAATATTGCCGTATTCAACAAAAATTAATGTTGATATCGTTGAATAATCAGTAAAATTGAATCAACTATTTACAACGCTTATACAGAATTCAATAGATAAAACCAAAAAAAGAAAAAACAACCCTGTTCGTTCATTTTTGTATTATCAAGTTGGTAGCAATGTTTGAAATTTGTTTGTCTCTTATAAAATTATTTTATGTGTTTGTTTCTTATAAAAATATTTAATATTATAAAAATAAATAAAAATAGGATCTGATGATCAGATTCTGATCTGTAAATATTTGGTAAGTAATAAAATACATTGATTACTTTATGTATTCATACTATTTTATAATTTTTTTTGTTTTTTTTTTAAGGTTTTTGATTTGGTGTCATTAGAAAACTGGAGAATGGCTTACGAGTGCATAACATAAATAAACGAAGAGTGTGTGAAAATCTTGTGTTAAAATATTGCAGCTTTAAAAGCCGGTGATAATTCTAAAAAATATTGTGATTTATACTTAATAAAAGAATATTTACAAATAACAACAAGCTTTTTTTTATTAATAAAATTTCTTATATCAACAAAAATATGAGTTGAGTTTACAAAAAATACGAGTTGATTTACAAAAAAACGAGTTGATCAACTTTTACAAAAACTGACAACAATTTTTATTGAAATCAACATAAATATTTGTAGGGTCAAAATCAACAATGATTTCTGTTGAATTTACAACGATTTTTTTTGGGAATACAATAATTTTTGGTTGAGTCTAAACTGAAAAAGTGCTAAGTCCGACTTGTAACAAAAAAGTGCTAAGTCAAGTTAAAATTCACAAATTAATAGTTGGTTATAAACTTTTAAATACTAAAATAACACACAACTGCATTAAATCAGGTTTTCCATACTGCCATTTTGTAAAATAGACAACAATTTTTTTTTAAGTTTGTCATTCCGTTTGTAACACCTCGAAATATTGGTTTGGGACACCATAAAGTATATATGATCCCTGATCGATTTCACTGTAAGACAAATTTCAACTTTTTTTTTAACACCAGAACGAGACCATATACACTTGAAAGTAGAGCTCCTCTGGAGTAAAACTGCATTTACAGTTTTTCATTCGGTGATCATTTGTCCATTTTAGAGGACTTTAAAGTTTTGAAGGACATTTAAAGTAAAAAAAAAATAAAAATATTTCTACTTATCCTACGATACTGAGATAAAAAGCAAATGAAAGAGGAAAGCTTCCTCAATTTTTTAAACATGTCCGTTTTGTCATATCTGGTTAAAAGGATATCAATAAGGTCCTTTCAAAATTTTGTCCTATAATGTCCTTTAGAATTTCCAGCCATTTCTTCCGGAAAAAATATATGTTAAGGACATTGATATGCACTAACACATTGTTAAATTTCATCCTTCTCACTTTGTTAGTTTAGTGTAAAAAAAAATAAGTTTTTATATATAACTGAAAATATATTTGTATACCCTCCACTCTAGTGATAGAGGGTATATATAAGTTTGTCATTCCGTTTGTAACACCTCGAAATATTGGTCTAGAACCCCATAAAGTATATATATTCATGATCCTCGATCGATTTTAAGACGATCTAGCGATGTCCGTCCGTCCGTCCGTCCGTCCGTCCGTCCGTCCGTCCGTCCGTCTGTCCGTCTGTCCGTCTGTCCGTCTGTCTGTCTGTCTGTCTGTTGAAAACACGCTAACTTTTGAAAGACTTTACGGAGGCTCCTGAAGTTTGGCATATATGTTGGACATTTACCTGGTCAGGTTGGTATTGCAATCCAGCGATATCGGTCCAGTGGTTCAAAAGTTATAAGCAAGTGAGTGAATTTCGGCAAGGGATTTTCTGGAATTTACAAGATAAAACACACTGTAACTTTCGAACGGCAATTCTGAGGGTGCTGAAGTGTGGCATATATATTTACCATTCCTCTGGTCCGGTTTGTTTTAAATTTCAGCCAAATCGGTCCGGCGGTTCAAAAGTTATTAGCAAAACCGTAAATTTCAGATTAGTTCACCTTAAATTCACGTGTTGAAAACCCGTTAAACATGTTTTAAAAACATTTGTAAGTCAGAAAAATATTTTAAAAGGTATTTTTATCACACAAAAATATTTTTACACTAAACCAAAAAAAAAATACACTTAAAAAAAGTTTACACTCAAAAAAAATTTTACACTCAAAAAAAAAATTGGTAAATTATTTTTTTTTTTTTTTTCAAAAATTAACAAAAAAAGTTTTTTTACACTAAAACAAAAAAAAAAAAAAATACACTCAAAAAAATTTTACACTCAAAAAAAAAAATTTGTATTTTTTTTTTTTCAAAAATTAATAAAAAAAAGTTTTTTTACAGAAAATAAAATATTTCTAACCAAAAAAAAGTTTACACTTAAAAAAAAATTTTACACTCAAAAAAAAAATTGGTAAATTATTTTTTTTTTTATTTTTCAAAAATTAACAAAAAAAGTTTTTTTACACTAAAACAAAAAAAAAATACACACAAAAAAAATTTTACACTCAAAAAAAAAAAAAAATTAGTAATTTTTTTTTTTTTTTTTCAAAAATTAATAAAAAAAAGTTTTTTTACAGAAAGTAAAATATTTCTAACCAAAAATGTTATTTTTTTCACGTTAGAAAATTTACTATCACTTAAAAAGGGCATTGTGGAGGGTATTCATAGATTCGGCCAAGTCGAATTTAACTTTTCTACTTGTTTTATTTACACATAGCCTCCCAAATATTAACCAATTTTCTTGGAAAAAAATCTAACACGTGAATAAATGGATATACACGTGAAACTGGACCCTCCTTGGAGTAAAAGTAGGTTAACAGTTTTTTATTCGGTGATCCGGTCTCCTTTTAAAAGGAAGTTTTTCGGCTCAGCCTTTTTTTTTAGTTGTTGTAGTTACTTACGTTCTCAGTTTTTATTCGCTGTTCCGGCCTCCTTGTAAAGGGACTTTAATGTTACAAAGAACATGTAAGTTCCAAAATTTTTTTTTAATATACTCATGTTTTACCTATGTTTCTGAGATGGATACCAAATGTTAAGATATCAACACTGCCGTTTCAAAATTAGTCCTGAAGATTTCTATCCCAATATTTCCAAGAAAATATATATTAAGGGTTTTAATAAGACGTTCTTAAACTTCACCCTTCTATCAATGGGATATATTCTTAAATCTTTAAATACCATGTACAATGTAAACCAAAGTGAGAGATTTAAAAAAACTAATGAATTTGTTCATTTTCCGGTTTGAATTCTGGTGATCAATTTTAGTAGACTTTGATCTCCTGATTCCAAATCTGTTCTCCAAATTTTTTCATCACGTCCAGATTTTTAGTTATTCATGGTTGAAAATGCGAAAAATGGCGATTTTTGCATTATTTGAAAGCCTGCACAGCAGCCATTGAGTGGAATACAAATATGGTATTTGAGATCATAGTTCAATTCTACTCTAACGCTTTATACCAGATTTTTATTCCACCCAGTGGCTGCTGTGCAGGCTTTCAAAAAAGGCAAAAATCGCGTTTTTTTCGCATTTTCAACCGCGAATAATTAAAATACTAGACGTGATGGAAAAATTTGGAGCACAGATTTGAAATCAGCGAGTCAAAATCTTTAAAAATTTTGTATCAAATTTCAAACCGGAGTCAAAAACCTTCGATTTGTTGAGCGGTGTAATTTATGTTTTTTTTTGTTTGGTTTAGTTTTTAGATTTTTAATTTTTTTAATAGTTTTATTAACAATCTAATGGATTGTCTTTATAATTTTGTTAACTAATATTAAAATGCATCATTTGAAGTCTATATGTAAATAAATCGTATAAAAAACACGTGTTTACTTATTTGTACTTTTACTTATGTAAGTATATGCTATATGTATGATAATGTATTTTTTTAACTCTTGCTTTAAATTTAAACAACAACCTAAAACAATAAAAGTAATTTTAAAAAGTTTTTGAATTTTATATGTCATTTGTAACTTAAAAGTCTATTTAAAAGGAGACCGGATCACCGAATAAAAAACTGTGAACGTACTTTTACTCCATGGAGGGTCCAGTTTCACATGTATATCCATTTATTCATGTGTTAGATTTTTTTTTCCAAGAAAATGGGTTAATATTTGGGAGGCTATGTGTAAATAAAAAATATATTTTCAGTTATATATAAAAACTTTTTTTTTTTTTTTACACTAAACTATCAAAGTGAGAAGGATGAAATTTAACAATGTGTTAGTGCATATCAAGAGGAACTAAAGGGCATTAATCCTTGGAATATAGTAAAATATGTGAAGGCTACTAAGCTATGCGATATGGAATTTGGATGATGAATATAAGAGACTTGTTCTTATTGTAAACCTACCTACCCCAACTGTATGAGGAATCACTATGGATCAACAACTGGTCTTGTGGACACTTATGTGTCGCCTCTTAAACCTAACCTAACCTAGTGCATATCAATGTCCTTAACATATATTTTTTCCGGAAGAAATGGCTGGATATTCTAAAGGATATTAAAGGACAAAATTTTGAAAGGACCTTATTGACATCCTTTTAACCTGATATGACAAAACGGGCATGTTTAAAAATTTGAGAAGAATTTCCTCTTTCATATGCTTTTTATCTCAGCATCGTAGGATAAGTAGAAATATTTTTTTTTTTTTTTTACTTTAAATGTCCTTGAAAACTTTAAAGTCCTCTAAAAAGGACAAATGATCACCGAATGAAAAACTGTAAATGCAGTTTTACTCCAGAGGAGCTCTACTTTCAAGTGAATATGGTCTCGTTCTGGTGTTAAAAGTAGTGTTGTACGGTGTTTTAAGTCGATCTAGCAATGTCCGTCTGTAAAAAACACGCTAACTTTCGAATGGGGTATTTTTTTTTACGAATTCACGTGTTTAAAAAGTTGGTAAGCCACAAAAATATTTTACAAAGTGTTTTATTATTTTCAAATTTTTTAATTAAAATAATTTTTTTTAATCAAAAATTTTATAATTTTTTTTTAATTGTAATTACTAAAAAAGTGTTTTCATTTGAATTCAAAATCTTTTGTCCATGATAAGTATTCACGAATTCGGCCAAGTCGATTTTTTTTTACTTGTTTAACCCATGAAAATTTCAATTAAAGCTCAAGAAAAATCGTTTAAATTGAACTTATCTCCTTTACAATTTTAGCTAACGATCTTTTTACCTTTAAAAAATTATATAAAATTCTTAAACCTCTCGTGCCACAAATGCAATTGCTTAAATACAAACATAAAAAAATACTCCCAGTGCAAATACAACTAACAACTTTAAATATAAAAATAAATATTGAGCAAAAAAAAAAGAAAATGAAACTTTTGCTACAAATCGAATTGTAAAATATTACTAGTAAAGTTGGAAAAATTCTAATAGAAATTTCAATAACGTAATACGAGAACATGCAAACAGACAGACAGACGGACCGACAAAATTTATACTACATAAATACATATGGGAAACGGGAAACACTAGAAAACACATACCTAGATGTACTAAACATACACTTTGAAAATATGAAAAAATATTATATTAGGTTAGTGAAAAGTTTTGTGTCACTGGTAGTTTAAAAACTTTTGTAATACTCCGATTTTGTCAGTTATTTTACTTTAGCAGATATTTAAAACGTCCCTATCGGGTGCTAACTTTACCAAAAAAAATTGTGGTTTCAAAATCAGCAAATTTTCTTGTAGGTTTACAAGCTTTTTTTGCTAACATTACAGTTTTTTTTTTTTTTTTTTAGTATATCACCGTGTGTGGTACACAGAAAAAAACATGAGTGAAAAAATTTTGAGTAATCACTTGTGTAAATTTCAAAAAAAAAATTGAATAATTTTTCAATTGACGCATTTACTCAAAAGTTTTTAATAAAAATTAAGTAAAAATAATTTAATAAAAATTTAATAGTTTTTTAATTTTTTTTTTTTAGTTTTTAAAATTCTCATTTAGTTTAATTTTTTTTTGTATATGTAGGTATATAAAAGTTTGAAATCATCTTTATACAATTTTTGTATGTCTTCACACAAAAAATGATTGGCTAAAAATGTTCAATTAAATGTATTGATCAACAAAATTTAAATGAGTCAATCAATGTTTTGATTAAAATTTTTGCTATTTTTTGTTAAAAATTTTCAACATACCAGATTTTTTCGCTTTAATTTATTTGAATAGATTAATTCAAAAATATACAAAATAATCGGGCTTTACTTTTTTTTTTATTGTTGGCAACATATTGGGAAGCAAAAAAGATGAATTTTTTGATAATTTTGTCATAAGCTTACAATTCATTTGTTAAATCAATCATTATTTTGATTGACTTTAAACAAAAAATTTATCAAATTTTTGATCAAAATCGAAAAATTGTTTGATTGAAAAAATTTTAAATCAATCACCTACAATTTGATGATTGGTATAACAATTTTTTTAATTGGAGGAATTTCAATAAAAAAATTGATTGAATCCGCGTTTTTGTTGATTGAAATTCGTTTCAAATTTTTTCTGTGTTTAAGAATTAAATATATTTGGTAAAAGTTTGAAAAAAAAGCTTTTTTTTTTGAAAATGTGAAACTTTTTTAAACTTTTTAAAAAAATAAATGAATTTTAGGCAAATCGGATTAAATTACCCCGAGGCTCCCGGCGGGTAAAGTTTTTTGAAAAATTACAAAAAAAAATATGTTATATTTGTTAATTGATGCGTGGAACACGAATATCAAAAAACTCTTAAAATCGGCCGATCAGTTTTTGAGAAATTGCTATTTGAAACTTACAAAAAATGCCGGATTTTTCCTACATTCTAGAAATTTTAAAAAAAAATCTCAAAAGTTTTTACCCTTGACCCTTTCAAAGAGCTTGACACAATCTTTCATTCAAAACTAATTTGAGCCAAATCTGATAATTTTAACCCGTGGCGCACTTCTATCAAAGATTTACATTTTTGAAAAATTTCCACTAAAACTTTCAATTTTTGAAAAATAAAAAATTAAAAATCTCGCGATACATAATTTTTTATTAATTTTGGCATGCTGAATACGAATTTAAAATTTCTAATATCGGTCGAGCGGTTTTCGAGATATCGCTATTTAAGATTTGTCAAAAACCAAAAGGGCGGTTTTTTCTACGTTCAAGAAATTTTTCGAAAAAAATCACAAAATTTTTTTTCCGTTGTCTATTTTATAGAGCTGGAGACAAACTTTCATTTAGTCTTAATTTGAGTCAAATAAGACCATTTTAACCAATAGCACCCTTCGATCAAAGATTAGAGTTTTTGGTAAAATTTTTTTAAAAAAGCAAAACTTTGACAGAAGGGTGCCACATTTTGAAATGATCGGATTTGACCCAAATTAGGTTTAATAGAAAGATTTTATCAAGTGAATAGGGAAAGAAATTTTTAGATTTTTTTAAAAAATTTCTTGAACGTAGGAAAAACCGCCATTTTTGGCAAATTTGAAATAGCAATATCTCGATATTCATTCTCGATTTTTGATATTTTTTAATATTTTTTTTTTTACTTTTAAAAATCCAAAACTTTATCCGTCTGGCGCCTCGGATTAATTTAATCCAATTGACTTCAAATTTGTACCACACATTTTTTAGATCGACTAGAATACAAATTTGCTCGGTTGAAAAAAGGGCGGATTTTTTCTATGTTCAAGAAATTTTTCTATCACAAAATTTTGTTTCCGTTGACTATTTTATAGAGCTGGAGACAAACTTTCATTTAGTCTTAATTTGAGTCAAATAAGACCGTTTTAACCCATAGTACCCTTCGATCAAAGCTTAGAGTTTTTGGTGAAATTTTTTTTTGAAAAAGCAAAACTTTGATAGAAGGGCGCCACATGTTGAAATTATCGGATTTGGCCCAAATTAGGTTTAATAGATTGTCTCAAGTGTAAAGGGAAAGAAATTTTTAGATTTTTTTAAAAAATTTCTTGAACGTAGGAAAAAACCTCCATGTTTGGCAAATTTCAAATAGCGATATCTCGAAAACCGTTCGACCGATTTTCAAATTTTTTTTATATTTGTGTTCAGCGCATCAAAATTAATAAGCATGATGTGTCGCAACCATAGAAAAAATAGAAGTGAAACAGAGTAGTATTTCGCTTGAATAAGTATTTTTGACAGCACATTATGTAACTTTTGACGTTTAATAAAAACAATGCAACATAAAGGAGAACAACAACAAAGCAAACAACAAAAGAGAAAAAATAGGTTTTAAACTATCAATAGTGCGAATTATCTTTAAAAAAAAGTTGAATAAAGCAAATTATATAATAAATTTACCTAAATGAAAGACAAATTAAATATTTTATGACCAAAGAATATAATTTGATATTAAATACGTGTGAGATGATGAAGAACAAGCCTTTTGCCACCATATTGGAAAATACATCAAATACAACACTGCGTACCTTCTAATCTTTTCTATGGTCGCAACATAGTTTTTTTTGAAATTTTTATTTTTAATCCGATTGACTTCAAATTTGTACCACATATTTTTTAGGTCCACTGGAATAAAAATTTGCCCGGACACTTGGGAAAATCGTAAGTTGAAGAAAAAATGTCACTCTAAAGTAACATGGATGCGAAAAAAAACCTGTTTGGACAAAATGTCAAATTTCGTTCCCCTCTAAATCAGAAAGTTCTTGACCGATTTCGTTGAAAATTGTGTCTAAACAACAAACTCGTACGATAGGACAAATCTTAAAGCAAATTTGATTCCGATCGGAAGACATCTGTTTCAAAAGTTGTGTCACTTGATATAAAAACCCCCAATAATAAAAATTCCTTTTCTAAGCACTTTCTAATCAACACCATATCGTATGAGTAATAAATAATTACGGTTTTTTTGTTATTTATGCGTTTAGGTGTCTTTAGAATGAAATATATAAACACTCTAGAATGTTGTGGTGCTGCAATATTTCAAAATTGTTGTACCAAAACTAAATTATTAATAATTACAATGTTTATTAATCATACGTGGTGGTGTACTTAGAATAAAATATCCAGAAAACCAAAAGCAGGAACTCCTTGAAATTTTTTATAAGGATAGACCAATAACGAAAAAATCAAATACATTCTAATAATTTTCAAAACAACTAAATTTTGTTCCTGTGAAAAACTCTTTTGCCCCTTCACTAATGCAAAAATGCTCATATTTAATTCATGAACACTAAAAAAATTCTTATTCTTTAAACAAATACAAACATATAAGAAGAGAAAGCACAATTGCATACTCGTACATGTATATTGTCTGAATCTAATAATAAATAAAAAGAAAAGTCAAAATATTTTCTCAATTTTTTCTCAATTTTTTCTCATAGATTATTCTTTTTTTTTTTCATTGTATGTGCGAATAAGTAACAAAATATGGTTGTAAATTCAGGTCTGGTGTATGTGTGTCGATTTGGAAGAATTTTTTTTTAATATTTCTTTTTTTTGGTAAATTGCTACATGATGATAAGAAAACGGAATCAAATTTAAAAACTATCAATATGATATTAGAAAAACTGTAATAAAATGAAAGAACAAATACAAAATAAAACAAGTAGAAAAAAAATTAACTTCGATTTGGTCGAATTCATGATTACACTTTTGAATGCGCAAATCATTTTGAGTAGAAATTAATTTGTAAGAAATTAAAAAAAAAAAAATTGAGAATTTTTTTTTGTTAAAAATTTTGTTTAAGTGAATAGGATGAAATCGGAATGGGATGAAATCAAATGAAAAGTTGATATTTTACATAACCAAAACCTCAAGGTTTTTTTATTTTAGTGCTAGATTTTTTTTACATGTATTTGAACTTGCACAAAAAAAAAAAAAAAAATTTGAGTAAATTTTTAATACTATTGAGTAAAAAATTACTCAATTTTGCACAATTAAAAATATACTCAAAATTTATATATTTATTTTTTTAAAAAGTTTAAAAAAGTTTTTAATTTTTTTAGAAAAAAAAAAACAAAAAACATGTTTTTTCAAACTTTACCAAACATATTCATGTCTTAAAAACATAAGAGGTATTCAGAGTCTTGTTGCCAGCCCTGGCAATGTAGCAAAAGAGTACTTCTTTCAAAAAATACATGTATTTTGAAAAGTAATTTTAAAAAGTGCTCTTTTACCACCAGTGCCAGGGCTGGCAAGCAAGACTCTGAATACCACTATAGTAAAATTTTATAAAGACGATTACAAACTTTCATATACACATACAAAAAACTATAAACTAAACGAGAATTCAAAAAACTTTGAGAGTTTAAAAAAAAATTAACAAAAAACTATTAAATTTTTATTAAATTATTTACTTAAATTGTTTTTAAAATTTTTAAGTAAATTTTTAATTGCGTCAATTAAAAAATTACTCAATTTTTGTTTTTAAATTTAAACAAGTGATTACTCAAATTTGTTTTTTTCTGTGTACTCTTCTGTCTCCACTTTGAGTCTCAAAATTGGGGTTTTCGCCAAAAAGGACTTTATTTAAAAAAAAAAAAAAATTAAGTTTTTTTATTAAAATAATTAAAAAATTATTTTTGTATAATATTTGATCGTAAATACTTAAATATGAAATTTAAAGATTTTACGGTATCATTAACCCGTTCAAACTTGATACCAAAAAAATGGCATTATTTTGGAGCGTTCTCAAAACACCTTTTTTCAAAATTTGAAAATTTTATTAAAAAAAAATTTTAAATATACCATTTTTTCTTTCTGAATTCATTAAGAACTCCTTGGAGAAGAAAAATGTGAAATATGGTGGATATCCGTCGAGCCACTTTTCGGGAATCGCTTGGGGAAGTTAGCGGATTTCAAGGAAATGTTGGTTTTATCAATAATTTGAATTAATAAAATCTTATAAATTTCATTTTTGTGCAAATTAACGGGTTTTTGGTGTCATGGCATTCTATTAGATAACTTTAAGTCTGTCATGAAATTTTACAGATCTAGGACGTCTTAAACCCACATTGGCTGGGGGTCAAAAATGACCCCCGCGGAAAATTTGAAGTTTAGAGCTTTAATTTTGTGCTATAAACAAGTATAAAACGGCTTTTATGTTTTTTACCCCAACTATTATTTCGTATTAATATATTATCTTTAAAAAAAATTGTTAATCCTTCTTGGTAGGGGGTCAAAAATGACCCATTCTATAAAAAGTATATATTTTTTCATATAAAATTAATTTGTGGCAATCTAGTAGATAACTTTAAATCAGCTTCTAAATCTCACATATTTAAGATATCTTTAACCCACATTGGCCAGGGGTCAAAAATGACCCCGGAAAAAACTTTTAGGCATAGTGCTTGAATTTTTTGATATCAACAAAATATATATTTTTTATTGAATGGGTCATTTTTGACCCCATACCAAGAAGGGTTAACGATTTTTTTAAAGATGATATAATAATACGAAATAATAGTTGGGGTAAAAACACAAAAGCCGTTTTATACTTGTTTATAGCACAAAATTTAAGCGCTAAACTTAAAATTTTATTTGGGGGTCATTTTTGACCCGCAGTCAATGTGGGTTAAAGACGTCCTAGATCGGTAAGATTTCATAACAGACTTAAAGTTATCTAATAGAATGCCATGACACCAAAAAACCGTTAATTTGCACAAGAATTAAATTTATAAGATTTTATTAATCCAAATTATTGATAAAATCAACATTTCCTTGAAATCCGCTAACTTCCCCCCGCGATTCCCGAAAAGTGGCTCGACGGATATCCGCCATATTTCACATTTTTCTTTTCCAAGGTGTTCTTAATGAATTCAGAAAGAAAAAATGGTATATTTAAAATTTTTTTTTAATAAAATTTTCAAATTTTGAAAAAAGGTGTTTTGAGAACGCCCCCAAAATCATGTAATTTTTTTGGTATCAAGTTTCAACGGGTTAATGATACTGTAAAATCTTTAAACTTCATATTTAAGTATTTACAATCAAATATTATACAAAAATAATTTTTTAATTATTTTAATAAAAAAACTTAAATTTTTTTTTTTTTTTTTTTAAAAAGTCCCTTATGGCGAAAACCCCAATTTTGAGGCTCAAAGTGGAGACAGAAGATAAACTCCGATCGGAGTGATATTTTGCATGTGAGTTACCCTTAGGGGACCGACACTTTTGGCGGGTATTAGAATTTGATCAGAGAGAAAAGCCCAAAAACGAGCCACCCTAGTACTTACTAGGATGGCTCGTTTTTGGGCTTTTCTCTCGGATCAAATTTTAATACCCGCCAAAAGTGTCGGTACCCTAAGGGTAACTCACATGCAAAATATCACTCCGATCGGAGTTTATCTTCTGTCTCCACTTCGAGCCTCAAAATTAGGGTTTTCGCAAAAAAGGACTTTTAAAAAAAAAAATAAAAAAATTTAAGGTTTTTTATTAAAATAATTAAAAAAATATTGTTGTATAATATTTGATTGTAAATACTTAAATATGAAATTTAAAGATTTTACGGTATCATTATCCCGTTCAAACTTGATACCAAAAAAATGACATGATTTTGGGGGCGTTCTCAAAACACCTTTTTTCAAAATTTGAAAATTTTATTTAAAAAAAATTTTAAATATACCATTTTTTCTTTCTGAATTCATTAAGAACACCTTGGAGAAGAAAAATGTGAAATATGGCGGATATCCGTCGAGTCACTTTTCGGGAATCACGGGGGGAAATGTTGGTTTTATCAATAATTTAATGTTGGTTTTATCAATAATTTAGATTAATAAAATCTTATAAATTTCATTTTTGTGCAAATTAACGGTTTTTTGGTGTCGTGGCATTCTATTATATAAATTTAAGTCTGTCATGAAATCTTACAGATCTAGGACGTCTTAAACCCACATTGGCTGGGGGTCAAAAATGACCCCAGCGGAAAATTTGAAGTTTAGAGCTAAACTTTTGTGCTATAAACAAGTATAAAACGGTTTTTGTGTTATTTACCCCAACTATTATTTCGTATTATTATATTATCTTCAAAAAAATCGTTAACCCTTCTTGGTAGGGGGTCAAAAATGACCCATTCAATAAAAAATATATATTTTGTTGATATAAAAAAATTCAAGCACTATGCCTAAAAGTTTTTGTCGGGGTCATTTTTGACCCCTGGCCAATGTGGGTTAAAGATATCTTAAATATGAGAGATTTAAGGACGGATATAAAGTTATCTAATATATTGCCACAAATTAATTTTATATGAAAAAATATATACTTTTTATTGAATGGGTAATTTTTGACCCCCTCCCAAGTTGGGTTAACGATTTTTTTAAAGATAATATATTAATACGAAATAATAGTTGGGGTAAAAAACATAAAAGCCGTTTTATACTTGTTTATAGCACAAAATTTAAGCTCTAAACTTCAAATTTTCCGCGGGGGTCATTTTTGACCCCCAGCCAATGTGGGTTTAAAACGTCCTAGATCTGTAAGATTTTATGACAGACTTAAAGTTAGATAATAGAATGCCACGACACCAAAAAACCGTTAATTTGCACAAAAATTAAGTTTATAAGATTTTATTAATCCAAATTATTGATAAAACCAACATTTCCTTGAAATCCGCTGATATCCCCCCGCGATTCCCGAAAAGTGGCTCGACGGATATCCGCCATATTTCACATTTTTCTTCTCCAAGGTGTTCTTAATGAATTCAGAAAGAAAAAATGGTATATTTAAATTTTTTTTTTAATAAAATTTTCAAATTTTGAAAAAAGGTGTTTTAAGAAGGCGTACGGACATAGCGCCCAAGTGCATATCGCCCAATTTAAAAAAGTCATTCCACCCAAAAAAAATGTGTGTTAGTTGTTGTTGCAAAATTTTTTGGACGATATGGCCATTATTTTTGGGTATTTTAACAATTTTCTTTAAATTTATATAAATTATCAAAAATGTCATATTACCCAAATGTTAAAATTTTATATTTATAAAATGTCATAGCACCCAAAAAAATAATCATAAAACTCACCAAAATTGTTTTTTTTAGCACAATAAGTTTTTATGCGTAGACGGCCTTCGGCCGGGCTTAGGGATTACAAAATCCATGCATTAAACCCACCTTCTCCGCAAAGTAAAGTTTTCTAGGGTAGCAGTCCTTTACGCTACTAAATTTGTTATGCCTCAAAAAGGCCTGATAACCAAAATAGCTTTGGTTTGCAGAGAGGGTGGGTTTAATGCATGGAGTATGTAATCCCTAAGCCCGGCCAAAGGCCGGCTACGCAGAAAACCTTTATTACAATAAAACAAATCATAGAAGTCGTAATTTCGACATTTCGCCCAAAAAAAATATTTTGGATTTTTTGACAGTTTTGTTTTGGGAGAAATAACATTTTTAGACCTATCATTTTGGGCTATATGTCGCAGCGTGGGCGATATGTCATTTACGGTTTTGGGCGATAAGACCTTGGGCGCTATGTCCGTACGCCTTTTAAGAAGGCCTCCAAAATCATGCCATTTTTTTGGTATCAAGTTTGAACGGGTTAATGATACCGTAAAATCTTTAAATTTCATAATTAAGTTTTTACGATCAAATATTATACAAAAATATTTTTTTTAATTATTTTATAAAAAAACTTAAAATATTTTTTTTTTTTTTTAAAAAGTCCTTTTTTGCAAAAACCCCAATTTTGAGGCTCAAAGTGGAGACAGAAGATAAACTCCGATCGGAGTGATATTTTGCATGTGAGTTACCCTTAGGGGACCGACACTTTTGGCGGGTATTAGAATTTGATCAGAGAAAAAAGCCCAAAAACGAGCCACCCTAGTACTTACTTAACAGACAAATTATTAAAAACTAGCGGAGTACCCGGCGTTGCCCGAGGAATAAAAATTCGAAATTTTAATCAATAATTATGAAATTTGTGTTATTTTTTTTTGTTCTAATAACAATATTTTTTTATAAAAAGGAAACTAAAAAAAAATTTAAAAAATCTATTTTTATTGAACAAAATTGAAACATTGAAGAAAATTGTTTTCCCCAAAATCGAATATTAAAAATTTTATTAATCTTTGTAAAGGAATCAAAGTATTTTGATTTGGATTGGATATTTTATTTTAATAAAAATTTATTTCCACGGTTAATATTTTTCAGAACAGAAAATATTTTTATTATTTTGAACATAAGTAGTTCATAGTGAAAAAAGTCTCATAATTTTTCAAAAGGGAAAGTCTCAAATCCTTAAAATATTTCTATTATCAAAGAAAAATTTAACACGGAATGTATTAAACTGAGATTTGTCAAGTTGACCCCACTGTTTTTGTTAACTTGAACCTACGTATGTGGATCATTCTCCCATCAGACCTTTAAGTTATCAGGAAGGGGAAAGTAAAAAAACAAAATATTGTTATGTATTCATATCTGAATTATTTTGATTTAGTGCCTTTTAATTAAAACCACTATAATATTTAGTTGTCCAAACCTAATGGTTCTTTTTGGTCTATAGATCTTATGGTCTATAGGTCTTATGTATTTTTAGCCAAATCTGACAAAATTAACCTGTGCCTTTGGTGGTTAAATTTTTGGCCCAAAAAAAAAAAATTTGCCATACAAACAAAAATGTTTTTTTTCAACTTGTTAATTTATTTATTTTTTTTAATAACGCTTTACTTGATTAAGCTTAATAATGACTAAAAATTTCATTTTGGAGGGATAACCCCTTCCGCTTCAAAATTTGCTTCGAAAAAAAAATGTAGGTTGTTGGATTCCTACTCTAAGAAATTTTAATTTTTTTTTTTCTTAATTTTGACTTGAAAGGATTTTAGCTGAGATGTATTCACATAAAAATATTATTCTTATCTGTGGCATCTTTATCGTGTTCTTAAATGTATAAAAAAATCATATAAAATGCGTTTTCACTTTTTTCAAATTTTATGTATTGTCAAAAAAAAATATATTTTGTAGATTGCCTGGCAAATTATCGTTCGTTTTGGTGTAAAAGCTATATGTTAAAATTTTTAGCCAAATCGGACAATTTTAACCCGTGCCTCTGTGTGGTTTAAATTTTTTGTGAAAATAAAAAAAAATAAATTTAGGGTTAAATTTTTACACTTCAGCGGTACATGTTAAAATTGTCCGATTTGGCTAAAAACTTAAATATAGAGTTCTTAGGCAAAAAGCAAATTGCCCAGCATTTGATGAAATTCGACAAAAGCCATTTTTTGTGAAAATAAAATGTGAGAAAGGTTAAAAGAGAATTTTTTGCTATATTTTAGAACGTGATACAGACGTTACAGAAAGAAATAAGATTTTGTGTTGATATGTATCATTAAGAGCAACATCTCAAAGAAAAATTCTTTCACAGAAAAAAATATCGCAAAATCAAAAGTAACCAAACAAATTGTTAACAACTAAATACTAGTTCAACAACGTTTTTAATTGTATCAACAATGTATATTGTTAATGTGACAAAAATTCATTTTTATTTTATTAATAACACAGACACTTTATAAACTCATTTAATCAAGCAAACATTTAAGTGACGATAGCACGGTGGTAGTGTGCCTGACTCGAATCATGAAGGTTGCGGGTTCGCTGCCAGTTAGCGGAACACTTGTTTTTTTTTTTTTTTAATTTGCGATTATTTTTTTGTTTTTCTATTTAAAATTTTTTAAACATGTGTGAGTGAAGCCACATTATAATTTATTTTTAAATATAATGCCACATTTTTTATTATTGTAAAAACAGCAAAGAGTACACACTGATTTTACAGACACTTTAAGAACACATTTAGGCAACTATAAATATATATGAGAAATAGCACGGTGGTAGTGTGCTAGACTTGTAGCACGAAAGTTCCGGGTTCTATGCCAGGTGCCGGCGGATAATTTTTTTTTTTTAGGTATTTTTTTTTTCTTATTTTATATTTTTTTATCATTCTTTTTTTAGTGTTTTTTTAAATATGCTGTTTAGTCATGGATAAATGTATATGAGGATAGCACGGTGGTAGTGTACTAGACGCGTAGCATTAACGTTGCGGGTTCGATGCTAGTTGTCGGTGAATGATTTTTTTTTTTATATATTTATTTTTACTTTTAGTTTATTTATTTCTATTTTTAGATTATTCTATTTTTAGATTTATTTTTTTAAAAAAGTTACAAAAGTCATTGTTGTATTGACAATATCCAATGTAGGCTCAGTTTCAATTAAATGTTTAATTGTATTAACAATAAAATTAATTGAATTGACAACTTTTTTTTTTCTGTGTTCGAGTCAAAAGTTTTGACTCAAAACTAAATTAATTTTTTTTTAATTTTTTGGAGTATGACTGCAACGGCCCTAAATTTTTTTTCGGAGTCAATTTTGAAACGTTTATTCCACGAAAATTAAAGTAAAGTAAAATAATAATTAAAAAAAAATCGAATAAATATGTTGTTTGGTTTGTATGGAAAAACGGTCTAGTTTTGTCCGATTTGGCTAAAAATTTAAACATAAAGTTTTTAGACCAAAACGAACCATAATTTGCCCGGCGATCGACAAAATTCGAAAAAAGTCATTGTTCGGGCCACCCTAATATACATAAATGGAATATCGGTAGTCAAAATTGAATTCGATCGACATAACTGGTTTTAAACTGAAAACTTTTTTATTCAACGTTTGGCTGTAAAAACATCAATTTACAGTTAATTCTAAATCTTCTTCCAAAAAGTTGTCCCTAACATCCGGTTTTTTTAAATGTTCAAGACGTAAATGAATTCTTTCGAATAGTGTTTTTTATTTTAAATTTGAAATATCGAACCGTGAGTTTTATAGTATATGAGGTACAGATCCCCGAACAGTGATAAAACTGAATGCCCAAGGCATGTTAATGAACTAATTTAAAAAACTGAAAAGGCTAAGCTTTCCAATGGTGCCATTCACATTAAAATCAGACTTATTGTGTCTTTTTAAAAGCGGAAAAACTGATTTTTTTTTCATATTTTGGCATTTTCAAAAGTCCCTCTTAACCGATATCAAAACATTCTATAGCCTATAATATTAGTTGGAATGAAAGCTTTATTATGGCTTTTATCTCATCAAAATCGGTTCAGTAGTTTCTTCAAACACCGGTGACAAAGAAAATTTTCGCGAAAAGTGCGTTTTATAATATAGTATAGATATAGATGAGGTACAGATCCCCGAACAGTGATAAAACTGAATGCCCAAGGCGTGTTAATGAACTAATTTAAAAAACTGAAAAGGCTAAATTGTTTGTTAAAAAAAGAGCTTTCCAATGGTGCCATTCACATTAAAATCAGACTTATTGTGTCTTTTTAAAAGCGGAAAAACTGATTTTTTTTTTCATATTTTGGCATTTTCAAAAGTCCCTCTTAACCGATATCAAAACATTCTATAGCCTATAATCTTAGTTGGAATGAAAGCTTTATTATGGCTTTTATCTCATCAAAATCGGTTCAGTAGTTTCTTCAAACACCGGTGACAAAGAAAATTTTCGCGAAAAGTGCGTTTTATAATATAGTATAGATATAGATAAACTACTGTGCAACGTTGCGTATGATTGTTATTGCAAGGCAATTACAAAATTAAGCATACGCCACGTATAAAGTAATAATTATTGTTATTATAATAAAAGTTCACTTGCTTCAATTGCGTGTAAAAAAAATCTAGCGCTGAATTAAAAAAAAACCTTGAGGGGTTTGTTATGAAAAATTGCAACTTTCATTTGCATTTGGTTTCATCCTATTAGGATTTTAGTTGTGCACTATGTTATTTTTGTTTAAGAAATAAAAATTAAACTTTCTTCTATAAACATTTTTTTACATAAACATTTTTTTTTTGTAAAGTTTTTTGTGTTAAAAAAAATTTTGTGTGACACAAATACTTCATTTTGATTGTGCCAACCTAATTTCTGTTGTCACCACCACATTGCCGTTGTCATAAACGAATTGGGGTTGGGACAACTACATGACTGATTACGACAACCTTATAAATGATGTTGAAATATATACGGTTGTAGCAAATGAATTTGAGATGTGTGTGAGTGGTCTCCTAGAGAAATATTTCGAGGTGTTACAAGCGCAATGAACACTGTTGGAGTTAATACCAAAAAAGAAAGATGAAATGTAAAGAAAATGCACATAATAATAGTAACATAGATATTCTTGAGTTAAAAAAAATGATAGCCAACATTTTGGAAAGTCTTACAATACACAAAAATGTACAATATATTTGTTATATGGTTACAATCAGAGTTTCTCCAAAGACATTTAGAACAGACTCCATATGAAATTCGAAAATTTCTATTCTATTTTAAAAATCAATTTTAAGGGCGGATTACCCAATGAAAAGTTAGCTGCTAACGGCCGATTTAACGGAGCCTTATGTCAAAATTTGTATGAAAAAGTTAAATTTTCAAAATTTAAATTTAAAATTCAATGAAGATGAGTTGAAATTTAGAAAGGTTAAATTAAAAATTTTAAGAATATTAACTAAAAATTTTGGGTAGATTTGTTTCGGCTCGAGGTCGTTTTTCTTCACTAATTACACTTTGATATTACCTAAAATAACTTTCAAGAAAACTTTTTTCCTGCTTCAAACTTATTTATGTTGGTAATTTTTTGCACGACTTACAAGGAGGTATTTCAGAGAGCACCCGCCGATTGTCCTGAAACTTGGGAATGAGTGGAGAAAAATAATAGTTACATGTTTTTTTAGCTGCCCAATCTTAAATTTAACAAGTAGAAAAGTTAAATTCGACTTTGCCGAATCTATGAATACCCTCCACAATGCCTTTTTTTAAAGGATAGTACATTTTAACGCGAAAAAAATTAACATTTTTGATTAGAAATATTTTATTTTGAGTAAAAAATTATTTTTTTGTCACTTAAAAGAAAAATTACTAATTTTTTTTTTTGAGTGTAAAACTTTTTTCAAGTGTAATGTTTTTTTTTTTACTGTAAAAATATTTCTGAGTGAATGCAAGTACGTATGTACACAAAATGTTGACATTTTTGTAAAGAAACTAAATTTTTTTTTTAAGTGTAAAATTTTTTTTGAGTGTAAAATTTTTTTCGAGTGTAAAATTTTTTTCGAATGTAAAATTTTTTCAAGTGTAATTTTTAAGTTACCAATGCTTTTAAAACTAAACAAGTTTAAAAAACATTGCTTTAAAACTAACAAGTTTGAAAAGCATTACTTAGTTACCACCAATGGTTTTCAAACTTGTTTACCACGTGGCATTTAAGATGAACAAAATCTGAAATTCAAGGTTTTGCTTATAACTTTTAAACCACTTGACCGATTGAGCTGAAATTCAATACCAAATAGACCTGAGGAACGGCAAAGATACATGCCACGTTTCAGCAGTCTCATTATTGTTTTTCGAAAGTTATCGTGTTTTTTATCTCGTAAATTTGCGAAAACCCCTTGCCGAAATTTACTCTTTTGCTCATAATTTTTGAACCACTTGACCGATTTGGCTGGATTGCAATACCAACCGGACCAGGTAAATAACCAACATATATGCCAAACTTCAGTAGCCTCTGTGAAGTCTTTCAAAAGTTAGCGTGTTTTCTACGGACGGACAGACAGACGGACGGACGGACGGACATCGCTAGATCGACTTAAAATAGATCGAGGATCATGAATATATATACTTTATGTGGTTCTAGACCAATATTTCGATGTGTTACAAACGGAATGACAAACTTATATATACCCTCTATCACTAGAGTGGAGGGTATAAAAATGGATTGCTACCTTATGAAAAATCATAGTACTTCGGGAAAATCTGAATAAAATCCGAATTAGAAAAATTCTAAGAATCAGAGAATGAGTTTTTGTATAACAAAAGCCTCAGATTCTGAGAAATTTTTTCTATAGAAAAAGTTGCAGATTCTAAGAATTTTTTTCTGTAGAAAGTCTCAGATTATGCGAAATTTTTTCTACAGAAAAATTCTCAGGTTCTGAGACAGTTTTTTTATGAAAACAAATCTCATATTCTGAGACAGTTATTCTTAAGAAAAAGTCTCAGATTCTGAGACAGTTTTTCTATAGAAAAAGTTTCAGATTCTGAGACTTTTTTCTAGAAAAAGTCTCAGATTCTAAAACAGTTTTTCTATAAAAAAAGTCTCAGATTCTGAGACAGACACTTTTTCTATAGAAAGTCAAAGATTCTGAGACACTTTTTTCTATAGAAAAAGTCACAGATTCTGAGACAATTTTTCCATAGAAAAAGTCACAGATTCTGAAAATGTTTCAGATCCCGACACAGTTTTTATATAGAAAATCTGAGGCTTTTCTATAGAAAAACTGTGTCAGAATCTGAGACTTCCTAGTTTTGACAACCACTATTTGCTGCAACCGCTACTCGGTAGCAGCAACCGTAAACGAGGTTACGACAACCGTATTGCGTTTGTGGCAACCTCATTCCAACCGACTTTTTATGTGAGTGAAAAACATATCCAAATTTCATGAAGATCGGAGGGTGACCCCAGGGAGACTTCCTTTGTTAGTTGAGCCATGAAATGTCATTTGGGTAACTCTGACTAAAAACATATATTCTGGTTAAAAAAATGCTGGTTATATTGCATGCCTGCATAATAGAAAACACTCAAAGGAAAAACTCTGTTAGAAAATCTGCAAAACTACTGTCACTTAAAATTAAAAAAGAAAATAGATTTGGCCAAATTAGAGTTTGCAAAACGATTAAAATCGTAATCGCGATTAATCGCACCAATTAATCGTAATCGACAAAAAAATCATGCGATTACGATTAATATTTTTCTATGAAATACACTGTTTATACCCTACACCACACTGTGGTACAGGGTATAATGAGTTTGTGCTGATGTTTGTAACTACCCGAAATATTGGTCCTAGACCCACTTTTAAGTATACCGATCGACTTAGAATCACTTTTTGAGTCGATTTAGCGATGTCCGTCCGTCCGTCCGTTCGTCCGTCTGTCTGTCCATGTAAACGGTGTAAACACGATACAGGTCGCAATTCTCGATCAATTGACTTGAAATTTAAAACTTAAGCCTCTTTTGGCCCAAGGACGAAGCCTATTGAAATTGGAAAAAATCGGTCCATATTTAGACCTAGCCCCCATACAAAGGTCCTCTTTAGTTTTGGCTCAAATGACTCTAATAGTCGCATTTTAATAGGTATCTTTTCAAAATTTGGCAGGAATTAATGTTTTGTACACACAAATCACCATTCCGAATTTTAAAGAAATCGAACCAGTTCTTCTAGTAGCCCCCATACAAACCACCTTCCCGATTTTCACATAAATCTCTCAATTTTCATGAAAATAGTAAATATTTAATTAAAATTCTGTTTGTGTATGTTAAACGCGTACTTTAATAACCTTATCAAATCTAATTATCATCGGACCATTTTGGACTTAGGTCCCATGTGGAAATTTCGCCCGATATTCAGTTGAAGCGATTTATTGTCAACAAAAAGAAGCCTATTCCACTCAAATTTGATTAGTGATTGCTTTTTACACTTATTAAAGATTTGACAAAATATAGATCTAATCAGTCCACGTTTGAACTTGGGACCCATGGTCCGGGAAACTCTGGTGTAGGGTATTATATGGTCGGTCTTGACCGACTATAATTTTCTTACTTGTTTTATAACGAATTTAAATCAGTTCCAAAATTTTTTTAAACCCATTTTGAAGTTTCTATTTAAAATTATTTTTCAAAAAAACTAAATTACTCTAAAAAACCATTAATTTCGGAAAAATTTCAAACAAAAATCATTGATGCTGGAATGTTTAGTAGAATCGTTTGCAGGATTATATGATGCGGTCTGGTACCGATTATTTGGAATGGAAAATTTTAATGGGTTGGCCCATGATTCATTTAACTTGTTTGCGATTTTTCTTTCCTTTTCTCGTAAAAGTCATTCAAATTTAAAGGAAAAATTAAGTTCTGATATGAGTAAGTTTTAAAGATGTTTGTTTTTAAAATATAATCAAAAGGCTTTGGTCGGATTGGTCGAACAATTTGGATATGAAGTTTAAAAAAAAACGTAATTTTTTCATACTTTGACCTTGTAAACTTTTTTAATAAATTTCCTCGCAATTAGCTCCTTCACTGGCCATTGGCAGGTATTCCGACACAACCGCACAGAAATTTTGATGAACTGGAAGCAGCTTTTGGAAAGGAATCACAAACCAAAGAGCGAATCCAAACCAGTCACAGTTTAGAGTACTCTTTAGTAGCACAGATAAAGAGCTATTAAGACGCAGTAAAATCATGTGTCTTTTCAGTGCTGATTGAAGCACTCTTTGTAGAGTTTATTTAAGCGCAATAAAGATGTAAGAAAATCCAGTATTTTTCTCCAAAAATTTTTTTTGATGTTAAAGATGTCAAAAATTAAAGTATGTGTAAAATTTCTTTGTTTAATAAACAAAGAATTTTAATTATAAGTTTTAAAAAAATGTCTTAACAACAAATTCTCAAGGGCGCTCGAGCGTTCTTTCAATGAGCAATGATATACTGAAAAAGAGACTGTGGTTCCAAAATCTCGAATTATTTTTACTAGGAAAGTTCGAAAGTTTCTAATTTTATTTCTTAAAAATAATAATTTTTGTATTTTCGTACTTTCTAAAATGTAAATTTAAAAAAAAATTTTTAAAGCTATTGCAACTCAAATTATTTAAAAAATTCGATTAATCGTAATCGCGATTAACGGCAATTTTTTTAATCGTAATCGCGATTATGAAATATCTCGATTATTTGCAAACTCTAGGCCAAATCCATAAATACGCTACACAATAGGGTGGATACAATTTTCCTTTTTTCGAATTTCAAAATCGTCTGGATCGGAAAAAGTTGGGGACGGAAAAGTTGCCTTTTAGGGTTAATAATACCATACCAAAAATATTGGACCTACAGGTCAATGTCTGTGGGTTCCTTTTTAGAATGGGAAAATCGGAAAGTTCTGAACAAAAAAAAAATGGTTTCACTTGGTTCGAAACTTTCCGATGTTGAAGTCAAAAAAAGCAGAGACTTTTCAGTCAAAAGTATTTCCAAACCGCATCTGCTGAAATCAGAAAAAATTCCATTTAACTTTATTTAATTTTGCTAAGACGTCAGGCGTTTAATTTTGAGTGTATGTCCGTATTTACATAAACATACACGTATGAATACAGATACCAATACAATGGTATGCTGTGCTACACGCATACATGATGTTTTCCACAAGTTCATATTAGGTGTGTTCCAGAACTTACCGGGTAAAGTTCGGTAAAATGAGAGCAAATCAAAAAACCTCTCACGATACCACAAAAATACACAAAAGTACGGGAACGCTAAAAACCACATTTCAAGCCCAAAATAATAGAAAATGTAAACAAACCAATAACGCAAAAATATTTTCGTAAGAAAAATTACTTTAAACAAGAAAACAAATTGTAAAAGTTTATTTTAATAACAAATTATCTTCTTTTGTATTGAAATAACACATTTCCTTGGTTTAGTTCTTTATTTTATTTAAATTTCCAATTTAGCTTCACAAAAAAAATCAGCTGTTTTTTCAACATCTGACTGTTACCATTTTACCCGAAAAAAAGTGCGGGTAAGTTCGGTAAAATGAGAAACTAATTTATTCTCTCAAAAACTCTCTCATTTACCCAATTTTTGCGTACGGGAACGCTTTTCGGGCTGGTTTGGGTACCCGCGGGCAAACGCGGTAACGTTGTGGAACAGACCTATTGTTTGTATTTTCATATCCTTATTAACATTAGGGTGACAGTTTTTTAAAAATGCATTTTATATGCAAATGCAATTTTGAAGTGCATTTTGCAAAGCTTTTACCCCATTTTGGGGTAAAAAATATGTTGCTACAAAAAATGTTACACAAATTTTAATTTTTTTTTTGGGTTTTTCAAAAAATGCAAACAGTAAATAAATCCGAGTGTTTTTTTTGGATATTTTCTGTTTGATGAATGAAATCTGTAAATGGCTCCATAGAGAATGTGTGTGCAAAATATAACAAAAATCGGAAGACCCCCGTTCAAAAAATTACTAAAATCACCAAATATCTGGTGAAATGGATGATTTTCTTATACTCAAAATATCAAAAAAAAATCGTGTGTTCTCAAAAAAAATTGGCAAAAATTTTGTAATTGTTTTTTTCTAAAATCACCACAACGTTAAAAATGTACGAAAAACGTTTTGGGTTCGGAACTTGGAAAATTTGCAAATATATTTTTCGGGAATTGAAAAATTTATTTTTGTTAAAAATTAAAAAAATTAAATAACTGCCACCTTAATTTGCCTCTTTTATGGTAAGCGTTTGTTGTAAAAACTCTTAAATGTCGGTTTATTCTGTTGAACTTCCTCTTTTTTATCCTTTTATTTTTCAAGAACATAAATGCAGAAAAAAAGTACAACTTTTTTTGTCATTACTGTCGTTTTAAAAGAAATTGCTGTTCTTTTTGACTGAGTATGTGTGTGAGTGTGTGTATGGAATGAATTTGAAAATATTGTGTAAATCGGTTTTTGTTAAAGGATTTTTCCTTGTTTTGTTATTCAACTGACTCCATAAACGGAAATCAATTGTTATGCTGTGAAACAGACACAAAGTACTCGGCATGATTTATGGCGTAAACATAACGGAAATTACTGTTTTTATTGTTGAAAATTGCAATTCAAAAATTTGTGTTAATATTCCATAAAAGGGAAATTTAAAATGATTTAATGTGATATGTATCGTCAATTGAAAATATAACATAAGTTTTTGAGATATGAAGAGACTCCTGTTAGATGGTTTAATGTTTTTTTATTAAGAAAAACATTTATTTATAGAAAATTCTGATTAATTTTTATTAAAAAGTTTAATGTTGTATTTATTCGACCTTTAAATTTGTAATGTAAATGAAATAATTGAGCTCGAGTACAGTTGTTTTAAATAATTTTTATTTTCATTTCTCCGATATTTCGAAATTCATCAGATTTCATCCTCAGGGATGAAAACTATAGAGGGTCCCTGAGGATGAAATTCAATGAATTTCGAAATATCGGAGAAATAAAATAAAAATTATTTAAAACAACACTCAAAATAATTATTCTGTTAAATACTCTGTAAAATGACTGTAATCTCAATTCGACAGATATTTGACAAAATTATCTGTCGGAATACAGATTTAAAAAAAAAATACTTTGTATTTTCTTGTGACCGAAAAACAAAATTTTGTAAAATTGGAGTTACTCGTTAAAAACTCGTAATTTTCACAAAAATAAGAAAGTAAATTTACAATTTGGAAGCATTAAAGCGGGCAAATTTAACAAAATTTTAATTAATTTAATTCCCTGCTTCAAAAACATTAGTTTTAATTAATGGTTTTGAAGTAGAGAAGTTTTACTCAAAAAAGGGATTTAACTAAAACTGTAAATTTACAGAGTTTTTTTTTTGTAAAATTTTGAACTCATAAAAAGCATTTAACTAAAAATTTGTAAATTTACAGAGTTTTTTTTGGTAAAATTCTTTTAGGTTTTATCAGTTTTTTTATCGAAATCATTTTACAGAGTTTTCTTCGTTAAATAACAAAAAATCTTGCTGGTTGGAAATCTATTGTATTTTCTGCTGGCTCAGCAGAGTATCTCTGTAATTTAACAGAGTGATTATTTTGAGTGAACAGACCTCGTGCTCAATTATTTTATTTGCATTTTATTAAAAAGTTAAAATTGTTTTATTCAACCTTTAAAATATTACATTTTGAGTAGAAGTCATTATTTCCTTTACTAATTAAAACTACACTCAAAAAATTATGTCATTAACTGTTTGTAGTTTATTTAAAAAGTTTTACGTTTTGTCGTTTTTAAAAGAAAAATGCCTGCGAATTTTGTACTCTTGCCCAAAACATTAAATCATGATAATGTTTTGCGGAAGATTTGGGTGTACTTGCCAAAGCAAAGTTTTTATATAAAACATAATGTTAGATTACTTTGCTATTCCATGCAAAACGAATTGAAATATCAGTCGAGGACCCCATTAAAAACCAAAATAGCTGTACATTTCGTAAGTGAGTCCAAAAATAAGTGTAAAAAAGTGTTTTTTCATTTTGGAGAGTATAAAAGATTCGACACCAAAGAATATAACACTCTCACTTGTTTTATGTACATTTGATAAACAAATGGAAGATTTGTATGCGAAAACTTAGACTTGGTGAAAAAGTAGTTTTGGTAAAAAAAATATTTTTTTTTTCACGAAAAACAAAATTATGTTAAAAAAAATTAATGAACCCAATATTTTTGGTGAAAAAAAATTTTGATGAAAAAGAGTTTTTGATGAAAAAGAGTTTTTGATGAATTTTTATGTAAAAAAAATTTTTGGTGAGAAAAAAATTGATAATAAAAAATTTGATAAAAAAATTTGATGAAAAAAATTTATGAAAAAAAAATTGATGAAAAAAAAGTTTGATGAAAAAAAATTGATGAAAAAAAAATTTATGAAAAAAAAAATGATGAAAAAAAAATTGATGAAAAAAAAGTTTGATGAAAAAAAAAAATTGATGAAAAAAAAAAATTATGGAAAAAAAAAATTTGATGGAAAAACAAGTAAAAAAGTTAAATTCGGCCTTGACGGATGTAGTGATACCCTCCACAATTTCAAAAGGTTATTGCAAAAAACTTTATTTAAAAGGAAATTACTTTTGAAAAAAAAAAAATTTTTTTAAAAAAATATTCCGCGAAAAAAAATTGTGGTAAAAAAATCCGCGATTTTTTTCTTTTTTTGTCAAAAGATATGTTCGTACTTGTTTAAATACCATTTGGTGTTAAATTATGTTCACATATGTCAACCAGAAGCCGAATTAAAGCATTTTGTATTTTTAGGTTATGTTGAATGTACTGAAATTTTTGAGGTGTGCTTACATTTTCGTTCATAACTTTTGAACCGCTTAACCGATATCGCTCAAATGCAATACCAAACTTTTCGATAAATACTTTAAGTTTCAGTCCTCTCTGTGCAATATTTTGTCCGTGACAGCATTTTCCACAGACAGACAGACGCTAGAATGTCTAAAAATCGATCGGGCATCATGAATATATATGGGGCATTCCATGTGAAATCGGACACTTTGAAAAACTTTTTTTTTAGATTTTCCCAATTTGTTTACAGTTTTTAGTACCCTTCGAAAACTCCTTCGTGGTAAATTTTCAGATTTTTTTGATGACCCGTTCAAAAGATATCAAATTTTTAAAAATTGGTAGTTTGTTCCTTTACTCAAACTTCTTTTAATCATAACTTCTTCAATAATGGTCCAAATTTCAATTTTTTTTTTCAAAATTTTTGTTTTTTTACGTACTTTCTAAAAAAAATCCTAAAAAATTCTTAAAAGCGCTCTAGTATGCGTTTTTAAGTTTTAAAATTTAAATCTCATTTTTGAAAATGTTTGTACTCTTCGATTTTTTTGAAATTTTTTTGTGTAAAACTTCTATCAATTCTACAAATTTTTTGCCCAGGAAGATCGTGGGATAACAATTATTACTATTTTTTTAAATTTTTTGAAAAAATTTTATTGTAATTTTTCAATCTTAAAATCATTTCTACTGCTCCAATGGTGCGTCATAGAGGGGTCGTTTATAAGACCGACCCCCATTAATTTTTACGTCTTAACATTTCTTTGGAACAAACTAATACCCTATCTCCAATTTCTAAGGGGGCTCCCACACAAAACGACATTTTTTAAAATTTGTTCCAACCGCTCTAACTGCCCTAATAGTGCTCTTAGAGCAATAAAATGTATGACCGACCCACAATATTGTTTTAGTCCAAACATTTTCTCTGACCACACCTACCCTCTATCTTTAACTGTTAAGGCGGTCCCCATACAATTTTTTTTATTTTTTGTAAATTTGTTTTATTTAATCAGCTTCTACCGGTCCAATGGTGCGTCCGAGAGGGGTCATTAGTGAGACCGACCCCCATTTATTTTTACCGTACAACATTTTTTCAAAACATACCTACGCCCTATCTCCACTTCCTAAGTAGGCTCCCATACAAAATTACATTTTTATAAAATTTGCTCCAACTGTTATTATTATGGGAGCCTGCTTAGGGAGTGGAGATAGGGCCTAGGTATATTTTGAGAAAATGTTGTAGGGTAAAAATAAATGGGGGTCGGTCTCACTAATGACCCCTCCCAGACACACCATTGGACCGGTAGAAGCTGATTAAATAAAACAAGTTTACAAAAAATAAAAAAAATTGTATGGGGACCGCCTTAACAGTTAAAGATAAGGGGTAGGTGTGTTCAGAGAAAATGTTTGGACTAAAAAAATATTGTGGGTCGGTCATACATTTTGTTGCTCTAAGGGCACTATTAGGGCTGTTAGAGCGGTTGGAACAAATTTTAAAAAATGTCGTTTTGTGTGGGAGCCCCCTTAGAAATTGGAGATAGGGTATTAGTTTGTTCCAAAGAAATGTTAAGACGTAAAAATTAATGGGGGTCGGTCTTATAAAGGACCCCTCAATGACGCACCATTGGAGCAGTAGAAATGATTTTAAGATTGGAAAATTACAATAAAATTTTTTCAAAAAATTTTAAAAAATAGTAATAATCATTATCCCACGATCTTCCTGGACAAAAAATTTGTAGAATTGATAGAAGTTTTACACAAAAAAATTTCAAAAAAATCGAAGAGTACAAACATTTTCAAAAATGAGATTTAAATTTTTAAAACTTAAAAATTGCACACTAGAGCGCTTTTAAGAATTTTTTAGGATTTTTTTTAGAAAGTACGTAAAAAAAACAAAAATTTTGAAAAAAAAAATTGAAATTTGGACCATTATTGAAGAAGTTATGATTAAAAGAAATTTGAGTAAAGGAACAAACTACCAATTTTTAAAAATTCGATATCTTTTGAACGGGTCATCAAAAAAATCTGAAAATTTACAACGAAGGAGTTTTCGAAGGGTACTAAAAACTGTGAACAAATTGGGAAAATCTAAAAAAAAAGTTTTTCAAAGTGTCCGATTTCACATGGAATGCCCCATATACTTTATGGGGTCCCAGATCGATATTTCGATGAGTTACAAACGGAATGACAAACTTATATATACCCTCTATCACTAAGTGGAGGGTATAAAAATTAATAAAAAATTGATAAAAAAAATTTTATCAAAAAAAAAAATTGATGAAAAAAAAAGTTTGGTGAAAAAAAAAATTGATGAAAAATTTTATGGGAAAAAAAAATGATGAAAAAAAAAAACATTTGATGAAAAAATCAATGAAAAAAAACAAAATTGATTAAAAAAAAAAATTTGATAAAAAGAATTGATAAAAAAAACTATGAAAAAAAAAGTTTGATGAAAAAAAAAAATTATGAAAAAAAATGGATGAAAAAAAAATTTGATGAAAAAAAAAAAATATTGACAAAAAAAAAATTTGATGAAAAAAAAAATTTTTTTTTGTTAAAAAATAATTATGTTACTTTTTATTCACCAGATGGTGAAAAACGGTTTTATTCACCACGAGGTGAATTATTATCGAAGTTACAAACCCAAGTTATTAAAATTTTTTGGTTTCAAGAAAATGAAAATAGTAATTCTTGTTTTCTTTTTCGTTAATTGTTAGCTTATAAAGTCAAACTGAGGTGGCGTCCTGCAGCTTTTTTAAAATTAGACACCAGGCTAAAAACATTATCATGTTAAAATAGTTTCAAATTCGAGCACAGTGTAATTTTTAAATGCATATCTTTTAAATTTCAAGTGCATATTTTGGATTTTTAAATGCATTTTTTAGTCACATATTTTCGATTTTTAGATGCATGAAAGTACTTGCCTCGTGAAAGTGTATTTTTTCTACCATCTATACTACAATCACGTAAATTAAATTTCAGTGACGGTACACGTGACTCAACAACAACATTTTAAACGAACATTTTCATTAATTTCAATTTAAGGTTGCAATTTTCCTTCACTTACCTACTGGTATTGCACATTCAATCAATAAATACTTTCATTAATTTCATGAAAAACTTCATAAAACATTTTAAACAAGTTCTACGAATAATATAATAGCTTTTATGTAGGAAAATAAGTTTAAGATTTTTTATGTAGGGAGAATTTTTCCTATAAATAATGTTTTGCTTGAAAAAACGTTTATGCTCTTAAGATCAGCAGTTTGGGGCTCCTGCAAGGTAGGGGCCCTAGTCACGTGCCCGTGTGCCTCAATAGTTAAAACGGTACTCACTACTAATTATAATCGAGTGTAGTGTACTTAATCTATCACTATTATCAGATTTAGTTAATCAACCTTTTGCTAATTAAACGAATAATAAAAAGCTTTTGTAGTGATAAAATAAAAAGCTCTTTTGAAAACACAAATCTCTAGAGAATAGAATGAAAAATAACAAAAAAAAATGTGTAAGCTCAGCCAAGTGTATCTTTAGAAATTGAAAACAGTAATCAACAGTTGTTTGCAGACAAAACATCATTTATTTCGATCCATTTCATTTGGTAGCAAAGTTCAACAGAAAGGGTGAGGTACTTACTTTAATATCTTTGCTAATAAAAAGTAGTTGAACTAAACGAATTTCTCAATAAAACTTTTTACAATTTATTTGACAGTTTAATTTGCAACAATATGAGCTCCTCTGCAGTAAAAATTCCCTACGTGACCCATAACAATGGTACTAAAATGCAATCAATTGCCTTGGGAACATATTCTGTAAGTACATGAAAGATTTTTTAAGAATAATGTAAATAAGTTGTTCATTTAAAGTTTAATTTTATTATCTATTATTTTAAATAATTAAACTAAGGAGCATTGATATTTTATTTGCAAATATTTGTAATTTAATATTAACTCATGTATGCATATTAAAAACTAATGATAACACTGTGCAACAAATTCTAATCTTGAGACTAAACAAGTAAAAAAGTTAAATTCGGCCTTGCCTAATGTTTTGATGCCCTCCACAATTTAAAAAAGATTATTGCAAACAACTTTATTTAAAAGGAAATTACTTTTGAAAAAAAATTTTCGCGAAAAAAAAATTTTGGTAAAAACAAAAAATCCGCGATTTTTTTTTTTGTCAAAAAATAGGTTCACACTTGTTTAAATATCATTTGGTATTTAATTCTGTTCACATATGTCAACCCGCAGCCGAATTAAAGCATTTTGTATTTTTAGGTTATGTTGAATGCACCAACATTTTTGAGGTGTCAATACATTTTCGTTCATAACTTTTGAACCGCTGAACCAATATCGCTTTAATGCAATACCAAACTTCTCGGGAGAACTTCCAATAAATATGTAACGTTTCAATCATCTCCGTGTAATATTTTGGCCGTGATCACCATTTCCACAGACAGACGGGCATCGCTAGAATGTCCCGTCAAATTTAAATTTTCGAATTTCATGTCGTAATACCTGCCAAACGATGTCCACGTTAGAGCTGATTGTGGGAAAATTTATGAAATTTATGATTGTGGGAAAAAAATTTTAAAACATATTAAAAAAATATAAAAACGCTATTTTGGCTCAAAAATATTGATCTGCGATTTTGGTCCACAGATGCTGATCAGCATTTTCAGACCAAAATCGTGTTTTTTATATTTTAAATATTCTTTAGATAACAAAAGAGTGACATGTTAAGTGTGTTATCTAAAAAATATAAAAACTCGATTTTGGTCCAAAAATGCTGATCTGCGATTTTAGTCCACAGATGATGATCAGCATTTTCGGACAAAAATCGTGTTTTTATAATTTTTTTTAATATTTTTAAGATAACACACTTAACATTTTCCAACTTTTGAGACCAATTTGGACAAAAAATTATTTTTATGTTTAAAAATCAGCATCTGTGAACCAAAATCACGGTTTTGAAATTTTTTAAATATTTTTACAATAAAGTGCGCCAAATTTCCGAATTTTTGAGCCGGATTTATTCAAAAAATTCGGACATGAATTTTAGTCAAAATACGTAATTTTTTCCAAATTTGACCGCTGGTTGCCGACTCAAGATGACCTTGCAAAATTTTTTCATAAGTTTTCCCATAATCAGTTCTAACGTGACCATCGTTTGGCAGGTATTCGAAAATTTAAATTTGGACACCAAATGCCAAAAAAGGTGTGCTGGGGAAATTAACTAAATTTTGAGAAAAATTTTTCTTAAATTAATTAATTTTTTCCCAGTTTTAACTAGAAAATGGAAAACATTTTATTATATTTTTGATCATACACATTTGAGGACTACACCATTTCCAATTGTATTTTAAAATTTTCCAAATGTATTTTAAAATTGTCCAAAATTCGTTTTAAAATTGTCCAAATATATTTTAAAATTGTCCAATTGAATTTTAAAATTGTCCAAATGTATTTTAAAATTGTCCAAATATATTTAAAATTTTTCAAATTAATTTTAGAATTGTCCAAATGTATGTTAAAATTGTCCAAATTAATTTTAAAATTGTCCAAATGCATTTTAAAATATGTATTTTAAAATTGTCTAAATGTATTTAAATTTGTCCAAATGTATTTTAAAATTGTCCTAATATAGTGTAAAATTTTTCAAATTTATTTTAAAATTGTCCAATTGTATTTTCAAAATTTTCAAGTCAAAAAAGGAACCCAAAGCCATTGTCCTACATGCCCAATATTTGTGTGTTTTTTGATAATTTTGTCATAAGCTTACAATTCATTTGTTAAATCAATCATTATTTTGATTGACTATAAATAAAAAATTGATAAAATTTTTGATCAAAATCAAAAAAATGTTTGATTAAAAAAATTTTCAATCAATCACCTACAATTTGATGATTGGTATAAAAATTTTTTAATTGGATTAATTTCAGTCAAAAAAATTATTGAATCCGCCTTTTTGTTGATTGAAATTCGTTTCAAATTTTTTCTGTGTAGTTTTTGATCCAAAACTTGTGTCTCTCTACCTCTCTCTCTAAAATACGTGAAGTGAGGGTCTAATAGGGTTTTGAGAATCCTTAAAATTTAATAACTTAGAAACTATTACTCGGAAAGCTTTTGCATATTTGGCGGTCGTTTGCTTTACAATAGCGTATCCAAAGAGCGCTCTGAAGGATGCAATACAAATAAGAGAAAAAAATTTAATTTTCACCTTGACTACACAGAAAGAATTGAAAACGAAAGTCAATCAACAAAAACGCGGATTCAATTAATATTTTAATTGAAATTCCTCCGATAAAGAAAATTGTTATATCAATCATCAAATTGTAGGTGATTAATTGATTTTCATTTCAATTAATAGTTTTTTCGATTTTGATCAAAAATTTGATTGATTTTTTATTTAAAGTCAATTAAAATAATTATTGATTTAACAAATGAATTTCACGCTTATGGAAAAATTATGAAGAAATTCATATTTTTCATATTTTTTGCTTTCCAATATTTTGCCGACAATAAAAAAAGTAAAACCGTAGTAAAAAGTATATTTTTGAATTAATGTATTCAAATAAATTGAAGCAAAAAAAATCTGGTATGTTGAAAATTTGTAATTTGATAGTTAAAGAAAATAACAAAAATGTTGATCAAAACAATAATTGACTCATTTAAAATTTTGTTGATCAATAGATTTAATTGAAATTTTTTAGCCAATAATTTTTTGTGTGTATGGATTTCTTTCCAAAAACTGCATTTCTGCTGGTCATATCTTAAAAATAAAGATTTGTTTTTCAAATATTTAGGGAACATTTGTACAATTTAACTGTACATGAACTAAAGTTTTTTCTCACCAGTTTAGAAAGTTTCAAAATTTTTAGCTAAATTTTAGTAAATTGTGGGAATTTAACATTATTTGGCTCAGAATTAGATTTAATAAATTTTATTTGACTTATTTCAAACGCCTTAAAAAAATTTAAGAACTTCAGTGGGCCATAAAGAAATAACTCGAGCTAAGTTTTCAAAATTTTTCGGTGATTTTGGTCTACTAATGGTATAATTTAATTTTTTTTGTCACATTCAAGATACAAAATCGTGTTGCATAGTGTAATCATTTTCAATGTGAGGGCTGTTATCTCTTACAAAAGGGGAGAGAGACTCAGAATGCAAGAGTCACAATATTGATATTATTTTCACTATATAATCTGTATGTATACACGATCTATACAAGTTATCAGCTGTTTTTTTTTTATAATTAAGTTTATTTATAAACAGCCGGCAAATTAAATACATTTTTATATGAGGTGTTTCACATTAAGAATCCTAACATTGAAAACAAAAAAAATATTAAATTACAAAAATCCCGTTGCCTACTACACTGTAACGGTCAAGACCGACCATTTATTATCCAACACCATTGTTTTCCAGAAAATGATTCAAAATTCCAAACACAGATCGATTGGATCCAGAGCTTCGAACGAATTAATTCTATTGAGAATTAATTCACCAAAAGTTTAATTCTGTTTTAATAAGTTTTGAATTATCATTCCTTACCAGCATTCAACACGAATTAATTCAAAGGCTTAATTCTCAAAGCTTAAATCAAATTGAATTAATTCCCAAGAGAATTAATTCCTTGCAAGCAATCATTCGATCGAATGATCAAAATTTTTCATCATTCAAATCTATTACAAATTGAATGATGATTTTTTTATTTCATTCCCTTTGTATTTTCAAAAATGTTTTGCTTGTGTGCATTTTAAGCATCTTCGTGTGTAAACGATCGGTTGTTGTTTTTGTTGCTGCTGCTTCTCACACAAGCATAAATGTGTGTGTATGTGTGTTGCGCTTCACTGTTTTAAATAGAATGATAAGAAAATTTCACCATTCAATTTGTAGTAGATTGATTTGGATAAAAAAATAGTTAATTCCTTAAGAATGATCATTCTTAAGGAATAAATTCTTGAAAGAATTAATTCAATGATTATGAAAGTTGAATGATTTTAGGGAATGCCAAATTCAATTTTTTTAATTCGAATTAGGAAATTGAATTAAAGAATTAATTCTTTCGAACCTTTGATTGGATCCAAATGGTGAAATCGGCTAATATTTGTGGCCAATAGACCGATTTATCGGATTATCGGGCGAAATTTATATAGGGGACTAACAAGGGAAGTCTAAATGGTGTCACCCTCCGATCTTCGTGAAATTTGGATATGTTGTTAGGAACGAAAATTTTTCGACACGTATTTTTTTTTTTAGCGGCCCAAACTCATTTTTAGGGGGGGGGGGTGTCGATTTGTATGTTGGGAAATTGACCTTTTTAAGTTTTTTACGATTTACGCCTATTTAAACAAAATTAATATAGGCATATGTGGTATCAGATTAAAAGTATTAAAAATACCTATCTCGTGGTGCTAACAACGGGCCAAAGAAGTTAATATTTTTCGACTTATTAACAAAAATGTCCTAAAATTTTGGTATTTTTCTCAATTTGCAAAAAGTTGTGCATGTTTAGACACGTTCTTAGCACACGTAGATAGGTATTCCAAAGACATTTCATTTGGTATGTAATATGACTAAGTTTCTTTGCATAATATAGGAGATAAACGAAAAATACTGAAAAATGGTCTTGTCTTCCCCCTCCTTTTTACCCCCTAAATATGAATTTGGGCCGCTCAAAAAAAATACGTGTCCCTTTATTTTTTCTGCTCTACAAAATAAAACCAATTCCATTAAGATCCGCGGGTGACACTAGGGAGACTTCCCTTGTTAGTTAAAATATCCATTTTAGCAGAAAAATCTGCTGAAAGTTTGCTAAATCAAATTGAAAGTCGTTTTCTTTTAAGTGCATGCTCAGTTTTTACTGCCTCCTTTCCATTACTTGTCAAAACATGCATCAACAAGGGAATTATTCTTAATCCAAATTAGTCTAATTATTTTAAATAGAAGTCAAAACTCTTGAAAATCAACAACTCTTTACTTTCATTTAAAATAGTTTTCATTAGAAAAGTTTATTTAAACATTTATTTCACTTAAGTTTCTTTTTACCTTCTTTACTTGCAACTAAATTTCAAATAAATTTTCTACAATTACTGTGTGCTAACTGTGTGTGACCGGACAACCACCAACCATTGCCACCTTAAAGTCATTGGGTGGTGATTGCGAACGTGCCGTGGGCGATGCCATTGATGCTGGCTATCGTCATATAGATACAGCGTATTTCTATGAAAACGAACATGAGGTGGGAAAAGCTGTAAAGGATAAAATTGCTGAGGGTGTTATCAAACGCGAGGATATTTTTATCGTATCTAAGGTAATAATTACTGTTGGCATTTGGAAATGAATTTCACAAAATACAAACTTTTAACTGTGAAAATACCAAAAAACAAAGTTTTAAATTTTAAGCAAATTAAAGTTTTTTCAAATATTTTTGTAATTAATTTTCAGTTATGGTGTCATTTTCATGAACCCGAACGTGTTGAATATGCTTGTCGCAAGAGTTTGGCTAACTTTGGCTTAGACTATATTGACTGCTATTTAATGCACTGGCCATATTCTTATATCCATAGAGGAGATGATGTTCTAATGCCTACCGATGCTAAAGGGGATGTGGAATTAAGGTACATTTTTTTAAACACCATTTACTGAAAATAATTCGATAAAGATCAAATCGTAATTTAAAGAGTTTACTTGTAAGCATTGGCGTAGGAAGCCAACATTTCTGGGGGGGGCTAAAGCCTCCCCTAGATTTTTTTTTTTTTTTTTTTAATAGAAAAACCTAGAACTATTCCTGAAGCGTTCCCTTAAACATGCGTCTAGGTGTCCTAGAAACGAATGCCCCCCGAAAACGGTTAAAAATTCATATTTTTTTTTTTTAATTTTGATTCTGTAGATTTTTTGGAAATTTAGAACTCCTAGATATGTTTTGAGAATGAAATATGTTTTTCCTATAGTAAAATCATTAGATTACTATGATTATTTTCAAGAAAAAGTTCTGATGATTGCAAAAGTTGATGATTATTAGTCAAAATTCTCAGATTCTTTCTTTCAATAACTTTTGTCTATAAAAAAAACCCCTTAGAATTTAGAAACTTTTTTAAATCAAAGAAGTTAAAATGTGTTCCTGAAGGTAAAACCCTAAGATTCGGTAAAATTTTTATTACTGACAAAAACATCAGATTCATATAAAAACTTTTTTCAATAATTCAGACCAATTTTCAATGGGAAAAACTATTAGATCTTATATAATAATCATTAAGAGTCCTTAAGACTCATTGAATAATCATAACGAGTCCTAAAGACTCATTACATATTATTATTATTTATTTTTGCTAAAATTAACGAAATCATTAAATTATTAAAAAAAATTTGTGAATGATTAAAATTCTGGGGGGGGGGCTAAAATTATTCTGGGGGGGCTAAGCCCCCCCCAGACAGGGCTATCTACGCCTATGCTTGTAAGGGACAAGAACGACTATAGTATAACCTACATCTGTGTTTGCCGGAACATGGGTCCCAATTACAAACATGGACCGATTGAATCAGTGACGGTCCGTGAAGTTGTCACTGGGTGTTCTCTAATTTATAAAAACAGAAAATTTAAGTATAAAATTCATGTTTTCCTGGACCTAACGCGTTCCCGAGATAGGTAAAGATAGGATGTTACTAGTTTTGTATATTTTTGAATGAGATGTAGCCAAAATTCTATTTTGTTGTCATTTTGTTGCCTCACCACATCGACAATTAACAAAGGGCATTATTTCGCGAATAAATGGAGCACACAAATTAATTTTGGATGCATGTCAATAACAAAAATTAAAACTGAGCCTTTGTCTATCACGGGAAAGTGTTACGTCCAGAAAAACATATTTTAAATACATAATTTTTATATTTTAAATAAGTAGAGAACACCCTGTGACAACTTCACGGACCGTCACTGGATTGAATATATCTGTTGTTAGATCTTTAATAAGTGAAGAAAACACTCACAAATCAAATTATAATGAAATAGACTTCTTTTTGTGGCTAATAGACCGATTTAACTGAATATCGGACGAAATTTTTAAATGGAAACTAAGCCCAGAAATGGTCTTATTACACGGTGCAACAAATTTGGGGTCTTCGAGTGTATCTTGGACGGGACCAAAAAAAATTAAGTCTACCAATAGAAAACTTTTTTGAAAACTTAGCTCGTGTTCTTTTTTTATGGCCCACTGAAGTTTTTAAATTTTTTTCAAAGGCGTTTTGAATAAGTCAAAAAAAAAAGTATTAAATCTAATTCTGAGGTAAATAGTGTTAAAACATGTCTTCAGTAAAATTTGATGGCGTAAATTTTCTTAGAATAAATTAACCCTCTATCTCCAATTTTAAGGGAGCATTTTGGTACTTTTTTCAAACATTCTCATAGAACACCTATAAAACGTGCGTTTAAAGGGTTAAAATGTTCTACAAAAATGTTCTGCATGAAATTTTACTAGGGGTTGTCAAAGATCAAAAGTTCGTGCGAAAAGTGCAAAATGCTTAAAAAAGTAAAATTGTTTTCCAACAAAGCCATGTGAAATAAGTCGAAAAAATGTTATAAATCTGCTTCTGACCTAAATTACGATAATAGATGTCTTAAGTAAAATTTGATGGCGGTTCTTTAACCCTCTATATCCCATTTTTAGGGGTAATTTTTGACCTTTTTCTAAATACCCTCGTCAGGGCCGTATTAAGGTATGGCGGGGGCCCTGGGCACACAAGAATTTGGGTGCCCCCTGGAAAGTTAAAAGTTGCAAGACAAAAAAAAAAAATATTGTTTTGTTTCTGTTTTAAGAAGTAGGACCTACAAAAAATAAAAAATAAATATATTGGTATATGTATGGGGCATTCCATGTCAAATCGGACACTTTGAAAATTTTTTTTTTTAGATTTTCCCAATTCGTTTACAATTTCTAGTACCCTTCGAAAACTTCTTCGTGGTAAATTTTCAGATTTTTTTGATGACCCGTTCAAAAGATATCGAATTTTTAAAAAATGGTAGTTTTTTCCTTTGCTCAAACTTCTTTTACTCATAACTTCTTCAATAATTGTCCAAATTTCGATTTTTTTTAAATTTTTTTGTGTTAAACTTCTATCGATTCTACAATTTTTTGGCCAGGAGGATGGTGGGATAACGATTATTACTATTTTTTAAAATTTTTTGAAAAAAATTTATTGTAATTTTCCAATCTTTAAATCATTTCTACTGCTCCAATGGTGCGTCATAGAGGGGTCATTTATAAGACCGACCCCCATTAATTTTTACGTCTTAACATTTCTTTGGAACAAACTAATACCCTATCTCCAATTTCTTAGGGGGCTCCCACACAAAACTACATTTTTTAAAATTTGCTCCAACAGCTCTAACTGCCCTTAGAGCAACAAAATGTAGGACCAACCCACAATATTTTTTTAGTCCAAACATTTGCTCTAAACACACCTACCCTCTATCTTTAAATGTTAAGGCGGTCCCCATACAATTTTTTTATTTTATGTAAATTCAAACAAATTGGATATCTTTTGAAAGGGTCTTCAAAAAAATCTGAAAATTTACCACGAAGAAGTTTTCGAAGGGTACTAAAAACTGTAAACAAATTGGGAAAATCTAAAAAAAAAAAAAATCAAAGTGTCCGATTTGGCATGGAATGCCCCATATAAAGGTCTCAGAATCAGATACTTAATGTGCAAAAGGTCGCAGAGTCTGAGACTTTTTCTATCGAAAAAAGGTATTAGAATCTGAGAAATTTATTATTGAAAAAAGTTCTCAGGATCTGCGACTTCTTCTATAGGAAAAATGTCTCACAAGGAAGCTCTTTCAGAGGGCACCCGCCGATTGTCCTGAAACTTGCATATGGGAATGAGGGGAGAAAAATAAGAGTTACCTGCTTTTTTAGCTGCCCAATCTCAAATTTAAAAAAGGGTTGCCACCCTAGGAAAAAATGAGGTCTTTTTTAATTTTAATGGAGATTATTATATGTAATTTTGGTGGTCCTACGTATGTACCTCTCCATATAAAATACCCCTACGATTTCACACTTTCGAAAATAGGAGCTTAACGAAGCCGAATTTGAAAACGACCGATACGACATTCGATAGGCCTTCAAAAAACCTTTCGATCTGTATAAATTGTTCACATAATTTCTCTTAAAGAAATGTGAAAAATCCTCAAAAAATTAAAAAATTCCGTTTTTCCCCCTCCCCTTTGACCCGCTAAATGTGAGATTGGGCAGCTAAGAAAAACAGGTAACTCTTATTTTCCTCCCCTCTTTCCCATATCCAAGTTTCAGGACAATCGGTGGATGCCCTATGAAAGACCTTCCTTGATATAATCTGAGGCTTTTTTCTATAGGAAAAAGGTCTCAGAATCTGAGACGTTTTCAATAAGAAAATGGTATCAGAATCGGAGACTTTTTCTATGGGAAAAAGGTCTAAGAACATAAGACTTTTTTTGTAGGAAAAATTTTTTAGAATTTGACACTTTTTTTATAATAAAAAGGTCTTTGAATCTGAGACTTTTTCTCATAATTTGAAACTTTTTCTCATAATCTGAAACTTTTTCTATAGGCCCAGAATCTGAAGTCTTTTCTATAGGAAAAAAGTTCTCAGAATCTGAGACTTTTTCCATAGGAAAAGGTCTCAGAATTTGAGACTTTTCTATAGAAAAAGTCTAAGAATCTAAGTCATTTTCTAAAAAGGTATAACAATCTGAGTCTTTTTCTATAAAAAAAACGGCTTTTCTTCTAATCTGAGACTTTTCCTAAACGAAAAAGGTCTCAAATTCAGAGACTTTTTCTAAAGAAAAAGATCAAAGACTTTTTCTATAGATAAAAGGTCTTAGAATCTGAGACTTTTTATAAAGGAAAAAGCTCTCAGAATCTGAGATTTTTTTTATAGAAAATAATATTTTTCTATGAGAAATGGTTCTTAGAATCTGATTATTTTTCTATAAGAAAAAGGTCTAAATCTGAGACTTTTTCTGTACGAAAAATGTCTCAGAACCTGAGACCCTTTATGTAGGAAAATGAGTTTGAGAACTACTCCTATAAAAAAATTCTCAGATTTAGACTTTTTCTATACGCAAAATGTGTTAGAATCAGAAATTGTATACGAAAAGTTTAAATTTACTTTGAAAACCAAATTAAAAAAATATTTTTTGCTTTAAAAAGCGTTAATGCTCTTAACAATAGATTTATAAAATGGAAAAATTATCATGAAAAATTAACATACTTTGTTTGGCCTTTAGGTTACCTCGTGTGCCCTAATGGTTAATACGGTACTGCAATTGATCTTTTTCGAATAACAATTGATATTTTTCGAATTACAAATTTACAATTGATCTTTTACGATAATTCGTAATTGAAATATTCGAATTGCACTTGGAATTTTCGAGTTACAAATGTAATATTCGAATTACGAGTAGAATCTTCGAACTACAAATTGAATCTTCGAAATGCAAATAGATTCTTCGAATTTCAAATAGAATCTTCAAATTACAATTGATCTTTTTTGAATTACATCTGTAAATCTTTTTCGAATTACAATTGATATTTTTCGAATTACAATTGATATTTTTCGAGTAACAATTGATCTTTTTGAATTACAATTGATCTTTTTGAGATTACAATTGATCTTATACGAATTACAATTAAAATCTTCGAATTTCACTTGGAATTTTCGAGTTACAAAATGAATATTTGAATTACAAGTAGAATCATAGAGTAAAAATAGTAAGAGGATTAATGGGTGAAAAACCTTTCCTTTTCGAAATTTGATTTTTAGCCGTAAACTCTGATTATCTCGGGAGTGAAAACCAGAATACACACAAAAGGAAATCGAAGAAAAAAGGAAAAAAAAACGAATACATTCAAAAGGAATTGAAGGAAAAAACGAATACATTCAAAAGGAACCGAAGAAAAAACAAAAAATAAACGAATACATTCAAAAGGAACCGAAGAAAAAAAGATAAATAAACGAATACATTCAAAAGGAACTGAAGAAAAAAGTTTTCTTCCTTGAGATAATCGGAGTTTATAACAAGGTTTTCACAATACTTTTTCCCATTAAGACTCTTACTATTTTTACTCTATGGTAGAATCTTCGAACTACAAATTGAATCTTCGAAATGCAAATAGAATTTTTGAATTGCAAAGAGAATCTTCAAATTTCAATTGATCTTTTATTGAATTACAATTGATATTTTTTAAAATTACAATTGATCTTTTTCGAATTACAATTAATCTTTTTCATATTTCAAATTACATATTTAAATGTTGTTCATTGTAATTCAAAAATTCTTAATTTTTTTTCAAATATTTCTCCTTTAGTGATGTTGATTATTTGGATACCTGGAAGGCTATGGAAGCACTAGTCGAAAAGGGTTTGGTTAAAAGTATTGGTGTTTCTAATTTTAACTCTGAACAATTGGCTAGACTTATGGCCAATTGTAAAATAAAGCCCATCCATAATCAAATAGAATGTCATCCTGGTATAAATCAAAAGGCCCTTATAGCACTTTGCAAGAAATACGATATTGTTGTTACTGCTTATTGTCCTTTGGGTAGACCTGATCCAGCTACAAAAACTCCAGCTTATATTTTTGACGATAAAGTAAAAGCTATTGGTGACAAGTACAAAAAATCTACGGCTCAAGTTGTCTTAAGATATTTGGTAAGTTTAGCTTTCAGTTTGTATCTTTCCTTATATTTAATTTTTTTTTTTTTTTCAGATCGAAAATGGAACTGTACCCATTCCAAAATCAGTTACTAAGAATCGCATTATCGAAAACTTTAATGTTTTCGATTTTAAGCTTTCTCCTGAAGATCATAAGGTTTTGGATACTTATAACACTGGCGAACGTTTGATACCCATGGATCATGCTAAGAAGAGCATTCATTATCCATTTAATATTGAATATTAAATTGCACCATATTTTATTTACATATTTATGTACATTTAAATTTTAATGAAATATATTATTTTAAGCTTTTAATGTGCTTTAATTAATGATAAAATTATTATCATATACATTTCTGAAATTATTGAAAATTGTCGACTGAATTAAATTTTGTAAGTATAACTAACATACACTCAATAAAACATTGTTTCTTCATATTAATGAAACGGTTTCATAACTTGCTGTTATCATATTTGAGGACAAATTTCATTATATTAAAGAAGCTTTTTCTCAATGTGATGAAACATAGCATCAAAATTGATGTTTCATCATATCATCAAAATATTTCATAAAAAAAAAATTTTAATAAATTTTCCAAGACCGGGACACAAAATTTTTTTGAAAAATTGTTTGCATTGAAAATGCATTTAGGAAAAAAATAAAATTGAAAAATTTTCTTTGGAAAAGATGCTTAAGCCAATTTCTTTGCATTTTTTTCGTTTAAAAAATTCAAAAAACAAAAATTTTAAAACTTTTTTAAGTTTTGAAAGAGCTTGGAATGCTTTCTAATACCCTGACACAAAAATGTGTATTTTAAAGATCGAATTAAACAATTTTTATTTTTTTAGACAGTTTTTCTATAGAAAAAGTCACAGATTCTGAGACAGTTTTTCTATAGAAAAAGTCTCAGATTCTGAGACAGTTTTTCTATATAGAAAAAGTCTCAGATTCTGAGACAGTTTTTCTATATAGAAAAAGTCTCAGATTCTGAGACAGTTTTTCTATATAGAAAAAGTCTCAGATTCTGAGACAGTTTTTCTATATAGAAAAAGTCTCAGATTCTGAGACAGTTTTTCTATATAGAAAAAGTCTCAGATTCTGAGACAGTTTTTCTATTTAGAAAAAGTCTCAGATTCTGAGACAGTTTTTCTATATAGAAAAAGTCTCAGATTCTGAGACAGTTTTTCTATATAGAAAAAGTCTCAGATTCTGAGACAGTTTTTCTATATAGAAAAAGTCTCAGATTCTGAGACAGTTTTTCTATATAGAAAAAGTCTCAGATTCTGAGACAGTTTTTCTATATAGAAAAAGTCTCAGATTCTGAGACAGTTTTTCTATATAGAAAAAGTCTCAGATTCTGAGACAGTTTTTCTATATAGAAAAAGTCTCAGATTCTGAGACAGTTTTTCTATATAGAAAAAGTCTCAGATTCTGAGACAATTTTTCTATATAGAAAAAGTCTCAGATTCTGAGACAGTTTTTCTATATACACCGAACCAAATCTCGTAGGTAAAATCAACAAAAAATTTTCGTAGATCTTTAACAAAATTTTGTCAATTTTTTTTTTAAGATTCAACAAATTTTATTCAAATCAACGAAATTTCGTCAAGTTTACATCCTCTGAAGAAGTAAAATTGACAAAATTTCGTCAAATTGACTAATATTATTAGTTTGGACGCCATTTTTTTTCAATGAAAATTAATTTATTTTTTAATGAAATTTTATCCAATTGCCTAAAGCTATTAGTTTTTATGCCATTTTTGGCATGGTAAAATGCGTCTTCAAATGCTGAAAAATTTCATGTGAAAACATCTTTAAATTTTGAGAAACTTCATGTAAGTAATGATTATATAAAAATTAAATTTACAAACAACTAATTTTTGTTAATGTTTTTAGGTATTCTACATACATATTATATTGACAAGGGTTCAAAGATAAACAAGTTTCCGTCTGGAATTTGGAAATATGTACATTTCCTTCGTCATTTGCTGTAAAAAGTCATTCGTTTTCCCCTTTGTGTAAGTTTATATTTATTTTGTATTTTTTTTTTGTTTATTATAGTTAAAATTTTTTAAGTTTTTTAAATATTAAAATATTCTATTCAATAAAAAAATTAAAATAATAACAAAAATAATATTTATGGATATTTTATTTTTGTAAGGGTAGAAAAATTTAGTAAAATTGATAAAATATCGTGGAATCGACGAAAATTATTTAGTTAAATTGATGATATTTATTCAAATTGAATAAACTATTTTATTCAAATTGACGAAAATAATTCTGTTAATTTGACGAAATTTCGTCAAATTCATCTCAAATATAAATTAACGAAAATTTTATTCAAATCAACACCCCTGTTTTGTTAGCTGTATAATGATTGTTCTTTCGTCAAATCAACATGCTTTTTCGTAAATATTACTGCCGTATTTGGTTCGGTGTAGAAAAAGTCTCAGATTCTGAGACAGTTTTTCTATATAGAAAAAGTCTCAGATTCTGAGACAGTTTTTCTATATAGAAAAAGTCTCAGATTCTGAGACAGTTTTTCTATATAGAAAAAGTCTCAGATTCTGAGACAGTTTTTCTATATAGAAAAAGTCTCAGATTCTGAGACAGTTTTTCTATATAGAAAAAGTCTCAGATTCTGAGACAGTTTTTCTATATAGAAAAAGTCTCAGATTCTGAGACAGTTTTTCTATATAGAAAAAGTCTCAGATTCTGAGACAGTTTTTCTATATAGAAAAAGTCTCAGATTCTGAGACAGTTTTTCTATATAGAAAAAGTCTCAGATTCTGAGACAGTTTTTCTATATAGAAAAAGTCTCAGATTCTGAGACAGTTTTTCTATATAGAAAAAGTCTCAGATTCTGAGACAGTTTTTCTATATAGAAAAAGTCTCAGATTCTGAGACAGTTTTTCTATATAGAAAAAGTCTCAGATTCTGAGACAGTTTTTCTATATAGAAAAAGTCTCAGATTCTGAGACAGTTTTTCTATATAGAAAAAGTCTCAGATTCTGAGACAGTTTTTCTATATAGAAAAAGTCTCAGATTCTGAGACAGTTTTTCTATATAGAAAAAGTCTCAGATTCTGAGACAGTTTTTCTATATAGAAAAAGTCTCAGATTTTGAGACAGTTTTTCTATATAGAAAAAGTCTCAGATTCTGAGACAGTTTATCTATATAGAAAAAGTCTCAGATTCTGAGACAGTTTATCTATATAGAAAAAGTCTCAGATTCTGAGACAGTTTTTCTATATAGAAAAAGTCTCAGATTCTGAGACAGTTTTTCTATATAGAAAAAGTCTCAGATTCTGAGACAGTTTTTCTATATAGAAAAAGTCTCAGATTCTGAGACAGTTTTTCTATATAGAAAAAGTCTCAGATTCTGAGACAGTTTTTCTATATAGAAAAAGTCTCAGATTCTGAGACAGTTTTTCTATATAGAAAAAGTCTCAGATTCTGAGACAGTTTTTCTATATAGAAAAAGTCTCAGATTCTGAGACAGTTATTCGATAAACATTTTCTAGTTTTAAAAAGATCTTTGGAAAAAAACTAAAACTTTGAATAATTTTTTGTGTAAAAAATTTAGTTGTGTTTTGGCTTAATAAAATAAATGCGACTTTTTCAAAATTCTTAACGACAATTATCAGTATATACCAACAGTAGGGTACTTTAAGAAAAAAGCTTTTTCTTAAAACAATTGTAAATGAGGCATTCCATGCCAAATCGCATAATTTCTGGCACGACCCCTTCGATTTCGCCTTTTTTCCGAAATTGTGCGATTTGCCATGGAATGCCCCAAATGCAATATCATTTATCAGTTGATTTGCAGTAGTCAATTATAACGGAATGCAGTGCATATTAAAAAGCAATCCTCGTACAATTTGTTACAAATTAAAACTTGAGAAAAATATTAAACATTTCAGTTGTTTATTAAATAATACAACAAATAAGAAAATTAATTTTTTAAAAAATGCATTGAGAAATGAACAACAAATTACACAAACAACTTGTTTTATCGGTAAGTTCTCTCAGTTATTTTTTCACTGTCAATTGAAAGCTCTTTTTTTTCTTTAGTTATTAATTGTCTGTCATTTCCAGATGTTCAATTGCGACAAATTTGTGAATATTCTATAGAAAATTTTAAAAATCAGCAAGAATTTGTAACTAAATTAAAGAAACAAAGTTTTTTAAGTGTTTTTATTAATAATCATCATAGAAATTACAGCAAGATGGCTCCAATATTGGCACCTAAAGTGAAATTGAATAATGGTTATGAAATGCCTGTTCTGGGATTGGGAACATATGAGGTTAGTGTTTTTTTTTTGTGTTATCTGCTTATCTGATAAAAGGGGTCTTATGTTAATTAAAAGAAAATAAGATAACGAAAATAATTTATATTGTTTTTATAAAGGCAAAAATTATAATTGGAATTGGCAAACAAAAGAGAAATAAAAAAAAAAAACAAGCAACAGAATATTAATTTTACATATGCAAAATGCCGGTATTTAACATAAAAATGTTAAGTTAACATATTAAAGCTTTTATAGTTTGAAAAGCACTGCTAATAAGAGTTACCGCAACATAAATATGGTAATATAAAAAATGGGGATATTTTAAAATTTGTGTAAAATATAATTTCAGAAGAGGAGTCTATTAATGAAAACTTGTTTCAGAATCTGACAATTTTTTTGGATATAGCAAAATTTTTTAGAATCTGACAATTTTTTTTTATATAGAAAAATTGCTCAGAATCTGACAATTTTTTTTATATAGAAAAATTGCTCAGAATCTGAGAATTTTTTTTTATATGTATAGAAAATTTGCTCAGAATCTGAGAATTTTTTTTATATAGAAAAATTTCTCAGAATCTCAGAATTTTCTTTATATAGAAAAATTGCTCAGAATCTGAGATTTTTTTTTTATATAGAAAAATTGCTCAGAATCTGAGAATTTTTTTTATATAGAAAAATTGCTCAGAATATGAAAATTTTTTTTATATAGAAAAATTGCTCAGAATTTGAGAATTTTTTTTTTATATAGAAAAATTGCTCAGAATCTGCGATTTTTTTTCATATAGAAAAATTGCTCAGAATCTGAGAATTTTTTTTTATATAGAAAAATTGCTCAGAATCTGAGAATTTTTTTTATATAGAAAAATTGCTCAGAATCTGAGAATTTTTTTTTTATATAGAAAAATTGCTCAGAATCTGAGAATTTTTTTTATGTAGAAAAATTACTCAGAATCTGAGAATTTTTTTTATATAGAAAAATTGCTCAGAATCTGAGAATTTTTTCTATATAGAAAAATTGCTCAGAATCTGAAAATTTTTTCTATATACAAAAATTGCTCACAATCTTAGAACTTTTTTTTTTATATAGAAAAATTGATCAGAATCTGAGAACTTTTTTTATATAGAAAAATTGCTCAGAATCTGAGAATTTTTTTATATAGAAAAATTGCTCAGAATCTGAGAATTTTTTTTATGTAGAAAAATTGCTCAGAATCTGAGAATTTTTTCTATATAGAAAAATTGCTCAGAATCTGAGAATTTTTTCTATATAGAAAAATTGCTCAGAATCTGAGAATTTTTTCTATATAGAAAAATTGCTCAGAATCTGAGAATTTTTTCTATATAGAAAAATTGCTCAGAATCTGAGAATTTTTTCTATATAGAAAAATTGCTCAGAATCTGAGAATTTTTTCTATATAGAAAAATTGCTCAGAATCTGAGAATTTTTTCTATATAGAAAAATTGCTCAGAATCTGAGAATTTTTTCTATATAGAAAAATTGCTCAGAATCTGAGAATTTTTTCTATATAGAAAAATTGCTCAGAATCTGAGAATTTTTTCTATATAGAAAAATTGCTCAGAATCTGAGAATTTTTTCTATATACAAAAATTGCTCACAATCTTAGAACTTTTTTTTTTTATATAGAAAAATTGATCAGAATCTGAGAACTTTTTTTATATAGAAAAATTGATCAGAATCTGAGAACTTTTTTTATATAGAAAAATTGCTCAGAATCTGAGAATTTTTTTATATAGAAAAATTGCTCAGAATCTGAGAATTTTTTTTATGTAGAAAAATTGCTCAGAATCTGAGAATTTTTTCTATATAGAAAAATTGCTCAGAATCTGAGAATTTTTTCTATATAGAAAAATTGCTCAGAATCTGAGAATTTTTTCTATATAGAAAAATTGCTTAGAATCTGAGAATTTTTTCTATATAGAAAAATTGCTCAGAATCTGAGAATTTTTTCTATATAGAAAAATTGCTCAGAATCTGAGAATTTTTTTTATATAGAAAAATTGCTCAGAATCTGAGAATTTTTTTTATATAGAAAAATTGCTCAGAATCTGAGAATTTTTTTTATATAGAAAAATTGCTCAGAATCTGAGAATTTTTTTTATATAGAAAAATTGCTCAGAATCTGAGAATTTTTTTTATGTAGAAAAATTGCTCAGAATCTGAGAATTTTTTTTATATAGAAAAATTGCTCAGAATCTGAGAATTTTTTTTATGTAGAAAAATTGCTCAGAATCTGAGAATTTTTTTTATATAGAAAAATTGCTCAGAATCTGAGAATTTTTTCTATATAGAAAAATTGCTCAGAATCTGAGAATTTTTTCTATATAGAAAAATTGCTCAGAATCTGAGAATTTTTTCTATATAGAAAAATTGCTCAGAATCTGAGAATTTTTTCTATATAGAAAAATTGCTCAGAATCTGAGAATTTTTTCTATATAGAAAAATTGCTCAGAATCTGAGAATTTTTTCTATATAGAAAAATTGCTCAGAATCTGAGAATTTTTTTTATATAGAAAAATTGCTCAGAATCTGAGAATTTTTTTTATATAGAAAAATTGCTCAGAATATGAGAATTTTTTTTATATAGAAAAATTGCTCAGAATCTGAGAATTTTTTTTTGCTCAGAATCTGAGAATTTTTTTTTATATAGAAAAATTGCTCAGAATCTGAGAATTTTTTTTTATATAGAAAAATTGCTCAGAATCTGAGAATTTTTTGTATATAGAAAAATTTCTCAGAATCTGAAATTTATTTTATACAGAAAAATTGCTCAGAATCTGCAATTTTTTTTATAAAGAAAAATTGCTTAGAGTCTGAGATGTTTTATATAGAACAATTGCTCAAAATATAGACAAGTTGTCAGATTCCGACAAATATTTCTATATACAAACAATTGTGAGATTCTGATAAATTTTTCTATACTCAAAAAATAGCCAGGTTCTGACAAATTTTTCTAATACAAATAAGTGTCAGATTCTGACATTTTTTATGTACAAAAACCTGTAAATTTTTGAAAACATTTTTTATATAAAGATTCTGACAAATTTTTCTATATTCAGAGCATTTTTTCTATATAAAAAATTCTCAGATTCTGAGCAATATATTTTTTTTTTTAGATTTTAAACAATTTTTCTATGTAAATTTTTTTTTTTTAAATTTGATAAATTTTCAATATCAAAAAACTGTTGCACTAGGAACCTGCTTTAAATAATTACCTGGCAATCTTGATTTTGTTTTAAATATTACCCAATAAACACCAAAAAATTAAAATTCAAGTGCTTGAAATTTGACTTGAATTAAACTTTAATTTTAGTCTATTTTTCAAGCCTTAATCCAGTTCAAACAAAATGGGTTTGTTTGAATTTTATATTTTCTTTTTTTGTCAAAAATGGAAAATAAAAAAAAATTAAAAAAAACAATTGCTGAAAATGGAATATTACCAGAAGATTAATTAAATGTCGCGTGATTCGAAACAAATAGCTCGTTAACAAAGGATTTTTGCTGTTCATTTCCAGAAAAATCATATAAAGGTAAGCAAATTTGAATTTTGCAAAAAAAAAAAAAATCTTAAAATTTCATTTTCATTTTAGTTATCCAAGGACAAAATTTTCGCCAGCCAATCAATTACTTAAACCCTCTTCATTATCAAAATTTGGGCGTAGATGCTGAAAAACAAATGTTCTTCCAGTTTAATAGATTTATCAAAATAATTTTTTTTATTGTCATTTAAACTATGTATAAAATTCGCACTATCTACTTTTCAGCTAATAAATAATTATTTATGCATAATGTTGGTGTATTTTTTTTATAAAACAATGATGCTGCATGATTTTTTTTTGAACTGGATTTGTGCTTGAATTGCACTTGATTTAGGCTTGAATTAAACTGGAATAGGGCTTGATTTACACTATAAATCAAGCCATATTCAAGTAGTTTTTTAAAATTTTGTTTGGTTCGACTGGAATTACGCTTTTATTTGGGGCTTGAATTCAAGTGTTTTTACACTGTTTTGTTTGACTTGAATTCAAGTATCCGTTTCACTGGTATATGCTATTGAATTACAGTGTAATTCAAGTTGAATTCAAGGCTTGAAAATTGAAAATATGACTGGAATTACGCTTGAATTACACTTGAATTCCAGCAATTTGGCTTATTGGGTAACTACATATTATGTATATCGGATTTAAATTTAATTTAATACAATTATCACTTCTAATTCTAATGTTTTGTCTCTTCGTGTTTCTTAACATTAATATAACTGCTAGCATGACCATGTCCATGACCATGATGTCCTCCATGATGATGACTATCATGTCCAGAATGAGCATGACCAAATGTATGGACAACAGCATTGAAACCTTTATGTTTGTCAGCAGTATATTCTACATGACGGGTAGTACCATCAGCTTCCTTTAAAGTGTAGCTGCCTAAATATTTTTAAAGAGAATAAATTGGTTTGAATAAAGTTTTAAAATTTGAAATTAGATTTTATTATAAACTTACCCTTAACATTGTGACCATCCCGGGATTCTGATTGACTTTTAATATCACCAGTTTTTGAATCCTTAACACCATAATCAAATTCATATTTAGGATATGCGTGATGATCATGACCATCATCATGATGTCCTCCGTGGTGTCCTGAATCATGCCCGCCATAATGTCCACCGTGCCCTCCATCGTGTCCACCTTCATGAGACCAATGATGTACACTGGAGTGACCACCATCATGTCCACCACTACCTCCATGACCACCACTGCCTCCATGGCCTCCATGGCCTCCATGACCACCACTTTCATGTTTAGTTACTACCGAATAGCTGACTTCCTCACTATGTCCACCGCCATGGCCCCCACCACCTCCTCCACCATGACCATGATGGGAATAACCTGAAGCAGCCACAACGCAGATAACGGCCAAAAGAGCAGTTGAATTAAAGATATTCATATTGTTTGGTTATTTTTTTTGTATTAATTGTTTAAAACAATTGAACTTGCAGACAAAACTGATATTGATTTAAGATTTTTCTGGTTTATTTATACTTAAACTAAATTATTTGTTTCGCCTTCTAATGGGTCTACAAATGAACCTTTTTCACAGTATTCATGACCTCTTTTACATTAGTTAATATAATTGTTTTAAATAATTTTGCACAAATTTTTGTATTTCAATAAGAGTGTTACAAATTCGCACACATAAATAAATGGAAAATTAAATAGGTAAATGATAATATTTTGTATTTGTACTTTTAAGTTCCAATTAGTGTTTAAAAGATTTTGAATTGACCTTTTACGAATTTCAACCGATTTTTTTTGAATTTCAAATGTTCCGTTTCGAATTTTAAATAATTCGTTACGAATTGCAATAGTTCTTTTTTCAACTTTTATTTTTTTATATAGAAAAATTGTTTAGAATCTGAGAATTTTTTTGATATGGAAAATTGCACAGAATCTGACCAATTTTTTTTATGTATAAAAATTTTTCAGAATTTGACAATTTTTTTTTTATATGAAAAAATTGCTTGGAATCTGAGATTTTTTTTTCCTAGATTTGTTTTCATGTAGAGAAATAATTAAAAATCTGAGAATTTTTTTATATTGAAAAATTTATGAAAACTGACAATTTGTTTATGTAGAAACATTTTTCAGGATCTTGAGTTTTTTTTGTATATGTACACAAATTTATCAGAATGTAAGAATTTTTTTTATAAATCTATTTTTTTTAGAATCTAAGAATTTATTTATAAAGAAATTTTTTTAGCATCTTGCTAAAATTCATCTTCAGAATTTCTGTTATAGAAATCTGACAATTTTTTTATATAGAAAAATTGGTCAGAATCTGGCAAGTTTTTTATGTAGAAAAATTTGTCAGAATCTGAAATTTTTTTTTATATACACCGAAAAAAATTCATGCCTTATATGAACGAAATGTTTCGTACATTGTACGAAAAGTTTCGTAGTTTTTGCTTACGAAATTATTTCGTAAAAATTATAAGTTTTTACGAAAAAGTTTACTACATTCTACGAAATATTTTTTTGTTTTTACGAAACAATTTTCTATATTACACAAAATAATTTCGTAAATTACAAAAATAAATTCGTACATACTAGATATAAAAAATTACAAAAAAATGTATGTCTTATATGGTCGAAATGTTTCGTACATTATAAGAATAGTTTCGTACTTTTTGCTTAGAAAATTATTTCGTAAAAATTAAGTTTTTACGAAAAAGTATGAAACAATTTTCTATATTACACAAAATAGATTCGTAAATTGCAAAAATAAATTCGTACATATTAGATATATTTTTTTAAAAAGCACGTGTTTCGATCTCTTCAAGATCTTGTCAAGACTATATAGCAAAATATAAAAAACCGATACTAAAACTAGCATGAAAAAGTTAGTGAAATATATATTTTGTTAATTTTCCAAAAAAAAGTTGTTCAACTTTAAAGAATTTTATTTAAAATTTTTCTTAAAAAAACCTTTTTCACAACTTTTCTAAAGATTTTTTTTTTCGGACACATACATTTTTTGGCATTTCTTTTTTTGCGTTTTGTTCATAATTACGAAATATTTTCGTATGTTTCGTTAATTTACGAAAGTCCGGACTAATTTCTTTTTCGTAATATAAAGTAAATTTTCGTATATTTTACGAAACAAGTAAGTACGAAATTTTATTTCGTAAAATGTTGCATGGATTTTTTTCGGTGTAGAAAAATTTGTCAGAATCTGACAATTTTTTTTTTATATAAAAAAATTTTTCAGGATCTGACCATTTTTTTGTATTTAAAAATTTGTCAGAATCTGACCATTTTTTTGTATTGAAAAATTTATCAGAATCTGACAATTCTTTTATATAGAAAAATTTGTTAGAATCTAACAATTTTTTTATATAGAAAAATTTGTCAGAATCTGATAATTTTGTTTATATAGAAAAATTTGTCATGATCTGACAATTTTTTTTTTATATAAAAATTTTTCAGAATCTTACAATTTTTTTTTATATAGAAAAATTTTTCAGAATCTGACAAATTTTTTTTTATATAGAAAAATTTGTCAGAATCTGACCATTTTTTTTATACAGAAAAATTTGTCAGAATCCGACAATTTTTTTTATATAGAAAAATTTGTCAGAATCTGACATTTTTTTTTATATAGAAAAATTTGTCAGAATCTGACAACTTTTTTTATAAATTGCTCAGAATCTGAAAATTTTTTATACCGAAAAATTGCTCAGAATCTGAATTTTTTTTATAGAAAAATTTGTTAGAATCAGTCAATTTTTTTTATAGAAAAATTTGTCAGAATCTGATAATTTTTCTATAGAAAAATTTTTCAAAATCAGACAATTTTTTTATATAGAAAAATTTGTCGGAATCAGACAATTTTTTTATTTGGAAAAATTTATCAGAATCTGACAACTTTTTTTATAAATTGCTCAGAATCTGAAAATTTTTTATACCGAAAAATTGCTCAGAATCTGAATTTTTTTTTATATAGAAAAATTTGTCAGAATCTGACAATTTTTTTTATATAGAAAAATTTGTCAGAATCTGACAATTTTTTTAAATAGAAAAATTTTTCAGAATTTTACAATTTTTTTTATATGGAAAAATTTGTCAGAATCTGACAATTTTTTTTTGTATAGAAAAATTTGTCAGAATCTGAAATTTTTTTATATAGAAAATTTTGTCAGAATCTGACAACTTTTTTTATAAATTGCTCAGAATCTGACAATTTTTTTTTATATAGAAAAATTTGTCAAAATCTGTCAATTTTTTTTATATAGAAAAATTTGTCAGAATCTGACAATTTTTTTATATAGAAAAATTTGTCAGAATCTGACAATTTTTTTTATATAGAAAAATTTTTCAGAATCTGACAATTTTTTTTTATATAGAAAAATTTGTCAGAATCTGACAATTGTTTTTATATAGAAAAATTTTTCAGATTCAGATAAATTTTTTTATATAGAAAAATTTTTCAGAATATGACAATTTTTTTTATTTATGACAATAGAAAAATTTGTCAGAATCTGACAAGTTTTTTTATATAGAAAAATTTGTCAGAATCTGACAATTTTTTTTATATAGAAAAATTTGTCAGAATCTGACAATTTTTTTATATAGAAAAATTTGTCAGAATCTGACAATTTTTTTTATATAGAAAAATTTGTCAGAATCTGACAATTTTTTTATATAGAAAAATTTGTCAGAATCAGACAATTTTTTTCATATAGAAAAATTTGTCAGAATCTGACAATTTTTTTTATATAGAAATATCTGTTGGAATTTGTTTTTTTTTTATATAGAAAAAGAATTTTTTTTTATATAGAAAATTTTTTTCGAAATTAGGTTTATATAGAAAAATTTGTCATAATCTTGAAATTTTTTTTATATGTGTCACGATTTTACAAATTTTTTTCATATAGAAAAATTTTTCAGACTTGAAGAATTTTTTTTATAAAGAAATATTTTTTAGAATCTTCATAAAATTTTGTATAAAAAAACTTTTTTAGAATCTTAAGAACTTTTTGTATGTAGAAAAATTTGTCAAAATCTTAAGATTTTTTTTATTTATGAAATTTTTTTCAAAATCCGGAAAGTTTTTTTATATAGAAAAGTTTTTCAGAATCCGGAAAGTTTTTTTTTATATAGAAAAATTTTTCAGAATTTGAGATTATTTTATTTAGAAAAAAATTTCAGAATCTAAGATTATTATTCATATCAAAAAACTTGTCAGTATCTGAGATTTTTTCTTCATAAAAAAATGATTCGCAAATTCGTAAACGTAAACATTGAAATTTTTCTTGAGAAAAAAATATTTTTGGCTCGACTGTCTTTACAGAAAACAAATATTTTTGGTTATAATTGTTTAACATTTTGTTTTATATTAAAGCTTAAAAAACTGAAATGTGAAAATGCTGTTCGAGAGTCTTTAAATATCGGTTATCGTCATATCGATACTGCTTATTTGTATCGTAATGAAACGATAATTGGAAAAATTTTAAAAGAAAAATTTGAGAATAAATCCTTAAAACGTGAAGATATATTTTTGGTTACAAAATTATGGAACATCTATCATGAGCCTCATATGGTAAAATATGCCTGTAAAAAACAAATGGAATCTTTGCAAGTAGATTACATAGATTTATATCTAATTCATTCCCCAATTGGTTATAAATATGTAGATGATGAAGCGTTAATGCCACACGAAGCCGATAAATTACAAACTAAGTAAGTTTTATATGAAAATTATAATCAATATATTCACTTCAGAAATTTTTGACCTTGCAATAGTGCAAAATCACGTTTTGGCCCTATGCTCCTTGTAGGAGTTTAAAGGAACAGATATATATATAATAGTGCAAAATGGCAAATTTGAAAAAAAAAATGTTTAATAAAATTTTTCTTTTTCTTTTACCTTTTATATGATGCGTCGTTGCAAGAAAAAATTCGCAATTTATTTTAATAGTAATACAATTGCTTTTATTCACAAAGAAACAAGCAAATAAAGTTGCAATTTTGACATTGCGCAATTTTGCAAGACTAAAATTTCTGATGTGAATTTCATTAATAAAACAAACTTCCAAATAATCTGTATTTTCTTTAAAGTGATGTAGATTATATAGACACCTACAAGGCTATGGAAGAATTAGTTTCCTTGGGTTGGGTACGAAGTTTAGGTTTATCCAATTTTAATATTCAACAAACCCAAAGAATACTGGAGAATTGTTTTGTAAAACCAGTAACAAATCAAATCGAATGTCATCCTGGTTTAAATCAACAGAAATTAAGATCATTTTGTCAAAAACATAATATATTAATAACAGCTTATTCGCCCTTGGCTAGACCTAAACTTTCAAAACCTTTACCGAAATTTTATGAATCGGAAAAATTACAGAAAATGGCAGAAAAATATCAAAAGACAAAAGCTCAAGTTATATTAAGATATTTGGTAGGTTTGATAATTAAAATTTAAGGAAATCTTTTGGTTTTGATTATAATTTTCTTTCCCTTTCTTACAGCTTGATATTGGGACTGTACCAATACCCAAATCTGCCAGACCAGAGAGACTTCTAGAAAATATCAGTATATTTGACTTTAAACTTACTAAAGAAGAAATTGCCATCATGAATGAATTTAATACCGGCATGCGTCTGTGGCGTAATGAAATGGCTAAATTTCATCAATATTGGCCATTTAATGAAGAAGATTAGTGCTAGTGTTAGAAATTTATAATTTTAAGTACAAATTGTTAATAAACTCGAATTTTTGATATTTTATAATTATTGATATCGCTACTTTAAATGTAGTGAAACCACTAAATCTTTTTTTTAATAAATTCTTGAAACTGTTGCATTAGGAACCTGCTTTAAATAATTACCTGGGCATCTTGATTATGTTTTAAATTTTATTAACTACATATTTTATTGGATTTAATATTTTATTTAATACAATTATCATTTCTAATTCTAATGTTTTGTTTCTTCGTGTTTCTTAACATTAATATAACTGCTAGCATGACCATGTCCATGACCATGATTTCCTCCATGATGATGACTATCATGTCCAGAATGAGCATGACCAAATGTATGGACAACAGCATTGAAACCCTTATGTTTATCAGCAGTATATTCTACATGACGGGTAGTACCATCAGCTTCCTTTAAAGTGTAGCTGCCTAAAATAATTTGTTTTGTAAATAGTAGAACATTTTCAAGAATAATTATAAACTTACCCTTAACATTGCCACCATCCCGGGATTCTGATTGACTTTTAATATCACCAGTTTTTGAATCCTTAACACCATAATCAAATTCATATTTAGGATATGCATGATGATCATGACCATCATCATGATGTCCTCCGTGGTGTCCTGAATCATGCCCGCCATAATGTCCACCGTGTCCTCCATCGTGTCCACCTTCATGAGACCAATGATGTACACTGGAGTGACCACCATCATGTCCACCACTACCTCCATGACCACCACTGCCTCCATGGCCTCCATGACCACCACTTTCATGTTTAGTTACTACCGAATAGCTGACTTCCTCACTATGTCCACCGCCATGGCCCCCACCACCTCCTCCACCATGACCATGATGGGAATAACCTGAAGCAGCCACAACGCAGATAACGGCCAAAAGAGCAGTTGAATTAAAGATATTCATATTGTTTGGTTATTTTTTTTGTATTAATTGTTTAAAACAATTGAACTTGCAGACAAAACTGATATTGATTTAAGATTTTTCTTGTTTATTTATACATAAACTAAATTATTTGTTTTGCCTTCTAATGGGACTACAAATGAACTTTTTACACAGCATTCATGACCTCTTTTACAGTAGTTAATATAATTGTTTTAAATAATATGGCACAAATTTTTGTATTTCAATAAGAGGGTTACAAAATCGCGCATACAAGTGTAAGTTAAAGAAAAAATTAAGTCGGCAAATGATAATATTCTGTTTTCCAATTTATTTTTGAAATATTTCGCTTTGACCTTTTACGAAGGTCAATGATGTTTCTGGTCGCACTGCAGAGGGCCTCTTTAATATAATTTAAACGCTTACGAACTAAAATTGTTTTTTTTTTCGAATTTAAAATTTTCCGTTTCGAATTTTAATTTATCCGTTACGAATTTGCAATAGTTATTTTTTTAAATTATTTTTTTATTTAAAAAAAAATTTTATATATGAAAATTGTCCAGAATCTAACATTTTTTTATATAGAAAAAATGGTTCAGAATCTGAAATTTTTTTCATATTGAAAAAATGGCTCAGAATCTGAGATTTTTTTTTATATACCCAATAAGCACTTTTAAAATTCAAGTGCAAATAAAGTATAAATCAAGTGTAAATCAAGCCCTTATTTCCAGTCTATGCTTGAATTATACTTGAATTACACTTGAATTCAATAGCATTCTCCAGCAAAACGGATACTTGAATTCAAGCGCTGTTTTTACACTTGAAAACCAGTGAAAAGGCTGTAAAAACAGGGCTTGAATTCCAGTGTCCGTTTTGCTGGAGTATGCTATTGAATTCAAGTGTAATTCAAGTATAAATCAAGCAGGGGCTGGAATTTAGGGCTTGATTTACACTTGTTTTATACTTGATTTGCACTTGAATTTTAAAATTGCTTATTGGGATAGAAAAATTTGTTAGAATCTAAGATTTTCTTTTTATACCCTACACCACACTGTGGTACAGGGTATAATGAGTTTGTGCTGATGTTTGTAACTACCCGAAATATTGGTCCTAGACCCACTTTTAAGTATACCGATCGGCTTAGAATCACTTTTTGAGTCGATTTAGCGATGTCCGTCCGTCTGTCAGTCTGTCCGTCCGTCCGTCCGTCCGTCCGTCCGTCTGTCTGTCCATGTAAACGGTGTAAACACGATACAGGTCGCAATTCTTAATCAATTGACTTGAAATTTGAAACTTAAGCCTCTTTTGGCCCAAGGAGCCTATTGAAATTGGAAAAAATCGGTCCATATTTAGACCTAGCCCCCCATACAAAGGTCCTCTTTAGTTTTGGCTCAAATGACTCTAATAGACGCATTTTAACAGGTATCTATTCGAAATTTGGCAGGTAATCATGTTTTAACAACACAAATCACCATTCCAAATTTTAAAGAAATCGAACCAGTTCTTATTGTAGCCCCCATACAAACCACCTTCCCGATTTTCACATAAATCTCTCAAATTTCATGAAAATAGAAAATATTTAATTAAAATTCTGTTTGTGTATGTTAAACGCGTACTTTAATAACCTTATCAAATCTGATTATCATCGGACCATTTTTGGACTTAGGTCCCATGTGGAAATTTCGCCCGATATTCAGTTGAAGTGATTTATTGTCAACAAAAAGAAGCCTATTCCACTCAAATTTGATTAGTGAGTGCTTTTTACACTTACTAAAGATTTGACAAAATATAGATCTAATCAGTCCATGTTTGAACTTGGGACCCATTTTCCGGGAAACTCTGGTGTAGGGTATTTTATGGTCGGTCTTGACCGACTATAATTTTCTTACTTGTTTTTTATATAGAAAGCTTATATAGAAAAATTGCTCAGAATCTGAATTTTTTTTTTATATAGAACAATTGCTCAGAATCGATTTTTTTTTTTTATATAGAAAAATTGCTGAGAATCTGAGAATTTTTTATATAGAAAAATTGCTCAGAATCTGATAATTTTTTTTATATAGAAAAATTGCTCAGAATCTGAAATTTTTTTTATATAGAAAAAATGCTCAGAATCTAAGAATTTTTTATATAGAAAAATTGCTCAGAATCTGAGAATTTTTTTATATAGAAAAATTGCTCAGAATCTGAGAATTCTTTTTATATAGAAAAATTGCTCAGAATCTGAGAATTTTTTTTATATAAAAAAATTGCTCAGAATCTGAGAATTTTTTTCAGAATCTGAGAATGCTTTTTATATAGAAAAATTGCTCAGAATCTGAGATTTTTTTATATAGAAAAAGTGCTCAGAATCTGAGAATTTTTTTCAGAATCTGAGAATGTTTTTTATATAGAAAAATTGCTCAGAATCTGAAATTTTTTTTATATAGAAAAATTGCTCAGAATCTGAGATTTTTTTTTTATATAGAAAAATTGCTCAGAATCTGAAAATTTTTTTTATATAGAAAAATTGCTCAGAGTCTAAGATTTTTTATGTAGAAAAATTGTTCAGAATCTGAGAATTTTTTATATAGAAAAATTGGTCAGAATCTGAGAATTATGTTATATAGCAAAATTATACCTTACACCTCACTGTGGTACAGGGTATAATAAGTTTGTGCTGATGTTTGTAACTACCCGAAATATTGGTCCTAGACCAGTGGTCGGCACCCATTGCACTCAGGGGCATAATGAAATTGGCTATTTGCTCGTAGACAACACGAATGTCAACGAAACTCACAACTGAGAGCATTAAAAATACAAATATTTTATTTATTGTCATGGTAGCATTTAAAAAAGCGGGTAGATGAAGCTATGTTTTAGAAAAATGTAAAAATGTTCTCTCTTTCTGCCGACCACTGTCCTAGACCCACCTTTAAGCATACCGATCGACTCAGAATCACTTTTTGAGTCGATTTAGGATACAGGATACAGGTCGCAATTTTGGGGAAAATTATAAAAAATTTATGAATGCGGTTTTTGTCAAATTCTGATCAGAATCTATTCACTAAAATCGCATGTTTTTGTGGAACAATTTCTACGCCACTTACAGATGTAATTTGTTTAATGTCATTTAAAATTCGGAAACTATTTTTTTAATTTTCCAATTGTTATTTGTAAATTAATTGTAATTCGTAAAAGTGCTATTGAAATTCGAAAAAGATCAATTGTTATTCGTAAAAGATCAATTTTAATTTGAAAAAGATCAATTGTAATTGGATGATTCCAATTGAAATTCAAAAACTTAATTTGTATTTCGTAAATGTCAAATTGAAATTGGAAGACTCCAATTGTAATTCATAAAATATCAATTATAATTTGTAAAAGATCAATTATAATTTGTAAAATATCTATTGAAATTCGAAAAGTGTTAATTCAATTAATTTATTCAATTAATTAACCTTTTTCGATTGTAATTGGATGATTCCAATTGAAATTCAAAAACTTAATTTCAATTTCGTAAATGTCAATTGAAATTGGAAGATTCCATATGTAATTCATAAAATATCAATTATAATTTGTAAAAGATCAATCATAATTCGAAAAAATGTTAATTAATTGAATTCGAAAAAGTTTAATTAATTGATTTCGAAAAAGGTTAATTAATTGAATTAACCCTTTTCGAATTCCAATAGATCTTTTACAAATTATAATTTATCTTTTACAAATTATAATTGATATTTTACGAATTACAATTGGAATCTTTCAACTTCAATTACAATTGATCTTTTTGGAATTAAAATTGATCTTTTACGAATAATTCGTTGAAGATTTTAATTCGAAGATTCAAATTGAAATTCGAAAAAGTTCAACTGTAATTCTTAAAAGATCAAATGCAATATGTAAAAGACCCACTGTAATTCGAAAAAGATCAATTGTAATTCGTAAAAGATCGATTGAAAATAAAAAAATATCAATTGCAACTCGAAATAGATTCTAATTGCAATTTTTAAAAGATTTAACTATAGTTCGTTAATGACCAATTGTAATTCAAACAAGTAAAAAAGTAAAATTTGATATTGCCGAATATATTGATTAGGGTTTGCAAATAACCGCAGTTTCCTTAACCGCGGTTACGGTTAAAATTCAAGCAATTAACCGCGTTTAAAGGTAAACCGTAAATATTCAGGCATTTTTTATAAGGTTTTTTAAATTAAGTTTTTTTATTATTCGCTGTTACTCTTTTTCTTGTATATTCGAAAAGAAGCCCTTTTGCCCAACAAATCCTTTGTTAATTAATTAAATTGAAAATTAACCGTAACCGCAGGATTTTTGTTATTAAGTTACGGTTAAATAGTGCGGCTGTAACATTGCAAACCCTAACAATAATAAACTGCACAATGTAAATTTAAAATATTCTAGAAACTGTTGCGCTGGGAGGAACTTGCTCCAAAAAAAATTCGGGAAATCCTTTCTTTTTTTAAATTTTATTAATTAGTAATTACATATTTATCGGTTTTTAGTTTTATTTAATACTATTATCATTTCTAATTCTAATGTTTTGTCTCTTCGTGTTTCTTAACATTAACATAACTGCTAGCATGACCATGTCCATGACCATGATGCCCTCCATGATGATGACTATCATGTCCAGAATGAGCATGACCAAATGTATGGACAACAGCATTGAAACCTTTATGTTTATCAGCAGTATATTCTACATGACGGGTAGTACCATCAGCTTCCTTAAGAGTATAGCTGCCTAAATATTTTTAAAGAGAATAAATTGGTTTGAATAAAGTTCCAAAATTTGAAAAAGTTTTTATAGATTTTATTATTATGAACTTACCCTTAACATTGCCACCATCCCGGGATTCTGAATGACTTTTAATATCACCAGTTTTTGAATCCTTAACACCATAATCAAATTCATATTTAGGATATGCGTGATGATCATGACCATCATCATGATGTCCTCCGTGGTGTCCTGAATCATGTCCGCCAGAATGTCCACCGTGCCCTCCATCGTGTCCACCTTCATGAGACCAATGATGCACACTGGAGTGACCACTATCATGTCCAGCACCACCTCCATGGCCGCCATGACCACCACTGCCTCCATGACCACCACTTGCATGTTTGGTTACTACCGAATAGCTGACCTCCTCACCATGTCCACCACCACCTCCTCCGCCATGACCATGATGGGAATAACCTGAAGCAGCCACAGCGCATATAACGACCAAAATTGCAGTTGAATTAAAAATATTCATTTTGTTTGGTTAATTTTTTTGTATTAATTATTTACAACAATTGAACTTGCATACAAAACTGATATCGATTTAAGATTTTTCTTGTTTATTTATACATAAACTAAATTATTTGTTTTGCCTTCTAATGGGTCTACAAATGAACTTTTTACACAGCATTCATGACCTCTTTTACAGTAGTTAATATAAATGTTTTAAATAATATGGCACAAATTTTTGTATTTCAATAAGAGTGTTACAAAATCGCACATACAAGTGTAAGTTAAAGAAAAAATTAAGTCGGTAAATGATAATATTCTGTTTTCCAATTTATTTTTGAAATATTTCGCATTGACCTTTTACGAAGGTCAATGATCTTTCTGGTCATACTGCAGAGGGCCTCTTTAATATACTTTAAACTTTCACGAACTAAAAATGTTTTTTTTTCGAATTTAAAATTTTCCGTTTCGATTTTTAATTTATCCGTTACGAATTGCAATAGTTATTTTTTTAATTTATTTTTTGATATAAAAAAAATTGCTTTGAATATGAGAATTTTTTATATATAGAAAAATCGCTCAGAATCTGAAATTTTTTTTCATATTGAAAAATGGCTCAGAATCTGAGAATTTTTTTTGTATAGAAAAATTGCTCAGAATCTGAGATTTTTTTATCTAGAAAAATTTGTTACAATCTAAGATTTTCTTTTTTATATAGAAAACTTAAAAATTGCTCAGAATCTGAGAATTTTTTTTATATAGAAAAATTGCTCAGAATCTGAGAATTTTTTTATATAGAAAAATTGCTCAGAATCTGAGAATTTTTTTTATATAGAAAAATTGCTCAGAATCTGAGAATTTTTTTTATATAGAAAAATTGCTCAGAATCTGAGAATTTTTTTTATATAGAAAAATTGCTCAGAATCTGAGAATTTTTTTATATAGAAAAATTGCTCAGAATCTGAGAATTTTTTTTATATAGAAAAATTGCTCAGAATCTGAGAATTTTTTTATATAGAAAAATGGCTCAGAATCTGAGATTTTTTTTTATATAGAAAAATTGCTTAGAATTTGAGAATTCTTTTTATATAGAAAAATTGCTCAGAATCTGAGAATTTTTTTTATATAGAAAAATTGCTCAGAATCTGAGAATTTTTTTTATATAGAAAAATTGCCCAGAATCTTAGAATTTTTTTTTATATAGAAAAATTGCTCAGAATCTGAGAATTTTTTTATATAGAAAAATTGCTCAGAATTTGAATTTTTTTTATATAGAAAAATTGCTCAGAATCTGAGAATTTTTTTTATATAGAAAAATTGCTCCGAATCTGAGAATTTTTTTTTATATAGAAAAATTGCTCAGAATCTGAGATTTTTTTTATACACCAATACCCCGGTTTGCGTCGCTTCGGTTTGCGTCGTTTCGAAGTTGCGTCGTTTTCAAATTTCTCTGATTTCGAAGTTGCGTCGTTTTGGTTTCAGTTTGCGTCGCATGGCTTCGAAGTTGCGTCGCCAGTGCTTCGATTTGCGTCGTTGATATAAAAATGTTTGTACAAAGCTAAAACAAAAAAAGGGGATTTCCCGTTTATCGTAGCATGACTTCGAAGTTGCGTCGTTAGTGCTTCGATTTGCGTCGTTAATATGAAAATGTTTATACAAAGCTTGCTTTTATACTTGCTTTTATACTATGAATTTTTTATTTTTATCTTAATATTTTTATGTTTTTATTATGTTTTTTACGTTTTTCTCATGAATTGTTATATTTTTATTTTAATTAAAACTGTTTTCAAAAAAAAAAAAATACAAAAAAAATGCATTTTTTTTTGAAAAATCTATTTTTTCTGCTAAAATTATGAATCCCGGAACCAATTAAATGAAAATCCATACAAATGTATGGAAAATCGTGCTTCGGTTTGCGTCGTTTCGGTTTGCGTCGCGTTTCTCCGGTCCCAATTAACGACGCAAACCGGGGTATTGGTGTATAGAAAAATTGCTCAGAAACTGAGAATTTTTTTGATATAGAAAAATTGCTCAGAGTCTGAAATTTTTTTTTATATAAAAAAATTGCACAGAATCTGAGAATTTTTTTTATATGGAAAAATAGATCAGAATCTGAGAATTTATTTTATATAGAAAAATTTATCAGAATTTGAGTATTTTTTTTATATAGAAAAATTGCTCAGAATCTGAGAATATTTTTTATATAGAAAAATTGCTCAGTATCTGAGAATTTTTTTTATATAGAAAAATTGCTCAGAATCTGAGAATTTTTTTTTTATATAGAAAAATTGCTCAGAATCTGAGAATTTTTTTTATATAGAAAAATTGCTCAGAATCTGAGAATTTTTTTTATATAGAAAAATTGCTCAGAATCTGAGAATTTTTTTTATATAGAAAAATTGTTCAGAGTCTGAAAATTTGTTTTTATTGCTCAGAATCTGAGAATTTTTTTTATATAGAAAAATTGCTCATAATCTGAAATTTTTTTTTTATATAGAAAAATTGCTCATAATCTGAGATTTTTTTTTTATATAGAAAAATTGCTCAGAATCTGAGAATTTTTTTTATATAGAAAAATCGCTCAGAATCTGAGAATTTTCTTTTAGATAAAAATGTTTTAAAATCTGTTTTTTTTTTTTTTTCTTTGGAAAATATATCAAAATCGTTTTATGCCTATTCAATTTCAGCCTTATCTTTTGTATTTGTTAGCAATTCTCATTTGGTTTAATTTTTTTTTACAATATTTTCAGTCTAAAAATAATGAAGGCGAAATAGCTGTTAAACATGCCATTGATGTTGGTTATCGTCATATTGATACCGCTTATTTCTATCAAAATGAGGCAGAAATTGGTAAAGCCATTAAAGATAAAATAGCTGAAGGTGTTGTCAAAAGAGAAGATATTTTCTTGGTTACCAAGGTAAGTCAATATAAAAATGCGTTATTTTTTAAATTATTTAAATCTTATTGAAAAAAAATCTCAAGTTATGGAATATACACCATGAACCCGAACGTGTGGAGGGAGCCTGTCGTAAACAATTGCAATTGTTGGGCCTGGATTATATTGATCTTTATTTAATGCACTTGCCTGTAGGCTACAAATATGTAAATGAAGAATCGCTCTTACCCAAAGATGAGGCTGGTACCTTACAATTGAGGTAAGACTTTTTTTGTCCTTTTTAATACAAAATTTGAATTCCTACACAGAAAAAAATTAGTCTTTTTTGGTTTTTGTTTTAAAAAAAAATTAAAAAAAACGCAAATATAAAGAAAGATTTTTTTTGATTTCGATGAATGCTATATCGAAAGTGGTAACTCATCGAAATATCGGTCTGGGACCCCAAAAAGTATATATGGGGCATTCCATGTCAAATCGGAAACTTTGAAAATTTTTTTTTTAGATATTCCCAATTTGTTTAAAGTTTTTAGTACTCCTCGAAAACTCCTTCGTGGTAAATTTTCAGGTTTTTTTGATGACCCGTTCAAAAGATACCGAATTTTTAAAAATTGGTAGTTTGTTCCTTTACTCAAACTTCATTTACTCATAACTTCTTCAATAATGGTCCAAATTTAAATTTTTTTTCTTCAAAATTTTTGTTTTTTACGTATTTTTTAAAAAAAAAAAAATCCCAAAAAATTCTTTAAAGCGCTATAGTATGCGATTTTTAAGTTTTAAAATTTAAATCTTATTTTTGAAAATGTTTGTACTCTTTGATTTTTTTTGAAATTTTTTTGTGTAAAACTTCTATCGATTCTACAAATTTTTTGCCCAGTAGGATCGTGGGATAACGGTTATTACAATTTTTTAAAATTTTTTGAAAAAATTTTATTGTAATTTTCCAATCTTAAAATCATTTCTACTTCTCCAATAGTGCGTCATAAAGGTGTCATTTATAAGACCGACCCCTATCATTTTTACGTCTTAATATTTCTTTGAACAAACTAATACCCTATCTCCAATTTCTAAGGGGGCTCCCACACAAAACGAAATTTTTTTAAATTTTCTCCAACCGCTCTAACTGCCCTAATAGTGCCCTTAGAGCAACAAAATGTATGACCGGCCCACAATATTTTTTTAGTCCAAACATTTTCGCTGAACACACCTACCCTCTATCTTTAACTGTTAAGGCGGTCCCCATACAATATTTTTTTATTTTTTGTAAATTTGTTTTATTTAATCAGCTTCTACCGGTCCAATGGTGCGACCGAGAGGGGTCATTAGTGAGACCGACCCCCATTTATTTTTACCCTCCAACATTTTTGTAAAACATACCACAGCCCTATCTCCACTCCCTAAGTAGGCTTCCATTCAAAATTACATATTTATAAAATTTGCTCCAACTGTTATTTGTATGGGAGCCTACTTAGGGAGTGGAGATAGGGCGTAGGTATGTTTTAAAAAAATGTAGGGTACAAATAAATGGGGGTCGGTCTCACTAATGACCCCTCTCGTACGCACCATTGGACCGGTAGAAGCTGATTAAATAAAACAAATTTACAAAAAATAAAAAAAATTGTATGGGGACCGCCTTAACAGTTAAAGATAGAGGGTAGGTGTGTTCAGCGAAAATGTTTGGACTAAAAAAATATTGTGGGTCGGTCATACATTTTGTTGCTCTAAGGGCACTATTAGGGCAGTTAGAGCGGTTGGAGCAAATTTTAAAAAATGTCGTTTTGTGTGGGAGTCCCCTTAGAAATTGGAGATAGGGTATTAGTTTGTTCCAAAGAAATGTTAAGACGAAAAAAATAATTGGGGTCGGTCTTATAAAGTACCCCTCTATGACGCACCATTGGAGCAGTAGAAATGATTTTAAGATTGGAAAATTACAAATTCTGATTAATTTTTATTAATAAATAAAAATTGTTTTATTCGACCTTTAAAATATTATATTTTGTGAGGATGTTTATTCTGGCTCGAGGTCATTATTTTCTTTACTAATTAAAACCATGATATTCTCATAGCATAATTTTCAAGAAAATTATTTTTTGTTTTAAATTTATTTATGTTGGTCATTTTTGCAAGACTTAATCGACACGTGTTTCGGAATTTGTCAAGATTCCATTGTCAAGATTATTTAGCAAAAATAGAAACGATATACTACAAAGTAGCAAACGAGTCTAATGACAAATCGTTTGTGCACAAACTAAAACATTAATACATATTCGACTCTATCCACAATACGATAGTCCATTGGACTACAACAATATGTTTTTTGTTGTTGTGAATGACAACAAACTAGCTGGTAGCGTGCTAGCCTTTCAACGTGGGGGTCGTGGGTTCGATTCCCACCAGAGCCCTTGGTTTTTTCGCTACAACGAGACGACGGTTATTGTTACCAGTTCTCGGTTAGGTTGAATTTATTAAAAATGTGTTGTAAATAAATAAAAAGAATAAATAAAAATAATTGATCATGTGATCAAACTATTATTATTATTATTATATTAATCTTGACAATGGAATCTTGACAAATTCCGAAACACGTGTCGATTAAGTCTTGCAAAAATGACCAACATAAATAAATTTAAAACAAAAAATAATTTTCTTGAAAATTATGCTATGAGAATATCATGGTTTTAATTAGTAAAGAAAATAATGACCTCGAGCCAGAATAAACATCCTCACAAAATTGGAAAATTACAATAAAATTTTTTAAAACAATTTTAAAAAATAGTAATAATCGTTATCCCAAGGTCCTCCTGGGCAAAAACATTGTTGAATCGATAGATATATTTCACAAAAAAATTTCAAAAAAATCGAAGAGTACAAACCTTTTTAAAAAATGAGATTTAAATTTTAAAACTTAAAAATCGCATACTAGAGCGCTCTTAAGAATTTTTTTTTCAAAAATTTTAAAAAAAAAATTGAAATTTGGACCATTATTGAAGAAGTTATGAGTAAAAGAAGTTTGAGTAAAGGAACAAACTACCAATTTTTAAAAATTCGATATCTTTTGAACGGGTCATCAAAAAAATCTGAAAATTTACCACGAAGGAGTTTTCGAAGGGTACTAAAAACTGTTAACAAATTGGGAAAATCTAAAAAAAACATTTTTCAAAGTGTCCGATTTGACATGGAATGCCCCATATACATTATAGATCAGTGATGGATTCTAAGACATTCTAGCGATGTCTTCTGTTCGTTGAAATGTCGATCACGGCCAAAATATTACACCGATATGACTGTTGCTTAACATGTTTACGTGTTGTTGCTTCGAGAAATTTGGTATTGCATTTGAACGATATCGGTTTAACAGTTCAAAAGTTCTAACCGAAAAAAATACAAAATGCATTAATTCGGCTATTGGTTGACATATGTGAATAGAATTTAAAATCGAAAGGTATTTAAAGAAGTACAAACATAATTTTTGGAATTTTTTTTCGCGGATTTTTTATTAATTTCTTTTGAAATTATTTTGACAAAATTTTTTTTTTTAAATACATTTTTTTTTGCAATAATAATATTTTACATAGTGGAGGGTATCTGTACATTAGGCAGTGCCGAAATTAATTTTAAATTATTTATTATTAGAAACAAAAATTCATCCAAAAAAAAAATTTACTGTTTAAACTTTTATACTACAATTTTCCATCACTAAAAAAAAATTTTTTAGCCGATTGTTTTTATAGATTCGGCCAAGACGAATTTTTGTTGTACCCTACACCACTCTGTGGTACAGAGTAGAGATGGGCACATGAGCAGATTAGTGCGTGATTCACGTGATTCACGCGTGATTGTGACTAAATTAAATTTTAGTTTAGTTTGAGTGTGACTAAATTAAATTTTACTCACGTGATTGTGAGTGAGTGTGAGTAGAGAAAAAAATTGAGGGAGTGAGTGTGCGTGAGTAAGATTTTTGCGTGAGTGAGTGTGCGTGAGTCGATTTTTTTGCGTGATTTATTTTCCCTTTATATTTCTTTTCGGAACAAAAAAAGCAACAAAAAAATTGTAAAATTTGGCTTAACTTAAGATTTCGTCCCGAAAAAAGCAAAAAAAAAATGTAAAATTTCGCTGAACTTTAAATTTTGCTGAAAATTTTGAAAGGTTTTTGAAATTTTCGTCATTGAAATTTTTTTTTGTATAAAAAAGTTTCGTGAGTGTGAGTCAACGTAAGTGTGAATGAAGCTTGCGTGAGTGTGAGTTGTATTAAATTTACTCACGTGATTGTGAGTGAGTGTGAGTAGAAAAAATATGCGCGTGAGTGAGTGTGCGTGATTCGAAAATTCCTGTCGTGAGCGTGAGTGAGTGTGAGTCAAAAATCACTCACGCGCCCATCTCTAGTACAGAGTATAATGCATTAGTGCTGATGTTTGTAACTACCCAAAATATTGGTTTTTGACACACCTTCAAGTATACCGATCGACTCAGAATCACTTTTTGAGTCGATTTAGCGATGCCCATTCGTCTGTCCATGTAAACTTTGTGCGCACGATACAGGTCACAATTTTTAATCGATTTGTGTGAAATTTGAAACTTCAGCTCCTTTTTTTATTTATTTACAATAAGCCACTTTAAAATTGGGTCAAATGACTCTTATAACCGTATTATAAACGCTTTGAAAGCCCTTACCGTGGGTATCATTTTGGACTTTGATAATTTTTATAGCACATAAGTGACCATATAATATACTTTGCCAACACTCTCCCGTCCGTATTTCTCTGCCTGGGAAATTGTCCAAGTTTTGACTTGGGACTCATTTTCCCGGAAACTATAGTGTCGGGTATTATGTGGCCAGTCTTGACTGACTATAAACTTTTTTTACTTGTTTTAACTTATTTTCTACCTAATTTTTTTCAATATTTTTTCTTGCAACAAAAAACAAAAGAAGTCTCACTTTTTCTGTGCAAACTTCAGTAATACAACTCTTGATATCTTTTTAGTGATGTTGATTATTTGGACACTTACAAAGCTATGGAAAAATTAGTTAAACTGGGTCTGGTACATAGTATTGGTGTCTCCAATTTTAACAGCCAACAATTACAACGTGTATTAGATAATTGTGAAATTAAACCAGTTACTAATCAAGTCGAATGCTCACCAGCTTTAAATCAGCGTAAACTAACGCAATACTGTAAAGAACGGGACATAACTTTGACCGCTTACTCACCGTTAGGTCGTCCCAAACCTGATGAAAATAAACCAGAATTTTATTTTTCACCAAAAACTAAGGCCCTGGCGGAAAAGTATCAAAAGACACCAGCACAAATTGTGTTACGTTATTTGGTTAGTATTTTCTAATATTATTTAAGAATAAATATTTTTATTATTTTTTGTTTTCTTAATTTACTTAGGTGGACATTGGGGTCATACCCATACCAAAATCATCGAATCCCCAACGCATTAAAGAGAATTTCAATATTTTCGATTTTAAGTTAACCCAAGAGGATATTGAGGTTATGGATTCTTTTCATACCGGTGAACGTTTGGTACCTTTTAATTTGATTAAGGGTCAAAATCATAAATATTGGCCTTTTAATATTGAGTTTTAAATGATTTTTTATTCATTTGTATTTTGATTTATTATATGATTTATGAAATTGTTATAAATTAAATAAAATACGTTAACAAATTAAATTCTACATAATTTAAACTTTTTTGGGGTTTTCTCACACAGAAAAAATTTTAGGGGAAAAACTTTTAACCAAAAATTTTAATAAAGTTCATTTTAGTTTTTAATCATTTTTTTAATTTATATAATTAATTTTTTAATTGATTTCGCAAATTTTTCGTGAATTGAGAATAAATGCAATTTTTCCTTGTTAAACTTTTACAAATTTTAGGAATTGATACTATTACTTTCGTGATATTTAAGTGCAAAATCAATTAAAATATTAATTGATGTAACCATTTTAGGGATTGAAACTCATTTTTTTTTTAGCAGTAACGATTAATTTCCCACATGTGATGATGACTATCATGTCCAAAATGAGCATGACCATATCAAGAATAATAAATCATCCCCTAAAAAAGATTTGGAGACATATTTTCTATAGAAACTGTTTCAGATTTTAACTGTTTTTTTTTTTTAAGTTTCACACTCTGAGATAATATTATATGCATATTTTTTATAGAAAAATATTTTTAAAAGAAACTGTCACAGCCTGATACATTTATTCCACAGAAAAATATTCCGGCATTTTTTATTAAGTTTTTTATTATTCGCTGTTTCTCTTTTTATTGTTTATTCTAAAAGAAGCCCTTTTGCCCAACAAATCCTTTGATAATTAAGTAAATTGAAAATTAACCGTAACCGCAGGATTTTTATACCCTACACCACTCTGTGGTACTGCGCTGATGTTTGTAACTACCCGAAATATTGGTCCTAGACCCACTTTCATGCATGCCGATCGACTCAGAATCACTTTGAGTCGATTTAGCGATGTCCGTCCGTCTGTCCGTCCGTCCATGTAAACGTTGTGCGCACGATACAGTTCGCAATTTGTAGCCGATTTGTCTGAAATTTAAAACTTAAGCTTTTCTTCTTCCCAAGGACGGACGCTATTGAAATTGGAAAAAATCGGTCCATGTGTTGACCTAGCCCCCATACAAACGTCCCCTTTAAATTTGGGTCAAATGACCCTAACAACCGTATTTTAATAGATATCCTTTCAAATTTTAGCAGGTAAACGTTTTTTGTATTCAAAAATCACCGTTCCGAATTTCAAAGGAATCAGTTATTCTTGTAGCCCCCATACAAACCACCCTCCCGATATTCACATAAATCTAAAAATTTTATGAAAATATAAAAAAATTGATTAAAATTTTGTTTGTGTGTGCTTAACGCATACTTTAATAACCCAAAAATCTGATTATAATCGGAAATTTTTGGACTTAGGCCCCATATGAAAATTTCGCCCGATATTACTAAAAGCGGTTTATTTGCAACAAATATAAGCCAATTTCACCCAAATTTGGTATGTGATTTTTTTGTAGTCTTATTAAAGACTTCACAAATGATAGACTAAATTGGTCCATGTTTGGACTTGGTACCCATTTTCCGGGAAACACTGGTGCAGGGTATTATATGGTCGGTCTTGACCGACTATAATTTTCTTGTTTTTTTTTTAAGTTACGTTTAAATAGTGCGTTTGCAACATTGCAACCCCTAATATTGATACCCTGCACAATGTAAATTTAAAATATTCTAGAAACTGTTGCACTAGGAGGAACTTGCTCCAAAAAAATTTTGGGATATATATTTTTTTTAATTTTATTAATTAGTAATTACATATTTATCGGTTTTTAAATTGGATTTAATACAATTATCATTTTAAATTCTAATGTTTCGTCTCTTCGTGTTTCTTAACATTAATGTAACTGCTAGCATGACCATGTCCATGACCATGATGCCCTCCATGATGATGACTATCATGTCCAGAATGAGCATGACCAAATGTATGGACAACAGCATTGAAACCTTTATGTTTATCAGCAGTATATTCTACATGACGGGTAGTACCATCAGCTTCCTTAAGAGTGTAGCTGCCTAAATATTTTGAAAGAAAATAAATTCGTTTGAATAAAGTTACAAAATTTGAAAAAGTTTTTATAGATTTTATTATTATGAACTTACCCTTAACATTGCCACCATCCCGGGATTCTGATTGACTTTTAATATCACCAGTTTTTGAATCCTTAACACCATAATCAAATTCATATTTAGGATATGCGTGATGATCATGACCATCATCATGATGTCCTGCGTGGTGTCCTGAATCATGCCCGCCAGAATGTCCACCGTGCCCTCCATCGTGTCCACCTTCATGAGACCAATGATGTACACTGGAGTGACCACCATCATGACCACCACTGCCTCCATGACCTCCATGACCACCACTGCCTCCATGGCCTCCATGACCACCACTTTCATGTTTAGTTACTACCGAATAGCTGACCTCTTCACTATGTCCACCGCCATGGCCCCCACCACCTCCTCCACCATGACCATGATGGGAATAAGCTGAAGCAGCCACTGCGCAGATAACGGCCAAAAGAGCAGTTGAATTAAAGATATTCATATTGTTTGGTTAATTTTTTTTGTATTAATTGTTTAAAACAATTGAACTTGTATACAAAACTGATATCGATTTAAGATTTTTCTGGTTTATTTATACTTTAACTAAAATATTTGTTTCGCCTTCTAATGGGTCTACAAATGAACCTTTTACATAGTATTCATGACCTCTTTTCCATTAGTTAATGTAATTGTTTTAAATAATTTTGCACAAATTTTTGTATTTCAATTAGAGTGTTACAAATTCGCACACATGAATAAAAGGAAAATTAAGTAGATAAATGATAATATTTTGTATTTGTACTTGAAGTTCCAATTAATGTTTAAAAGATTTTGCATTGACCTTTTAATTAATCTGTTACGAATTGCAATAGTTCTTTTTTTGAACTTTTAACTTTTATGTAGAACAAGTAAAAAGTGGAATTCGGCCTTGCCGAATATTTTGATCTCATCCACAATGTAAAAAAATTATTTGAAAAAATTTGAAAAAAACCCGGAAGAAAATGTGGCTAAAAAAAAATTCTCGAAATTTTTTTGGTAAAAATTTGTTTGTTCTTGTTTAATTAAATACCATTCGGCAACGAATTCTGTCCACATGGATAGTCCTATATGAAACTAAGAAAAAAGGCGTTTTTGGTTTTTCAATTTTTCAAAAACTGGGCTTAAGAGGCGTGGTCAAATATTGGAAAAATGGTCAAATTTGTGCCGAATTGCCTTGTTTAAATATTTATCAAATTAAAACGGAATGTACCACAATCTTAAAAATTTTAATTTTTGTACAGTTTTGTATAAGCTATCGGTTACAATTTTTTTTTTTTGGAAAATTTTCAAAACCTGTTCTGAAATTTTACATTTTTTAATAAAGTCAATTTATTAAAAACCCGGCCACTTTTGTTTTTTTTTAATTTGTTTTTTTTTTAGTTTAGATGTTTGTCTATCCAGACAAAAAAGTTCAGACATGTCGCTCATTTACTTGTATAGTGTCATAACTCAAAATATGTCGTTTTTGGGTAAACAGTACAGAATTATTTGTTATATCCTGCTTTATATTGTGTCAAAAATTCGTATTAATATCTTTTAAACTCGCCGTTTGAGAAGAGAATACACCATTATAACATTTTCTATGTACGGGCCTTTTGCAATGCAAACCAAGTTTCAATTATAAACTTTAAACAGGTTTTCTGTAAAATCAAACATTTTGCGTTATGACACTATACAAGTAAATGAGCGACGTGTTTTTCTTTTTTTTTCTAGAAATTTAAATTTCATAACAATTTTGTAATTTGCTTGTATTTTCTTGTTTAAACGTAGCGAATGAGTATTAAATATTTGCATAAATATTACTCATACGCTCTGTTAAAACAGGAAAATACAAGCAAATTACTAAATTGTTATAAAATACAAAATTCAAATGCGATTTTCGGAAAAAAACGAAAAATGCATGTCTGAATTTTTTTGTGTGAATAGACAAACATCTAAATTAAAAAAAAAAAATTAAAAAAAAATGTGGCCGGATTTTTTTTAAATTGACTTTTATAAAAAATGGAAAATTTCAGAACGGGTTTATTAAATTTCCAAAAAAAAAAAATTAATCGATAGCCCATACAAAACTATACAATAATGTAAATTTTTGAGATTGTGCACACAGAAAATAATGTAAGTTACTACATGTTAGTTGTTTGTATATTTTACAGTAGTTAGTTGTTTTCAACTACAAAGTCAGTTGTTTTTGTATGAAAAATATCAAACAACTATTTCTGTTAGTTATTTTAAGTCGTTTTTTTGAACAACTAACAAAAAAGTACTGTAATGTAGTACACTCAAAATATTTTGTAGGCAAAAACAAAAGAAAAACACACTTAAAACCAGTGAATAAACAATTGAAAACCATCCCAGTAATTATTCATTTGTTTTAACAAACATTAACATTTATTTTTTACTGTTGACAAAATTTTCTAAAATAAATGACATTAAACATTAAAAAATTACGTTTTTTTCACTCTTTTTTACCAACAAATTCTAAAAAAATAACCAACGAAAACATTAAAAATTAATGATAGTTCTGTTATTTTTACCAACAAATTTCAAAAAAATAACCTACGAAAACAATAAAAATTAATGATTTCGTAGGTAATTTTTTACAATTTTTTATTGAAATATTTTTTTAAAAATTATTTAATAAAATTTTTGGGGAATCGATCCCGCAATCAACTACATTCTGGGCAGACACTCTAACCATCGTGCCAAAGTCACTTGATACAAACATGTTTTTATATTTCTATAAATAATTTTTTTATTTTTTTTTTTCTACAAAAAAATAACTGACTTGTGTGGTAAAACTAATGATATTTCATTAAAAAATACCAACAATTTAAAAAAAAATTACTTACACAAATCATTAAAAATCAAAAGAATAATCAGTAGTTTTTACTTACAGAACAAAAATAAATGACTTTAAAAATTAAATGTAAATGAAAGTCTTTATTTTTTAGTGTGTTATTTTTGAAACAAAGGACTGAAGTAGTCATTAATAAAAACTGAACATCAAACAAATGTTTTTTCTTTTAAAAACGACTAAACGGAAAACTTTTTAAATAAACTACAAACAGTTAATGACATAATTTTTTGAGTGTAACAGTTATTTAAAGTAGTTAATTTTATTTTATTATTTTTTTCACAACTTAAAAAAAAACTGAAAAAATTTGGTCTTCAATTTTTTTTCTGAAAAATTTTTTGAAAAAAAAAACTATTTATTGATTTTTTATTTTTACTACATTTTAGTTGATTTGACTACAAATGTAAGTAGTGTTTACTACATAAGTCAGTTGTTTTTTGTCAGTTAAATAACTAACTAACATTGTTAGTTGATTTAACTGATAAAGTAGTTGATCCCAAAATAACTTACAAAGTAGTTATTTTAACTGATATTTTCAGTTGATTTTACTAACATAATTTTTTTAGTGTGGTGCATTCCATTTAAATTTGATAAATATTTAGACAAGGCAACTCGACACAAATTTGACCATTTTTCCAATATTTGACCACGCCTCCTAAGCCCAGTTTTTGAAAAATTTAAAAACCAAAAACGCAATTTTCTTAGTTACATATGTCCCGTGAATTTCTGAATAGGTTGTATGAATAGCCCTATACAACCTATTCATAAATTCACGGGACATATGTTTTTCTGTAGCGGGACATTTGGTGTGGAATGCCTCCTATATTAGCTACCGACTAACTAAAAAAGAAAATAAGAAAATTTCCTTAAAACCAAGAAGGTTTGTAACTTCGATTTTTAACTTGGATAATAATTCACCTGAAGGTGAATAAAATGGTTTTTCAACAGCTGGTGAATAAAAAGTAACATAGGCCGCTGTTCCAAAAAAAGTAATTCAAATAAAAAATGTGAAAATGAAAATTTCCGAATTTTTTTGGTGTTCTGCATTTCACATACGATTTTTTTTTTCGTTTTGTTTCACATAAATAAAATTTGGTGAAAGTAAAATGAATGCACTTTTTTCCTTATAATTTTTTAAATTTTAATTATTTGATTTCAACTTCGTATCAAAACGTGAACAACAAAACATTAATCATGATTTCATGTGAATCGGAAATTTTCATGTGAATTGAAAAGTTGTGAAAGACAAACCAGAGGCCATAATTATTTTTCAACAAACATTTTTTTTTAACAAATTTTTTTTTCATAACTTTTTTTTTGATCAATTTTTTTTACCAATTTTGTTTCTCATCTAATTTTTTTTTCATCAATTTTTTTTTTCAATATTTTTTTCATAAATTGTTTTTCATCAACATTTTTTTCCATAATTTTTTTCATGTATTTTTTTTTATTTTTATCAAAAATAGTTTTTTCATCAAAAAAATTTTTTCTTCAAAAGTTTAGTTATAATTTATTTTTTCATAATTTTGTTTTTCGCAAAAAAAAATATTTTTTTCCATTTTTTAACCAAAAATACTTTTTCACCAAGTCTAAACTTTTGACATAATGAGAGTGTTAACTTCTTCGGTGCCGAATCTTTTATACTCTACAAAATGTATAAACACTTTTTTGCACTTAAGTAATACACTCATACCAAATTTACAGCTTTTTTGGTTGTATATAGGACGGATGTATATAGCTACACTCAAAAAAAAAACTTGTAAAGTTACCAAAAAATCTCGTGATTTAACGAGGCTATTCTCGTAAAATAGGAAGTAGGTAAAATTCTCGTAAAATTACGTGGATTTCCTCGTAATTTTGAATGCAGCAAAAATTGGTAAAATAACCAATTTTATTGGTAAAAATATTGTTTTAAAACCGAAAAAATAAAAATGGTTAACTTACAAGAAAAAATGGTAAATATGTTTAAAAAATGGTAAATTTACAAACCAAAATGGTAAATTTACAAAAAAAAAAAAAAATTTTTTTTTTGTTAAACAACATAAATCCTCGTAATAAAATCATTTTTGTAAAATAACTTTTTTTTTTTGTAAATTAACTAGAATCCAAGTAATAAATTTTTCAAAATTTTGTCCACTTTTTTTTTAAATATTTTTTAATAAAAAAAAAATTTGTCCGGGACTTTGAAAATTTTTTTTAAAAAAATAGAAAATTTACAAAAAAAAATGTTTTTTTTGTTAAACAACATAAATCCCCGTATAACATAATTTTTGTAAAATAACATTTTTTTTTTGTAAATCCTCGTAATAAAAACTTTGTTGTAAAATTACAGTTTTTTTTTGTAAAATAACCTTTCAAAATGGTAGAATACAATTACAAAAATAAATTTGTAAAATTACCAATAAAACTGTAGTTCTCGTTTGAGCAAAGTACAAGATTTTTTGTTAAAAAACAAGGAAAATTGTTAAATATTGGTAAAACGGGATTACAAGGCATTTTACCAGTTTTTTTTTTTTTTTTTGAGTGTAGCCACAGACTAATACAGACTCGACTTAAGTGACAGGTGTCAAAAAAGTAGTCTTGAACCATATGGTTAATTTTTTCAAATTGCTACGAATTAGGTAAGAAAAAGAAAGCTAATATAACGCGCCATAAGAAAATGGTTTTATTGTTTCACTCACTCCTAAGTCGTAGAAAGTGTTGCCAAGTTAGCTTAAAACTAGCTAAATACCGCTCTGTTTTTTCCTAAAATCACTTAGTTTTTCCCCATTTTTTGTTATTAAACTCTACTGTTGAGTCTGTATATACTTAACCTGACCAACTGTTTTTGTCTGAAAAGCGGGATGGAAAGGTTTAAAAAGCGGGATTTTGGTCCAAAAAGCGGGACTTTTTTGTATCCTCCACTTAGTGATAGTAAGTTTGTAACAGTTCGAAAAAGTAAAAAAAGTTATGATTATCAATCGATTTAAATTTGACATAGTGATGTTCGTCCGTCTCTCTGGCTTTCTGTATGTCTGTTGAAAACACACTTACTTTCGAAAGAAAGTAGTTTGTAATTTTTCCGGTCAGGTTGATATTGAATTTCAGTGAAATCGGTCGAGTAGTTCAGAAGTTATGTGCAAACCCGTGAATGTTAGATTGGTTTCGCCTTTAATTTATGTGTTTAAAAAAACTTGAGCACGCTTCTAAAGACCACAAAAATAGTTTTCAAAATATTTTTGTCACTTCAAAAAAATTGTAAACTCAAAAGAAATTTCATAAAAAATCATTTACTAAAAAAAAAAAATATATTAGTCAAAGTTTTCAAACAGTGTGGACTTTTTTTGAACATTTCAAATTTTTGCTCTGATTTGTTAAACGAGCCGAAATACCTGGTAATTTTGTTTGAGGAAATTTGAAAAAAAAATATTTTGCAGATTTAAAAAGGGTTTTATTCGATATCTCGAATTTCGAAAATTATATATTTCTTATCTGAGTACGTTTGGACAACGTTAAACAAAAATTATTTTATTATTTTGTTTTGAGCATATTCATTAAATGTTTACTCAAAGTTTTTTTTTAAATTTAGAGAATTTTCCCCCAAAACTCGAAACTATGGCTGATTTTCGCGGGGTGAAAAATTTAACCGATTCGGCTCAAAATTTTACTTGGTACTTATTTCAGGTCATTTAAAAATTTTCAAAATAAGGACTACCCTATTGAACACGGCTCGAAAAAAATTTTATTTTTTTAAAAAACAAAAAAAAAATTAATTGAAATAAAAATAAACTTAAAAATTTGTTTCTGAACTATACTTTTTTTAGAAATTCTACAAAAAACAAAAAAAAAATAATTGAAATAAAAATAAACTTAAAAATTTGTTTGTGAACTATAATTTTTTAAGAAATTCTAAATCTGAGCATATTTATATGCTCAAAAATCGAAATAAATCGCTTAAAATTACTTCAGAACAATCATACTCAAAATATTTTTTAAACAATTTTAAATTGTACTTTGCTATTCCAAAAGTCAAAAAGCGGGATAAAGCGGGATGAAGCGGGACTTTTGAATAAAAAGCGGGATAGAAATTCAAGGCGGGATGAGACATCAAAAAGCGGGATAATCCCGCCAAAAGCGGGATGGTTGGTCAGGTTATATATACTATATACTATATATTAGAGTGTCCCTTATTTTGGAAATGTTGGAAATGTTGAGACGGTACCCCCTCATTTTTTTCCTTTTGACTAAAAAATAACTCAGGAAAAATTTTACGCCCCTTCGACCACGCCTTCCCTACGCGACGGGGCCTTAAAAATCATTTTTCCATACAAACCAAAATTTTTTTTTTTATTTTTAATTTTTTTGTTATTAATTATAATATTACTTGGTTAGCTTATTCACGACAAAAAATTTGATTTTGGTGGGATGAGGCTTTCAATTCTTAAAAAATTTTTCGAAAAAAAAAATTTTGAGCTTTTGGGGTCCTACAGTAAAAATTTTTTAAAAAAATTTTTTTTTTAGTTTTGACAAGCAACCGTTTTAGTTGTAATGTTGCTTTTAATGATATATATTCATAAAAAAATATTATTCATATCTGTGACATCTTGATCGTGTATCGAAAAACATCAAAAATGCATTTTTTAACCTTTTTTAGATCACGATAAAGATGTCACAGATAGGAATAATATTTTTTTATGAAAATATATCATTAAAAGCAACAATTCAACTAAAACGGTTGCTTGTCAAAACTAAAAAAAAAATATTTTTTAAAAAATTTTTACTGTAGGACCCCAAAAGCTCAAAATTTTTTTTTTCGAAAATTTTTTTAGAACTGAAAGCCTCATCCCACCAAAATCAAATTTTTTGTCGTGAATAAGCTAACCAAGTAATATTATAATTAATAACAAAAAAATTTAAAATCAAAAAAAAAAATTTTTGCTTTGTACGAAAAAATGATTTTTAAGGCCCCGCTCTTTACGGCCCCGTCGCGTAGGGAAGGCGTGGTCGTAGCGGCGTAAAATTTTTCCTGAGTTATTTTTTAGTCAAAAGGAAAAAATGAGGGAGTACCGTCTCAACATTTCCAAAATAAGGGACACTCTACTATATATATACTATATAGTCTGTGACCTAGCGCACATAAAAATTTCCTCTTCTGTATTTTAAAAGGTATCCTTTCGATATTTGACTGGTAATTATTTATAAATAATCATTCCAAATTTTTATTAAAATTGGACCATTTTTGATTTGTTTAAACTTTTGTTATGTTCTGACAAAAGTTAAATACATACATTTTCAGTTAAGCAATTAATTAAAAAAAAAAACCTCTATATCTCAAAACAAGGTTTTTCAACATAAGCTATTATCTCTTATTAACACAGATATTGAAATATTCAGAATAAAATATAACACCTTCAATTTTTTGACAATATGTTTTTGTTCTTGTTGTTCTTATTATATCGTTAAAATCGTAAATAATGACTGACAGCTAATAAATGAATGAAAACATAGACTTTAAAAACTTCCGTAAAATCGTTAAAATAAATCATTACCAGCAGTTTTGTAACGCTTGTACGCCTCATGGTTTTTGCAGCATTTACAGCATAACAATAAGGTGATATGTATTGCAACAATACAGCTCTTCTCTCTACACCATTTGCAACTGATTTTAAGAAGGTGTTTCAAAATTGTCCAAATATATTTTGGAATACAAACATGCACTCAAAAAAAAACATTGTAAAATTACAAAAAAACTTGTAACTTTTTCCTAGTTATTTTACAAGCTTTTTACCAATAATTTTGTAATTTTACAAGGGTTTACCAATAAAATTGTAAATTTACAAAATTTTTGACACGATAAAATTTACAAGGAGGTTTCGTAACTTTACTAGATTTTTTGCTACCTCTTTTTTACAAATAATTTTGTAATTTTACAAGCTATTTACCAATAAAATTGTAAATTTACAGTTTTTTTTTTGGCGCAATTAAAATTACAAAGAATTCTCGTGAATTTACTAGATTTTTTTTGTAAAATTATCTTGGAAATTTTTAAAATTACAAAAAAAAAATGTAAAATTAAAAAAAAAATGTAAAATTCGATTTGTTAAAAAACAAGGAAAACTGTCAAATAATGGTAAAATGGGATTTCGAGACTTTTTCCTAGTAATTTGACAAAGTTTTTTTTGTGTGTATATGCTGTTGTTGCAGTGGCTTAGACGGGAGCTTTGTAATCTTAAAGGTTCTGGGTTCGAATCTCGGCTCGGGCAAATTAACTTGTACTACTCTCTCTTTTTCTCTTAATATAATAGATATATGACATCTATCTTGAAAAGGTTCTCGTCGTTCTTAAAAAATACCCAGCAAAACTTAGATTACCAAATAAGGTATAAAATAAGGTATATGATCTCTTATTTTATACATTGCAGCATTGATGATTTTAACAGGCGATGAGACTCAAAGTAATGCATCCACATTATCACATAGAATACCAGTAAGGTATAAAATAAGTCATAAATTTATAACAAAGAATACCAGTAAGGTGTAAAATATATGATATTTTATAGGTTACGAGTAAGGTATATAATATAGCATACCAGAACGTAATATATAAGGTGTTACGAGTAGTGAAAAAGTAATTTTGTATTAAATTTACTCACGTGATTGTAAGTAGATATAATATGCTAGTGAGTGTGTGTCGTTAGAAATTTCCTGTCGTGAGCCCATTTCTAGTTTAAACTTATGCATTTTTTATAAAATAATTATGTTTTATGTTATTGTAATGCATTATTTCAAACATTCAAATAATACATAATGTAACCAAATATAAATCATCCATGATATAATGTTTAGAAATAATAAATATGAAATACATTTTTCCAACAATCATGCATTACGTAGCAAATTATTAGTAATGCATTATTTTTTACTTTAAAATAATACGTTGTGGAACAAATGTTTGGTAAGACATCCTAAAATAATGCTACAAATAAGGTATATACTTTACCTGGTAATGTGTTATATAATCACTACCCATTACCAAAGTTTTGCTGGGTAATTAAAATTCGAAGATTCTATTTGAAATTGGAAATTTTTATATACGAAGGTCCCATTTGAAATTCGAAAATTTTCTATGTTTTTTTTTTCAAAGTTTTTTATGCAATCAAAACGATATATTTGAACATATTTTTGAAATTTTTTTTAGCTGATTATTTTGTAATTTTACAGAAATAGTTTATCCAGTGTTGTCAGGTTTTTAGGGGAATTTATTTTGAGTGTGGTTAGGTGATTTATTAGGATTTTTTCTTTGAATTGCTGAGATTAAGACCTATGCAAATTTTCAGTACCATATCTGAAATTCTCAGGTATAACAAATTTTTCGCCTAACTTCACAAAGCTGATTAATATTGGAAATGGTGTTGTATTGTACTATCGTAGTGTATCATCAATTGTAGATGTAATCGTCACATCTGATAAAGATTAGTGACCGCCGAGGAGGTCAACTCATATGATTTTTTTTATCGAATTTTAGTTTTCAGTTGTTGTAAAAACTAAACGATCAAATCAAAAATTAATTTGAAATTTAAGCCCACGTTGTTTTAAAAAGTCTAAACGGCGGACGGACAAGTGTTGTTTAGTTTTTGAACGTGTTCAATATTATGACTCAAAACAGTGGCGTGCTGCGTTGTTTCTGTGCGCGCATGTGCACTTGCACAATTTTTTAATATTTTTTTTTTTTTGTTTTCTTTTGATTTTAGTTCAGTTTCTGTTTCGTATTTTTTTTTTTGGTTTTCTTTGTGAAACCACTCTGTTTTTAAACTTATGAAGGCCATGATCGTTCAATATTTTTTGGATTTTTTTTGTTGTTGTAATGTTTTCAAACCTTACTAAAAATTGAACGTGATATTTTGTATAGGTTTTTTGATTTTTAATTAATGCTGGTTGGTTATTTATTTGTAAGAAATTCAGTTAATAAAGTAGTTATTGGTAGGTATGTAATTAAAAACTACTTTGATTTTGGAATTTATTTGAAAAAGTTTGAATTTTTGTTTGTAGACTAAAAGAATTTGTCAATAGATGGTAACCGATGTATTTTTCATGAAATTATATGTTTTTTTTATAAAATTCATAGATAAATTTATGAAATCTTCTTAAGGTCTATGAAGATTTTCATTTATTGATTTTTTTTTATTTTATAAAACGTCGACTGGTCTTTAGTTGAAAGGAGTCTAAAAAGTTTCTATTGAAGGTCAAAATGACTTTATATGCTATTTACATATACCCCGAAATCCACATAAATTTGGATTTCAAATCCAATTAAAATCTATACCGTTTACATATGCTTTTTTGACATTTAGCGGGATTTTGTTTGTACTAACTCTGTATTTTCTTTTGATTTGTGTACAGGGTTGTTAGTTGGAAAATTACCCAATTTTATAAATATTTCTAAAAACAATGATTTTTCTTTGCCGGAGCCAATATTTTCAATCCCACTAGTATATGTTGGGACCACAATATCAAAAAATGTGTTTTTATGTAGAGCTGCTTCTTTAAATGCAAGAAAATTAAAATTTTTGCCAAGTTTGGGGCCGCCACCATTGAGTGTTTTTCTTTGTTAGGAAGACCAAATTGGTCAACAATTTGTGCGTTTACCATTTGCAGTGGTAAATTTTAAATGAAACATTGTTAAAAATTGTTTTTATTAATCTTTTAATAGTTTTAAAAAAATAAATTTTAATTGTATTTTTACTTTATAAAAAACAACAACAGCTGATAAAAAATCGTGTGCAGCGTTGTAAAAAAGCATTAGGGATGATTATTTTGGGAAAACCCATAGTTGTACAATTAAGTAGTAGAAATTTTTTGGGATTTTGAATTGCGATTTTACGATTTTCCCAAAATCCAAGTTTTTTTTGTATGGGATTTGACATTTGAAATCCAAAAAAGTAATTGGATTTACTTGGATTTTCATTGAAATCCCATTTTTTTTTTGGATTTCGAGGTATATGTAAATGGCATATTATGAAATTTTTGTTAAAATCAAAAATTTCCTTCTGCTTTCGCATCGAGGTTGAAGTAAAAGTAAAATCAAAAAATTACACTCTATTCTTATTTATACCCCCTTCTTTACACCCTCCAACCAAAGTATAGGGGGTATACTCACTGTGTCATTCCTTGTGTATCTTGTCGAAATATCGGTCCGGGATCCCATAAAGTATTATTATTATTAATCCATGATCGATTCATAGATAAATAATAAAAAAACCTTGTCAAATTACTAGACAAAGTCTCGTAATTCCATTTTACCAATATTTGACAGTTTTTCTTGTGTTTTAACGAAAAAGTTTTGATTGAAATTTTACCTTTTTTATTAATTTTACAATTATTTGTGTAATTTTACAAATTTCATAGGTAATTTTACAAAAAAAATCTAGCAAATTCACGAGAATTCCTTGTAAGTTTTATTGCGCCAAAAAAGTTGCAAATTTACAATTTTATTTGTAAAAAGCTTTTTTTTACAAAAAAAAATTTTAAATTTACACATTTTTTGACACTAAAAAATTTACAAGAAGGTTTCGTAACTAGTAATTTTACAAGCTTTTTACCAATAAAGTTATAAATTTACATCTTTTTTGACGCAATGAAACTTACGAGGAATTTTCATGAATTTACTAGATTTTTTTTTGTAAATTTATCTTGAAAATTTGTAAAATTACAAAAAAAATTGTAAAATTACAAAAAGAAATGTAAATTTCGATCCAAATTTGATTGTTAAAAAACAGGGAAAACTGTCAAATATTAGTAAAATGGGATTACGAGACTTTTTCTAGTAATTTCACAAAGTTTTTTTTGTGTGTATATGCCAAACATATGTTCCAACAGGCGTACATTAGAGTTTCTGTTTCGGTTAAAACCGTAACCGAAACCGCGGTTATTGAAGCCAAAAACCGAACCCGAAACCGACCCATATATTTTCGGTTATCCGCTTTTTAATAATAGAATTTAATTTTTTAAATTTTTTTTGCATCTAGATAAATTAATTATTTTTTTTTTTAATTAAATTTTGAGTGTAAAAAAATTATTTGCCCTTTTTTGTTATGAATCTAGCTTAAAGGGTCTCTTAATTTTTTTGAGATTCAAAATGGGAAAGTTTTAGCATAACTATGAATGGGCAAGCACTATAGGTAGGCGATATATAACTGTCAATATCCATGAATCCAACGAAAACTTTTATAATTTTGGGTTTAGACTTATTTTTGGTTTACGCAATTCGAAAAAAACAACATACTAGTGGAGACAAATTTTAGAAATTTGAAGTTTCAGATAACTTATTGTTAGATTGTTCGTCTCAATAAAAATACGGTTTATAATGGCAAATTTAAAATCTTTTTAATTTAAATTTTTTGCTTTACTATTGAGATAACTTAAGTGTATATATCCAGTTGAAGAATTATCCAGTTCTGAATTTAAGAAACCACTGGATCTTTGGAAGATGAACTGAATTCTTCTGTTTAAAAGACATAGGCGGAAGCTAAACCAAAATGTGAATTTAAACTGAATTTGATTCTTATAAAAAACTATTTTAAAATTAAGTTTTTCCACCGGAATAAAATGAAATACTGATAACCGAAAATAACCGAAACCGATCGGTTATTCAATTTTTTGTAACCGTAACCGCGGCTACTAAATTTATCGGTTATTCAGAAACTCTAGCGTACATACGGACGGACAGACATCATAAGATCGTCTTAAAATCTATGAATAAATATATACCCGAGTAAAAATTATTTACCATGATCTTATATACTTTTATATAGGCATATTATTTTATATATGATCATATTATGTGACACTATGTATTGCGAGATAAATTTATATAATAAATTTTGATGTGCGATTTTTTTAACATATCGCTATACATAACTACATGTTATAACATCTGGTCCCATTCATCATCCAAATATCTAACAAGGAAGGTCTTTCACAGGGCACCCACCGATTGTCCTGTAACTTGAATATGGGAATGTGTTATGGCGGTCGTACGTATATAACTCTCCTCCATATAAACTACCCCAACGATAATACATTTTTGACAACAACAAACTTAACGACGCCGAATTTGGACACGAGCTATACACCATTGGATAGGCCTTAAAAAAACCTTTCGATCTGTATAAAATGTTCATATAGTTTCTTTTAAAGAAATTGGAAAGATCCTCAAAAAACGAAAAAAAATCCTGTTTTTCCTCCTCTCCTTTGACCCGCTAAATGTGAAATTGGGCAGCTATAAAAAACAGGTAACTCTTATTTTGCTCGCCTCTTTACTATAGATGGGCACATGAGCAGATTAGAGCGTAATTCACGTGATTCACGCGTAATCACGCGCGAGTGTGACTGAATTCAATTTTACTCACGTGATTGTGAGTGAGTTGAGAAAAAAATTGCGTGAGTGAGTGTGCGTGAGTAAGATTTTTGCGTGAGTGAGTCGATTTTTTTGCCTGAGTTTGCGTAATTTATTTTCTCTTCATATTTCCTTTCGTACCAAAAAAGTTACAAAAAAATTGTGAAATTTGGCTTAACTTAAGATCAGTGTTGCCAGATAAGGGGATTTGCCCCCAAAATGGGGATTTCGAGTTTGGTTTGGGGACAAGATTTCCAGGGGAGGGATTTGGGGATTTCGCTAATTTTTGGGGACTTTTTCTAAAATTCGGGGATTTTTTTTTTCAAAAACTTTAAATTTAATTTTTAAAAATTTTAAAATTGTTAAGACTATTACCTATTTACAAGATTGACATGGGTACAGAATGCAGTCAAAAATTACAGCTGCATTCATTTGTTAATGTCAAAGTAGTAAAATTGGAATAACAATGCTTAATTATTTTTTGACGTTTTTTGAAAAACAAAAATAATTTTTTTTAAATGAACTAAGATTGCAGTCTTTATAACTGTTTTTTTTTTTGTTATTTTCCCCGTAAAACTGTCCTTAATCCTATCATTTGGATTGGGCAAGATGAAATAATTTAGGTAAATAATAAATGTTTTACGAGGGTCGAACAAAGTTAATTTTTTTCAAAATAATTTTTCTAACAACATACAAAAATACTAAAAGTCAATCAATACAGCTAAGGAAACCATTATTTTTTGACCACCAATTTATTTGGGAACAATAAAAAAATATTTTGTTTATTTATTTTAGATCTACTTAAGTGCAAAGTAATGGGATATCAAAATAAAAAATTTGTTCTTTGTTTACAAAAAAAATGGTGGTCAAAAGTATTGGAGGCCAAAAAATAGGTACTGGTGTCTCCAACTGTATTGATTGACTTTTAGTATTTTTGTGGGTCGTTTAAAAAATTATTTGACAACCGAGATATAGGCATTTTAATATTTTGTGGACTAAGCCTTCGAATCCAACAATTCTTTTAATATTGGAAAAGTGTATGTTAAAGGAATATATTTTTTTATTCAAATTTCTTGTAAAAATCCTAACATATCCAAGAATTCCGGGCTCAATACGATCAGGGGTACCATCAGGTAATGTCAAGGAAGTTGACAACGTCCTTTTTGCAATAAATATCCAAATTTTGCAAGAAATTTCGTGTTCAAACCAGATATGTAAAGTGGTTAAAATTTAAAATCCATTGATTACATCCAAAAATATTTGAACCAAATATGCATATTTTTAAAGATACGCTTTTTTGAACCAATTTTAATATTTTTTTTGGTAATATTTTTCTCACGCTCACGAAATAATCACGCTAACGAAGATTCACGAAATTAAAATTAACAAATTTTTATTTTACGTTTTTCGATTTCTTGCACAAAAAGTATTGATTTTCCTAAAAACAATAATAAAAATTTATATAAATCACAATTTTGTATTAATTACCGTCTTAAGTCGATATAATGACGATTTTTTTACTTGTTTTTTGTTTCAAACAGCACAAAACAATCACGAGAACTCACGAAACAAAAGTTACTCACGCACGCTCACGCACGAAACTATTTTTTCTAATCACGTGCACTCACGATCACGTGAGTAAAAATAAATTTCACTCACGATCACGCGTGATTCACGCGTGAATCACGTGAATCACGAAAAATTCGTGTCACGCGCGCATCTCTAATTCGAATTGTGAAAAAATCCTGTAGATACTCAAGAGAACGTGGGGTTAAAATCCTAATTCCGTTGAGTATATCCAGAAATATTTGAAAAAGCAAATATCTGATTTGAACAGTATATATTTTTTTTTTTTCAAAATTCGAATGGTTATAAGGATAAAACCAAAAAAATTACATTTTAAACTTCCAATATTCTGATGGTATTCCTGATCTTATCGAGGCCGGATTTTTTTTCAAATGTTATGTAATTTTGTAGGGAAGAGGAATATAAAGACAACATTTACACTTTTTTTAATATCAACAGAATTTTTGGATTTGGGGGCTTGATTAACAAAAAAATTCAAATTCCCATATCTCTAGAAGGCGATTTAATATTTAAATATCATAAAAAGGTGTAACCTTAAAATTAATATAAAAATATTGTTTATTAAACACCATTTTTTTTAATTAAAAGAGAGTTTATATTTAAATATTCATAAAAATTTTTTTTGGGGATTTTATATAATTTGTAGGGTATTTTTGGAGATTTCATTTTTCAAATTGGGGACAAGAGCCAAATATTTTCTGGCAACACTGCTTAAGATTTCATCCTAAAAACAGCAAAAAAAATTTAAAATTTCGCTGAACTTTTAATTTTGCTGAAAATTTTAAAGGTGCCCTGTGAAAGACCTTCCTTGTAAGTGTTTTATATGAAAATTTATATGCCTCCATTATTTTGTAATTTTTCTAAGTTATTTTCAAGAAAATTTTTTGTATCGCGAATCTTTTCCAAGTGTTTTATATACAATTTTGTATTACACTCAAAAAAAAAATATTGTAAAACTAGCAAAAAAAAATGGTAAAAATTAGCAAAAAAAACTGTAGTTTTGGACGTTGCAAAAATTTTGGTAATATTAGCAAAACCATTTTGCTAATCAAAAAATTAGGAAAAAAATGGTAAAATTACAAGAATACCATTTTATTTTTGTAAAAAATCAACCTTGTAAAATTGTCAAAAAATATGGTAAAATTACAAAAAAAAAATGGTAAAATTGAAATAGATAAAAAAATTTGTAATTTGGTAAAAAAAAAACTGTTTTATTTAGTATTTTTTTTTTTCTGATTAGTAGTTGATTTAAAATTTGGTGAATATACTAAATTTTTTTTTGCCTGTTTTTGAGCACTACATTCTTTAAATGTAGTAATAGCAGCATACACTAAGAAAAAAAAATATTAAAATCAAACAGAAACAACTTTAAATTAAATATAAAACAGTGACGAAATAGAACAAAGTTTGTTTTTATTTAATTTAAATATGTTTCTAGTTGTTTTTAACATGACACGATTAGTAGACAACATTTTAAAATTAAGATGTAACAATATTGTTTTAAAATTGTCCATGCTAAATTTAAATATGCAACAAATTTTAATTTAAAGTTGACCAATATTAATTTTAATATGCGACATTTTTTCTTTTGCAGCTTTTTACTTACCTTAAAACCATGAAACTTAAAATAAAACAATACACATTTTTGTTTTAGTTTTTTTTTATTATTTTTACAATATTTTTTAATAACACAGCTAAAAAATTAACACTACTCTAATTGTACATCTAAGGTAGAATTACATACAAGGCTTTGGCTTTAAATTTTGGTTGTTGGCTTTATTTTTTGCTATACATAAAAAAATCAAAGCCGAAGCCTTGGATGTACTTCTACCCTAATTGTAGCACTCCATCTAATTACAACAAATATAATTAAATACCAAAAATATAAAATAAACACACTAAAATTAATACTATATACCATATATAAAAAACTAAAGTTAGAAGTTTTCATTTTCTGCCAATTACATACATAGATACATCCCCTCCTCGTGTTCTTTGTCTTTATTTTTTTTTCACTTGGTTTTTTACACTTTTTTTCAGTTTTATTTTTGTTTTTATTGTTAATAATATTCTTTTTCACTTTGGTTTTTTAATTTTTAATTTTACTTTAGTTTATTTAATTAATTTCACTTAAAACTCGTCACATTTAGAGATGTGAAAATGTGCGTCTTTTTTTTAATGAAAAAATATTTTAACATTGTATCTACTTAAAATAAAATTGCCCAACTTTACTATATTTCTTAAAAAAAAAACTTTAAATGTCAAAAAACAAAATTGTTCAACTTTAAAATAACCACGAAAAATATTGTTTTTAATACAAATATTTGAATAAGATTTTTTTAAATATTTAACGACTTTTAATGACAGCATATTAAATTTAAAGTGATCAATTTTAAATTAAAATTGTATGCAATTTTAAAACAAACATATTTTGTTTAAATCAATCAGAAACAATATTAAAATTAAAATTTTTACAAAAATATGTAGCATACTTAAAATAAACATGAAAATATTTGATTTAAATACGTTTTTTTCCCTCAGTGTATTACTTCAGTTGTTGGATGGTTTCTTCGGCTTGATGGTGGCAGCATCTTCTTTTGCCTTCTTCTCAGCAGCTGTAGTTGCAGTAACTGGACTTCCAACAACATCAAAATCCAAAAAGATTTTTTTTCACTAAAACACTTTAAACAAAAAATTTAAAGAACAACACTTCACTTTTTTTATTTTTTTTTGCGTCATTTTTTTAGCTTAAGTAGAACAAATGAGATTTGCGTAGTAGTCTACACAAGAAATTTCTTACATTTTCAGGTAAAATTTGTAAAAAATTAACAATTTTTTTTTCCAATTCTTAATTTTTTTCACATGTATTTAAAACTAGCAGGCCCGCCCGGAACTTCGCTACCGGTTATATTAAATACTGGATTAAAGAAGGATCAGGATAAGAGTCCCCATTTCTATAATTCTTCCCTACAAAATTTTTATTTTATTTGTTTTTATCTTTGATGTCTTCCATAAAAACTATTTAGAATAAACAATAAAAATTAAAACAGTCCCGTTTAGCTTGGAAACATGATCGTTTCGGTAAATAATATTCTTGAACATTTTCGAGCCCTTATATCGTAATTATTAAAACCATTTCATTCCCCGTTTCACCCCATTTCGTTCCCCGTTATATTCCATTTTGTTTCGTTTCCTTTTCTATTCATTGGTTTCCCAATTCATTCTATTTTGTTCTAAATTCCAATTCAATTCGTTCCATGTAGGCTGCATTCTTTAAAAAAAAGTACCACAGTACAATAATTTACCCTTATAACGCCATTAAAATCTAAATTTCCAGAAGGTAGATTTTCAGAATGATTTTTTCGGCTGGAGGACCCCACATTTCAAGTTACTATAACCAACCTTTCAGAAGATAGAAAAAGTTACAAAGTTCACTACTTTGCAGGTATTTGCCCCAGTAAAATAGGAATTTCCAAAATGGACATTTTTCAGAATGTTTTGAAACTGGATGAGTAGTTTCGGAGATTTTAAAATTTTATGTCTTTTGACCCAAATTGATCTTTAAAATGGGTGTGGTTAATGAAACCTTCCCTAACTCACCCTGAAGGAAAATTCTAAATTTTGGTGAAAACATTTTTGAAATCCCACAATAAGTTTCGTATATTTAGAAATTTTACGTAGATGAACCGTGGCCTATGTCTAACCATTCTTAATACTGGAGAAAACATTTTTTAAATGAGTAGTTTCGGATATTTCGAAATTTTATGTTTTTGGCCAAAAGTGGGCGTAGAAGGGGTGTGGTCGAAGAGAGCTAACCAATGTCCACCCTGAAGGACAATTCTTAATATATATTGGTGATAATATTTTTTAAATCGGATACGTAGTTTGATCATATTTAAATTTTACGTATTTCTTGCCGATGGTGGGCGTAGAAATGGGAGTGGTCAATGAAACCTAGAATATTTCCACTCTAAAGGACCAAGTATTGGTGAAAAAAATTTGAAAATCGGATGAAAAATTTTGGAGATTTATAAATTTAATTTTTTTTGCCAAAAAGTGGGCGTATAAGTAAGCGTGGTTGATGAATCCTAGTCTATGTCCACCCTGAAGGAACACTCTAAATATTGGTGAAAACATTTTTGAAATCGGATGAGTTGCTTAATAGATATTTAAATTTTAAGTTTTTTTTGCTAAAAGCGAGCGTAGAAATGGGCGTGGTCGATGATACCCAGCATATGTCCACTATGAAGGACCATTCCAAGCATGAAAAAAAAAATTAAATCGGTTTAGTAGTTGTGGAGATTTTGAAATTTTACGTTTTTTGGCTAAAAGTGGACGTAGAAGTGGGCGTGGTCGATGAAACTGAGCCTATGTCGACCCTGAAGGAACACTCTAAATATTTCTGAAAACTTTTTTGAAATCGGATGAGTAGTTTCACAGATATTTAAACTTTAAGTTTTTTACCAAAAGTGGGCGTAGAAGTGGGCGTGGTCGATGAAACCAAGCATATGTCCACCATGAAGGACCATTTCAAGTATGTATTGGTGAAAAAAATTTTGAAATCTGTTTAGTAGTTGTGATGATTTTTCATTTTTACGTTTTTTGGCCAAAAGTGGGCGTAGAAGTGGGCGTGGTCGATGAAACCTAGCCTATGTCGACCCTGGAGGAACACTCTAAATATTGCTGAAAACTTTTTTGAAATCGGATAAGTAGTTTCATAGATATTTAAATTTTTAGTTTTTTACCAAAAGTGGGCGTAGATGTGGGCGTGGTTGATGAAACCCAGCATATGTCCAGCATGAAGGACCATTCCAAGTATGTCTTGGTGAAAAAATTTTTGAAATCGGTTCAGTAGTTTTGGAGATTTTTCAATTTTAGGTTTTTTCGCCAAAAGTCGGCGTAGAAGTGGGCGTGGTCGATGAAACCTAGCCTATGTCCGTCCTGGAGGAACACTTTAAATATTGCTGAAAACATTTTTGAAATCGGATAAGTAGTTCCGGAGATTACCCTCTACAAACAAACAAACAAACAAACAAAAAACAAACATACAAACATTACCTCTTTATAATATTAGTATAGAAAAAAATAAAAAAAAACTTTTGGATATTGAAGATTAGATATCTTACTATGTGTTAAAATTTAAAAAAAATAATTTTTCAAAATTATCAACTTTTTATTAACAATTTAGGTGGCAAATTTTAAAAAAATTTCATATAAAATTAGCAAAAAATATGGTAAAATTAGCAAAAAAATATGGTAAAAAATACTAAAAATTGTGTAGCCTATTTTTGAGCGCACATGAAGTTGATGGATGGCTACTTTGCTATGGTGTCAATCTGCAATGATTTTTTTTTCACACTAGAACACTTGAAACAATTTTTTTTTTTTAAACTAACAAGGGAAGTATCTCAACCCTTATGAACCGATTTGCATAAAACGTAAAATATATATAAAAGAAACAATTCTAAGGTTGGGGTGTCTCGGCTTATCGGCCATATCGGGGATTTAAGGGTTCAAAACATGGGTCAAAAAATGGCGAAAAATTCGTTTTTTTGATTTTTCAGCCATTTCTTTCTAAGAAAATATATGATGTTTACATATGAGAAGAAAGGTTTTTTTAATGCCCATCCAACGGTGGCATAACCTTTTAAAAGTTTGGCTTCGTTAAATACTTTTTTCATGAAAATGTGAAAATTTTGGGGGGTATTTAAATGAAGGCATAGAGCTACGATGTCCATATGAATACGAAATAATCTTTATTAAATTTAAGTCGACACGTGTTTTTTCTCTAGAGGATATTCCTGTTAGTTCGTGAGATATCGAAATTTTCCCGGAGGTCCATATGGTTTCATAAGGGAACAACCAAATTTTGAAACACTGATATGGCCGAAAAGTCGAGACACCCCAACCTTAAAATCGTCTCATTAATATATATTTTAAGTTTCAGGCAAATCGGTTCATAAGGGTTGAGATACTTCCCTTGTAAGAAAAAAAAATAAAAAGTATTACCATTTCTTTAAGGAAAATACTAATATTTTTGCTAAAATTATAGTAAAATAAAAAAAAAAAATAGCAAGAAAATATAGTAAAAATACCAAAAAATTATTGTATTTTACCAATAGTAAATTGCCAAAAAAACTGTAAAAGGTAAATTTTTACAATTTTTTTTGCTAAAGTTTGGTTGAGGTAAATTACAACACCTTTTACTAATATTTTGACTAAGTTATTTTTTTGAGTGTACAAAAAATTTTTTTTTTAATTTTTCCAAGTATTTCCAAGGAACAAATTTTCGCCTCTATTCTGTCTTTCATAACTTTTCAATTAACATGAAAATTTCCGAATCACATGAAATCAAGTTTAGTGTTTTGTTGATCACGTTTTCATTCAAAGTTGAAATCGAATAATTCAAATTTAAAAAATTATTACGAAAAAAGTGGATTCGTTTTACCATAGAGTAAAAACAGTAAGAGGCTTTATGAGAAAAAGTATTGTGAAAACCTTGTTATGAACTCCGATTATCTCAAGGAAGAAAACTTTTTTTCTTCAGTTCCTTTTGAATGTATTCGTTTATTTATCTTTTTTTCTTCGGTTCCTTTTGAATGTATTCGTTTATTTTCCTTTTTTCTTCGATTCCTTTTGAATGTATTCGTAAGTCTTCTTTTGTTTCTTCGATTTCCTTTTGTGTGTATTCTGGACTGCGATCACATAAAACGATAGTTGACCATCGTCGATTTTTGGAGCCTTGTTGCTCCTAAACTAATCGAAATGTTTCCAAATTTTTTAATGTTTCTGGATCAGACAACACTCTTTAATAATTTAATAAAGAAAAACTTTCAAATATCCCTTCAAAACGATATGTATTTAGATGTCGTTTATGTATCGTCTATCGTTTTCGTTTTACGTGATTAGCCCCCTGGTTTTCACTCCCGAGATAATCAGAGTTTACGGCTAAAAATCAAATTTCGAAAAGGAAAGTGGTTTTCCTCATAATGCCTCTTACTGTTTTTACTCTATGGTTTTACATTCACATTTTTTATGTGAATTACTTTTTTTGGAACAGCGGCCGTGTATCGCAAATAGTTTCGCAAATATTTTCTATTTCAAGGATAAGTGATGAAACTAAGCCTTTTATATGATTCCATTATTTTTTAAATTTTTCTAAGTTTTTCCAAGGTAAAATTTTTTTTATAAAAACATTTCAGATTCTAAAATATATTTTCTATAAAACAATTTTCTGATTCTGAGACTTTCAAAAATTGTTCCTTAACTTAAATTTATGTTTAAGTACAAGGAGGCCAATTTTAAAATACTTGAAAAATAAATTTACACCACATTGATCACCCGGTTCCTGTTTTTGGTTTAAGTATCAACTGTCACTTTTGATGGAGTCTGCCAGTTACAATGTTTTCAATTTAATGCAATTTAAAACAAGTTCACATGCAAAGTTTAACAAAAGTAAAAGGATTAAATGATTATGTACTGTATTACAAATGATACCAATTAAGGTACATGACAATCTGCTTTTAAACCTGAAATCAAGATTTTAAGGTCACATTCTTAAAATGATTTGCTACAGATTTGGTAATCACGATAACAAAAAAAAATAACAATAAAACCACTGAACTATAGAACAATTATTTTTGAAAACTGAAAAATATTTATAACAATTAAAAATATTAAACATTAAAATATTTATAATTATTTATAAATGGTAAAAAAAATACTTTTTTAATGCAAACAACAGAAACAAATGGAGGGAAAAAATTAAAAAATTTAAATAAAATTTGAATACAATTAAAAAAAATATATATTACAGTTATCTACGAGTACCATCTGAAAATAAAAACCAAACCCTTCAAATAAAAAACAATATAAAATATAATTGCAATTGCGACAGAGTCTCTCCCTCCTCACCTCCCACAATCCCATATTTATAAATAAAATTTAAAATTAAAATAAAACCAACAAAAATATAAAAAATATTATAATAAACCCACCAAACCATACTTAAAGTTAAATAAAAAAAAAACATAAAATAATTATAATATTAAAAAAAACTACCAAAAAAATAAACATAATAAGACACAACAGGCTAAAATTAAAACAACCAACCAAATGTTGTAATTCCCAAAGGCTAACAATGCCTCAAGACACTATAAACGTACTTTATGTACATTAGGGTGGAACGAATTTTTCAAATTTCGCAGATTGTCGGGCAAACTATCGTTCGTTTTGATCTAAAAACTCTATGTTTAAATTTTTAGCAAAATCTGACCCTTGATCGATTTTAAGACGATCTAGCGATGTCCGTCCGTCTGTCTGTTGAAAACACGTTAACTTTTCAAAGACTTTACGGAGGCTCCTGAAGTTTGGCATATATGCTGGGCATTTACCTAATCAGGTTGGTATTGCAATCCAGCGATATCAGTACAGTGGTTCAAAAGTTATGAGCAAAATACTGAATTTCGGCAAGGGTTTTTCGTGAAATTACGAGATATAAAACACGCTAACTTTCGAAAGGCAATGCTGAGGCTGCTGAAGCTTGGCATATATATTTGTCGTTCCCCTGGCCTAGTTTGAATTAAATTTGAGCTAAATCGGTCTAGTGGCTCAAAAGTTTTTAGCAAAACCGTGAATTTCAGATTAGTTTCACCTTAAATTCACGTGTTGAAAACCCGTCAAACATGTTTTAAAAACATTGGTAAGTGACAAAAATACGTTGTAAAATATTTTTGTGACTTACCAATGTTTTTAAAACATATTTTTACACTAAAATAAAAAAAAATATAGTCGAAAAAAATTTTAAACTCAAAAAAAATTTAGTAAATTATTTTTTTCTTTTTTTCAAAAATTACTTAAAAAAAAAGTTTTTTTTACACAAAATAAAATATTTCTAATCAAAAACATTATTTTTTTCACGTAAAAAAATTTACTATCACTTACTATCACTTAAAATGGCATTGTATTCATAAATTCGACCAAGTCGAATTTAACTTTTCTACTTGTTTTAAATCATTTTGGTGGGATAAACCCTTCCGCTTTAAAATTGACTTCAAAAAAAATTTGGGCAGTTGGTGTATTACTCTAATTTTTTGCTTTTTAGTCTAGACAAGCAAGGATTTTAGTTGAGATGTTGCTTTTCATGAAAATTTAACCCCCCAAAGGCACGGGTTAATTTTGTCCAAGGAAATTTAAACATACACACAAAAAAAAAAACTTTGTTAAATTACTAGAAAAAGTCTCGTAATCCCATTTTACCAATATTTGGCAGTTTTCCTTGTTCAAAAAAAAAAAAAATATCGATCAAAATTTAATTTTTTTTTTTTGTAATTTAACAATTTTTTTTGTAAGTTAACAAATTTCCAACATTTTTTACAAAAAAATTTAGTAAATTCACGAGAATTTCTTGTAAGTTTTATTTTGCCAAAAAAGTTGTAAATTTTATATTTTATTGGTAAAAAGCTTGTAAAATAACAAAAAAACCTCGTAATTTGTACTATTCTCGTAAAATAAGAGGTCGCTAAAAATCTAGTAAAATCACAACACCTCCTTGTAAGTTTTATCGCGTCATAAAAATTGTAAATTTACAAGTTTATTGATAAAATGCTAGTAAAATTACAAGAAATTCTTATCAAATAGGAGGTAGCAAAAAATAAAAGTTAAAAATTTTTCTTGTCATTTTACAAGGTTTTTTTTTTGAGTGTAGAGTTTTTAGACCAAAACGAAGCATAATTTGCTCGGCGATCGACAAAATTTAAAAAAAGTCATTATTCGTGTTACCCTAATGTAAATATGTTTGCAAGTGGCTTCAATGAGTAAGTGTTGTTATAGCATTACTACTTGACATTAGTAGATTAGTGTAACACTTATTTGGGGTAAAACGGAGAATATTTGTAGTCCAAAGTAGAGATGAGCACTAGGTCGGATCGAGAAATGCTTTTTCACGAATTTCGCTTGGGCGCTATGCGGGATTGGTAAAACTAGATGCCAAAACGATGTGGTTAAAATTTCAGGAAGATCGCCCTTCATCTAGGGTTGCCCCTCCAGCGCTGAAGTTTCAACTTTTTTAAGCCAAAGAGCATTTTTTTAAAAAATTGTCAAAAATTCAAATTTGATCAGATCTTCTTAATTTTGGATTTTATGTGGTCTAGTTAATCACATCTAGTTATATTTTTAATATCAGCTTAATACGATATCGCTAACCTCCCAAAACCAGAGGTGGAAAAGTATACTTACATTTTGGAGAAACCCGAAAAGCAATTTTTTGCAATTATGTAAAAAAAAACACATAAAAATTGCAAAATATGATTTTTTTCTTTTCGACTTTGAAAATAGACTACTCAAGGATTCCAAAACCGTTAAAACCAAAAAATACGAAATTCTTGATCGGCGTGTGGACCAATCTCAACTTACGATATTTTCAAGAAATTTATTTTATACATTTTTTTTGCTATATTGTTCTATATTTTACAATTTTTTTACTAAATTTGTCATATTTTTCTATTAAAGATAATCTCATTAAAATTTAAGAGATCGTTAACCCTTGTCGAGATGGGGTCATATAAAATTTTTTTTTTTTTACCAATTACAAATAGATTAAAATTGAAAACATTTATGAGTTTAGCGGATCATATTACATATACAAAAAAAATTCGCTGTTAGTTCGCATTTTCGTTGTAGACTACTATTATTCGAATTATTTAAAAAAAAATCAAATCCAATTTCATCTTTAACCTGTGCGAAATATAAAAAATGGATTTTAATAGTAGGCTTAGGTTTTACTAATGTCATATAACTTTTGCAAAGCAATAAAAAATTAATTTAAAAAAGTTAGTCGCAGTCTTTAAAATGTCGCCTATTCGTAATAAAAATATAAATTGTCCAATTTTCGGTAAGGCCAATAAACTACCCGTAAACCAACTACCAACATTTTCCGATGTATCGAAAGGATATTGCTTCATTCAAAATAAAGTTAAACAAGTGAGAGTGTTAAATTCGGCTGTGCCGAATCTATTATACCCTCCAACATGTAAAAAAATAAAAAAAAATGTTTGACAGGGGCGTTGTTTTAAGGGGGGGGGGGGGGGAAGGAAGGGGTCGGTGAGCTGGGGTGACTCCATGGCTCTCACGGTATATGTTTACAAGTTCATTTTTGTCTGCTTTGTGCACTAAAGTATTATAGTTTTATAATTATTTAAATTATTTTTTTATCCACGCCCATAAAAAAGGGGCGGGGCAAAAAAAGCAACATTTTTTAATCCCCTAGGTCCAAGCGCAGGACTATAAACTTCTACGAACATAAAAATTTCTCATTTGGTTCACAAAAATACAAAAAAACGTCAGAAAAAAATACCATTTTTAAGAGGTTGCTTCAGTCCTTCAAGGGGGAACTTTTTCCCCCTGGTCCGATTTGGCCCATTTCCGAATTTAACCTGCCTAGGAGCATAAGACATATTTATGCCAAACTTGAGGGGTCTAGCTTTTTTATTTTGGACTGCATCGTGTTAACTACAGACGGACGGACAGACGGACGGACGGACGGACATCAGTAGAATGTCTTAGAATCGATCACTGATCAATAATATATATACTTTATGGGGTCCCCGACCGATATTTCGATGCGTTACACACGGAATGACAAAGTGAGTATACCCCCATACTGTAGTTGGAGGGTATAAAAAGGGAATGATCTGACTTTTATGAGTATTGCCAAGCCTCTAGCGAAAGACATTTTATCTATATGGGAAAAAACAACAATTCCAACAATTTCTCCAAAATATGTTATTGGAAAGCTTAAGGTATTCCGTTGTAAGTTGGAACAGTTCAAAAAAACATTTAAAATTATCAAAAAAGAGGTACCATGATTTTGGACAAAAACTCTTCGATATTTGCTCATGCAAATGCGTAACATGGTGCGCATGCAGCTGCATATATAAAGTCCCTACCTCGAAAAGAGAATTCCTAAATGAAAATGCGAACTAACCGCGAATATTTTTTGTATACGTAATATGATCCGCTAAACTCATAAAAGTTTTCAATTTTAATCTATTTGTAATTGGTAAAAAACTATTTTTTGTGTGGGACATATATGACCCCATGTCGACAAGGGTTAATGATCTCTTAAATTTTAATGAAATTATCTTTTATAGGAAAATATGACATATTTTGTAAAAAAAATTTAAAATTTTTTGAAAATATCGTGAGTTCAGATTGGTCCACACGCCGTTCAAGAATTTCGTATTTTTTGGTTTTAACGGTTTTGGAATCCTTGAGTAGTATATTTTCCAAGTCGAAAAGAAAAAAATCATATTTTGCAATTTTAATGTGTTTTTTTTTACATAATTGCAAAAAATTGCTTTTCGGGTTTCTCCAAAATGTAAGTATACTTTTCCACCTCTGGTTTTGGGAGGTTAGCGATATCGTATTAAGCTGATATTAAAAATATAACTAGATGTGATTAACTAGACCACATAAAATCCAAAATTAAGAAGATCTGATCAAATTTGAATTTTTGACAATTTTTTAAAAAAATGCTCTTTGGCTTAAAAAAGTTGAAACTTCAGCGCTGGAGGGGCAACCCTAGATGAAGGGCGATCTTCCTGAAATTTTAACCACATCGTTTTGGCATCTAGTTTTACCAATCCCGCATAGCGCCCAAGCGAAATTCGTGAAAAAGCATTTCTCGATCCGACCTAATGAGCACATAAGCAATGCGTGATTCACGTGATTGAACTCAATTTTAATCACGTGATTGTGAGTGAGTGGGGAAAAAATTGCGTGAGTGAGTGTCCGTGAGCAAGATTTTTGCATGAGTGAGTGTGCGTGAGTCGATTCTTTTGTGTGAGTTTGCGTGATTTATTTTGAAAAAAATAAAATTTTTGATTAGAAATATTTCAAAAAATAAATAATTTACAAATTTTTTTTTTTTTTGAGTGTAAAACTTTTTTCGAGTGTATTTTTTTTTTAGTGTAAAAATATTTTTGAGTGACGAAAATACGTTGTAAAATATTTTTGTGACTTACCAATGTTTTAAAAATATGTTTAACGGTTTTTCAACACATGAAATTAAGGTGCAACTAATCTGAAATTCAGGGTTTTGCTAATAACTTTTGATCCACTAGACCGATTTGGCTGAAAAGAGCAAGATTTTTGCATGAGTGAGTGTGCGTGAGTCGATTTTTTTGTGTGAGCTTGCGTGATTTATTTTGAAAAATATAAAATTTTTGATTAGAAATATTTCAAAAAATAAATAATTTACTAAATTTTTTTTTTGAGTGTAAAAAAAATTAAGGTGAAACTAATCTGAAATTCAGGGTTTTGCTAATAACTTTTGATCCACCAGACCGATTTGGCTGAAATTCAATACGAACTAGAACAGGAGAACGACAAATATATTAGCCAAGCTTCAGCAGCCTCAGAATTGCCTTTAGACAGTTAGCATGGGTTTTATCTCGTAAATTCACGAGAAACCCTTGCCGAAATTCAGTATTTTTCTCATAGCTTTTAAACCACTGGACCGATTTTGCTGAATTGCAATACCAACCTGACCAGGTAAATGCCCAACATATATGCCAAACTTCAGGAGCCTCCGTAGAGTCTTTTAAAAGTTAGCGTGTTTTCAACAGACAGACATCGCTAGATCGTCTTAAAATCGATCGAGGATAATGAATATATATTCTTTATGGGGTCATAGACCAATATTTCGAGGTGTTGCAAGCGGAATGACAAACTTATATATACCCTCTATCACTAGAGTGGAGGGTATACAAAATGTGAAATTAGGCTAAACTTTTAATTTTGCTTTAAATGTTGTTAAATTTTTGATTTTTAATTTTTTATTAATAAAAGTTTTGTGAATGTGAGTCAACGTGATAGTGAGTGAAGCTCGTGTGAGTGCACGTGCGTGTGAGTTGTATAAAATTTACTCACATGATTGTGAATAGAAAAAATATGTTAGCACGCGAGTGTGCGTGATACGAAAATTTCTGCCGTGAGCATGAGTGAGTGTGAGTCAAGTTACGTCCTGTCAAAAAAGTATCCTTCAATATCATTCAAAATTTTCAACAAAATATTTTGATAAAGTTTTAAAATAACTTTATTCACATCCTTTTATCCTGATATGGCAAAAATTAGGGGAGATCCTCCTCTTTCATTTGCCATCACCAGCGTCATACTAGGACAACTACAAATACATATTTCAAAAATATTTTACAAAATTTAGTCCTCTAAAACTTTGAAGTCCTTTTAAAAGGAAACTGGATGACGAAATTAAAAACTGTAAACGCAGTTTTATTCCATTTGATCTCTACTTTCAGACGTGTATCATCCGGTTCATGTTTAATATTGGCTGTTGGTGTTACCGTATCGCAAAAACTAAGCAAGGTAGAGCGAAACGGACAAAAGTTTTGGGTCAAAATTTATGGCTACCCTTAAAGGACCCAACGGGGTCTCGAGTCAACAGGGTCTGGACCTATGGGTCCAGGGTCTTGTGCTAAAATGTGAAAGAACTAAAGTGTAATATAATTTTTCCCATTTTTTAGTTAAAATTGGCGTAAAATTAAATGACTTTGTTTAACTTATTTTTGGGAAAAATTTTAACTAAAACCAATAAAACCAAGTAAGAAAATTATAGTCGGTCAAGACCGACCATATAATACCCTACACCAGAGTTTCTCGGAAAATGGGACCGATGCACTGTGGTTCCGATTCCAAAACTAGGTGGACTAAAGTATCTAACCATGATATTTTATGTTTTTGGGGTCGCTGATTCCAAAAAAATGCTTTTAAATATTGTAGCTTCAATATTTTTGAAAATACAGTGGGTTTCACTAAAATAGCTTCAACTTAATTGGACTTTTCGCTAAAACTGGAAAAAGTAAATTACTTTTTGCTACTTTAGGGCACTAAATTTAAAGGAAGTATTTAAAAATGATATAAAAAGCTTTTCTGAGCATTACAGTAAAGCCCAGCTATGTCGAATTACTTTTAATGTGTAGTTTTTTAGAATGTTCGAATTAAATCCTTTTTGTGCTTCTAGAGTGGCGGGAAAAGAAAAATATGTGAGATAACAATTATAGAAAATACTGTTGCAAAAATATGTGCAGAAGATCCTGAATATTATAAGCAGTTTCTTGAGAGTTATAAAAATTGCAGAAAAAATTACTTTTTTAAAACCGCTATAAAAAATGCAGCTGGACGCCGCTGGATGAGATGAAAGATGAAACATACTCTCTGATAGTTACTTTAAGAGATGTATATAGTGGCTTGCCCGCAACTTGGAGCGGTTTTTTTTGGCAAGCTTTGAAATATTGAAAATCTTTTTTTTTTTTTTTACTTATAACCCTAACTTCAAAAACCGATATTAAGAAATCGCGAAAAAATTTCGAACCCATGAAAATTTGTTTGAGAAGTATATACCCATGGCTATATAAAAAACAATTCACGGCAATCTCCTGCAAATAATTCACTTGGTATAAGCTACTTAGTTTTGTATTGATTTCCTTAGTTTTTAATTACAAACATTTGCGTGATCAAACATTAATGTTCTAGTGCTGCGGGGACAAAGTTAAACCCCTTATTTAATCAAAATATTTTGCGTCTAGTCTAGGCATGTTGTTAGCTATTTAAAACACCCACCGTTTTTTAATTTAGAGGTTCAAACTTTTTAGACTTTTGTCCACCTAGATTTGGATTTGGAACCACAGTACGATGGACCGATTAGATCTGTATATTGTCAAATTTTTAATAAGTGTAAAAAACACTCACAAATCAAATTTGAGTGAAATAGACTTCTATTTGTTGACAATAAACCGCTTTAACTGAATATCGGGCGAAATTTTCACAAGGGGCCTAAGTCCAAAACTGGTCCGATGATTACCAGATTTGATAAGGTTATTTAAGTACGCGTTTAACATACACAAACAAAATATTTATTAAATATTTTATATTTTCATGAAATTTGAGAGATTTATGTGAAAATCGGGAAGGTGGTTTGTATGGGGGCTACAAGAATAACTGTTCCGATTTCTTTAAAATTCGGAATGGTGATTTGTGAAGACAAAACACGTTTACCTGCCAAATTTTGAAAAGTTACCTATTATAACACGGTTATTATCAGGGAAACCAAAAATATGCAGTATCATGTTTTTTCCTGCGCTTGGTATTGATAAATGGGTAAGGTATTTATCCGTTTCAGAAGATTTTAAGAAATCTGGCATTGATTTGTTAGAGCATATTTTTGCATATTTTGCCTTAAGAGCATATTTTAGCATATTTTAGGTTTTAGAGCATATTTTAACATAAGAGCATATTTTTATAGCATTTTTTCAAGTTTTAGAGCATTTTTTCACTTTTTAGAGCATTCTTTTATTTTTAGAGAATTTGTTTTTCAATTTTTCACTTATTTTTAAAATTTTTTTATTTTTGTGGGATGAATTTTTTTTTTTAATTTTGTAAGTGGATTGAAATGTTTTTTTTCCAAAATAACGGGGTTCTGACGATTGATAACGCTTTGACCTGTTTTTGCTTCATTAACCCATATTAACCCCCCGAGTAAAAATAATTTAATATGATCTTATATACTTTTATATAGTCATATTATTTGATATATGATCATGTGTGACACTATGTATTGCAAGATAAATTTATATAATAAATTTTGATGTGGGATTTTATTAAGATATCGCCATACATAACTATATGTTGCAACATCTGGTCCCATGCATCATTTTAAATTTCTAAGTGTTTTATATAAAATTTTATATGCCTCCATTATTTTTTAATATTTTCAAAGTGTTTTATATAAAATTTCATATGACTTCATATTTTTTTTATTTTTCTAAGACTTTTCCAAGCACCACTTTTTTATCACGAATATTTTCTAAGTGTTTTATATAAAATTTTATATGATTCCATCTTTTACATTTTTTCTAAGTTTTTTTCAAGGAACATTTTTTTTATCGAAAATATTTTCTAAGTGTTTTATATAAAATTTTATATAACTCCATTTTTTAAAATTTTTCTAAGTTTTTTCCAAGGACAAATTTTTTTGAAAATATTTTCTAAGTGTTTTATATAAAATTTAACATGACTCCATTTTTTGAAATTTTTCTAAGTTTTTTTCAAAGAACAACTTATTTTTATTATTTTAATTTTTCAACTTTTTATTAAAAACTAAAAAAAAACATCCGATTTCTAAAATTGTATAAATTTTAATATAATTGGATATAATTTTATATCATTGGATTAGACCAAAACTCGTATCAAAGTCGATATAAAGTTATATAAACTGATATTATTATATAATGTTCGATCAAATCTTATGAAACCATTTTTCGTATAAGTTTATATCAAAATAGACACGAACCCATATTAAATTATATATTGTGTCATATCAATTTTTTTACTCGGGCCTCTAACTACCCCACATAACGTTATTTTTTGGGTCTATTCTCTAAAAATATGCAAAAAAACACCTCGAAAAAGGGGACATATTTTTTTAAGGGCATATTTTTATTGTTTTTAGAGCATATTTTTCGTTTTTAAGAGCATTTTTTAAGCGCATAAAACGTGTTTTTTAGAGCATATTTTTGGTTTCCCTAGTTATTATAGTCATTTGAGCCAAAACTAAAGAGGACCTTTGTATGGGGGCTAGGTCTAAATATGGACCGATTTTTTTCAAATTTCAATAGGCTTCGTCCTTGGGCCAAAAGAGGCTTAAGTTTCAAATTTAAAGTCAATTGATTAAAAATTGCGACCTGCATCGTGTTTACACCGTTTACATGGACAGACAGACGGACGGACAGACGGACGACGGACATCGCTAAATCAACTCAAAAAGTGATTCTGAGTCGATCGGTATACTAAAAGGTGGGTCTAGGACCAATATTTCGGGTAGTTACAAACATCAGTACAAACTCATTATACCCTGTACCACAGTGTGGTGTAGGGTATAAAAATGTTTGGATCCAAATCATTCCCTCTTTTTCTCAAAATTTACTTAATTTTCCCAGTTTTTAGTTCACTTTTTTTTTGAGTGCAGGAAACATTTACAGTGTTCGCAACTAGAGGTTAACGCCCGTTCCGACTAACAATAAGCCTGAAATAAGTGCCTGCCTAATTGGACACCTAAAATGACGATATAGGGAATTTAAATTTAGTGACCTGAAAACAAAAGTATAAAAAAAAACAATGAAAAAAATTAAAAAGTAACGTCATTAACAAATTTTGAAAACAATATTATTGGTTTAAATTAAGTAAATTTCCTTTTTAGACATTCTCCTGCTGGAATTTATATTTAAAACATAATTATATATTAAAATTTATTTCTAGAAAATATTTTAAATTTTTCTAATAAATGGAAAACTTCTTTTGTTACTAGACAGACACTCATAGTATTATAGTCACACACTATTATTAACATTTAAAAAAAAAATACACTCATTTAAAAACCAAATACATGTTTAAACAAAAAGTTACTCATTCACCAAATAAAAACTTGAGTGCTTTTATTCAACACTGAGTGGTGAACAAAATTAAAAACCTTAACGTATTGGAGAAGTAAAAGAGTGATGTGGGTTTTTTTAAATATATTTTCATTTTACCAAATTCATTTAGTTTGGCTAGAAACTTCAACAAATTAACAACCTTAAAAAGTGAATAAAAATAATAATAATAAAAAAAAATATATTTTTAAAAGAAAATATTTACAAACAAAAAAAAAAAAATAATAACTCAAGTTTAAAATAAAGAGTTACTTAAAAAAAAAAATTACACAAAAAAGGGCAAAAAAAAATATATAATTAACACATTTGGTGTAGTAATACATAAAACACTACAAAAAAAGTTACATAAAAAACAAAAATCAAAAGTGAGTTTTTGGTGTTACAAATGAAATTATGAAAATGAATTTAAATCATATTTTAATTAAAAATCTTTAAGAAATAAGTAAAAAAAATAATTTTCAACATTTTCTTTTGGTCAATTTTTTACCATTCATCTCTAGTTTTACTTTCACTTTTCCAATTTTTCTTGCTGATTTTTTTTTTTATTTCTTTGACTTCTTATTTTTCTTTTGCAATTGTGGTTTTTGTTACAAAAAAACAGGAAATCTCAACTTGTGTTAGTCTACCACTTTTCTTTGAAGTCACTGAATTGCATAAATTTAAATAAAGTGCCTTATTTCGTTTTCATTTTAACGTGTTTGGGTATTTTTTTGTTTCTTGCAACATGCTTTAAAGCCCTCCCACTCATTTTCCGCTCCATTTCATTGATATAATTTTTTTGCATTTACAAAATTTTTTTATGATGAAAGAAAAGTCTGACAAAGATAGTGTTTTAATTGAAAAGAAAACGTTTTAAAGTTTAAAGAGATTTAATTGATTTTACCAAGTTTTTGTGTTATTTAACAAAAAATAAATTATGTAAAAATACCTAAGTGACTTAGGTATATTTTTAAAAGTGGAGTCCTTTAAAATTTTGTAAAAGAAATTTTAAATTTAAGAAAATGTTGCGGTTTCTCCTCTAAAAAATCGGGGACGCTTAAAATGTTGTGTCGAAATTCAAAACATTGTTTTTTTCATATTATTTCTAAGGGCTGGTAACTTATCAAAAGCTAATCAAAGATCAATACTAATCATTGATTATTTTCATATAAATTTGACGTTTGCAAACATTGATTAGCCTTAATCATTGATTATATTGTGATGAGTAGGGATGAGATTTTAATGCACTAAAAAATCGAAAATATGCGCTTAAAAATTCAAAATATGCACTAAAATACAAAATGTGTGCAATGAAAATCTTATTGTCATACAAAAAACTTCTTAAAAAGCAAAAAATAATGCGGGATTCAAATAATAGTATTCAAAACTTAATATAAGCTATTTTTTTTTAACTAAAACAACCTATTAAAAAATTAAAAAAAAAAATATATATCGAGGGCCTATATTCAAAACCCTCTATCTAAAAAAACACAACTTTTCAGGAGAGCCAAAAAACTGTTTATTTCGCGTATTGTTAGAGTAATTAAAATTCGATATTCTACAATATTTTTTTAAATCAACTACTGAATCTCACATATGATTCGTTTTTAAAATTTTGCACTATTGGGGATTTTAGAGGATAGATAGAGGGTTTTGTTTCTCAAAAATATTAAGTACATGAATGAAAATGATCAGATAGAGGATTTTGCATTTTAATAAAAATGAATTATTATAATTTCATTTACGACATAGGTAAATTTTTAACGTAATTTATTAATGATAACGGCTTATGAATAATTCCGAAATCGCGGTTTTGGTCCACAGGTGCGGATTTTTAAGACAAAAATTATTTTTTTACCGAATTCGTCTCAAAAGTTGACAAACTGTTGAGTATGTTTTGTAAAAAATAGTAAAAAAATTAAAAACGCAATTTTGGTCCACAGATGCTGATCAGCATCGGGATTTTTAAGATTAAAATTTTTGTTTCATAATGTACATAAGAAATCCAAATTTTGAGCCATATTTTTCAAAAAAGTCAAACAAAAATTTTCAGAAAAAATTAGCATCAGTGGACCAAAATCGTGGTTCTGGAATTCTGTAGACAAATTCATGTGCAGTATGCAAAAATTAGTATGAAAATATGTAATGCATGATGAAATTATTCTAAAAAAGTATTTATAAATTAATTATTTGGAAAGATAGAGGGTTTTGCATTCAGAATAGTTAATTGTGTAAGAGATAGAGAAAATCAAAAATTCAAATAAAATAGCAAAAAAAAAGTTTTTTGTTCTGAAAATTACACCACAGATGAGGGCCGTTTTACTGAATATTTTGCCATCAAAAAGTTATTTTCGTGAAAATGGAAGATAGAGGGTTTTGAATATAGGCCCTCGATATATTTTTCTTATTTTTAAAATAATTTTTTAAAATTTAAAATAGTTTTTAAAAGAAAAAAAAAATTGTTTTGTGTTTTTGCTTATTTATGCCAAAATATGCAAAAATATGCACTTAAAAGTTGAAAATATGCACAATATATGCATTTAAAACCAAAATATGCATTTTCACCAAAATATGCAAAAACAAATTGATGCCATTTTAACGCAAATTTCTCGGTTTGGAAATATAATTGGTTGATATCGTTCTTAGACTATCGACAAAAAACATGCTTTTGTATGGAAATCACATCCCTAGTGATGAGTTACCAGCCCTAAGATTTAATACAGGATTTTTTTTTAACCACTTCCATGTAGACAAATGTTCAGAATCTGAAACCTATTTCAGGATTTAATTGGTTATTTCTAAAATTTTTGTTTTTCTGATTTTTTCTGAATTTTTGTAATTTTTTCCGAACTTTTCTGTTTTTTTTTTCGAATTTTACAGATTTTTTTTGGAATTTTACAGATTTTTTTTGGAATTTTACAGATTTTTTTTTGAATTTTACAGATTTTTTTTGGAATTTTACAGATTTTTTATTTATTTTATTTTTTATATAAATAAATTATTATAAAATAAAATTATTTATATTATTAGGTGGACTCAAAATAATAACTTTGTTAAATTACAGAAAAGCTCTGCTAATTTAACAGAGTACACCATACTTTTCCCGCTAACAACATTTCTTTGCAATTTTACTAAAAAACTCTGTAAAATGATTTTGACAAAAAAAAAACTGTTAATTTACAGAGTTTATAGTAAAATTTTTGTTAAATATGAAAGCTTTTTGAGAGAAAACTCTGTAATTTTACTGTTAATTTACAGAGTTTTTAGTAAAATATTTGTTAAATAAACCACCATTTAGCAAAGAAAACTATGTAAATTTACATATATTTGTAAAATGCATTTAATGCAAAAACAAATTTACAGAAATTAACTCTGTAAATTTACAGAGTTAAGTTAAATGCATGTTATCTTGTAAAATTTTTATAAGATTTCTAAAATGATTTTTTTGATAACTTTTTTGCTACTTTTTCAACTTTTTCCTAAAAAAAAAATAAAAATATACAGATACAATTTTTATGTTTGGTAACAAAAACTACTCAAAACAGAAAACTTTTTTGGTTATAAAAAAAAGAAGTATTTTGTTAAATCTGTATTTTAGCAGAAAACTCTGTTAATTATCTGTAAAATTAAGATTACAAAGTAAAAAGTAATATAACAGAGTAATCTTTAATTTTTGTCACAACAAAATACAAAGTATTTTCTTTAAATCTGTATTTTGACAGAAAACTCTGTCAAATATCTGTTGAATTAAGATTACAGTCGTTTTACAGAGTATTTTGCAGAGTTATTATTTTGAGTGTAAAACATTTAGCATACAGATTTTTTTTTAAACATTTCCATGTAGACAAATGTTCAGAATCTGAAATCTTTATGGCATAAAAAATTCTTAGATTCCTTTTTCAGAATGTTAATACATTTTTTTAGATATTATTTTAGTTTTTCTGAATTATTCTTTTCGGTTTTTCCTGGTGTTATTCAGAATCTTACAGATTTATTTTTTTTTGAATTAATTATAGTTGTAGGTATTTGACCTTTCAAATTTTATTTAAATAAATAGATTTTTTGAGCTCGAGGACAGTGTTTTTTTTTTTCTTTATTATCTTAAAATTAATATTCTTCCTTCTTCGTCAAAAAAAAAAATCGATTGAATTTTTATTCAGAGTAGTTTTCGTATAAAAAAACACAGATTCTAAAACATTTAGAATACAGATTTTTTTAACATTTCCATGTAGACAAATTTTCAGAATCTGAAACCTTTACGACATTAAAAAAATTGTAAGATTTCTTTTTTTTTTGGATTTTAATGATAATTTCTAATATTTTTTTTAGTTTTTCTGATTTTTTCTAAATTTTTCTAATTTTCCAGACTTTTCTCTTTATCCTGGTTATATTTAAAATTTTACAGATTTGTTTGAAATTTTACAGATTTTTTATTGAATTTTCCAATTTCCATGTAGAAAAATGTTCAGAATCTGAAACGTTTATGGCTTAAAAAAATTTCAGATTTCTTTTTCAGGATTGAAATAGTTTTTTTTAGAGATTTTTGTAGTTTTTCTGAATTTTTTCTAAATTTTTCTGATTTTCTTAATTTTTTTTGAACATTTCTATTTTTCCTGGTTTTATTCAGAATTTTACAGATTTTTTTGGTACTCCCTGATGATGACCCTCAATGAAGCCGTAATATTGAAAGATAATAAAGAAAAAAAAACACCGGCCTCGAGCTGAAAAAATCTATTTAATTTTTATTTAAATTTTAAAATTTTTCTGAATTTTGGGGATATAATTAGGCTGACCATTCGTACTGATTTGATCAGTACATGTACTGATTTTTGATCACGTGTACTGATCCAAAAACGTTGTACTGATTTGAACTGATTTTTTGAAAAATGTACTGATTGTACTGATTTTTGAACATCTCAACATCAAAAATAATTTTATTCGAAAATTCTATACAAAAAATTTAATTTCCATAAAATAAGTCGTCAGAGTAGTTTTTTATAACTTTAGTCTGACAATGAGATTATTTGTAATGAATTAATTCTAAGGAGTTTAGAGTTAGTGAATCAACCGCTTCCTTAACGCAAAAATATATTTGATCATGAGGATATTTCGATCTTCATAATTTTATATGAAAGCGCACAGAATCTTCGAGGTTTTCTATACAGAAAAGTTCACCGATGATAGATTTTAAAAAAACCATGTGATTATTATCTAGGAAGTTTTCAATAAGGGAGAGTTATCAAAACTAATGGGATAAAGTCCTCAGAACCTGATGGATCTTCTTATTCTCAAAACCTGTGGATTTTTGTTATAATTTCTGCACTGAAACGATCAAAACATTCTAATGAAGTTGTTTGAAGTCAGCTAAAATTTCTGAAAATAACTACAGCAGTTTATGGCAGTTATTTTTAAACTGTTGTTTTTACTGAAATAATAATTGACGCCAAGTTTGTTAGTTTAACCGAAATTTTTTAAGTGTTGAAAAAATTATCAGTGTTTTGCAATTGAAATGAGTTTTCAGAGAGTTATAACATAAAAACTTGAGCGTACACTCATAAAACAAATAGAGTTGCCACAACCGTAAATTTTCCAACTTCAGATTCTTCCAACTGGCTATTCGGTTTTGAGGTTGTAACAACCGCATGACCGGTAACGAAAATCTCAAAAATGAGGTTGAAATATTTTCGGTTGTGGCAACCGTATGTGTTATGTGTGTGTACTGATTTGAGTTCAGAAACCATGAGGTTAAAATACTTCCGTTTGTGGCAACCGTATTTGTCATGTGGGTGTACTGATGTGAGTTCAGATAAAAATGGTCACCCTAGATATAATTAAACAGACTTTGCATTCCTTATAGGAAAAAAAAATTTTATTCAGAGTATTTTTTATATAGAACACACAAATTCTGTAACATTTGTTGCCATAACAAAACTCTCAAGGGTTTTTTTTAGTTTAGTGATTTTTTTTTACACGCATTTGAAGTTGGGTAACTTTAATATAATTACTTGAAACTGTATCAGAGGCGTTTACTTAATTTTTCAATTGCTATTAAATAACACTCATACGCAACGGTGCGCAGTGGTTTATTTTTAATAATTCGGCCATTCAGTAAATACTGGACCGATTGCAGCGAAATTTATACCGGCTATAGCTAACGTGATTCCGAGCTTAAGTTTGGACGCTGGATCCCACATGTCTAATAAGGGCACTACGAGATGCCCTTAAAGTAGGACATATTTAGTATACAAAAACTTAAAATATTTTAAAATCACCAACTTTAAATGGGTCTAAAAAAAATCTAGCACTGAACTAAAAAAAACCTTGAGTGTTTTGTTATGGAAAATGTCAACTTTCATATACTTTTGGTTTCATCCGATTCGGAATGTTTGATTTTGTATCACTGTGTTTTTATTTAAAAGATTGCTTTCTGAAAAAGGAACACCACATTGAATATCAAATTTTTGTGAAGTAAATCTCGATTTACGATGTTTTTAAAATCCTTTTATAAAATTCATAAATAATGCCAATTTATTTTTTTTTTTATTTTTTTAAATAATTCAACCTTAAACTTAAATCGCATAAAAAAATATTATTGTTTAAAAAAAAATAAGTATGGATCTATTTAAAAAATTTTAATACGGATATCAACGATGACAATAATTAATTTAAATACATAGACTCAAGTACAAATTGTATAAATTGTATAGATCTATCTTTGTTAAAAAATAAGGCACGTTTTTAAAATAAATATGTACTTTACACATATTTCTATAAAAAACATCAAACATTCGAAATAAATGATTCAGTATGTCAACATATGTATAATAAGGGTATTAACGAAATTTTAATATTTAATGGCACTATTGTGGTCGTGAACGATAAATTTAAAGACACTTTAAAAAAACTTTACAAATTTTTTCTAGTTCGAGGTCATTTATTGTCCCCAAAATGAATTAACATTAATTTTCAGAATTAAATTTACCAAATTTTTCAAAGCAGAAACTCTATGAGTATTTATTGGGAGAATATCCTAAGAGAGAATGTTGAGTTAACATAAGTACTTGTTAATGTTAATTCATTACGGGGACAATAAATGACCTCGAACTAGAATAAAATCTTTTTTATTGCACAATTTCAAGGTAGAATTATTAATTTATTTATTCATTTATTCCATCTCATGATGGAAACTAATTGGAAAATTCCCGAAACTATTGTCAATTAAATCCTAAAAATTACCATATTTTTGAAAGCAGAAACTTTATGAATTAAAAAATAATAAAAACTCAATTTTTTTTAAGCATTATTTACTCTAAAACTATTTAAAATTTATTGAAATGTTCTTCGTTAAGTTGTTTTTAAGGTAATTTACTTTTGGATTACAAACAAATTTGAGTTTTGCTTATTTCTGATTAATCATAAAAAAAACATAAAAAAATTTTAAAATCCATAGGTTTTTTTTAAATAAAAAATAATTTCTTCAGGTCTTTTTTTATAGAATTTTTGAAAACTTGCAATGTTTTTTTTTAATTTTCATCGAAGGTTTTTTGCTTGGAAAAATTTACAAAATCAGGTGCCGCACAGTGAGACAACGCCGGCATTAAATACAAGGAGTCATTGTAGAGCTCTGAAATTTTGCACAGGTTACTTTTGAGACAATTCCAGTTTTTTGAAAAAAAAATTATGAAAATACGCCCACTTTTACGCCCACCTCCCATACAATCGAAATTTGTAAAATGCCGTATTGTCCGTAATACTTAAGGTATAACTTTCAATTTTGGTATACTTGAATGTTATATTGTTACAAACATTATCGGAAAAAATTTTGAACTTTGGCCCACTTTTACCCCCACCACCCATACAACCCCAACATAAAAAGTGCCATATTTTCTAAAATATTTTAGGTACAACCTTCAAATTTGATATTACTGTAATTTATATCATTTCAAATGTTTCATGCAAAAACAAAAATAACACGCCCACTATTACGCCCACCTCCCATGGAAATGCAATAAAAAAGAAAAAAAATTTTTTTTTCATCTATCAATAATTTTTTAATATCATCATGGTATTCTAATTTTTTCAATATGTTAGAGAAATGCTAATCTCTTATCAAAAGAGATCATTACAAGAACACTCATTATTACTTAACCTAATAAATAATGCAACATCTAAATTCAATATATAACAATTAAACTAACCACATTAGAAAGTGATCATAACACAACTTCGATAAGAACAACAGCTTGCTCTATCAATTTAAATTAAAAATTATGCAACTATCTAACCCAAAGTCAATGAACTTCAAAAAAATTATCAATCAAATGAATAATGTAAATAAAATAATAATAAACAATAATGGAATATGTGTAAACAATAAAAAAAATAACATGCTATTGCATGCTAACATACGTATAGCGACAGAATGTGCGCGTTGCATATTTTTTGTATTTTTTTGTATTTTTTTGTATGTTTACAGTACTTTTGCAAACTTTTGCTATAGTTCCTTTACTTTAAATGAAAGCTGAGACTTCAATCTTTCATTTGATATAAGTCTTCACCTAGGGCGAGGGGCTGCTCTATATTTCCTAGTCCATTGAAAATGCAAAATGTTCAATTTTTACACCACAATTCTGTTGTTAAGAAATTTTTTTTGTGTTTTCTTTTTTTAATTTATTTTTTCATCTACTCATTCTACAACAACTAAATTAATTAAAAAAATACTTTAAAGTTATATTTATTATGTATTTTTTATTTAATAAGCTTTTGAATGTTACATATTGAACTAACATATTTCAAGCGCTTTGGCATACCTCAACTTTGACTTGCTCTAGACCAAAAAGTAATGAAGTTATGAGGCTGAAATTTCTGGGAATTGTTACTCATATATCTGTTAATATACTGTGAAAATTTCATCCAAATTGGACGACACGCCAAAACACAATTTTTGCCGCGGTTACTATAGGGCTGTCTCACTGTGTGCCGTCCGGAATTAAAAATATACGTTTTTGTGTTTTCCTTTTTATAATTGTTAAGTAAAACAGCTGTTTAGTGTACAACTCTAATGTGAATTCCCTTAGTTAGATTGTTTTAGAAAAAATCATCGAACTAATGAAGAAAAATCCCGAATTAAAAACTGCATGATAATTGCAATCTTTTTCTAACTGTCAGATAAATATTGACATTTTAATAACAAAAAAAAAAAAAATAATAAATACGTTAATAAACAGTTAAACTCATTAAGTTTAGGTTTAAATACTTAAAAAAGAAATAAACAAATATTTTTAAAAAAATACAGTACTTATTATTACAAAAAAAAATTAATGCATTTTGTTGTTATTAACCCATTTTGGTCAGTTTAATTTCATGATGATTTTGTTATCATTGGTATAAATGGTTTTAAAATTTTAATCTCATTTTTGAAAATGCTTGTACTCTTCGATTTTTTCAAATTTTTTTGTGTAAAACTTCTATCAAATCTACAAATTTTTTCCCCAGGATAACGATTATTACTATTTTTTAAAATTTTTTTAAAAAATTTTATTGTAATTTTCCAATCTTAAAATCATTTCTACTGCTCCAATGGTGCGTCATAGAGGGGTCCTTTATAAGACCGACCCCCATTTATTTTTACGTCTTAACATTTAACGTCTTAAAATTTGATTTTGGTGGGATAAGCCTTTCAGCGCTAAAAAATTTTTCGCAAAAAAAAATTTTGAGCCGCCGGGGTCCTACAGTAAAAAATTTTTAAAAAATATTTTTTTTTAGTTTTGACCAGCAACGGTTTTAGCTGCTATGTTGCTTTAAATGATATATATTCATAAAAAAATATTTTTTGTATCTGTGACATCTTTATCGTGTTCTAAAAAAGGGTACAAAATGCATTGTTGATTTTTTTCGATACACGATAAAGATGTCACAAATATGAATAATATTTTTTTTGGAATATATATCATTAAAAACAACATAACAACTAAAACCGTTGCTTTTCAAAACTAAAAAAAAAATATTTTTTAAAAATTTTTTACCATAGGATCCCTACGGCTCAAAATTTTTTTTTCGAAAAAGATAAAGATGTCACAGATATGAATAATTTTTTTTTGGAATATATATCATTAAAAGCAACATAACAACTAAAACCGTTGCTGGTCAAAACTAAAAAAAAATATTTTTTAAAAATTTTTTACTGCAGGACCCCGGCGGCTCAAATTTTTTTTTTGCGAAAAATATTTTAGCGCTGAAAGACTTATCCCACCAAAATCAAATTTTTTGTCGTGAATAAGCAAACCAATTAATAAAATAAATAATAACAAAAAAATTTAAAATCAAAAAAAAAATTTTTTGGTTTGTATGGAAAAATGATTTTTAAGGCCCCGCTCTTTAAGGCCCCGTCGCGTAGGGGAGGCGTGGTCCTAGGGGCGTAAAATTTTTCCTGAGTTATTTTTAAGTCAAAAGGAAAAAAATGAGCGGGTACCGTCTCAAGATTTCCAACATTTCCAAAATAAGGGACACTAATGTCCAGATATATGATGTTTCTCAGGACTTAGAAAATTATTCAAAATTTTTTTTTTTAAAAACATTTTTTATTTATTTTTTTATTAGAAACCGAAAAAAAAGTTGCAAAAAAAAAATTTGTGTCTGGGACTTTAAAAAAAAATTTGGAACTTTGAAAATTAAAAAAAAAAAAATTTAAAAGCATTTCAAAATCAAAAAAAATAGAAAAAGTTTTTTCCGAACTTCAAAAAATAAGACTTCGAAAATTTTACAAAAATTGTGAAATATTTTTTTTTAAAACAATTTTTATGAAATTCTTTACTCCAAAATGAAAAACGAAATTAAAAAAATATATGTTACATATGTGACCATATATGTCCATATATTTACATATGCCGCCAATTTTCGCATTTGCTTCATATATGTAATACATATGGGCGAGCATATATGAATAATATATGAATAACATCTGACATTTTTCACCGGGTTGTTTTATTTAATCAGCTTCTACCAATGGTGCTTCCGAAAGGGGTCATTTGTGAGACCGACCCCCATTTATTTTTACCCTACAACAGTTTTTTAAAACATACCTACGCCCTATCTTCACTCCCGAAGTAGGCACAGTTGGAGCAAATTTTATAAAAATGTAATTTTGAATGGAAACCTACTTAGGGAGTGGAGATAGGGCTGTGGTATGTTTTACTAAAATATTGGAGGGTAAAAATAAATGGGGTCGGTCTCACTATTGACCCCTCTCGGGCGCACAATTGGACCGGTAGAAGCTGATTAAATAAAACAAATTTACAAAAAATAAAAAAATTGTATGGGGACCGCCTTAACAATTAGAGATAGAGGGTAGGTGTGTTCAGCGAAAATGTTTGGACTAGAAAAATTTTGTGGGTCGGTTATACATTATGTTGCTCAAAGGGCACTATGAGGGCAGTTAGAGCGGTTGGAGCAAATTTAAAAAAATGTCGTTTTGTGTGGGAGCCCCCTTAGAAATTAGGGGGCTCCTTAGAAATTAGGGTATTAGTTTGTTCCAAATAAATGTTAAGACGTAAAAATTAATGGGGGTCGGTCTGATATATGACCCCTCTATGACGCACCATTAGAGCAGTATAAATGATTTTAAGATTGCATATTTACAATAAAATTTTTTAAAAAAATTTAAAAAAATAGTAAATAGTAAAAAATTTGTAGAATCGATAGAAGTTTTACACAAAAAAATTTCAAAAAAATCGAAGAGTACAAACATTTTCAAAAATGAGATTTAAATTTTAAAACTTAAAAATCTCATACTAGAGCGCTTTTAAGAATTTTTTGGGATTTTTTTTTAAAAGTACGTAAAAAACCAAAATTTTGAAGAAAAAAAATATAAATTTGGACCATTATTGAAGAAGTTATGAGTAAAAGAAGTTTGAGTAAAGAAACAAACTAGCAATTTTTAAAAATTCGATATCTTTTGAACAGGTCATCAAAAAAATCTGAAAATTTACCACGAAGGAGTTTTCAAAGAATACTAAAAACTGTAAACAAATTGGGAAAATCTAAAACAAAAAAAAAAATTCAAAGTGTCCGATTTGACATGGAATGCCCCATATATACTTTATGGGATACTAGACCGATATTTTGATGCGTTACACACGGACTGACAAAGTGAGTATACCCCCATACTGTGGTTGGAGGATATAAAAATATTTTTTTTAAAAAATAGGTTTTTGATGCAAATGCAATTTTTAGATGCAGTTTTCAAAACTTTATCCCCCTCCGATTTTTCTGAAACATTCGAAAGAATACACTCAAAATATAAATTACAGAAAAACTCTGATAATTTAACAGAGTACACCATACTTTTCCAGCTAACAACATTTCTTGGTAATTTTACTAAAATCTCTGTAAAATGATTTTGACAGAAAAAAACTGTTAATTAACAGAGTTAATAGTAAAATATTGGTTAAATATTAAAGCTTTTTTAAAGAGACAACTCTGTAATTTTACTTTAAAACTCTGTAAAATGATTTGTACAAAAAAAAAACTGTGACTTTAAGGTACCTACAGACGACGCAATATTATGTACAATATTCAATTATATTGATGGTGTGTGGGTAATATTGACGATTGTACAATGGTCAATCTTAACCACACACCATCAATATAATTGAATATTGTACATAATATTGCGTCGTCTGTAGGTACCTTTACAGAGTTTCTAGTAAAATGTTTATTAAATAAACCACCATTTAGCAAAGAAAACTGTGTAAATTTACATATATTTGTAAAATGCATTGGATGCAAAAAAAAAATACAGAGTTTAGTTAAATGCGTGTTATTTTGTAAAATTTTTATAAGATTTCTGAAAAAAAATTTTTGATAACTTTTTTTGCTACTTTTTCAACTTTTTCTCAAAAAAACTTTTTTGGTTATAAAAAATACGAAGTATTTTGCTTAGATCTGTATTTTAGCAGAAAACTCTGTTAATTATCTGTAAAATTAAGATTACAAAGTAAAAAGTAATATAACAGAGGAAACTTTGTTTTTTGTCACAACAAAATACAAAGTATTTTCTTTAAATCTGTATTTTGACAGAAAACTCTGTCAAATATCTGTTGAATTGAGATTACAGTCATTTTACAGAGTATTTTACAGAGTTATTATTTTGAGTGTAACTTTTTTACATAAAAAATAAGTGCAGCTTTTTTTGAGCCTTAGGTTTTTTCCACCATTCGAAATTTTTTGTAAAAACTACTTTTGAGATTTTTCATTACAAAAAATTAATTTTATGTTTTATATCGTGAACCTATATTCGAAATATGCCAACTCAAATTTGACGGAAATGATTTTCCGATGGCAAATAGCTCCCCTATGTAATACCTATCTGCCATAAAAATTTCAGAGCAAAAAAATAATTTGTTGTCGTTTTACATCCATTTTTGTTATTCTGCTAACTCAAAGTACATATTTTTTTGGTGGAAATAAATGCCAACTCCCATTGTAAATTTCCAAAAATTTTTTTTTTAAAAATTAGACCACATATCTTATTGCATTTGCCACGCTAAATACGAATCTTGTAAAGATTTTGATATCTAATGACTGGTTCTCGAGATATTGCCATTTTAAAAATATCGGTAAATAGTGTTTGCAAAAAAAAAATTGCTTATATTTATGTAACTTTCAAACTATTTATCAGATTGAAACATTATGAATGGGGCAAATAAAGTCAATGATATAAGCTTTCAAAATAGCTGGTTTGGAGTGACCCTATTGCAATACAGCGTGAGTTATATAGTGCCAAAGTTGACCACCCTGAGATTAAAAGGCTTTCGGAGCTAGTAACTTTAAAAAATATGCAAAGATTTGTAATTTTTTGTTCAGTTTTTGGAATTACCGTACTAAAGATAACAAAAACCAAAAAAAAATTTTTTAAAAATTTTTCCAAAAAGTATTTTTATTTTCCGACAAAATATGCCAACTCTAAAAAAATATTTGTTTTTTGATATAGTAATAAATGCCATCTCTGAAAAATATGCAAACAAGTGCAAAATATGATAATTTTTCCATAGGTAAAAATTGTTTAGAATATTTAAACCATCTTGTGGAAGGTACATTGTTTATTTTTGCAATAATACGCGAAATAACTAGTTTTTTAGCTCTCCTGAACAGTAAGCTTTTTCGAGTTGGCATTTATTGAATATAGTTCGACGATATATGGTTTTGAATTGAGAAAAGTGTGAAAGAAAAATTTTAATTATGTTTATTCTGCAATTTTATCTAAAAAGTATGTAACTTTGAAAAGCCATATATTTGAAAGTATTAAATTGATTTTTACGATTCAAAAAGCATTGGACTCTAATAATTGTCCTTTTGTATATAAATGCACTCAAAAAAAATAATTTTTTAAAAATATGCATTTTTGATGCAAATTTTTGAATAAATTTTTTAAAACTTTTTCACCCATAAATTTTTTTGAAACCTGCATAAATCAAAAATATATATTTTTTTACATAAAATTGAGTAAAGATTTTTTTGGGCCGGTGATTATGTAAAAAATTATATTATGAAGAAAATAAAATTCGTGAAAAAAATCGCGATTTTTTTTTAAATTTAAAAAACTTAAAATGGATATGTTTAGTTGGTTCTTAAGAGAATGCACGCTCTTAATATAAAGAAAATTATAAGACCTAAGGTCAGAAAATTAATTTTTTTGTGTTCTTTGGTGGAGTTCGTGAGATCTGAATTTTTTATGTTTCTAAAATCAAGCAGCTGTCAAAAATGGGTTAACAATTATAAAGCAAAAAAGTGTTTTTTCATAAGATTAAAAACACTAATTATTAAAAAAAATAATAATAATTACAAAGGATTTTTTGTTTTGTTAAAATAAATCACTAATTTAGAAATGTCATCATTTATTATGAGATTTTTCTGTTAAAGTTGTTTCTGGAAGTTTTTCTTCTTCTTTTTTTAAATAAATTTTTTTTTAATTTTTTCTAAAGACTATCAATCAAAATATTGCAAATAATTATTATAAATTCATGTATGGTGCTTAAATTTGTATGTTTTTATTTTTTTGTTTTATTAATTTTTCAAAAATATTTTTGCCTCAAGACAAATTTATTATTTTTTTTTAATTTCAATATTAACCTTGATTATGTTTATACATACTTGTATGTTATTTGATTTACATGCCAAATCCAATATAAAAGAAGTTAGTCAATAATATTTTTTAAAAAAACCAATAATTTTATTGCATCATTTTGTTTAACTTGGAATATTAATGAGGTCTGACTTTAACTAAGTTTTTTTAATATCAATTTTATATTTAATTTGACTGAATCAATTGTTTGGTTAATTGACATTTAATTTTAATTTGTCTGTCTTTAATAAATATAAGAATTTCATACCTTTATTGTTTTGATATTTTTCTTTAAGAATTTTAAATTTATATGACAGTTTTATTTATTTTTTATTTTTTTGGGGTCTTTATGTGAATTTTAAAAATAATTTTGTATGTCCTCTAGATTGGAACGAGAGGTCATTAGCTTTAAGCCAAGCCATCATTAAAATAAACAATTTTACAATTTAATAAATATGCAAAAGAACAAGTTGGTAATTGCGTAAAGCAGTGATTCTTAAATTATTTTTTGCAAATTCAAAATTTTGTATGGAATATTCGAAATAAATTATGAAATGTTAAAAAATCAGTACAAATTTAAAAAAATCAGTACAAATCAGTACAAAGTTTTTTGATCAGTACACATGATAAAAAATCAGTACATGTACTGATCAAATCAGTACGAAGTTGTAAGTTGTTTTGGGGTCAACTACTTTTTCAGTTAAATCAACTAACAATGTTAGTTATTTTAACTGACAAAAAACAACTGACTTATGTAGTATAAACTACTTACATTTGTAGTCAAAACTACTAAAATGAAGTAAAAATATAATAATCAATACATAATTTTTTTTTTCAAAAAATTTTTCAGAAAAAAAATTGAAGACCAAATTTTTTCCAATTTTTTTTTTTTAAGTGGAGAAAAATAAAAAAACGAAAATTTATTTTTATTTTTTGGTAAAAAAAACTTCGAAAATTTTTCAGAGATAAAAAAAATTAAATTAACTACTTTAAATAACTGTTACTACATCACAGTACTTTTTTGTTAGTTGTTCAAAAAAAACGACTTAAAATAACTAACAGAAATAGTTGTTTGATATTTTTCATACAAAAACAACTTACTTTGTAGTTGAAAACAACTAACTACTGAAAATATTCAAACAACTAACATGTAGTAACTTACATAATTTTCTGAGTGAAGCAATTTTTGCATGAAATTGTTTTTTTTTTTCATTTTTCTGTAACTCAACAATTCTCCATTTTTCGAAACATATTTATTTTAAAGAGTTTTATATGGGCTTTAGAGTGGCACTTTTTTTTGGAAAAAATTCAGAACTATGCCTGAATTATAGAAGTTTGAATAAAAAATTATTTTTCTCAAAAAAACCATTTCAATTTTTTTTTAAATATTTTTAAATTACGTTAAGAGGAATAAATTTTCAAGCTCGATGTCTTAGTTGTTTAAATCGATAATGGGGGACGGTCTCATTTATGACCCCTCTAGGACGCACCATTAGACCGGTAAAAGCTGATTAAATAAAACAAATTTATAAAAAATAAAAAAAAAATGTATGGGTACCGCCTTAAGAGTTAAAGATAGAGGGTAGGTGTGCTCAGAAAGCATGTTTGAATTAAAACAAGTAAAAAAGTTAAATTCGACCTTGCCGAATGTAGTGATACCCTCCACAATTTCAAAAAGATTATTGCAAAAAACTTTATTTACAAGGAAATTACTTTTGAAAAATAATAAATTTTTGAAAAAAAAATTTCCGCGAAAAAAAAATTTGGTAAAAATAAATCTGCGATTTTTTTCTTTTTTTGTCAAAAAATATGTTCGTACTTGTTTAAATACCATTTGATGTTCAATTATGTTCACATATGTCAACAAGAAGCCGAATTAAAGCATTTTGTATTTTTAGGTTATGTTGAATGTACTGAAATTTTTGAGGTGTGCTTACATTTTCGTTCATAACTTTTGAACCGCTGAACCGATATCGCTCAAATGCAATACCAAACTTCTCGGGAGAACTTCCAATAAATATGTTAAGTTTCAGTTATCTCTGTGCAATATTTTGTCCGTGACAGCATTTTCCACAGACAGATAGACGGACATCGATAGAATGTCTTAAAATCGATCGGAAATCATGAATATATATACTTTATGGGGTCCCAGATCGATATTTCAATGAGTTACAAACGAAATGACAAACTTATATATACCCTCTATCACTAAGTGGAGTGTATAAAAATATTGTGGGTCGGTCATACATTTGACTGCTCTAGGGGCACTTTTTGGGCAGTTAGATCGGTTAATGCAAATTAAAAAAAAGAGAGATTAAGGAATGTTGTTGTTTCTAAGGATCGTAATTGTTGGTGTAAAATAAAAATCTTCTGTTGACGTCACACACTTAACATCTGTAATGAAATACGAACAAACCAACTTCTGCTGTTCGTTTGTCAAGCAGGGCGATAGCTCAGATGGTAGAGTACTTGCTTTGCAAACTGATGGAAAATTTGAAGAACGTGGGTTCTATTCCACTCAGAGTTAAGTCTGTTGATGAAAAAACATATAGAAAAAACAGTCTTACAAATAATCAAACAATTTATATCTAATGTAATTTTCTCCACTGATGACGTAGAGGTGGCTAGAGAAACCATGGTCTGGAATAAATCCACATTAAAAAATAATCTTTAGAAATACAATGTTTTCTTCTTCAATCACAAACCCTTAATAAACAAAATTAAATTTTGTATGGGAGCACCCTTAGAAATTGAAAATAGAGTATTAGTTTCTTCTGAAAAAATTTTATGGCGTAAATATTAGTGGAGGTCTGTCTTGCCATTGACCCCTCAACGACACATTTGGAGCAGTAAAAATGATTTTAAGATTTGAAGATTACTAAAAATTGTTTTCAAAAAATTTTAAAAAACAGTAATAATCGTTATCCAACGATCCTACTGGACAAAAAAATTTCAAGAATCGATAGAAGTTTTCCAAAAAAAAAAAAAATTTAAAAAATTTAAAAAAAATCAAAGAGTACACATATTTTCATAAATGAGCTTTAAATTGGATTGGGAAAATCTAAAAAAAAGAAATTCAAAGTGTCCGATTTGACATGGAATGTCCTATATACATTAAAAAAAATCCCATTTTACTTATATTTGACAGTTTTTCTTGTTTTTTAACAAAAAAAAATCGATCAAAATTTTCATATTTTTTTGTAATTTCACATTTTTTTTCCTAAATGTCCAAATTTTCAATGTAATTTTATAAAAAAAACGAGTAAACGAACGAGAATCCTTTTGTAAGTTTTATAGCGTCAAAAAAGTTGTAAATATTTGAAAAGTTGTAAATATTTGATTTGATTTACAATTTTATTGGTAAAAACCTTGTAAAATTACAAAAAAGCTCGTAATTTTTACTAGGAATCTAGGTAGCAAAAATTAATTTTTACAAACTTTTCTTGTCATTTTGTTCGACGATTGCGCTTTTGACACATCTTAACTGCTTAAGTTGGAAGCTGTTTCAAGTTCACGTTTTTCTAAAACGACAGTTTTTAGTGAGTGGATTTTGACTCACGATCGCTCACGCGTGATCACGCAAGCAATAATGGAATCATTCACCAATTACTCACGCTCACTCACTAATCAAGTGAGTACAAAAATTGCTCACGTTCACGCGTGACTCACTTCAGATTTAATAACGTGTGAGTCACATAAGCTCTACTCACATTATAACATTTTTTAACATTAAAATAATTGCTAAAAAATATATTTTTAAAAGAAATAAAAAGAAACAAATCACGCAAGCTCACGAAAAAAATCGGAATTACTCACGCAAAAATTCGACTCACTAAATAACCACTTACGCAGACTTTTTTCAACTCACGCTCACAATCACATGATTGAAATGAAAATCACAACTCATGCCCACAATCACATGATTGAAATGATAATCACTCACGCGTTATTCACAAAAACCACGTGAGCAGCGCATATCTCTTATTCATTAAATAAAGCTGCTAAAACTTTATAACGATGACCCACGACGAAAGTTAAGGAGGATAACCGAATACGGAAATCCTTCACAGGAAGACTCTCTACCTGCAGTTATTGCCCGGATGACTCAACTGAACTTCGCAAATCTTTACAAACGCATGAATTTGACAAAAAATCCCAAAAAATTGTAAAAATTCCGAAGTTAAGATGATTTTATGATTTTCTTTATGCTAGTACAATTTGAGATGATTTTGCTTAACACTATGTGATTTTGTTCCATACAAAATCACATAATAATTTTAAAATCACGCAAGTGCGGTTACAGTATAAATTGAATTTTCAACTGGAATTTACGAATTCCAATTTTGATTTGAATAATTTCAAAAATCAGTTTAAATGTTAAAAAACATTTCGTTTCCAGTGTAAAGTTATACCATGTTATTAGAAATGATCTGTGTGATAATAGTGGGGAATAAATATAAAAATTATGAATTGTTAAAACAAAAATTGTTAAAAAAAGTTAATTTATTTTTGTTTTGTTTACTAAGCCAGTCTATGTAGTAAACAGTCTCTTATAATTTATTTAACAAAAAACGTGTTTTGAGTTCATTTATGTTACAAACTGGTACTGACTTGAGTACTTCAACAGAAACAGCAACAAAATTTAAAAAGACTCGAAAATTTAATTGCGTTTATTATCATCATGTCGGTTTATTCCATCCATCCATTCATTCACTTCACTCACTTGCTCTATGCGTTTATAATGTTTTTAGCCAACAACAAAATAATGTTAAGACTTGAAAATGATGTAACACTTTTTTTACGATGATTTTTTTTTTTTTTTTATTTCTTAAGTTAAATTGGCTTAAAAAGTAGTACCAAAGTTAATAAAGAGTTAACAATAACATCTGTATTTTTTCGTATTTTTTATTTAACCTAAAAATAACGCAAAAACTAACACTGTGCAACACATTTTCGGGTCATTACAAAAAGTCGAAATTGTTGCAATGTGGAATGAGAGTAAAAATTATGAGTTTTGCAAAGAGACAACATCTTTTTTTCGCCTACTTAAAGTTTTTCAGCATGTTTTTAACCAAATTCAGATGAGCATAATTTGGATATAATTAAAATTCGACTTAGCCGAATCCTTGAATACCCTCCCAACACAATGTCTAAGGCTGCTCCGTTATAAAATAACTCTCCGTTAAATTTAACTTTTTCATACAAATTTTGACATAAGGCTCCGTTAAATCGGCAGTTAGCAGCTAACTTTTTATTGAGTAATCCGCCCTAAATGTTAAAAACTTTTAACTGGAAAAATTTTATTTTGATTACAATTTTTTTTATGATTTTTGTAAAAACAAATTTATGTGTAATTTTTTTAATTGCTGTCAAACCTTTTTTGGAGTGACAAATTTTGTTTGAGAGCAAAATTTTTTTGTGAGAGACAAAAATATATATAAATGACTTTTGTGGCCTATCAGTATCTTTCAAAGCGTGTAAGCGGCTTTCTCAACATGTAAACTTTGGGATAAAATCCAACTATTATGAAAAAAGAAAAATTTTGGTACTTTTTATAAAAAAAGTACTGTTTTAGTACTTCTTTTAAAAAGTACTATTTTGGTACTATTTATAAAGAAGTAATTTTTTGGTTCTCTCAATAAAAAAGTATAAATTTGATGTTTCTATGAAGAATTACAATTTTAGTATTTTTTTATAAAATACTACCATTTTTATATTTTTTATTTTAATAAAATTCTTTCTTTGTAGCTTTTATAAGAAAATTATTAAAAAGTAATATTTTGTGGTCCTTTTTTACAATTTACTACTTTTGTACTTTTTTTAAGTACTATGTAAAAATTTTAATATTTTGGTACTTTTTATTAAAAACATGCCAAAAATTGAAAAGGAAATAGATAGATTATGTATCTTTTCAAATTCGATAGAAATTTTTTGCATTATTGTTGGATGAAGAAATTACATGAGTAGTTTTAAGTTTCATGTGTAATTTTGACTGCATTCATATGTATTTCGAATTTCTTTAGTAGCAACACTGCTCTTGATTCTCAGGTTAAATGCGTTATTTCAGTAAATTTTCGAGATTTTTTATGATTAAATAGTATTATTTTCAAAAGAAGGCGAATGTTCCTAGAGGAAAATGTTCCTCTTGAAGAACTGAAACTACCCCAGTAAAAACACATTTTTTTTATTTTTTTTTTATATATTTGCCATATTTATTATATATAGTATTATTTTTTATACCTAATGAAGTTTGTTGACCTGCACTTGGAGCAAGCGGATCAGGAAAGTTAATTTCTTTTCGGCCCAACCTTTTTGGTGGCGGGGCTAAAAACAAATAATTTAAATTATGATAAAATTGTTTGTCAAAATTTTTCGTGAGTGGAAGATGTCCCCAAAGTTTCTTGTCAAACCACCGCCCCCCACCCCCCGCCCCAAAAACGGATTTAAATACTCCAGTTATAGTGTTATCATCAGTAGAATTTTTAAATGTCGATTTTGTGAAATTTTAATTACTCTTTTTCGAATTTCAATCGATCTTTTACGAATCTTTACTTATCATTTTTAAATTTAAATTGATATTTTCCGAATTTTCATTGATCAATTTCAAATTTCAACTAATCCTATTCAAAATTCAAAAAAGTCTCAGGTTCTAACGCATTTTTCTGATAGGTTAGGTTGTAAGTGGCTGCTGACGTTTAACGTCAACACACGTAGACTCTGAGGTCCATTGTGATACCACGGGACCGTAATAGGTTTCCCTACTAGTCCCTGTCGTTAAACCAGTTTGAACTTCTTATGAAACTCCTTAGATGTTGAGTTTTGACATCCGACAAATCAGAAAGATCGTACAGCTCCCTAGATCCCAGTGAAGCAAGTCTCTGACCAGAAAGTGCCGGGCAATGGCAAATAAAGTGTTCGATAGTTTCCAACTCCTCTTCATCCATGCAACTTCGGCAAAAGTCATTCGACGGCACGTTTAACTGCTCTGCGTGCTTCCCTATAAGACAGTGTCCGGTAATTATAGAAACCACCGTCGAAATCTCTCCTCTTGGAAGCGATATCAGCTCACTTGTGCGCCCCTGATTAAGAGAAGGCCAAATCAGTCGTGTTGTCTCACACGTCCATCCATTTGCCAATCTTTGATTAGTCTATGTCGCAGAACAAAGCCGTAGGTTTTGCTTGCAAGTTTCTAGAGGCATACCAACACATTCCAATTCTGTTGGAACCTATAAGGTAGTTCCTAGTCTTGCAAGCTCATCGGCTTTGCAATTCCCTGGAATGTCTCTGTGCCCTGGGACCCATATGAGTCGTATGTTAAACTGCTTGGGCATCTCATTTAAAGACGTGCGGCAGTTAAGGGCAGATCTTGTTTTCAGAAACATTGAATGCAGGGACTTGACCGCGGCTTGACTCTCAGTATAGATGTTGACTGCGGTTGTAGACAAGACATTGCAGCTCAACCAGTCAGCCACTTCCTTTATTGCCAGCATCTCTGCCTGGTAAACACTGCAATGATCTGGCAATCTACGAGCCAGGCTCAGCCCAAGCTCTTCCGAATAGACTCCAAAGCCCACTTGTTCGTGCAGCCTCGATCCATCTGTGTAAAAATTTATGGTAGCTCCACTACCCGGAGTATCCCCCATCCAAGACTCCCTGGATGGTATCATAGTGGTAAAGTGGCGCTCAAAGAGGCTCAAAGAGGGAGCACAGTCCACATTTTGTGTAATTGTTATCTTCTTCAAGATCGCGCTATGGCCACAATCGCTGCTCCTCCATTGCAGCGTGCTATTTAGTCGAATTGCCGACGCAGCCGCATACTGCCTACCCAATATGTCCAAGGGTATCAGGTGAAGGAGGATTTCTAATGCAGCCATAGGTATAGTACGAAGAGCACCAGTGATGCACATCGACGCCATTCTCTGTACCTTCGTGATAAAGACACAGTTCGCTTTTGTTTCTAAAGCAGGCCACCAGACAATGATTCCATACAGCAAAATTGGACGCACCACTGCTGTATAGATCCAATGAACGACTTGAGGGCTGAAACCCCATCGTTTTCCAATGGCCCTTTTACAGGAATAATAATAATAATAATTTGATCCAATGATCAGTTTTTATTTATTTTTCCAATTTAATTACACATCATTTTTTTAATAATTTAAACCTAAACGAGAACTGGTAACAATGACCGTCGTCTCGTTGTAGCGAAATCGACCAAGGGTTTTTGTGGGAATCGAACCCACGACCTCCTGCTTCATAGGCTAGCACGCTACCAACTAACCTACAGGGGCCCCCTAATTTTATTTTTTTTTACAGGAATATAAAGCAATCGTTGCTTTTCTCACCCGTTCCTCAATGTTACGCCTGAAATTCAACTTCCTATCTAGAAATACTCCAAGATACTTGGCTCCATCTAAGAAGGTGATTTCAGTGCCGTCCAGAGAAATAGGATCAAAAGCAGGAATCTTATTTTTCCTTGTAAACAAAACAAGCTCTGTTTTACTTGGATTGACTCCTAGACCACAGTCTCTTGCCCATTTAGACAGATCTTTCAGAGAACCCTGAAGAATGTCCCTCAATGTTGGCAGATGCTTCCCTTTTACCGCTATCGCGACATCGTCAGCATATGCGACAACATGACAACCATGTGCTTCTAGAGATAGCAGCATTGAATTCAGTGCCAGGTTCCAAAGAAGCGGCGAAAGAACACCTCCTTGTGGTGTGCCCCTATTAAAAAATCGAGATATGACGAACGCTCCCAATTCAGACGTTATACGTCTATTGGCAAGTAGGTTTTCCACCATTAAAACGATCCCACGCTTTACTCCTAGACCAGACAATGCCAAAATTATCGAGTCTGGGATGACATTATTAAAAGCCCCCTCTATATCAAGAAAGGCCACCATAGTGTACTTCTTTACCGAAAGCGATCTCTCGATGGTACCAACGAGCTCATGCAGAGCTGTTTCCGTTGATCTACCCTTGCTGTATGCATGTTGCTTTGTCGAAAGCAACCTCGGGTCAATCACTCTACGCAAATATGAGTCTATCATTCGTTCCATTGTCTTTAACAAAAAAGAAGACAGACTAATTGGTCTGAAATCCTTCGGAGCTGTGTGGGAACTTTTCCCAGCCTTCGGGATAAATACGACTCTGGTATCCCTCCATTTTAAAGGAATATACGACCAGTTGATGCATGCTGTGTATAGATTATATAGCAACGGGGCTATATAGTCCGACACTTGCTGCAACTCAGCCGGGATTATACCATCAGGTCCCGGGGATTTATAGGGCCTGAAGCTTTTATTTTTCTGATAGGCAAAAATGTTTTAGAAAATAATGAAATTTTCCAATAGAAAAAATATCAGATTGGCGAAAATTTTAAATATTAAGAAAAATTCGTCGTACTTTTTATATTTTTGAGTAGGTTTATTCTAGCTCGAGGTAATTTTTCCTTAAATAATTAAAACTATATATGATATTTTCATAGACTAATTTCCAAGAAAATTTTTTTTTCTGTTTTAAATGTATGTTGGTAATTTTTCCAAGACTTAGCCGACCCGTGTTTCGAAATTTGTCAGATTCCATGGTGAAGACTATTTAGCAAATAAAAATACCCAATACTACAAGTAGCAAAGGGAATTTAAATGACAAATCACTAATGTTCAAACAAAAATGTAAATAAAAATTCAACTCTACCCACATTGAGAATAAGAAGGAAAAAATTGCATAGTATTTTAGTTTGATTACGACTGTCAAACGACCAACAAAAAAGAATTAAAACAGATATACAAATGATTACCCATTAGCTAATACTATAAGTTAGTTGTGCTTGCAAAGCTCAAATATATGGGCTATTGCGAGTGTAGTACCATTTGAGGGAGATTCACCTTGCCGTGCTAAACATTTCAATCAAATTCTTATTAAAAAATAAAAATTGTTTTATTCAATCTTTAAAATATTATATTTAAAAATGTCTACTTTCATTTTCTAGTGAAACAATTAAAGTGCCTCTTTCTTGTTGCCCTGTGTAATAACACCGGGTAATTTAACCTAAAAAAATCAACAAAAAAAACCACAAACCTAAAAAAAACGTATCGAATTTTAAATTGTGTGAAGGTCAGATCATTACAGAATATTTATGTTAAACATTTACTTTCGTTTGGGTCTTCATTTTTGAGATTTTTTGTTTTGTTTAATAAAGGTATCTGAATCACACTAATCACGATTGATTTTTTTTTTTTAATTTATCTTTTTTTTGGTTTGTTTATTTTTCGGATGTTTCTTATGAATTTTGTTTAAATGTTTGATTTGATTTTAAAATTAATTTATTCATATAAAAAAAATATATTTTTATTTAGTGTGTCTACTAATATGGTTTATTTTTGTTTTTTTTTTTTTATTTTTGTTAACTATTTGTTATGGTTTAAATAGGTTTTTGTGAATTTATTAACCTTGAAATTTTAAATTGTGGTGGAATAATTTATTGATTCGATATGGTTAAAATTAATGAACATTTATTCATAATGTAAAATAAAAAGGTCAAATCTAATTCTGTAAATTTTAAATGGAAAAATACAGAATATTCGGGAATTTTTAAGAAACAGAAAATTTGGATTTTAGGAAAATTTGTTATAAAAACATGTGAAAACAATATTTTTTTCTTGTTACCCACGTGTTTTTGGTAAAATCGTTAACATTTTTTGGTAAAAATTAAAATGACGTCGACATATGTTATGCCATCGAAATTTCTAGAGAGAGAAAAAAAGATAAATTAGCTAGATAATTATCTAGCTAATTTATCTTTTTTTTAATCATAATTAATATCTCTTATAGTCAAAGCATAAGTACTCGTACTTGTTCCATTTTGAATTCTTTTCCGTTTCCGTTTTTAAAAAAATATTTAACTGTTGTTCGTTTATAAATTTAAACAATTATTTAATTTACGTTTTATTTCAAGAATTTTTTTAAAAAAATGTTTAAGGTTTTATGTGTATAAAGACCCTTGAAAAAGATTTTAAACAACAAGACTTAACGTATATAATAAAAAAAATATTTTTAGTTTTTTTAAATCAAAGTCAAATGAAAATTAATTGTGTTTTTAATAAACAAACTACAAGGAGAAATATTTTTAAAAATATTTTAAAATATTAATTTTTTAGAATTATACATATTTTAAAATGCAATTTTACCTTAACCGTTATTTTTTTTGAAGAAAAGAACATGAATTAAGAATAGAAAAAAATTAAAAATGCAAAATTTAAAAAAATGCATTTATTAAGAAAGAAGGTGAAAAACTACGCAACTATAATTTGTCAAAGACTGACTCGATTTGACTTAAAATTAATTTATTCTGCCAATATTCTTAACCTCGCTGATGTATAAAATCAATTATGCATTTTAAAGATCCAAGTGTTTACACTCAGATAATGTTTACATTTGCATTTATTTTTATTTTTTTTTAAATAAACTTAAAAAAAATTAAGTTCCTTTTGTTAAACATTTTCTGTTTTTTCAGTTTTTATTTTTTAAATTTTTAATTGTGATTCACATTGTTGGATTTTACATTATATTATAACTGAATTTTTTTATTTGGTTTGCTTTGAGTCTATTTTTATTATTTCTGAGAAATAATAATTTTTGTTCTATAATCTGAAATCTGAAAAAAATCAATTGACAACATAGGCTAAGTGGAGACGTCGACAGCTTTCGGAAGAAGCCATCCCTCAAATTAAAAATAACGCAATGAGTTTTGACACGCCACTTAGAATGGAGTAGATTGCCGGTGAATGTGCCCCATGGGGATTGTACTTTTTTGTTTTTAAATAAAATTTTTTTAATAAAATTATGTTTTTTATAATAATTATTCCGAAAAAAGATATTGTTAAACAATTTCTACTAGTTTTATTTCGTGTCGATTGTACCCCACCCTTTTATCACATGTGCCCCATGGATGGGGCAGTTTCGTCAAATGGGGTTACTTTAAAAATTAAAAAAAAAAAAACATAGCAGGCAAACGTCGGTGACATAATCCGCACGGACATTATCCCCTTATCGAAAATGGTCAATATAACCGAATACTTTAGGGTCATAACCCCCATATTAGTTGTGGTGACTAAGATCCCCTCAAAAGTGGTCATAATCCCAATTGGGATTATATCCATTCCTTATCGGGACTGCGACCGAAACTAAGTCCAAAGTATATTCGGTCATAGCCCCTTAGTTTGCGGATCCTTAAGACAGGCCGAAGGCTGGTCACGCAGAAAAACTTTTAAGACAAAAAAAAAATATATAATTGTTGAGGTTATGACCAACTAGAATAGTAGAAATAATCCTTGTAATGGAAATTATAGTTATTATCACCATAAATCTGGGAATAATGTTAATTTTTTATTGGTCCATATCACCGCAAATGTTATTTAAAAAAGTCCGCTGGTTTAGGTCTTACAGCACTTTACAAAAAGTGTGCAATGTGCCCCTTTCTATAAAACACCTAGAAATATCGCTCCCCGTAAAGTATAAATATCTTCATGATTCTCGAGAGATTTTAAGTCATTATAGAGTTGTCATTAATCAAATTACAACTCTGTGGCTCAACAAACAAAACTTTAACAAAATGAAGTTTATCGTTCAAAAAAATGTTGTGCTCAAATTTTTTTTGTTTTACGTTGAACCAACACTCAGGGGATGCCCCTACTAATGCAATGCCAGTGGCGTATAAATTTTCTAAGAATTTTAAATTTTTCTAATGAAAAAATATCTTGGAACCAGAAGTTTTATGTACAAAAAAAATGGACCTAATTGTAAGTAAAATGTAGTCATTTTGTTTTTTAGAAAAATGTCTCAGAACGAGACTATCTCTAAAAATATTTCTCATAATCTTACACTTTTCTAAAAAAAATGTCTCAGAATCTAAAACTTTCTACAAGAAAAATGTTTGAGAATCTAAGACTTTTTCTATAGGAATAATGTCTTATAATATTGGCCTTTTTCTTAGAATCTAAGACTTTTTCTATAGGAAAAATGTCTCAGAATCTGAGAGTTTTTTCTATAAAAAAATTCTTAGAATCTGAGGCTTTCCTATATGAACAATGTTTTAGAATCTGAGAACTTTCTATAGGAATAATGTCTCTGAATCTGAGAATTTTTCTTACAATCTAGGAAAATGTCTCAGAATCTTATACTTTTTTACGAAAAATGTCTCAGAATCCACGAATTTTTTTTAAGGAAAATTATCTCAAAATCTAAGATTTTGTGTATAGGAAAAATATCTCAGAGACACAAACTGAGACTTTTTGTATAGAAAAATGCTCAAAATCTGAGAACTTTTCTATTTTGAAAATATCTTTTTCTATAAGAATAATGTCTCAGAATCGGAGTATTTTCTATGGGAAAAATATTTCAGAATCTGAGACTTTTTCTTTAGGAAAACTGTCTCAGAATCTGCAGCTTTTTCTATTTGAAAAATGTTTCAGAATCTGACAATTGCAAAATGTCTCAGAATCTGAGACCTGTTCTATAGGAAAATGTGTAAGAATTTGAGGCATTTTCTATAGGAAAAGTGTTTAAGCATCTGAGACTTTTTCGATAGGAAAAATGTCTCAGAATCTAAGATATTTTCTGTAGAATAGTTGTCTGAGAATCTGAGACATTTTCTTTAGGAAAAATATCGAAGTATCTAAAACTTTTTCTATAGAAAAAATGTCAAAGAGTCTGAGACGTTTTCTATAAGAATCTGTGACTTTCTATAGGAAAAATGTCTCAGAATTAGAAACTTTTTCTACACGAAAAATGTCTAAGAATCAGAGACTTTTTCTATAGGAAAAATTTCTAAGAATCTTAGACTTTTTCTTTACGAAAATTTTTTCAGAATCCGAGAGTTTTTCTTTAGGAAAATGGTTTGAGAATCTAAGACTTTTTTATATTGTTTTCTTTTTAAAAAGGTCTCAGAATCTGAATTATTTTCATTATAAAAAAGCGAAGATTTTCTTAGAATCTAAAACTTTTTGTGTAGAACGTTTCAAAATCTGAGAAAATGTGCTAGACTAAAAATATCTCAGATTCTGTCAAAATGTCTTACAGTCGGAGTCCTTTCTTTTGGAAAAGTAATTTATGAATATGTTTATAGAATTATTATCTAAAGTGACCTTTTCCCGAGAAACGTTTTCCATTGGAAATATGATTTGAGTCTTTGACTTTTTCTATAAAAAAAACTGTCTTAACTGGAAATTGTAATAGAATCTTAGGCCTCTGTTCTGTCTTTCACAACTTTTCAATTCACATGAAAATTTCCGAATCATATGAAATCAAGTTTAGTGTTTTGTTGATCACGTTTTCATTTAAAGTTTAAATCGAATAATTTAAATTTAAAAAATTATTAGGAAAAAAATGCAATCGTTTTACTTTCACCAAATTTTATTTATGTGAAACAAAACGAAAAAGAAATTCGGATGTGAAATCTAGAACACCAAAAAAATTCGGAAATTTTCATTTTCACATTTTTTATGTGAATTACTTTTTTTGGAACAGCGGCCTTAGACTTTTCTGTGAAAAAAAATCAGATCCTGATAATCTTCTTTGTGAAAAAGTATCAGCATCTGATACAATTTACACTTTAAAAAAAAAGGCGTAAGCTTGTTACAAAATTTTAAAATATAAAAAAAATTTTAATTTTTTAAACTTACACAAAAATGAAGAATCTGATTGTGTTACATTCAGTTCAGGGAAAAGATCGAGAATGATTTTTAAACATGTGCTGTTATGTAAATTTTTTGTAAAAAAAAAATTAAAAAAAATGTTGGGCCCCCACCGAAATAAAATCCTGGATACGCCCCTGTGCAATGCATTATGTTGATATCCGGAAAATAGGTTATGAGGAGGAGGAAAGAGGGAATAGTGTTTGTGTATATTTGACTTAAAATTTATTTACATTGAAAGAAACTGCGAAGATCTTTCAAATCTTTCGTCTCTCTTCTATCCCCTTTCCGAAAGAAGCATCACGGTTACATTAGTAATTGATAGGCAGCATTGCCTGAGTGTTGCTTCTTTTAAAAAAACAAAAAAAAACGAACAACTGAACAATCGACAACAAACGGATGTGATCTTCTAGACAACCGAGTGTTGCGAACAAAAACTCGGGCTCTGGGTATAAGTTCACTTATCTCAGAACAGAGTCATACAAACCACATTCCGACGATGCTCAAATGAGTCAATAGAGTTCGATACCCTATTGTCGTTGATAAGCATCAACGCTTTCTTTGCAACCGTTCTAAGAGCTTCAAAAAGACTTTAAAACTCCCCGCCCATATATGCGAGTTGTATTCCATCTCCGGTCGGATGTAGGTGGTATAAATAGTAAGGAGATCGGATGAGGTGAAGTACTTCTTACACCGATTTTAAAAACGGAGCATTAAAAAACTATGTTGGTAGATTCCACTACAAAAGACAGTTAAAACAACTACATTTGTTGTTGTATAGGCGTCCACTACATTTTACGATGAAATCAACCAAAAATTGTTGTTGTTTTTAATTATTGATTAACAACTACAAAAAACGGTAAAAACAACTTCAAATTACAGTTATTCTTACTGTAACTCAATTATTTGAATCTTTATATTAACAAAAAAAAACTTCTAGACGTAAAAATTGTTAAAACTGTTTGGTAATAATTCCTGCTGCATCTGACATTTTCAACTCCTTCCACACATCCATTTTTCTAGTTTTTTATAGACTAAAAACAGCTACGTAAAACAACTGTTACTACAATGTAGTAATTTTTTGTATTTATTTTTTAAAACGACTACAAAAAATAGTTGTTTGAGATTTTTCATACAAAAAAAAAACTGACTGCACAAATGACCGTCATGAAGTAACTGCAATAATTTTCTAAGTGAGACACTTGAATGCTTCTTTCGGCACTTGAAAAACGTGCTTATTTATTCCAACGAACATCAAACTAAATTATCAAGACCAGAACATCAAGAGTGTCAGATTCCTCGATACCTATACCACCCATATGTACAGATAATGCTGTTGGTTCCACATTCCTGTGGGTCAACATCAGTGTTACCATATATTTTTTTGAAAAATCTTATTTTTTCTAAAAAAAAATCTTTTTTTTGTATAAAAAAACTTTTTTTTTGAAAAAGTATTAAACTCATTATAAAAAAGCTCACAAATTGTATTTTAAATTCAATTTTAACATAAAAAACAAGTTACAGTATAGCGTAGAATGAAAAAATAATATTAAATTTATAAAAAAAAATATTTCTGAGGTAATTTGAGCTTATTTAGAAATTAAATTTTTGTTTTTACCTTTCCAAAAATCTTTTTTTCAGAAAAAAAATCTTTTTAGGACCTCAAAAAACTTGCAAAAAAAGATAAATCTTTATATATGGCAACACTGGTCAACATACAACATTGGGTCTTGCGTGCATTAAACTTGACCCTATTCGGAAGACCCCACTCAGAGATTGTCAACAGGTCTTGATTTATTCAAAAAATCAATAGTACAACAACAATTGTTATTCGAAAAAGATTAACTGTAATTCGAAACAGATAAATTGAAATTTTAGAAAGGTCAATTGTTATTTAAAAAAGATCAGTTGTAATTTAAAAAATATGAATTGTAATTCGAAAAATATTTATTGTAATTCGAAGAAGATCAATTGTAATTCGAAAAAGATCCATTGTTATTCGAAAAATATCAGTTGTAATTCAAAGATTCTACTTAGAATTCGAAAAATCTTTTTTGTAATTCGAAGATTATACTTTGAATTCCATTTGTATTTTGAAAATTCCAATTGCATATAGAAGATTCGAAAAAGATGTAAATGGTATAGTCAGATTTTTGAACAAATTTTAAGTTAAAAACACTTTAAAAGCGTTTTGGTGAGGTATTCATGGATTCGGCCAAGTCAAATTTGATTTTTTTACTTATTTTAGTTTGAGTAAAACCAAAACGTAGGAATATTTCTTCAATCTTAGAGACATATTTAATCATAAAATTATTTTTTTTTTATGTTTGTCGCTGTAATATTTTAAAAAAGTTTGTGGCTTATCCCAGGAAATTTTTTTAGAACAGATTTCTATTTCAATAGATTCTACATAATCACAACAAGATTTTCTATGTAAAATTATTTTTCAAAAAAACAACCCACTCTAAAAAACGATTGCTTTTGGAAAAATTTCAAACAAAAATCATTGATTCTAGAATGTTAAGTAGAATCGGTTGCAGGGTAATATGATACGTTTTGGAACCGATTATTTGGAACAGAAAATTTTGCAGGGATTGATCCAATTGTGACCAGGCTCTCTATAGCTAAATGCAAAGTTTTGCCGCAATTTTCAACGGTACTCCTGGGTAATTCTGGACACTTAAAAAAAATGCAATTAATGTTGCTTTAAAATTAGCTAATATATTTTTGGTTAAAATTTAGTGTAATTTCTATAATTATATTAAACAAATATTTTTAACGCATCAGTAAATACAAATCAAAAGTTAATGCATAAATAATTGTAACACTTTTTCAAAAGCTACCCAAGTAGAAATTCATGACGGTTATTAAAAAAAAGCGTTTTTAAAGCACTCCAAAGTAGAAACTCATGACGGTAATAAAAAAATAGCATTTTTAAAGCACTTCCAAGTATAAATTCATGACGGTAAAAAAAAAAGTCATGACTTATCAAAAATAAAGCATTTTTAAAGCATTATTTCATAACGCTTTATGAACGTTTTGAAAAAGCTTTTTGAGATTACTTTTTCGCCAAATTTATGTTGGTTTAGGAATACAATTTTTTTACAAAATTTTTTTACTTTTCTTTTTAAATATGGTTTACGACGACCAAAAATGCCGTCGTTGAAAATGAGTCCGACAAGTCTATCGTGACCAAAACAAGCCGCTGGCTAGAGAGAATAACTAAACCTATGTGGCAATAATAGTATCTTTGGAAAACCCCCTAAAGTATTCGAATTGCCCCCCAGTGGGGCGAGAATCAAAGGTTGGGAATCATTGGTCTAGAGTGATCGTATCTAAGAGGCAGTTAATATATTATATATTATTATATATATTATTTTGCTATAGCAAAAACATTAGGTTAGGTTAGGTTGGATGGGCGTCCGCCAATCCGCCTATTTCCCTGATAGCAAAAACATTACAGATCATGGGTTCATATCCTTGGCGGCTGCGATCTGTTAATAATTTTCACATATAGAATATAATTGACTATTTACTGAATAAATTTGACATTAAAAGTTTTTCTGATTATAAAAACTGGATTATATGAAACTAGTAAAAACGAACCAGGATGTCTTATGGTGTTTTCTTTTCTAAAAAAAATGTTTGCCTTTTTAGGGCATACATTTTTAAAATGTTTAACACACCTTAAAAAAATCTATAAAAATTTGCATTTTATTTGACTGGAATAGAACACAACATACAGAAATACTCTGCCCTGTATTTTTTAACAGCTGTTTTGGGAAAACAACACAGAAAAAGTCAGCTGTTGTATAAGGCAATTTCAACCCCGTGATTTTTTACGGGGTAAAAAGTGCAACTTTTTTGCACTTTATAGGGCAGACATTTTTAGAAAAGAACACGATATTCTTTATAAGGGTTGACATTTTTTAGAAAAGAACACAAAAACACAATTTTCGGGGCGAAATGCAAAAAAAAGGCACATTTTTTTGCCAGAAAACACCATTAATTTTTTAAAAAAATAAATTTTTCTTTCCCACCTTTCTCCATTCAAACCATATATACAAATTCTATTTAGTTTTTGGTATACAAAAACAGTAATTTTTTATAAAAAAATAATATATTTATCTTTTCTTAAAACAATAAAAATTAAAACAAAAAATAAACTTTCATTTGGTTTTTAAATTGTTGAAAAATTACTTAAGGTTTTGTATCTGAAATGCTTGTAAATTGCTTTTTTTGCATATAAAGCACTTTAAAATTGCTTTACATACCGTTTCAAAAATGATACATTTTTGGTTTTTGCAATGCTTTAAAAGCACTATAACGAAGCGTTCTAAAATCATTATTATAAATGTCTTTAAAAACGCTTCAAATAAACCGTCTAACGGTGTTATCATTAGGACTGTCTGAAAGCGCTCCGAGGATGGTTTTCAGTATGGTCTGAGAGCAATCGTACTACCATACAAAGCGCTTTAAAAGCGTTTTAACGGTTGTATTTTTCTACCTGTGCCCAGTTTCTGTAACTATGCGAAAACTTTTCGCATCGAGAAAAATAAAACAATATTGTAGTCATTTAGTTTTCAACAGGGTGACTACAATGTTGCTAATGTAAAAAACATCGAATACGAAAAAAATGCAACGCTATGTTTTTAAATCACTCTGTTAAGTATAAGGTGACTATAATGTTCATTTATTTTTTTCGATGCGAAAACTTCTCGCATAGTTACAGAAATCGGGTACTGGGTAATTTTATATTTCTATAAATTTTTTTTGAAAGTTTATTTAAAATTCATTCCCATATAAAAACATGCTCTATTAGTGTAAACCAATTTTTTATAGCGATTTTTCCTATTTTAAACTTTATTTATTTTAAATAAATTAATAAATTTATTAATTTTCTTGTGCAACAGTGAACTTGTAACTGTCTCCATAAATAATAGTTAAAGCTGAATTTTCAAGGTTTAAACGTTAAGAGATTAATATCAATTTAAAAACCATATTAATTTACAGATAATAAACATAAAGTTTATTGACCATTTTATATTTACATATTAATAACCCAGCGTAGGTTGATATAAAATATATTTTGTTTTAAAATTAACTAAAACAAAAGATTTTTGATTTAAATCTAATTAAATGGCTAATGAACTACAGAGATTTAAAAAATTAAAGTACATTTTTTCAGAAATTTTTCGTAATTTTTAATAATAATATAAGACTTTATGTTTTACCACTAACGATTGTCAATTTGCTAAATACTCTTGACAATGGAATTTGATAAATTCAGAAACACGTGTCGACTAAGTCTTGCAAAATGCCCATACCCATCAATTTAAAACAAACAAATTTTATAAATAGTTTCTTGAAAATTGTTACTTTGACAATATCATCGTAATAATTAGTGACCTCGAGCTAGAGTAATTTTTCTTAATAAAATTTATAAGTCGAATAATAAACATTTTTCTTTAGATTAAAAATTAAAACCGAATTTTTATAATAATGTTCCTTTTTTTCTTTTTAGTGTTGGAAACCCAAGTTATGCAACGTCCAAACTTAAATGGACCCAATAATGGTGAAGATTTTGATCCCTACGTCTGTTCGCTAACAACCGAATTAAAAGCCGTTGCCAAAGATGAACTACACGAAGATGAAAATATACGCAAACAGGCTTTGACCCAATTTCGTGAATGGATTACCAAACATCCGAACATTAAGAAATGTCGTACCGACTCTAATTTTCTCTTGCGTTTCTTACGTACAAAGAAATTTTCAGTACCAGCTGCTTGTGAAATGCTAGAACGTTATTTGACCATTAGACAATTGTTTCCACAATGGTTTAGTAAATTGGATATTGACGATCCTGCTCTCAATGAAATATTCGATAATGGTTATTTAGTACCACTGCCACAAAGAGATGATCAAGGTCGTCAAGTGATATTTTCCGTAGCAGCAAAATTTGATCCTTATAAATTTACTTCCGTACAAATGGCCCGCATACATTCCTTGATATGTGAAGCACTCTTAGATGATGAAGAATCCCAAGTGGCTGGTTATGTATACGTTAACGATGAGAGTGGCATGAATATGGGTTTCGTAAGTTTATGGTCCCTAACCGATTTAAGGAGCATCTTGAAGTGTATACAAAATTCCACACCAATGAGACATAAGGAAACACATTTCATAAATATACCCCATTATGCAAATAGAATTATTGAATTGGCTGTATCGATGTTGAGTGATAAACTTAAAAAGCGTATCATTGTAAGTTGAACGTTTAATAATAGATTTGGAAATTATTTAAGAATCTTAGAAAAATTCTAAAATCAGAATCTGAGAATAAAATTTCTCAGATTCTTATAAATTTTTCTATATAAAAAAATTTCTCAGATTCTGCTCAATTTTTCTATATAAAAAAATTTCTCAGATTCTACTCAATTTTTCTATATAAAAAAAATTTCTCAGATTCTGCTCAATTTTTCTATATAAAAAAATTTCTCAGATTCTGCTCAATTTTTCTATATAAAAAAATTTCTCAGATTCTGATAAATTTTTCTATATAAAAAAATTCTCAGATTCTGCTCAATTTTTCTATATAAAAAAATTTCTCAGATTCTGCTCAATTTTTCTATATAAAAAAATTTCTCAGATTCTGCTAAATTTTTCTATATAAAAATATTTCTCAGATTCTGCTCAATTTTTTTTATATAAAAAAATTTCTCAGATTTTGCTCAATTTTTCTATATAAAAAAATTTCTCAGATTTTGCTCAATTTTTCTATATAAAAAAATTTCTCAGATTCTGCTCAAATTTTCTATATAAAAAAATTTCTCAGATTCTGCTCAATTTTTCTATATAAAAAAAAATCTCAGATTATAAGCAATTTTTTTTATAAAAAAAAATCACAGATTCTGAGCAATTTTTCTATTTAAAAAAAATTCTAAGATTCTGAGCAATTTTTCTATACAAAAAAACCTCAAATTCTGCTCAGTTTTTCTATATAAAAAAATTTCTCAGATTCTGCTCAATTTTTCTATGTAAACAAATTTCTCAGATTCTGCTCAATTTTTCTATGTAAAAAAAATTCTTAGTTTCTGCTCAATTTTTCTATATAAAAAATTTCTCAGATTCTGCTCTATTTTTCTGTATAAAAAAATTTATCAGATTCTGCTCAATTTTTCTATACAAAAAAATTTCACAGATTCTGTTCAATTTTTCTATATAAAAAAATTTCACAGATTCTGCTCAATTTTTCTAAATAAAAAAATTTATCAGATTCTGCTCAATTTTTCTATATAAAAAAATTTCTCTAATTCTGATCAATTTTTCTATATAAAAAAATTTCTCAGATTCTGATCAATTTTTCTATATAAAAAAATTTCTCAGATTCTGCTCATTTTTTCTATATAAAAAAAATTTTCAGATTCTGCTCAATTTTTCTATATTAAAAAATTTCTAAGATTCTCATCAATTTTTCTATAAAAAAAAAATTTCTCAGATTCTGATTAATTTTTCTATATAAAAAAATTTCTCAGATTCTGATAAATTTTTCTATATAAAAAAAATTCTCAGACTCTGATAAATTTTTCTATATAAAAAAATTTATCAGATTCTGCTCAATTTTTCTATATAAAAAAATTTCTCAGTTCTGCTCAATTTTTCTACATAAAAAAATTTCTCAGATTCTGATCAATTTTTCTATATAAAAAAAATTTCTATATAAAAAAATTTCTCAGATTCTGATCAATTTTTTCTGCTCAATTTTTCTATATAAAAAAATTTCTCAGATTCTGCTCAATTTTTCTATATAAAAAAATTTCTCAAATTCTGCTCAATTTTTCTATATAAAAAAATTTCTCAGATTCTGCTCAATTTTTCTTTATCAAAAAATTTCTCAGATTCTGCTCAATTTTTCTATATAAAAAAATTTCTCAGATTCTGCTCAATTTTTCTATTTTAAAAAAATTTCCCAGATTCTGAGCAATTTTTCTATATAAAAAAAATATTCTCAGATTCTGCTCAATTTTTCTATTTAAAAAAATTTCTCAGATTCTGCTCAATTTTTCTATATAAAAAAATTTCTCAGATTCTGCTCAATTTTTCTATATAAAAAAATTTCTTAGATTCTGCTCAATTTTCTATATAAAAAAATTTTTCAGATTCTGCTCAATTTTTCTATATAAAAAAATTTCTCAGATTCTGCTCAATTTTTCTATATAAAAAAATTTCTTAGATTCTACTCAATTTTTCTATATAAAAAAGTTTCTCCGAATCTGCTCAATTTTTCTATACACAAAAAATTCTCAGATTCTGCTTAATTTTTCTATATAAAAAAAATTCTCAAATTCTGCTTAATTTTTTTCTATATAAAAAAATTTCTTAGATTCTGCTCAACTTTTTTATATAAAAAAATTTCTAAGACTGCGCAATTTTTTTATATAAAAAATTTCTCAGATTCTGCTCAATTTTTCTATATAAAAAAATTTCTTAGATTCTGCTCAATTTTTCTATATAAAAAAAATTCTCAGATTCTGCTCAAATTTTCTATATTAAAAAAAAATATTAGAATCTGAGATATTTACTGTATCAAAAATCTTCTGATTCTGAAATTTTTTTGTATCGAAAGATTTTCAGGTTTTAGTTCCAAGTTTTTAAGAATTCTGATATTTTCAGTTTAATTCCGTAAATTCTTATTATTTTTTTTTTAGGTCCACAAAAATGTTGATGCTCTTAAATCAAAAATTGATCCTGCCATTTTACCTAAAGAATATGGTGGTACTGTACCTTTGGCCGATATGATCAAAGAATTCAAATTGAAATTGCAACAAAAACGTGCTGCCATTTTGGCCCTGGATGATATGCAAATTGAGGTGACAAAAGATGCTGCTAACTTTGCTGGCAATGATATTGGTGATATAGATGCTGGTGTTGTGGGCAGTTTTAGAAAATTAGAAGTGGATTAATTCGTATGGCTTCCTTCCTTCCTCTTAAAAAAACAAATATTTTGTAACAATCCTTAATATTCTTCTCATGTTAATTTTTAATGTTTAGTATTTAAGTATTTTTCTTTTTATTATTATTTTTATGGTTTTAATAAGTTTTTTTTTTTAAAAAATGATTTTGTAAATAATGAAATCCATTAAGTATCAAGTTGAGCTTGTATATTTGAGCATTATTTCCTTTTAATATTTTACTAGCGATTTTTAGCTTTAGTAGCAAACAGTCTTGCAAACCTAGAAATTCTAGAAAATTTTGTAAAAATGTTGTACAATTTGCTAGACTTGCTAGGTTTGCAAAATTTACAAGAATGAAAATCGCTGCTATTTTATGATAAATTTTTTGTTACTTTCAAAACAAAAACAAAAAACTCTTATATTTTTGTATACTACATTATTTTACTTACTTATCATTTGGACAAAAAATCAAAATTATTTGTTGTATTTATTGTTCGTTTTTTTAAAAATCTTGTATTTTTTGTCTTTTTGTTTGTGTATGTGTAGTTTAGTTATAAAATTAAAAATTATACAATAAAAAAATAAATGTAATAAAATTGTAAAAAATATAAAAAATTCTTAAGTGTTTTAATTTCTTTAAAAAAATATAAAATTAGACATTTTTCCTTACCGTTGTAAAAAATCATCAAAATTACAATTTAATTAAATCTGGCATCTTCAATATAAATCGATCTCGATGTCTTATGTAAAAAAAACTGCATACTTTAGGGATTAACAGGAAAATTTTATATAACGTATGATTTTCAAATCATTCGACTCACAATCAGTGGTATAGGAAAACAATTTCTTTTGTTTCCAATTAATGGAAAAACTTTAAAGCTTTTAAAAGCTTTTGGAATCAGCATTAAAAAGTAAATTGAAACAAGTAGAAAAGTTAAATTTGACTTGGCCGAATCTATAAATACCCTCCACAATGCCCTTATAGTTAATTTTCTAACGTAAAAAAAATAAAATTTTTGATTAGAAATATTTTATTTTGTAAAAAAACACTTTTTTAACTAATTTTTGAAAAAAAAAATAATTAACAAAATTTTTTTTTTGAGTGTAAAATTTTTTTTGAGTGTAAAATTTTTTCCAGTGTACTATTTTTTTTTTTAAGTCCAAAAATATTTTTGAGTGACAAAAACACGTTGTTAAATATTTTTGTGACTTACCAATGTTTTTAAAACATGTTTAACGGGTTTTCAACACGTGAATTTAAGGTGAGCTAATCTGAAATTTACGGATTTGCTAATAAGTTTTGAACCACTGGATCGATTTGGCTGAAATTCAAAACGAACCAGGCCAGGGGAACGACAAATATATATGTCGAGCTTCAGCATCCTCAGAATTGCTTTTGAAATTTATCTTGTTTTTTATTTCGTAAATTCACGAAAAACCCTCTCATAACTTTTGAACCACTGGACCGATTTCGCTGGATTGCAATACCAACCTGACCAGGTAAATGCCCAACATATTTGCCAAACTTCAGGTGCCTCCGTAAAGTCTATCAAAAGTTAGCGTGTTTTCAACAGACAGACAGACGGACAGACAGAGGGACGGACGGACATCGCTAGATTGTCTTAAAATCGATCGAGGATCTTGAATATATATACCAATATTTCGAGGTGTTACAAACGGAATGACAAACTTATATATACCCTCTATCACTAGAGTGGAGGGTATAAAAATCAAAAATAATGTATAAAATCTTTTCGTGGCAATTGGGCACTTTTTATATTTTTTGGCGTTTAAGGCCTTATTTTTCTTATACAAAAATTCTCAGATTCTGAGAAATTTTTGTCTAGACAAATTCATAGATTCTGAAACATTTTTTCTATAGTAAAGTTCTGGTATTTTTTTGTAAAATTACCTTGGAAATTTGTAAAATTACAAAAAAAAAATGTAAAATTACAAAAAAAATCTAAAATTACAAAAAAATTTAAATTTCGATCGAAAATTTTTTGTTAAAAAACAAGGAAAACTGTCAAATATTAGAAAAAGTGGGATTACAAGACTTTTTCTAGTAATTAGGCAATGTTTTTTTTTTTTGTATATTAAGGTAGCTGGCCACGAATTTGGCTGAGCTGAGAATTCTACCCAGGCTTGCTGAATAATAGTCCAACGCACTAACCATTAAGCCATTTTGACCAAAGTTTGCAGGTTTTGGCGAAAATTTTCTAAAAAACCGAAACTTTGATCGAAGGGTGCCACGGGCAAATTTAATCCCATTGGCCTCAAATTTGTACCACATAAATTTTAGGCGTAGGAGAATAAAAATTTTCCCGGACGTTCAAAATTGGAAGAAAAAAATTTTTTATACAAAAAAAAATGCAAGTCTAATGTATTATATTATTACTTTTCTCCTTTAAATGTTTTTATTATTCAGTGCAAGAAACAAAATCGGAATGGGATGAAACCAAAAGCAAATAAAAGTTATCATTTTCCATAACTAGGGATGAGATTTTCATGCACTAAAAAATCTAAAATATGCGCTAAAAAATTCAAAATATGCACCAAAAAAACCATAAAATATGCTCTAAAAAATAAAATGTGTACAATAAAATCTTGTTTTCATAGGAAAAACTTCTTAAAAAGCAAAAAATAACGCCAGGTTTAAAAAGTAACATTTAAAACTTTATACAAGCAAGATTTTGTTAGAAATTAAGAAAATCTATAAAAAAAAAAAATTAAGAAGAAAAAAAAATAATTTTTCTTATTTTCAAAATAAATTTTTAAAATTTAAAAATGTTTGAAAAAAATAAATTTCAATATGTGTTTTTGCTAATTTATGTCAAAATATGCAAAAATATGCACTTAAAAGTTGGAAATATGCACAAAATATGCATTTAAAATCAAAATATGCAAAAATATGCATTTTCACCAAAATATGCAAAAATATGCAAAAACAAATCGATGCCATTTTAACGCAAATTTCTTGATTCGGAAAGATAATTGGTCGATATCGTTTTGAGTCTTTCGACAAAAAACATGCATTTGCATGGAAATCTCATCCCTATCCATAACAAACCCCTCAAGGCTTTTTTTAGTTCCTTACTAAATATTTAATAATAATAATTACTTGAAAACTGCATAAGTGGCGTATACTTAATTTTTAAATTGCCTTTAAATAACAATCAGTATAATTAGAAATACTTTTTTCCCGAAAATCCCGGGATCGCGAAAAATCTCGTGATCCCGAAAAATCCCGGTATCCCGGGATTTTGATTTTCGAATCCCGAATCCCGGAATTTTAAAAAACCGACCCCGTTTGATAGCCCTAGTCAGAAGAAGTTGTGTACCCACCCCACCCATCAATATTTTTTAACTTTTGTTCTCGCATTAACAACTATTTAAAATTTTCGTTAAATACCAAGTGCCCAGAATCAAATTGTAGGTTTACTTAAAATATATATATTTAAAAAAAAATCAGAGCATACCTTAGGGCTTTGCCTTCTTGCAAATAATTTCATGAGTCACCTTGTTATCGCTACAAAATAATAAAAAAAATACCAAAGCATAGCTTATGGGCGAACCAAAAACAATGTAAAGATCCAGTGTTAACAGTTACTTTTTCAGTCATGTGCCCATGTGGTAAGTAAAAATCCCGAAAATAGCTTTACAAATAAAATAAAATTTATAAAATTTAAATTCAAAACATCACAGCAAAACCTTCACTTAAAATAAATTCTCTGTCCAATCAGCAGAAAAATCTGCTGAAAATACACCCATTTTGAGCCATATGAGAAATCTGCTGATTTTAGCAGACGCGGTTTGCTAAATTTCTGTAGTGATAACCTGGGTTAAATCAGCAGAAAAATCTTCTGACTTCTGCAGAAAAATCTGCTAATTTCAGCAAAAATACGGCTGATTTCAGCAGACAAATCTGCTAATTTCGGAACGAAAAAAATAACGGGATGTCAAAAACGGCACACATGAAAGAATAGAAAGCATAACACAACATACACACTTTTAATAAGAAAACAAAATAACAAAACAAATAAAAAAAAATACGCACACATTAAACAAATGAAAAAAAAGTAACAACACATTCCAAGGGTTTTTTTGAATTTTGTATTGTACGGTTTGCGTGCATGAACTGAAGAACTTCTCTTCTTGAAAAGCAGCAACAAACTGGCAAGCTGAAAAAAATATCTCAGTATGAATTGTTTGTTTGTGTTCTTTTGAACTATGTATATGGGGCATTCCATGCCAAATCACTCACTTTTAGGCCCGACCCCCTTCGATTAATTTTATTTTTAGATATGTTTTAGTACGTATTAAATGCAACTTGCAGCCAAATTTTCAGCCTTTTATACCAAGGTGGTGTTGAGTAATCAATTTTTCAAAATGGCGATTTTTTCCAAAAAATGAAAAAATTTAAATTTTCAATCAATTTTGACCAGTAAAAAATATAGATATTTTAAAAAAAGTTGGACAACGTTTTGTTGGTATTTAAATGTAGTTTTAGAAAAAAAATGTGAAAAAATTATTCGAAGTAATTATCACCTTTTTTTTGACGTTTAAAAATTAAAATCGACTTTTTGAAAAAGTCCGAAACCTTCGATTTTTTTGTAAAAAACTAAAAGAATTCTACTCTAAATAATGCAACTTTTAAGCCATAACTCGAGATGTGATCACAATTCTTTCTATTTTTTTTTTAATTTTTAAATTGCACCTTTTATGTTTTGGCTCTGATTTATTTTATATGGAGCTCCAAAAAAAAAAAAAAATGGTAGATACTGACCCTAACTTACCCTAAATATATTCATTTGGAGGTAAATATACGTCTCACAAAAATTTGGGACGATCGGACATGTGTAAGGCGCTTAGCATGGTCCTTGAAGTTTAAAAAACGGATTACAAGGAAAAATATGATTTTTTTCTGTTTTCGCAATTTCTTTGGTATTTTAAGTTAAGTTTTAATTCAAGTGATTACTGAATTATGATGTGGAGTAAAATGCCTTTCTAATAAGGTACTAAAAACTAAAATCGGTTGAAAATCAGCCAAGTTATTACAACTTCCCCAGGCATCTAGCGTGTGCCATACAACTTGATTAAAAAATACGAGGCCCTTTTTTTAAATTTATTGAAATTTTCTACTGTAATAACATTTTTTCATTATTCATGCTTCAGTGTAATATTTTTTTGACTTTTCCAAATTTTAAAACAAAAAAAATATTTTTTTTTTTAAAATAGAGATTTCAAAAGGGTGTGGAAAATGCAGGCATTTTTAGCACTAATTTAAAAAATGTTAGCAAAACACAATATGAAAAATACTTGTCATCTAATAACATTTGAACTTGAAGAATAAAAAAATGTTATTACAGTAGAAAATTTCAATGAATTTCAAAAATCGGATTGTATTGATTAATCAAGTTGTCTGCCACACGTTAGATGCCTGGGGAAGTTGTAATAACTTGGCTGATTTTAAACCGATTTCGGTTTTTATGACCTTAATAGAGAGACATTTTACTCTACATTTCAATTCTGTAACCATTTGAATTCAAAATTAACTTAAAATACCAAAAAAATTAAGAAAACAGAAAAAAATGCATATTTTCCCTTGTAATCCGATTTTCAAACTTCAAAGCCGATGCGGCACGCCTTACCCATGTCCGATCATCCTAAAATTTTCTGAGACGTATTTTTACACCCAAGTTAATATATCTAGGGGAAGTTACGGTCAATATTTACCAAATTATTTTTTTTGGAGCACCATATAAAATAAACCGGAGTCAAAAAAAAAAAGTGCAATTTTCAAAATTTGAATAAAAATAGAACGAATTACGATCACATCTCGAATTATGACTTAAAAGTTGCGTAATTTAGAGTAGAATTTTTTGACATTTTAAAAAAAAAATCGAAGGTTTCGGACTTTTTCAAAAAGTCGATTTTAATTTTTATACGATAAAAAACAAGTGATAGTTACTTCGAATAATTTTTCATATTTTTTTTTCTAAAACTACATTTAACTACCAACAAAATGTTGTCCATCTTTTTTTAATATATCTATATTTTTTACTGGTCAAAATTGATTGAAAATTTAAATTTTTTCATTTTTTGGAAAAAATCGCCATTTTGAAAAATTGATTACTCAACACCACCTTGGTATAAAAGGCTGAAAATTTGGCTGGAAGTTGCATTTAATACGTACTAAAACATATCCAAAAATAAAATTAATCGAAGGGGGTCGGGCCTAAAAGTGAGTGATTTGGCATGGAATGCCCCATATATTATTAAAGCTGACATATTAATGATGCATTTAAGCGGGAGCAATTGTATTCGTCTACTTTAACTTTAAGATAGTGACATTTTATTTTTATTTTTGCGAGACCGACATTAAAAAAAATACTTAAAAAAAGATAACAAAAAATATCTGTCAAATTAGGAAAATAATCTGCACAAAAACTTTGTGAAACTTAGCAGACAGAATCAGCAAAAGTTCTGCAAAAGTTCTGTTGTTTTCAGACATTGAATAGCAGAGAATTCTGCTAAAATATCCATTTCAGCAGAAAAATCTGCTAAAAATTTGTTATTCTAAATTGAAAGTCATTTTACAGATTTTTTGACAGAGGGTTTCTTTTGAGTGTTGGTAATGGGTTTTAAATATATAATAAATTACAAGGTAATGTATTATATTTATTAATAGCATATTTTCGGATGTCATACCAATCATTGGTTAAATAATGCATTATTTTTTTCCACTGGTAAGCATTACTTTTATACTTACTGGATGCTATGTAATAATTTGCATGCATTACTTTCAGTCTCATCCCATATTAAAATCGTCGATGCTGCATATTATAAAACTAGCTTAGCATCCCGGTACTTCGTTACCGGTTGTATTGAATACCTGATAATAGAAGGATCAGAATTACTCTACCGATTTCAAGAAAATTTCCCTACGTAGTCTTTGTTTTATTTACTTGTGCACGTTTAAGTCTTTCATAAAATTATATTTCAATGAACAATTTAAACAATAAAATTTTAATAATCTTCGAGCCCTTATATCGGGATTTTGGATTTTGAGTGAATAAATATTTCAGTGAATAAAGAAATTGGAATAAAAATGAGTTTGAGTGAAAAAACATATAGATAGAAAAAATATGGAGTAAAAAAAGTTAAATACGAAAAATTTGAGAAAAAATTAACATTCCATATTGTTCCCTGCTCTATTCCATTTCGTTCCCCGTTCTAAAATTTTAAATTTTAAAATATTTCCTTCTCTTGGGTGTTATTTCAGGGGCTTTTAGTTTAATAGTTATATAGGTAAAAATAACCATTTGCACCCTTTTCCCCTTAAAATTAAATTTTACAAAAACTGTTTTTTTTGTGCTTTTTCAAGAAATAAAAGAATAATCAATTTTTACAAATTTTACACACAAAGTACCCTTTCTTACCCCCGTTCGAAACGGAATTTCCAAAAAGAACATCTTCCAGAATGTTTTTTTTTCACCAAAGGATCTTCTTTTCCATATTTCAATTTTCTAGGATCATTGTTTTAGCAAATATTAAAAGTAAAAAAAGGATTTCACATTCCTAATTTTAAGTTTCTAGAACCATTACGTCAAAAAATATCAAAGGTACCGAAAATACACTTTTTTAGCTATTTTACCTCACTAACAATAAGAAGCGGAATTTTAAAAACGTATCTTTCCCAATTTTTTTTTTTACCGAATTCTTCTACGTTACAAATTTTTAGATTCTAGGAAATATAAAAAGTTTCTATAAATATAATTTCAGGCAATAAAAAAGTACCAAAAATTGTTCTTCCGGTACCTTTAATAAAAGGTACTTTTTTTAAAAGGTACTTTCTATAAAATGTACTTTTTAAAAAAGGTACTTTTTATAAAACGTACTTTTTATAATAGGTACTTTTTATAAAAGGTATTTTTTTGAGAGGTACTTTTTATAAAAGGTACTTTTTATAAAAGGTACTTTTTATAAAAGGTACTTTTTATAAAAGGTACTTTTTATAAAAGGTACTTTTTATAAAAGGTACTTTTTATAAAAGGTACTTTTTATAAAAGGTACTTTTTATAAAAGGTACTTTTTATAAAAGGTACTTTATATAAAAGGTACTTTTTATAAAAGGTACTTTTTATAAAAGGTACTTTTTATAAAAGGTACTTTTTATAAAAGATACTTTTTATAAATGGTTCTTTTTATAAAAGGTATTTTTTATAAAAGGTACTTTTTATAAAAGGTACTTTTTATAAAAGGTACTTTTTATAAAAGGTACTTTTTATACAAGGTACTTTTTATAAAAGGTACTTTTTATAAAAGGTACTTTTTATAAAAGGTACTTTTTATAAAAGGTACTTTTTATAAAAGGTACTTTTAATAAAAGGTACTTTTTATAAAAGGTACTTTTTATAAAAGGTACTTTTTATAAAAGGTACTTTTTATAAAAGGTACTTTTTATAAAAGGTACTTTTTATAAAAGGTACTTTTTATAAAAGGTACTTTTTTTAAAAGGTAGTTTTTATAAAAGGTACTTTTTATAAAAGGTACTTTTTATAAAAGGTACTTTTTATAAAAGGTACTTTTTATAAAAGGTACTTTTTATAAAAGGTACTTTTTATAAAAGGTACTTTTTATAAAAGGTACTTTTTATAAAAGGTACTTTTTATAAAAGGTACTTTTTATAAAAGGTACTTTTTATAAAAGGTACTTTTTATAAAAGGTACTTTTTATAAAAGGTACTTTATATAAAAGGTACTTTTTATAAAAGGTACTTTTTATAAAACGTACTTTTTATAAAACGTACTTTTTATAAAAGGTACTTTTTATAAAAGGTACTATTTATAAAAGGTAGAATTTTCAGAGAGTACTTGTTCCAGAATGTTTTATTTCACTAAAGGATCCTAAATTCCAAATTTTAAGTTTGAATGACCATTTTTTGAGTAAATAAAAAAAAGTACCAAAAGTATACTTTTTTACCCATTTTACCCCCGTAGAATCAACAATGGCAAAAACGCAGCCTTAATGAACCTTTTTTCGGGAGGTGAACCTACATTGCAAATTTCATGTTTCTAGTATCATTATTTAAGGAAAATATAAAAAAAATAATCTCTAGAAGACTTCCCCTTAGACATTGACAAACACCGATTTGGCGGAATGTCCAAGTTTATTGCAATCTCCTGATTTTTCTAATTTAAAAATTAATCAACACCACGCAAAAGCTTTGCCTTTGGGTTTTTATCAAAAGCTTGTGGTTTATTACAGATTTATTAATAGAAAATTACATTTTAACTTATAACTTGACTAACAATTTGTACATTTTATTTAAAATAGCTAAAATATGTTTTAAAATTTCAAATAACATTTACTAAAATAACAAAATCATAAAAACAATTTAATTTGTAGCATTTAAAAAAATTTCGGATCATCATCACCTATAATATGTATGCAATACGAAAAATCTAAAAGTAGTTTTAATTAAAATTAACCTTTCACTACTTACCATCTTCTGACCAGTATCTGTATTAACTCTTACCATATTTATTGTTTGGCCATTATTAACCCCTACCACCTAAAGTACCCTCGGTGGTTAGAAAACTGTCCAGTTTGTCCAGTTTTTCCTGTAGTTCGGGTGCAGATGTATAAATATGTTTTAAGTATAAATTAAAATAATCAGTATAATTCATGGGCGTTGAAATGCGATTTTTGCGTACGGGTAAACGTGGTGACAGAGACAACATACTGGCCCATTGGCCATCACATAGATCATCGTAACGTAATAAACCCACCTCACGACCACCTAAATCACCGGGACCACGACACATAGGAGCACCATCCCATAATTTTAGATTATGTTCACGTATCCAGCGAGCTAAATACAAAGCACGACAATCACAGTGCCAGGGATTTTTATCCAATTTAACGGCTACCAGTTTGTTAAGATCACTAAAGGCACCATTTGGTAGATACTGAAGTTTGTTGGAATCAATACGTCTGAAAAATTTAAGAAATGACTTTTAGTGAAATTTCGAAATAATTATCGATCCACTTACAATTTCTCTAAATTAGTAAATGGCGTAAACACTTTGGCATTTAAATATTTTAAATTATTATTGTTTAACATTAGATGTTTCAAATTTGTTAGACCCTCAAAATCGGCTGCCTCCAAGGTGGTAATATTATTGGAAAAGAAAGTAAGTCGATTAAGAGATATGGTATTTAGAAACATACCATCGGGTATAGTCGATAAAGAATTTTGAGCTAAGAAAAGTTCTTTAAGATTAATTAACTCTTCAAAGGCTCTGCTATGAATCTGAAAGGAGAAGGAAATGATGAAATTTTGAAATCAAGAAATGGTGTTTTTGAATTAAATTTACTAATTTCAATACTTACTTTAACAATACGATTCATGGTTAAATCCAATGAAACCAATTTAGTTAAATTCTTAAAAATCGTACCCGATATTGAAGTTATAAAATTATTGTGTAATATTAAGGTTCTTAAACTTTTCATGCCCGAAAAGAAATCTTCCGATATTGAAACTGTAAAAGAAGAAACGAAAAAAAGTTTAGTAACAATTCGATGGTATTTTTTTTTTTAAATTAACTCCTAATTTTAGCAAAATTATATACGGGTCATTATTAGTGAAATCAATCATGAATATTTTTGACCCCCTCCGATATTGATGAAAATTGGTTAAGTTCTTACACTACGTAAAAAACTAACAAATGAAAATTTTCAGCCTTCTAAGTCAACAGAGGCGAAAATGCGAAGGGTCAAAACTTCCCCCAAAATCTCCCAGTCGCGACACTTTACACCGTAAAAACGTAATATCGTTGGTTCTATTATAGCTATAAAGCCCATTTTTGGTTTGTTTTGAAGCTCATAATATGCTCTACAAGACCTACAATAACCAAAATATTTTCAGAAAAAAATAAGGGTTACCTCCCTTATTTTAAGGTCGTGATAAAGGGAGGAGAAAATGGGGAGGATGGTATCCCCCGATTTTTTTTTACTTGATAATCTTATAGAGAAAGTCCTAAAGAATATATTCTAAAATTTTTAAGTTGGGACAACAATGGGATCACTCAAAATCAAAATTTTTCACAATTTCCCCTAAAATCTCCAAATCGCAACACCCGTGAACCTTAAAATTTTAATATCATATGTGCTATTGTAGCTACAGAGTCCATTTTTGTTTGTTGTAAAGCTTATAGTACGCTCTACAATACCAACCTTAACCAAAAAATTTTAGAAAAAAAGGAAGGGTGCCCCTTTATATAAAGGTCGTGGCAAAGGGTGGAGGAAATGGGGGGGAAGTATCCCCCATTTTTCGCGATTTGTTGATTTTGGGGGAAAAGTTTGAAAAATTTTGATTTTGGTCGATCCCATTGTTGTCCCAACATAAAAATTGTAGAGTATGTTCATTAGGACTTGCACTTTGAGAATACCAAGTAAAAAAAAAATCGGGGGATACTTTCCCCCCATTTCCTCCACTCCTTCCCACGACCTTCAAATAAGGGGGGCACCAATTCCTTTTTTTGGAAATTTTTTGGTTTTGGTATATCTTGTAGAGCGTATTATAAGCTTTAAAACAAAAAAAATGGGCTCTGTAGCTACAAAAGCACCTATGATATTAAATTTTTAAGGTTAAAGAGTGTTGCGATTTGGAGATTTTGGGGAAAATTGTGAAAAATTTTGATTTGAGCGATCCCATTGTTGTCCCAATTTAAAAATTTTAGAATATATTCTTCAGGACATTCTCTATAAGATTATCAAGTAAAAAAAAAATCGGGGGATACCATCCTCCCCATTTTCTCCTCCGTATATCACGAACTTAAAATAAGGGAGGTAACATTTATTTTTTTTCGAACATTTTTTGCTTATCTTGTAGAGCATATTATGAGTTTCAAAACAAACCAAAAATGGGCTTTCTAGCTATAATAGAACCAACGATATTAAGTTTTTACGGTGCCAAGTATCGCGACTGGGAGATTTTTGGGGGAAATCATTAGTTTATCACTTACAATTAGTGTTACAACTAAACCAAATTTCATCAAAATCGGAGGGGGTCACGAAAATTTTTAGCTATTTTTGATTGATTTCACTAAGACTGACCCATACACAAAATCGGTATCGAATGAAAGTTGTTTAAAAGATCTGCCAGCACACCCCTCTTCAAGCAAGTTTAGGTTTTTTTTTTTTAAATGGTGACAAAATCGGCTAATGGCATTTTACTCCACTTTATTTTTAACTTTAAAAAACGTTTACACGAAAATCCTAGCTGATCCTGTTTTCGAGTTATACATAAATAATTACACTGTTCGACAAAAAAATCTCTCAGTGATATATCCTTCCAATTCTTATAGATGTTGCTCTCCTAAATTCAAATCTGCAATTTTTTCCAGCAATTACCGTTTTTGAGATATACGCTGTTAAAAAGTCACAAAACCAATAATTTTGCACCTTAGGGGGTCCACTGTTATGTTGCTTCCAACAAATACGACTTGATTTCATGTAAATTGGACTTCCTGATTCCAAAACTGCAATCCAAATTTCTCTATTATATTCCGTTTTCGAGATATTCGCTGTAGAGATTTTAGAGTGGAAAAATTTTTAAATGCGAATATGTATCTCAAAAACGGAACATGCTAGAACAATTTGGATTGCAGTTTTAGAATCAGGAAGTCAATTTTATATGAAATCATGATCTTTTTTTGGAAGAATCTGTAACTGTTTTGACTTTTTAACAGCGAATATCTCAAAAACGTTACGTGCTAGAAAAAATTGGATGGCAGATTTGGCTTCAGGAGAGCAAAATCTATAAGAATCAGTTGGATATTTCACTGGGAGGTTTTTGTTGTCGAACAATGTAATTTTTTAGCAATAACTCGAAAACAGGATCAGCTTGGATTTTCGTGTTACATTTTTTAAAGTTCAAAATAAGGAGGAGTGAAATGCCATTTAATGATTTTGTCACCATTTGAACACAACCTAAACTTGCTTGAAGAGGGGTGTTAGCAAGTGGAAGTGTGCCGAAAATTGTATATTTCGAATATCAAAATCGTCGTGGTCCGAATAGTTGCATTTGTGGGTCAATATTTACACAAAAAAATATATTGGACCTGTAGGGCAATGTCTTTGGGTTTCTTTTAACATGATAATGTTTTTAGGCTGGTGTCTAATTTAAAAAAAGTTGCAGGCCGCCACCTCAGTTCGACTATATAAGCTAACAATTAACGAAAAAGAAAACAAGAATTACTATTTTCATTTTCTTAAAACCAAAAATTTTAATGACTTGGGTTTGTAACTTGGATAATAGCTCACCTCGTGGTGAATAAAACCGTTTTTCACCAGCTGGTGAATAAAAAGTAACATAATTGTTTTTCAACAAAAATTTTTTTTTTTTCATAAAAATTTTTTTTTTTTCATAATTTTTTTTTTGCATCAATTTTTTTTCCATAAAATTTTTTTTTCATCAATTTTTTTTTTTTTCATCAATTTTTTTTTTTTTCATATTTTTTTTTCCATCAAACGTTTTTTTTATCAATTTTTTTTTTATCAAATGTTTTTTTCATCAACTTTTTTTTTTATTAATTTTTTTTTCATCAAATTTTTTTTTTTCATCAACATTTTTTTTCATATTTTTTTTTGTTTTTCCATAAAATTTTTTTTTCATCAATTTCTTTTTCATTCATTTTTTTTCATCAAATTTTTTTTTCATCAAATTTTTTTTTCATAAATTTTTTTTTATCATATTTTATTCATCCTTTTTTCATCAAATTTTTTTATTAAATTTTTCATTATCTATTTTATTTTCACCAAAAAAAATTTTTTTTCATAAATTTTTTTTACATCAAAAAATTTTTCTTTTCATCAAAAACTTTTTGTCATCAAAATTTTTCACCAAAAATTTTGGGTTCATTAATTTTTTTTTTAACATAATTTTGTTTTTTGTGAAAAAAAAATCATTTTTTTTTACAAAACCACTTTTTTACCAAGTCTAAGCTTTTTGCATAAAAATTTTCCATTTGTTTATCAAATGTACATAAAACAAGTGAGAGTGTTATATTCTTTGGTGCCGAATCTTTTATACTCTCCAAAATGTAAAAACACTTTTTTGCACTTATTTTTGCACTCACTTACGAAATGTACAGCTCTTTTGGTTTTTTAATGCACTCAAAAAATTATGTTAGTAAAATCAACTGAAAATGTCAGTTAAAATATCTACTTTGTAAGTTGTTTTGGGGTCAACTACTTTTTCAGTTAAATCAACTAACAATGTTAGTTATTTTAACTGACAAAAAAACAACTGACTTATGTAGTAAAAACTACTTACATTCGTAGTCAAAACAACTTAAATGTAGTAAAAATATAATAATCAATATATAATTTTTTTTTTTTCAAAAAATTTTCCCGGAAAAAAAATTGAAGACCAAACTTTTTCTAAGTTTTTTTTTTTTTAAAAGTTGTGAAAAAAAACAAAATTTATTTTTATCAGAAAATAAAATTAACTACTTTAAATAACTGTTACTACATCACAGTACTTTTTTGTTAGTTGTTAAAAAAAAAAGACTTAAAATAACTAACAGCATTAGTTGTTAGATATTTTTCATACAAAAACAACTGACTTTGTAGTTGAAAACAACTAACTACTGTAAAATATACAAATAACTAGCATGTAGTAACTTACATAATTTTCTGAGTGTGGGGTCCTTGACTGATATTTTAATTCGTTTTGCAAAGTAATATAACATTAATTTTTCTAAAAAAACTTTGTTTTGGCAAGTACACCCAAATCTTCCGCAAAACATTATCATGATTTAATGTTTTGGGCAAGAGTACAAAATTCGCAGGCATTTTGTTATAAACAAATGTATCAGAGTCTGAGAACTTTGCTATAGAAAATATTCTGAAAATATTTTATACAAAAAATTTTTCAAAATCTTTGAAATTTTCTATAGCAAAAATGCCTTAAAATCCTTAGATTCTGAGGTATTTTTTCTATAAAAACCGTTCCTAAAAACAATATGTAACCTAAAAGTAAAAAGGTTTTAAATATGTACTATTTGTGATGAATTTCAAATTTAAATAATATGAACCAGAAGATTTAGGACTCCTGATACCAAATTATCTTACCAAATATTTTAATCGTTTAACATTTTTCTGATATTGGGGTTTGAAAATTCGAAACCGCTAATTTAGGCGCGGTTCTGCTGTTACGTTTTCGTAAGTTAATGCGTTCCATTTTCGAGATATTCACTCTCACGTAAGAGCCATTTTAAAGGACTTGATTTCAAATCTGCCATTTAAATATTTGTATCGTTATCGAGATATTTGGACTTGAAAATTAATTAATTCTTTAGCGCTTTTTACGGCTCTACTGTTACATATTATTGCCTTGGCGCAACATTTTAGGACTGAATTTTTATAAAATGGAAATCTAGATTTCAAATACGTCATTAAATTTTTTTAAGTTGCTTTTGTTTATGAAAATTTATCTTTATTTATGTACATAAAAAATAACACAGGGCAACACTTTTTTTGCCCTGGTTCTGATAGCTAATTTTGGGTATTAGGGGTACGCTGATTTCAAATCTGGCCGTTTTTTGGGTCAGCTCTAGTTTTCGAGATATAGCCTAAGGAAACTTTGAAAATAGGCTGTTTTTGGCATGTTTGTGAGTCTATATTTACCAACACTAGTCTTACATCCAAAAAGTGAATAACTATTTTAGGTATGTTGGATATTCCAAAAATGATCTTACTTTTGTTGAGTCATATTTAGTTTTTAAGATATCGCTAAAATAAAATTTTTAAATTTATGACCTCTATAATTTTGTCTGAATATTTATGCCCTTTTTAATAACTCGAAAACTAAAGCTGTCAGAAAAAAGCTAATACCAGTTTTGGAATCCTGGCATCCAACATAGTTAAGTTTGTGTTTAAAACTGAGGCACTAAAATTTTTTTTTGGAAATTATAGCCAAGCAAAATTGGTAAAAAACGCACTTTTTCGACTCTTTAACAGCGATTTGCTCGGCTGATGGAAACAATTGGATAACAGATTCGGAATCAGCACGCTAAAATCCATATAAATCAGTTGTCAATGGTCAGGCAAATTGAAAAAGTTAAAATTTTGTGAACCTGTGTAATCGAAGTTTTTTTTATTTTTTGCCAGTTTAAATATTGTCCTTAGTCATTATTAAATATTCAAAACTGCGGTTTTTCAAACCTTATTTTTGAAAAAGTGCTAGATTGAAAATTTCAAAATTAAAATGAAAAGTTTTATTTAGAAAAAATTTTTCAGCATCTTAGAATTTTTTATAGAAATAATATCTCAGAATCTGAGTCTTTTAATGTAGAAAAAGTGAGTTAGATCCTTAAGAAAACTATTTTTATGATCCTGATGCATAATTTTCATTAAATAAAACCAATATAATGTGTTTTCGATACATATTTTACAGATATTTCGATATAAATGACTTTTTAAAAACGAAAGTTTACTCAAAATCAAGAGTTTTTATAAAAGAATATGTAAAACTTTTTTTCAAAAACCAAAATATTTACAATACTAAAAAAAACTCATGTTTGTTACTTGTATCATGTGTTGAAGTTTTTACATTTTTTATAGAAAAATTGCTCAGAATCTGAGAATTTTTTTGCTATAAAAAATTGCTCAGAGTCTAAGAATTTCTTTTTATATAGAAAAATTGCTTAGAATTTGAGAATTTTTTTTAATATAGAAAAATTTCTCAGAATCTGAGAATTGTTTTTATATAAAAAAAATGGTTAGAATCTGAGTAACGGAATTTCTAAGGCCTAAGTGGATGTATTTTCCGGTAGGTAAATCTGCATCATAATTTCAAGTCTCTTCAATGGTTTACACTGAGCGATAATGAATCAGTTAGTCACTTAACTTTTTTTTATATATTTATATGAATAAGTTCAATTAAGAATTAGTTTAAATTAGAGAGGGTTCAAATTTTTTCAACAATACAGACCGATTAAATCTTACCTATATGGTTCCATGAAAAATCCAAAACTTTAAGTTTATCCAAATTCAATACACTGCCAGATTTTAAAATTCGCAATTCATTTCGTGACATATCCAGTTCTTCTAACACCAATTGATCTCTCAACAGATCTGGAGGAAATATTTTGATTTTATTATCGCATAAATTTATAACCGTCAAGCGTTGACAGTGATTAAAGAGATTTTCATGGACACTTGTCAAACGATTTTTGCTTAGATCTAAAACATTTAAATGACGTAGTTTCCAGAAGATGCGATAGTCTAATTCCTCAAGCATATTATATTGGAGGCGGCTGAAAATTTGAAGACAAGATATTTGAAATTAAAAATTTTTAATTTTTAAGGTGGATTAACAATGCTGGCGATAAAAAATCAGTTTCTAATCTACTTTGAGATTTTTCGCTCAAATGTATTTATAATTGATATCCCCAATTATAAATACAATTTTGAACATTATATTACACAATGGCTCAAAATTTTAGAGTACTTTATGCCGCACAGTGCCACATTTGGCCAATCTAGCACGACAAAAATCCAATTTTAATTAATTTGCCTTGAAATTCGGTATAAATGTTTGTTTTGACTTCGAAAATAACATTATGAAAAATATGGGAGGCCGGTTGTGAGCCACGCCCACTCTTTTAAAAATTGTTAATTTTGGTTATAATTTCTTTAAATTTGGTATATATACTCTCAATGACTGTAGAAATAATATCACAAAAAAAGGGGGCGGTCAGACAACTGCCATGCCCACTTTTTTAAAATATGTTTAAAAAATATGTAAAAACAAGGTTTACATATCGCCCCACTGTAGTCAGCGCCGCAGACGGTCGCAAAAGTTAGCCATTGAAATAAGTACTATGGATATTGGTAAATATATCTGGAAAAGTCCGGCGACCAATACGGACCAAAAACAAAAGTTCTTTTCCATCAAAAAAAAATAAATATATAATTTTCTTTTCAAAAATTAGTATTTTGTTAAAAATTTAATAAAAAATAGAAAAATTTGTTTAAAAAATAAAGAAAAGATATGACTTAAAGCATTTAAATATCCTTTAAAATTACCAAAAAAGAGTGGATAAATATCTCTTTTTGTTCAAAAGTTACAACAGTTTAAACTCGACTTAATTTATGCGAAATAATGTACACTAGTTATAGGATTTTACAAGATGCAACTTTATGCACCCACCTGTTAGTAACGAACAGAATTATCGTTCTTTTATGATTATTTTCGTGCTATAAGGAATGTTCTATAAAACATACAAACATATCATGAAAATCGGGGAACTTTTTTTTTTTTGATTTTTGTCGTGCTAGATTGGCCAAATGTGGTACTGTGTGCCCGGCATGCCGGGTCGCCAGTTCCTTACATTGGTTACCTGTGGACTTAACTTACAGTTGTATTAAACTATCAAGATCTTGATATATATCAAATGGTAAAAAATCCAATTGATTACTGGATAAATCCAATTCCTTTAACAGAGTAAGACCACGAAATGTATCCTTGTGTAAAGTTGATAAGGAATTACGCGATAAATCACTTAAAAAATACAACAAAAAATTTTAATCATTCTTAATTCACACAGTACTACAGTTTTTTTGTACCTACATCGATACCATATTCATGGGTATCACCTGAGTAACCGGTACAGTTTTTAAATTTGTATTCCAACAAGTAAAACTTTTTGTATCCGGATTACAACGACATATACCCGAAGTACAATGATTCCATTCTAAACGACTGCCTAAAGCTAAACGCCATAGCGGTTGTTCAACCGAACGTAAACGACTTTCAATTTGTCGTACCGTTTTATGCATCTGATAATCATTATCTTCGATTTCTTGTAATGTCGATGCTAAATTTGTTGAACGACTAACTTGAGAATGTTTCTGTGTATTACTTAGGGATGATTTCATTAATACCAACAATTGAGAGACAATTTTCAAGGCATCACAGGCATTTAAACTACAATTTTGTGTTGAAGAACTTGTGATGGGCAGTAGAATTTGTTGACGAAATTTCTCCAATGAATCCATATTAAGTGTTACAATAGATTGTTGTCCTTTGCAAGGATTTTGCATAATTAAAACCGAAAATAAACACATTATGAACCGTAAGTTAAACATTTTTCTGTTTTTATTTTGTAAACCGCTTTAAGTTTTTATCTGGAGAATATTTTTAAATCAACTAATTTTGTTTGTATTTTAGAATCTTGTATTTATACCTGTCGACTGACTACAGTTTATTTATGAAGAAAAAATTTTGATTTATTATGTTAATTTTCTTTTACTAACTAAATATGTACAAATTTAAATTAAGTGCATTTAGTTCATTATTTTTACTAGTTCAAGATTGTAATCAAATTTATGAAAATTCTAGCTTAAAATAATTCAGGTTAATGACCGCTTTTCATAAACATAAATGCAATTGTTTAAAGACACTTTAATGGGTTTGTATTATGAAATAGTCTGTAGTTAGTATAAATGTTTTGAATGTCAATAACATTGTCGAATGAAAATTGTTTAAAATGAAATCAAATGTATAAAGAAAATTGCAGTGATATGTGGATAAAACGGATAACAAATTACACTGTTTAACACGGAAATGAATTTGGCATGAAACTGCAGGTGCAAATTTCTAGAACCATTATTTCAGCAAATAGAACATTTACCAGCTCTTGGGTTTGGGGGGAAATTTTTTTTTACTCATTTTTTTTTTGCAGGGAAACTCAGGTAGGATTTCAAATTTCAGGTTCTAAAGCATTTTTCTGGCACAAAAGACCCAGATTCTGACAAAACTTTCCAATAGAAAATAAGTCAGGTTTGAGATATGTTTATTCAAAAAAAGTTTTTTGATTTTGAAATTTTTCTGAGTCATTTTCTTAAAGGAAAATTTTAAAATTCTGAAGTTCTAAGGCATTTTGATACAGAAAATATTTGAAATTTATACAAAAGTTTTCAAATTCTGATACACTTTCATATATAAAATTCTCAGATACTTATGCAATTCTCCCAAAAAAAAATTCCTCTATGTACTTAGGAAAAAAAATCGTAAAGAAAAATTTTCAGATTCTGAAATATTTTTTTATTTTATTTTTCTACAGCAAAGGTCTACACTCAAAATAATTAATCTGTTAAAATACAAATATACTCTGCTAAGCCAGCAGAAAATACCATAGATTTCCAACCAGCAAGATTTTTTTGTTTTATTACGAAGAAAACTCTGTAAAATGTTTTCGATAAATAAAAACTGTAAATTTACAGAATTATCTGTAAAATGTTTATGAAATCGACCAGAATTGTACCAAGAAGCATGGATAAGTAATAACTTGACACAAAATAAAGAGAAATGGCATCATTTAAATGCGCCCGCTTAAATGTTTCGCATGCGAATGTTTAACTTTGTAGAAATTATTTATAAACTCGCTAGATGCTCTCACGTTTTTTTTTCATAAACTTCTTATTTTCAGTTCCTCATTTGAGCAGGCCCATTCCAATAAACACTTTTATAAAAGGGAAATCGTTTAAAAATGCCTTGACTTCCTTATATATCTTTTTAATGCGCTTGATATGGCTTTTACACAACGGTCACTTTTTCATTCCAGATCAATTTGTTCTTCCTAAAGTGCAAGAAAATTGGAGGTACAATTTTACGACATCCTCGTAAAATTTACAAGCTTTTTTTGTAATTTAAGACGCTTTTTAAAGAGGGGTTGAAATATTTGGAAGTTTTTTTAAGAGATTTTTATTTGAAAACTGTAGCGGTTCTCACCCTTGATAGAAAACACAATAAGAATCGGAGAAATGAAGAAAACAAGAAAAAGTTTGACAGATACAACAACAAAATACATGTATTTCTGTCAAACATTTTTTTGTTTTCTTCATTTCCCCGATTCTTTTTTTGTTTTCTATCAAGGGTGAAAACCGCTTGTATTGCAGAGCGGTATTAAAATTACAGATGAAATTTAGTATTTTGGTTACGAGAAAAAAGCAATATATTTTTCTAAAATCTATATTAAATAAAGATTACAAAGTAAAATTACAGATAAAATTTTGATATTCGGTCACAAGAAAATACTAAGTATTTTCTTAAAATCTGTATTTCGGCAGATAACTTTGTCAAATATCTGTTGAATTGAGATTACAGTCATTTTACAGAGTATTTAACAGAGTTATTATTTTGAGTGTAAGATACCGAAACGATCTTTCTACATCAAAATTTTTAGGGTTTAAAAAACTAAACTATATATGAAGGTCTTATTGTAAAAAATCGATAAGCAACTTTTCATTTTATTGTGGTTTTTGCCTAAAAACTTTTGAAATAATGTAGAAAATATAACTTTTGCAGAACTTTCATTCTCAAGAAAGGTTTAAGCAAGACTTCTGCAAAAAATCTATCAAAAGAACATCACTAGAAGCCGAAAAACACCAAAAAATAAAATGTTGCTTATCAAGTTTTTGCAGTAAGCCCTTCATATTAACCATAGAAAGTACTTGAGATTAGAAAAATTTAAGACTTTAATGCTTTTTAAAATTTTTTGAGGCAATTGCCCAGATTCTAAAACATCTTTCTATAGAAAAAGTGTAGTTTTCTGAGACACTTTTCCTTCTAAGATTTTAAAGCATTTTCCGAGATATATTTTCATAAGAGAATCTAAGAAATTTTTCCTTAAAACAATGTCTTAGATTCTGAGACATTTTTCTTATAGAAAAGGTCTCTGATTTTTAGACATTTTTCCTATAGAAAGTCTTAGACATTTTTCCTACAAAAATAGTCTTAGATTCTGAGACATTTTTTAAATAAAAGAAATCTCAGAATCTAACAATAAGACCTTTTCTCAGATTCGGGTATATTTTCTAAAATTCTCAGAATCAAATGCATTTTTTTTTTATAGAAAAAGTCTTAAATTCTGAGTTATTTTTCCTATCGAAAAACTCTTAGGTTCAAGAACATTATTATACCCTCCAACTACAGTATGGGGGTATACTCACTTTGTCATTCCGTGTGTAACGCATCGAAATATCGGTCTAGGACCCCATAAATTATGTATATTATTGATCAGTAACCGATTCTAAGACATTCTAGCGATGTCCGTCCGTCCGTCCGTCTGTGGAAGACACGATACAGTCCAAAATAAATGTGGTAGACTCCTGAAATTTGGCACATATATGTCTTATGTTCATAGGCTGGTTAAGTTCGGAGATGGGCAAAATCGGACCAGGGGGGAAAAAGTTCCCCCTTGACGAAGTAAACCAACCAATGAAAAAAAGGTAACTTTTTTATGATTGAAAAAGTTCAAAGTCTTGGACTTAGACCAAGGGGATTTGAAAATAACTTTTTTTTGTCCGCCCCCTTTTGAGGGCGTGGTTATTAGCAAATAATTTATATAAAGATGAAATTGTATAGCTTTTGTTCAAAAAGCATAGTAATTAAATTTGTAAACATTTTTGACCAGAGAGATGGAGTCTCCAAGGAACCCGACAAGCCCCCCCCCCCAAAAAAAAACGCCCCTGCAATTTTTTTTTTTAATTTTTTTTTTTAAACGTTGGAGGGTATACAAGATTCGGCACGGCCGAATTTAACACTCTCACTTGTTTTTATATTAAAACTCACAAATTCTGTAACATATCGAAAAAATCTGAAATTTTTTTTCTAGGATTTTTAGAATTTTTTCCTAAGATTCTGAGACATTCTAAAAGAAATAGTCTCAGACTTTGAGACATTTAATCTTAGATTTCGAGAAATTTTTCCTTTAAAAAATTCACAAACTCTGTGTAATTTTTCCTGTAGAAAAAGTCTCAGATTATATTACATTTTTTTTTTAATTCTCAAATTTTCCCTGTATAAAATTTTCTTGTTTTTGCTATAGAAAAAATTTCTTTTAATTTTACTTTTAAAATTTAGAATCATTTTTTAAAGAAAAACTTTGAGATTCTTGAAAATTCCAAAAAAAAAAAAAATCGCAAATAATTTATTTTCGTTTTTATCCAGATGAATTTTTGAATATACACAGAAAAAAATAAAAAAATATTTGAGTAAATTTTTAATACTATTGAGTAAAAAATTACTCAATTTTGCACCAGTAAACTATTTAATAGTATTGAGTAAGTTTTTAATAAAAATTTATTAAATGTTTCCCAAAAAAATTGAGTAAATTTTTAATTGACAGAATTAAAAATTTACTCAAAAATTTTTCAATTTATTTTTTTAAAAAGTTTAAAAAAATTTTAAATTTTTTTTGCAAAAAAAAAAAAACAAAAAACTTGTTTTTTCAAACTTTTCCAAACATATTTATGTCTCAAAGACATAGGAAAATTTTATAAAGACGATTACAAACTTTCATTCACATATACAAAAAACAATAAACTAAACGAGAATTCAAAAAACTATGAGAGTTTAAAAAAAAAAAATTAAAAAACCTTTTAAGTTTTTATTAAATTATTTACTTAAATTTTTTTTAAAATGTTTGAGCAATTTTTTAAAGTGATTACTCAAATTTGTTTCCTCCATTTTTTTCTTTGTAGAAAATACTCAGATTTTTCATATACAAAAATTCTCAGATTTATAGAAATATTGTTAGATTTTTCGCAATTTGTGTTCCTGTAGAAAAATTCTAAGAAAAATTCTCAACTTCTCTCTATGGAAAAATTCCCAAATTTTTCGTTTAGAAAAATGCCTAAATATTTCGTCTAGAAAAATTCTTGTGTTTAAAAAAAAAATAATATTTTGAGGCTTTTATCACATCGAAATCTCTAACATTCAGAAACATTTTGCCTTTAGAAAAATTTTAAGATTCTTCGACATTAAAGCCTCTATGACACCACATTTTTTTTGTATTTTATTTTTTATTAATTGATAGAATGAAACAGCAAAAGAAGAAATGAAAAAGAAACATAAAATAAACAAACAAATAGTGATGATTACTTTCATTTAAATAAAAACCCGCTGAATAAATACCAAAAACCGTCAAAAAGCAAAAAAAGTCGCTTTATTGAATGAAAAACAGAAAAGTTGGCAACACTTAATATCATTAAAGCGTAAATGTCAAAAAAATATGTAAAATTTTTACATTTTTTTTGACATTCAATCATTTGATAACCAAATTTATCGATAACACAAAAATAATATTTGACGTTTACTGTTTTTTTTAGTTTGCTTTTACTCTTCACACTTGTTCAGGTTTCCTATGGTGATATATTTGCACTGTTCACATAAATTTCATCAATACAAAAAAAATTTAGTGTCATAGGGGCTTAAGTAAATGATAATCAAGCTCGAGGACTGATTATCATTTAAACAAAAAGGTCGAACTAACAACCAATAATTTTTAGACATTTTTTAAAGAATAATTTCTAAAAAAATTTCTCCTATAGAAAAATTCTCAGATTTTTCCTATAAAAAACTTTTGGGGATTTTTCTATAGAAAAACTCGCAAAATAATTCCTGTGGAAAAGTTCTTAATTTTTTTCTTAAAAAAATTCCACATAAAAAAAATTCTAAAAATTCCGAGACATTTTTCCTTTGCAAAAACTTAAAGATTCTTGGACATTTTTTATACAAAAAGTTCTTATATCATTTCCTTTTCTTTTTCACTTTATTTTTTTCCATCTCCTCTTTTTATACCCTCCAACCACAGTATGGTGGTATACTCACTTTGTCATTCCGTTTGTAACGCATCGAAATATCGATCGGGACCCCATAAAGTATATATACCCAGCAAAAACATGGTAATGAGTTGTGAAAAGTAATCATTACCAAGTACATTATTAAGAATGAGTACACATTACCATTAACATTATTTTAAGCCTAAAAGTAACTACTTTTCAGTATGCTATAAAAGTACTTTCAAGTAATATCTCCTTGCACTTGCATTTTTTAACCTTTACAATTCAATTAACTTAAAAAGTACTTAAAAAATTAATAAAAATTACTCAATTTTTTATTTTTAGTAGAAACAATTTAAATTTTAAATGTTTTAATTAACTAATTATTTTACTTCTTATTGGTACTGGGTTTTTACTCCTTATTAGTAATCCGAGTCAGTAACTACTTATTTAACTCCATACTCTTCACTAATTATTTTTGTCTCACGCCCTTGTTAAAATAATTAGTATTTCATTCAATAAGTAACTACTTATTAACAGTTGTTTCGGATTACAAAACCCATTACTGGTAATGCCAAATTTTGCTGGTTATTATTGATCCATGATCGATTCTAAGACATTCTGTGAATGTCCGTCCGTCCGTCTGTAGATGGCACGATACAGTCCAAAATAAAAGAGATAGCGTCCTGCAATTTGGCATGAATATGTCTTATGGTCCTAGGCAGGTTAAGTTCGTAAATGGGCAAAATCGGCCCAGGGGAAAAAAGTTCCCAATTGAAGAACTGAAAAAATACACTTTTTTACATGTTTTTTTGTATTTTTGTTAGAAAAATGAAACATTTGTGATATTAATCGGGATGGGAAGGTGCTCTCAACGTCCCCCACTGACCCCCATCACCCCCCTCCCCCCCAAAACAAACGCCCCTGACAATTTTTTTTTTATTTTTTTTTTTACATTTTGGAGGGTATAAAAGATTCGAATTTAACACTCCCACTTGTTTCCTTTCTTTTTCTTTTTTATTTTTTTTCCTTTTTTTTCTTTCGAATTAGGTTTGGGGGGCAATTTCCTTCCCCCCCCCCCGTTTATCCGCGCCTGACCATAGCATAATTTTCCCTTTTTACTCCCTTAAAATGGATACTTTTTTAAAGTACTTTTTTAAAAATGTTTTTCTTCTGGCTGGAGGATCTATCACCATTATTTCAGAAAACAGAAAAAGTACCAAAAGACTTTATAAATTATAAGGGTTCAAGTTGAAAAAATGCAGAAGAAAAATTTAATTTCTAAAAATTATAGACATTTCTGATATTTCCCATACCGGTTTATAAATATATTAACCCCTTTTTGCCCCTTTAAAATAGAAATTTCAAATAAGTAATTTTCCAAATTTCAAGTTTCACGAACAAGTATTTCTTAAAAATATAAACCAAGTACCAAAGTAACAATTTTTATTCCCTACGAATCTGAATTTTCCAAAAATCTTGCCTATTTTCCAGTAGGCGATTCTACATTCCATTTAGTGGTTTAGGATGTGCGATAAAAAATTAGTCACCCAACTCTTTTATACATATTTCTAAAGAATTTCATCATAGCCTGCGATATTCAAAAATGTCCAAATTATATGACACATTTGGGCCAATAATAAAACAAGGAGTGCCACAACAAAAATTCATGTTTTAACAAATCTCTTTGTTTTTCTAAATTTAAAATGTGAACTAATTTTTTTTTTACAAATTGCCTATTTAAACGCATATTTTGACTTGTCTTCTTTTTAATAGCAAAAAATTTTATCATTGATGTTTTTTAAATTTAAAGATAAAAGAAACTCCAGTTATCAGAAATTTCATCTTTGCAATTCAACATTTGTAAGATAAAAAACAATTAAACTTTCCAATACTTTTTTTTTTAAAGAAAAAATATCATTTTGAGATCGATAGTCGTATAGAAAAGAAGTGAAAAAACCAGTGAATTTTTAAAATGATGAATTGTATAAAAATAAAAATCATATTTTTAGTAATATATTGCATACAAAAGTTTCCAACGATAATAGCTGAAGATGAGATAATTGGTAATTAAATTATTTTTTGAAAAGGTTATAAATAAAGGAAAAAATTATTAAAAAAAATTAATTTTGACCTGACTAATTTTTTGATACACTCCACAATAAAAATAACTATTTAAAAAAATATTAAAAAAAATGTAAACAATAGTGAAAATATTAAAAAAAAAAAATGTTGGAAAATTTTTTTTTGTGAGTTTTTATGTTTCCATGAGTAAAAAAATGCCGAAGAAATCCAAAAAAAATTTAGCAATTTCTTCTTAAGTAACTACATGATGTTTTCATATGTGAAGAAGAAATATTTTTTTAATACCTATCCAAAGGGTTCATAAATTTGTAAAAATTCGACTTCGTTGAATATTTTTTTTTTTTCACGAAAATGGGTAAATATTTATGTGATAGACCTACGATATCCATATAAATATGAAATAATCTTTATTTAATCGACACGTAATTTTGTTCTGGACGATATTCCTTTTAGTTCGGGAGTTTTCGGATTTTTTTCGTGGGTCCACATTGTTTCATAAGGTGGCAACGCAATTTTTTAACACTGATATAACGGATAAGCCGAGTTACCAAAACCTTAAAATCGTCTCTTTTATATATTTTAAAATTTCAGGCAAATCCGTTCATAAAGTTTGTGGTCCTTCTCTTGTAAGTGGAGGGCATAAAAAGGCAACACCATAAGGACTTGTAAAACAAATTTCTTTCTTTTATTTCTCGCTATACAAAAGGCTGGACTAAAATCCAATGAGGAGCTCGAATCAGATTTTAAAGTCAGAGGAAATTTCTATTGGGAAATGCAAAAAAAAACCTTTTTAATTCAGTCACTATTTTTTTTGAATGGTGCTTCAAAATTGCAGATTTTGAGTAAAGACATTGAACGATTAAAATAATAGCAACTTTCCTGCACTTTTTTCAAATCCGAACGGAATACACTCAAAAAAAGAACTGTAATCTTAGACAAAAAAATCTTGTAAACCTACAAGAAAATTGCTGATTTTGAACCCACAATTTTTTTGCTAAAGTTAGCAAAAATGTTTTGCCAATAATTAGTTAACTAAATTTTTATTTTTTTTAATTTATTTCATAAACATCTGAGGACCCCATTGGGTTCGGACTCGATATGTCCAGACCCCGATGGGCCTAGACCTAGTTGGGTTCCTTAAAAATCGTCATAGTTTTTGATCCAAAATTTGTGTCCGTTTCGCTCTACCTTGCTTAGTTTTTGAGATACGTGATTATAGGGGACCACTGGGGTCTTGTTCTACGTGTTGAGAGCTACAAAAATTCGTTTGGACTTTTTTGTTGTGTCGGCAATATTTACCGAGATATGAGCATTTTAAAATTTTCGGGAATGCTAACTTTTTTGGATCGAAAGTTAGGGCCCATTAGGGTCCACACATATGAAGAGGACTGGCGATACTATGGAGAACCCGAGAACCAAAAATGGCCTCCATTTTGCTTTATCTGGCTTAGTTTCCGAGATAGCGCAATTTTAAGTTTTCTGAAAATAAAAAAATTTACCATTTATTTTTGCTAATATTAGCAAAAAATCTTGTAAAAATGTTGTCAACTCAATTTCAAATTTAGAAAAAGAAATTAGTTCAAAGTTTGTTTAAAATTGCTAATGTGCTAAATGAAGTTTACAAGAATTTTTTGCTAACATGCTAATCTTAACTAAAAATTTGCTAAAAGTTAGCTAACTAGCATTAGCAAAAAAAATTAGTAAATCTACTAACGTATTTTTTTGAGTGTATAATCTGTGACATGCCCCTTAGCCACACTCAAAATATTTTGTAGGCAAAAACAAATGAAAAACACATTTAAAACCAGTGAATAAACAATTGAATACCATCCCAGTAATTATTCATTTGTTTTAACAAACATCAACATTTATTTTTTACTGTTGACAAAATTTTCTAAAATAAATAACATTAAACATTAAAAAATTACGTTTTTTTCATTCTTTTTCACCAACAAATTCGAAAAAATAACCTACGAAAACATTAAAAATTAATGATAGTTCTGTTATTTTTACCAACAAATTCCAAAAAAAAAATAACATTAAAAATTAATGATTCCGTAGGTTATTTTTTACAATTTTTTATTGAAATATTTTTTTAAAAATTTTTAATAAAATTTTTGGGAATCGATTCCGCAATCAACTACATTCTGGCCATACACTCTACCCATCGCACAGTGCCACATTTGGCCAATCTAGGACGACAAAAATCCAATTTTAATTATATTGACTTGAAATTCGGTATAAATGTTCGTTTTGACTTCGAAAATAACATTATGAAAAATGTGGGAGGCCGGTTAAGCACCACGCCCCCTTTTTTTAAAATTTGTAATTTTGGTTATAATTTCTTTAAATTTGGTATATATATTCTCAATGACTGTAGAAATAATATCACAAAAAAAGGGGGCGGTCAGACAACTGCCACGCCCACTTTTTTAAAATATGTTTAAAAAATATGTAAAAACAAGGTTTACATATCGCCCCACTGTAGTCGGCGTCGCAGACGGTCGCAAAAGTTAGCCGTTGAAATAAGTACTATGGATATTGGTCAATATATCTGAAAAAGTCCGGCAACCAATACGGACCAAACACAAAAGTTCTATTCCATCAAATAAAATAAATATATAATTTTCTTTTCAAAAATTTTTATTTTGTTAAAAATTTAATAAAAAATAGAAAAATTTGTTTAAAAAAAAGAAAAGATGTGACTTAAAGCATTTAAATATCCTTTAAAATTACCAAAAAAGAGTGGATAAATATCTCTTTTTGTTCAAAAGTTACAACAGTTTAAACTCGACTTAATTTATGCGAAATAATGTACACAAGTTACAGGATTTTACAAGATGCAACTTTATGCACCCACCTGTTAATAACGAACAGAATTATCGATCATATATGATTATTTTCGTGCTATTAGGAATGTTCTATAAAACATACAAACATATCATGAAAATCGGGGACTCTTTTTTTTATTTTTGTCGTGCTAGATTGGCCAAATGTGGCACTGTGCATCGTGCCAAAGTCACTTGATACAAACATGTTTTTATATTTCTATAAATAATTTATTGAATTTTTTTTCTACAAAAAAATAACCTACTTGTGTAGATAAAAACTAATGATATCTCATTTAAAAATACCAACAATTTAAAAAAAAAAAAAAATTACTTACACAAATCATTAAAAATTTAAAGAATAATCAGTAGTTTTTACTTACAGAACAAAAATAAAATAAATGACTTTAAAAATTAAATGTTAATGAAAGTCTTTATTTTTTAGTGTGTTATTTTTGAAACAAAGGACAGAAGTAGTCATTAATAAAAACTGAACATCAAAAAAATGTTTTTTTCTTTTAAAAACGACTAAACGTAAAATTTTTTAAATAAACTACAAACAGTTAATGACATAATTTTTTAAGTGCAACTGTAACAGCTTAAAACAATGCTAATTTCTCTATTTTTTTCTCCTTAATAGATTGCACCAATGATGAATTAGTAACCTCAATATTTAACGATCCAATTGATTTAACATTACGAGGCATTATAAAAATCTATGAAAATGTTACAATTAATGAACTCTTGACAACATCAAATAATGAATTTGAAGAAAAATATATAGATGCACGTTTGGAAACCACTGGTAATGAAACAAATGCAACAAAGAACTTAATTATTTTTACAACCGATAAGTTTGAAAATTATGCTAGAGAACAGACGGCTGCTAGAATTTCATTGAAAATAAGTTTGGGCTGTGGCATGGGTAAAGAAAGAATATTGGTGAGTATTTTTTTAAAACTAAAATATTTATTTTTTTCTTAAACTAAAATTTTTAACTCCGAATAGGTTTTCTTCCAGCCTTTAAAAGAGGGCAACTATTATAGTCCGATATTTTCACAAGATCTTTATGAATTTAGTTTACCAACACCAATATTTGTTGGTTTTGATCTAACCGCTCTTCTGGAGATAACAGCCAAAGATGATGACCTAACAAACAATCAAATTGTTTTTACATCAAATGATTCATCTCAATATCATATCAGTGTGGGTACAAAAAATATTACAAGCGATGATAAGAAAACCTATTTTGCAAACATAACATTGGAAAAAATTTACTTGGAATTGCCACAACAGATAGAATTTAAAATTATAGCAACAGTGAGTATGAGTTTTGTTAAAGTTATGATAGAAATATTTAAAGATTGGAACACCGTCCGACAAAAATGAAAAATGTTGTTACACACGAACTGGATAATATACGTTTGAAACTAGGGACTAAATGTAGTAAAACTGAATTTACAGTTATTTTTTTTTGATCCTGTTCCCTTTTAAAAGGACTTCAAAGTTTTAGAGGATTCAATTTTACAAAATATTTTTTATAATATTTATACTTGTCCTAAGATCACAGTACATGAGTAGTAGGTTCACAGAGGTGCATTTGATGTGTGTAAGTATTAGTGACAGCACACGGTGTAACTTTTGACGTTTCATACAAAACGTAAACAAACAACATAAATACATACACAAAAGCTCACACGTACAGGCACACTTACACTAGGCAGCGATGATAATTCTGTACTAAAAACCATACCACCATATTGGAAAGTACGCAATTAGCATCAGTGTTTGCATACTAGTCTGTACTGTGCCTACACTCAAAAAATTATGTCATTAACTGTTTGTAGTTTATTTAAAAAGTTTTCCGTTTAGTCGTTTTTAAAAGAAAAAACATTTGTTTGATGTTCAGTTTTTATTAATGACTACTTCAGTCCTTTTTTTCAAAAATAACACACTAAAAAATATAGACTTTCATTTGCATTTAATTTTTAAAGTCATTTATTTTTGTTCTGTAAGTAAAAACTACTGATTATTCTTTTGATTTTTAATGATTTGTGTAAGTAATTTTTTTAAATTGTTGGTATTTTTTAATGAAATATCATTAGTTTTTACCTACACAAGTCAGTTATTTTTTTGTAGAAAAAAAAAATCAAAAAATTATTTATAGAAATATAAAAACATGTTTGTATCAAGTGACTTTGGCACGATGGGTAGAGTGTCTGGCCAGAATGTAGTTGATTGCGGGATCGATTCTCCAAAAATTTTATTACAAATTTTTAAAAAAATATTTCAATAAAAAATTGTAAAAAATTACCTGCGAAATCATTAATTTTTATTGTTTTCGTAGGTTATTTTTTTGAAATTTGTTGGTAAAAATATCAGAACTATCATTAATTTTTATTGTTTTCGTTGGTTATTTTTTTCGAATTTGTTGGTAAAAAAGAGTGAAAAAAACGTAATTTTTTAATGTTTAATGTCATTTATTTTAGAAAATTTTGTCAACAGTAAAAAATAAATGTTGATGTTTGTTAAAATAAATGAATAATTACTGGGATGGTTTTCAATTGTTTATTCACTGGTTTTAAGTGTGTTTTTCTTTTGTTTTTGCCTACAAAATATTTTGAGTGTAGGATACCACAGGTAATAGAAAATGAAAGAGGCGGATTTCCCCTATTTTTCCTATTTTATTATTTGTACATATCAGGAAAAGGAGGTAAGTAACATCCTTTCAAAAGTTTTAGGGGTGCTGTGGCTTAGTGGCAGAACAACATTTTTTCAGATATTTATTAGTTTCTATTTATAACTAAAATCTATCGCAGCACCCTCCTTCGTTGATAAATAGCACTAATACGTCAACGAAGTAAAATAATAAAATAATGGCTATTAAACACAGCTTCAAAAATAATTCGCCAGATCAATAACAGATGGCGATGCAACAACTGTACTCAAAATTATCAACACGCGCAATTACAGTGTTGACATACTATATATATATATACATATATATATATGATTTCCTTTAACTCCTATTGTAGCATAGGGCGTCAATACTGAAGCCCTTCTATCTCTTCTATCCCCTTTCCGAAAGAAACATCACGGTTACATTAGTAATTGATAGGCAGCATTGCCTGAGTGTTGTTTCTTAAAAAAAAAAAAATATCATTCAATATTTTCAACAAAACATTTTGATAGTTTTCAAAGTACTTTATTCACATCCTTTTATCCTGATATGGCAAAATAAAAAAATGGAAAAATTAGGGGAGATCCTCCTCTTTAATTTGCCATCACCAGTGTCATCCTAGTACAAGTACAAATATTTAAAGATATTTTACAATATGTATCCTTTAAAACTTTGAAGTCCTTTTAAAAGGAAACAGGATCACGAACTGCAAAACTGTAAATGCAGTTTTACTCAATTTGATATATTCTTTCAGACGTATCCTAAACAATGAAACATATCTTCAATATGATGAAGCATTTCATTAATATATGTGTCATTAGACTGGCATTTTTCTGTATGGGAAAAATTTTTTCTCAGATTTCAAGTTTGGGCATTTTTTTTGTTCTACTGTGTGATACCAATTTTGGGCCAATCGGACTAAATTAATCCATGGCGCCCGGCGGTCAAAGTTTTGGATTTTTGAAAAATTTTAAAAAATAAAACAAGTAAGAGTGTTAAATTCGGCTGTGCCGAATCTTTTATACCCTCCAACATGCAAAAAAAAAAAAAAATTGCAGGGGCGTTTCCTTTTTTTTTGAGGGGGGGATCGGTAGGGTAATTGGGGGGCAAGGGGGTACTTTATGGGGTCCTAGACCGATATTTTGATGCGTTACACACGGAATCACAAAGTGTGTACCGCTATAGGGGGGACTTTTTTCCCCTTTGTCCGATTTTGACCACTAACGAACTTAACCTGCCTAGGAACTTAAGAAAAATTCGTGAAAAATTTCGTTAGGATGTCTCCCTTATTTAAGACTGCATCATGTTAACTACAGACGGACGGACGGACATCGCAAGAATGTCTTAGATTCAATCACTTATCAATAATATATATGGGGCATTCCATGTCAAATCGGACACTTTGAAAAAAAAATTTTTAGATTTTCCTAATTTGTTTACAGTTTTTAGTACCCTTCGAAAACTCCTCCGTGGTAAATTTTCAGTTTTTTTTTTTTTGATGACCCGTTCAAAAGATATCGAATTTTTAAAAATTGGTTGTTTGTCCCTTTTCTCAAATTTCTTTTACTCATAACTTCTTCAATAATGGTCCAAATTTCAAATTTTTTTTCTTCAAAATTTTTGGTTTTTTTACGTACTTTAAAAAAAAATCCTAAAAAATTCTTAAAAGCGCTCCAGTATGCGATTTTTAAGTTTTAAAATTTAAATCTCATTTTTGAAAATGTTTGTACTCTTCGATTTTTTGGACATTTTTTTTGTTTAAAACTTCTATCGATTCTACAAATTTTTTGCCCAGGAGGATCGTGGGGTAACGATTATTACTATTTTTTGCAAAAAATAAAAAAAAATTTATGAGGACCGCCTTAACAATTAGAGATAGAGGGTAGGTGTGTTCAGAGAAAATGTTTGGACTAAAAAAAATATTGTGGGTCGGTCATACATTTTGTTGCTCGAAGGGAACTATTAGGGCAGTTAGAGCGGTTGGAGCAAATTTTAAAAAATGTCGTTTTGTGTGGGAGCCCCTTTAGAAATTGGAGATAGGGTATTAGTTTGTTCCAAAGAAATGTTAAGACGTAAAAATTAGTGGGGGTCGGTCTTATAAATGACCCGTCTATGACGCACCACTGGAGCTGTAGAAATGATTTTAAAATTGGAAAATTACAATAAAATTTTTTCAAAAAATTTTAAAAAATAGTAATAATCTTTATCCCAAGATCCTCCTGGGCAAAAAAATTTGAAGAATCGATAGAAGTTTTACACAAAAAAATTTCAAAAAAATCGAAGGGTACAAACATTTTCAAAAATAAGATTTAAATTTTAAAACTAAAAAATCGCATACTAGAGCTTTTTTAAGAATTTTTTTGATTTTTTTTTTTAAAGTACGTAAAAAAACAAAAATTTTTAAAAAAAAAAATTAAATTTGAACCATTATGGAATGAGTAAAAGAATGTGTAAATGTGAGTAAAAGAAGTTTGAGTAAAGGAAAAAACTACCAATTTTTAAAAATTCGATATGTTTTGAACGGGTCATCCAAAAAATCTGAAAATTTACCACGAAGGAGTTTACGAAGGGTACTAAAAACTGTAAACAAATTGGGAAAATCTAAAAAAAAAATTTTTCAAAGTGTCCGATTTGACATGGAATGCCCCATATGTGTCATTAGACTGGCATTTTTCTGTATGGCAAAATTTTTTTTCTCCGATTTTCAAAGTTCTGGCATGTTTTTGTTCTACAATCGGATTTAATTAATCCATGGCGCCCGGCGGTCAAAGTTTTGGACTTTTGAAAAATTAAAAAAAAATAAAATAAAAAAATTTGACACATCACATTTGTTAATTTCGATACGCTGAGTACGAATATAAAAAAAATTAAAATCGGTCGATCGGTTTTCGAGACATCGCCATTTTAAATTTGTAAAATTACGGTTTTTTCTTACGTTTAAGAAATTTTAAAAAAAGTATAAACATTGTTTTGCCTTGATCCTTTCATAGAGCTTGAGATAGTCTTATATTTAAATATAATTTGATTCAAATTCGATCATTTAAACCGTGGCGCCCTTCGAAAAAAGTTTTGGGCTTTTGGAAAATTTCCACCCAAATTTTGGATTTTTGAAAATTAAAAATTAAAAAAATATATCTTATATTTCTCACATCGGTCGAGAGGTTTTCGAGATATCGCCATTTAAAATTTGTCACAATAATTGCAAATATGTAGGTTTTTTTTCCTACTTTAAAATTTTTTTTAAATAATCTCAAAATTTCTTTACCCTAACAATTTCATAGAGTTTGATTTAATCTTTCATTTAAGCCTAATTTGAGCTTAATCCGATCCTTTTAACCCGTGGTGCTCTTTGATCAAAGTTTATAGTTTTTGGTGAAAAGTTTTAAAAAAAACCCAAACTTTGATCGATGTATGCCACGGGTAAAAATGACCGGATTGGGCTTAAATTAAGTTTAAAGGGTATGAAAGGGTCAAGGCAAAGAAATTTTGAGAGAATTTCTAGAAAGTATCGCCATTTTTTACAAATGGCGATATCTCGAAAACTTATTGACCAATTTTAAAATTTTTTGATATTCGTGCTCAGCATATCAAAATTAACAAATATGTGTGTGTCTAAAGATATATATTTTTAATTTTATTTTTTAAAAATTTCTCAAAACTCCAAAACTTTTACCGAAGGGCGCGATGGGGTCCAAATGTGTATCACTTAATTTTTAGACCTAGGACAATTAAAATTTGCCCGGACACTTTGGAAAATCGAAACTTGAAAAATAAATGCCAGTCTTATCTGTCGTATTAAATTAATTTAATTTATTATTTTTTCTCCAGGATAATGGCGAACCACCCAAAAGTTCCTCCGCCTCGATAGTAATACGTTCTGATCCCAATCGTAGTTTACCTCCACAACCGAAATTTGTTCAATCGGTCTATAAAGGATTAATTGATATTGATTTTGAAATGCAGCCTATACTTGTACAATTAATTAATGGCACCTATACTACGGATGTTAAGTTTTCCTTAGACGATGTAAATAACGAGTTATTTCAACTGGTTGATTATGAAAATGGTTCTTTACAAATCGTTTGGAATACAGAAAATTTAAATATAACTCAAATTTTACAACAAAAATCATGGCAAATGATTATCAAGGCCCAACATAAAGATCTGGCAGAATATAGTGCCGCAACAGTGCTAGTGGAACTAGCAGATTTTCAACGTAAGATTTTAAAAAATATTAAATACTCAAAATTTAAGATTTTTGTTTTTAATTTCAGAATACTTTCATTTCATGAGCACTTACTATGAAGGCCTCATCGATGAAGAGGGTCACTTACAGATATTACCGATAATTTTTAATCCATCTATATATAAACCGGATATTGAATTTTATTTATTGGAAAATCCTCATGGCTATTTTAATTTAACATCTCGAACATTTAACATTGAATTGCTATTAACACAAAACTTTTCTTTGGATACTCTGAATACAACAGAAGGTTTTCTAAAATTACCATTACAAGCAGCTTGGGAAACATTATCGTCTCTAACCTATATTGTCATAAAATTACCACAATTAAAGAATACTACAGAAGGGGAACAGATGTTTCAATTTGAAAAACCTTTATATGTGGGTAGACTAAATGAAACGTATGATTTGGAATTGGAGACAATTTTATTACAAACAGATGTCAATATTGCACAACAAATTGAATATAATTTAGGTGGTAATGGGAGCAGCTTATTTACAATTGTTCCCAATGAAAATCAATTAAAAATTGAAGCAAATGCCGCAGCAATTTTAAACTTTGAAAATTGTAATTCTTCTTTTCTATTGGTATTGGAAGCAAAAAATGGTGATTTATCTACGTACACCAGTTTAGTGATAATGGTTCCACCTCATCAGATTCAGTCACTTAAAAAGAAAATTTTTACAACTTCTTGGATAATGGGAAAATTGTTAAATAATAGTGGTGAACAAAATCTATCGTTGGAGTTAATATTTTTAAATGATGTGGAAAATTTACAAAATTATACATTTCAATTGGAAGGAGGTAGGTTTAATTTTAGTAGTTTTAATTAAAATTTTAAAAATATATCAATTGAGATTCAGTAAAGTTCAATTAAAATTTTAAAGAGGTCATTTAAAATTTGGTTAAGATCAATTTAAAATTGAAAAATATCAATTAAAATCGAGAAACAGTTCAACTAACAGTTAAACACGTGAGAGTGTTAAATTTGGGTGTGTCAAATATGTTAAAAATAACAAGTGAGGTTGTAAAATTCGTCCGATTGTGAGTCGAATATTTACACCCTCCAATATGTAAAAAAAAATTAAAAAATACATTTCTTCTTTATTAATCTATGAATTGCAAAACCTAATTTTATTTATTTACCATATCATTTTAGATGAATCACTTAACTTTGATGTCAAACCCAACCTAACATCCCATGTATTGGAATTGGTGCTTAAAACTCCATTGCCAGATAATATCTTGGATTCGAAATCATTCCTTAATTTGTCAATATTTGCAAACTTAACAGGATCTGAACTACATAATGATACACTATTAATTGTTATAGAACTGCCAGATAAAGGTAAGATAACACCGCCCCACAAAACAAAAGCTTCTGACCCAGAAACCCGACTATCAAATCTTACTGCATTTTGATTCCCTGAACTCGAATCTGCCATAAAAAAAATCTATCGTAGGGTTTTCCTGTAATATTATACACACAAAAAAATGTTTTTCAATGAACAATTTTCATAGTATTTAAGAACAAATTCATACAATTTATTACCTTTTTCATAATAATTATATAACTTTTTCATAGTATTTATGAAAAATGTTAAATAGTTCTTAAATTTCACATATTATGATTTATTTATAAATACTATAAAAAAGTTTATAAGTATTATGAAAAAGTTAATAAATGAATTTGTTCATAAATCTATGAAAATAGTTCATTGGAAATTTTTTGTTTGTGTGTAAGAAAAGGGAACATTCCATATTTCTTTAAAATTTATACACAAGATAGAGGAAAAAATCGAAAATTGATGTATTTTAACCTTCTGATCACATTTCGGAATGGAAGTATATCGGTAGGATTTCTTGTAACCTTACAAGAAAAATTATTGGGGATCGGTCTCACTAACGACCCCATTCGTCCGGTAGGAGTTGATTAAAAAAAAAATATATATAAAAAAGTGTATAGGGACTGTCTAACGGGTTGAAGGTAGTTATGTTCTGAGAAAATTATTAGATTAAATAAATATTATGTGTCGGTCAAACATTTGACTGCTCTAGGGGCAATCTTATGGCAGTTTGAGCGCTTAAATGTCATTTTGTATGGGAGCCCCCTTAGGAATTGGAGATAGACTATTAGTTTTTTTTTGGAAAAAATTTTAAGGGGTAAAAATTAAGGGGGGTCGGTCTTGATAATTGTAATCGAACGATGTTACTGGGCAAAAAATTTGTGAAATCGATAGAAGTTATCCACAAAAAATTTTCAGCGGTCCAAAAGTTATGAACCAAAACGTAAGGATACCTCGAAAATTTTGGTTCGGTTCATAACCTAAAGATACAAAATGCTGCTGGTTTACATATGTGAACAAAATGGATACCGAAAAGTATTTTAACAAGTACAAACATATTTTTTTACTTCTAAAATTCTTTTCGCAAAATTTTTTTTTACCAAAAATTTTTTTTTAAATTAAAATTTCTTTTAATAAATGAAGAAATTTTTCCAATATTCTATTCTACATTTAACTTTTTTACTTGTTTTATTTTAGAATGTCCTCTACCGAATAAGCCCCTACCAAGTCCACCTCAATTTTCTAACACTAATTATGTATTTACTGCTTATACAAATCAAACTGGTTCCCTGGGAGTGGTAAATGCATTTAGTAATGGAACAAATGCTACATTTAGCTATATTTTGGAAGTAGCAAGTGGTAAGTTAATTTTGTTTTAATAAAAACAAACATTTAATAAAAAATTTCAAAAAGTGCAGATCAAATTTCTATAATGATTTTGAAAAATTTCAACAAAAAGTTACAGAAAAAAAAATTATCTTGTTGGGTCATTTTCATCTAACACGTTGTTGAATTAACAAACAATTTAATTGTATTGACAAATAAAATAATTGATTTTTATTCAACAACACAATTTTTCACAATTAAATTTGAGTTAAATACAACAATAATTTACTTGAAAATGTGCCAACAATACAAGCGTTTTTTGCTCTGCGAAGATAACTATTTTTCCTCATTTCAATTATTTTTTTCTTAGAGATTTTGGCCCAAAAACTTTCCATAAATCCATTTACGGGAGAGTTAATGTTATACGGTACCATAGAAGAAGGCAATTATCTATTCAATATAACGGCCGAAAATGTAGAAACTTTTGAAAAAGCTCATGTTAAAGCTTTGCTACAAGTACAGCCAGTTGATGAATGTAAATTGTATGAAGGTGTAGCGGTAGAAAAAACTTTAATAATTCAGCATATAGACGAAGAAAGTCCATTTCACGGTTTGATAAATATGAAATTTAATGAAAATTGTACATTTCATATTGAGGAAATGTGGCCAAATGATAAAGGTAAGAAAGATCAGGAACTACAAAAAAAAATTAAAACTTTATTTTTATTAAACAAACTTTGTACGAAAAATGTTTTAGAATCTGGGTATTTCCTTAGCGAAAAATGTTTCAGAATTATAATTTTTCTATATGAATATTTCTCAGAATCTGATAATTTTTGTATACAAAAAACGTCTCAGAATCTGATAATTTTTGTATACAAAAAATGTCTCAGAATTTGATCATTTTTCTATACAGAAAATGTCTCAGAATCTAATAATTTTTCTATACGAAAAATGTTTCGGAATCTGAGAATTCTTCTATACGAAAAATATATTAAAATCTGAGAATTTTTCTATACGAAAAATGTGTCAGAATCTGAGAAATTTTCTACACGAAATAGGTCTCATAATCTTAAAAATTTTCTATACGAAGAATGTCTCAAAATAGGAGAATTTTTCAATACGAAAAACATCTTAGAATCTGAGAATTTTTCTATACGAAAAATGTCTCAGAATCAGAATTTTTCTAATCGAAAAATATCTCAGAATCTGAGAATTTTTTTAACGAAAAATGTTTCAGAATCAGAATTTTTCTCTACCAAAAATGTCTCAGAATCTAAGAATTGTCTCAGAATCTGAGAATTTTTCTATACGAAAAATATCTAATAATCGGAGAATTTTTCAAAAAATATGTCAGAATCTGGGAATTTTTCTATACGAAAATTGTCAGAATCGAAGAATTTTCTTTACAAACAATGTATCAGAATTTGAGAATTTTTCTATACAAAAGTGTTTTAGAACCTAAGAATTTTTCTACACGAATTATGTCTCACAATCTGAGAATTTTTCTACACGAACTATGTCTCACAATTTAATAATTTTTCTATACGACAAATGTCTCAGAATCTAAGAATTTTTTATTCCAAAAGTTTCATAAAATCTGATCATAGGAAAATGGCTTACAATCTGGAAATATTTCTATACGAAAAGTGTCTCCGAATCTGGGAATTTTTCTATACGAAAAATGTCTCAGAATTTGAAAATTTTTTACTCGAAAAATTTCTAAGAATCTGAGAATTTTTCAATACGAAAAATTTCCCAGAATCAGAATTTTTCTATACGAAAAATGTCTCAGAATCTGAGAATTTTTCAAGACACGAACTATGTCTCACAATCTGAGAATTTTTCTACATGAACTATGTCTCACAATTTGAGAATTTTTCTATACGACAAATGTCTCAGAATCTAAGAATTTTTTATTCCAAAAGTTTCATAAAATCTGATCATAGAAAAATGGCTCAGAATCTGGAAATATTTCTATACGAAAAATGTCTCAGAATCTGGGAATTTTTCTATACAAAAATGTCTCAGAATTTGAGAATTTTTTTACTCGAAAAATGTCTAAGAATCTGAGAATTTTTCAATACGAAAAATGTCTTAGAATCAGAATTTTTCGATACGAAAAATGTCTCAGAATCTGAGAATTTTTCAATACGAAAAATATCTCAAAATCTGAAAATTTTTCTATTCGAAAAATATTATTGAATCTGAAAATTTTTCTATACCAAAAACGTCTCAGAATCTAAGAATTTTTTAATAAGAAAAATTTCACAGAATCTGAAAATTTTTCTATACAAAAAATGTCTTAGAATCAGGATTTTTCCATACGAAAAATATTTCAGAATCTGAGAGTTTTCTATACGAAAAATGTCTCAGAAACAGAAAATTTTTCTACACAAAAAATGTCTCAGAATTTGAGAATTTTTCTAAACGAAAAGAGTCTCAGAAATTTTCTATACAAAAAATATTTCAGAATCTGAAAATTTTTCTATACGAAAAATGTCACAGAGTCTGAGAATTTTTCTATACGAAAAATATCTTAGAATTCAAGAACTTTTCTATTCGAAAAATATTCATAATCTGAGAATTTTTCTAAACGAAAAATGTCAGAATCGGAGAATATTTTTATACGAAAAATGCGAAGTTTTCTTTACAAACATTGTCTCAGAATTTGAGAATTTTTCTACTCGAAAAATGTTTTAGAATCTGAGAATTTTTCTATAGAAAAAATGTCTCAGAATCTCAGAATTGTTTTAATATAAAAAATTTCTCAGAATCTGATTGTAAGAGTTTTTTATATGGAAAAATGTCTCAGAATCAGAGAATTTTTCTATACGAAAAATGTCTTCGAATCTAAGAATTTTTCTATACAAAACAAGTGTCAGAATTTTAGAATTTTTCTATACGAATCTGAGGATATTTGTATACAAAAAATCTCCTAGAATCTGAAAATTTCTATATAAGAAAAATGTTCATATTCTGGGAGATTTTTTGTATAGAAAAATTCTTAGATTCAGAGACATTTTTCGTTTAGTAACACTCTTTGATTTCAAAAAAAATTCTCTGATTCTGAGACATTTTTCCATATAAAAAAACTCTTACTATTTTCTATAAGAAAAACGTCTCCGAATTTGAGAACATTTCTATACGAAAAATTTATTAAAATCTAAAAATTTTTCGTTACGAAACATTTCTTAGAATCTGAGAATTTATCAATTAAAAAAAATGTCTTAGAATCTAAGATTTTTTTATTTAACAACTTTTTCAGAGTTCGAGAATTTAATTAAACAAAAATGTCTCACAAAGGAAGTATCTCAACCCTTATGAACCGATTTGCCTAAAGCTTAAAATATATATAAAAGAGACGTTTTTAAGGTTGGGGTGTCTCGGCTTATCGGCCATATCAGTGTTTCAAAACTTCGTTGTCCCCTTATGAAACAAGGTGGACCTCCGTGAAAATTTTGATAACTCCTGAACTAACAGGAATATCATCTTGAGCAAAAATATGTGTCCACTTAAATTTAATGAAGATTATTTCGTATTCATATGGACACCGTAGCTCTATGTCTTCATATAAATACCCCCCAAAATTTACACATTTTCATGAAAAAAGTATTTAACTGTTGGATAGGTATTAAAAAAACCTCTCTTCTCATATGTAAACATCATATAGTTTCTTTAAAAGAAATGGCTGAAAAATCCAAAATACGATTTTTTCGCCATTTTTTGAACCCCTAAATCCCCGATATGGCCGATAAGCCGAGACACCCCAACCTTAGAATTGTCTCTTTTATAAATATTTTACGTTTCATGCAAATCGGTTCATAAGGGTTGAGATACTTCCCTTGTCAGGATCCGATAATTTTCTTATGTATTTAATTTTTTCTTTTTTTTTTATTAACCTACAGAATATGTCTACATAAATGAAAATTTCTATATGTTGGATGCTATAGCTGTAGATCGAGAAGATCCGATCTTTGCAAATATGTCTGAAGCTCAAATTACTATAAAGCTTCGACTTAAATGTGATACAGAAGATTCAGTACATTCCTTAGATATTGAAATACCTAAAATTGAAAGTCGTGGCTCACAAGTTATAATTACAGATGATATTGATTACTCTCCCGATGTAATGTGGTTACATATAAAAATCGATGATATTAATGATAATGGTCCGGAATTTAAACTGAACGAGGGACCTCAGTATTTAGGTTATCCATCTGGCGATGCCTCAATAGATATATATCCAGAATATTTAACTCAAATCAAGGCTTTTGATCGTGATTTAGGATTTAATGCTAAAATTAAATACAGCATAAGAGAGAATAATTATTTTAATATTGAACCAGAAACGGGTAAAATATATCCAACGGGTAAAATGTTGAGTAAAGATCAACAAACGGAATTAATTATTTTGGCAGCCGATCAAGATGGTGAAGGTTTAACCTCTGGTACTGTAGTTATTGTAAAAGCTTTAACACCCAATTTTTATAGTTTAATAACAATAAAAGAGAATACAACAAAATCCATAGAGGAGATAGAAAAGAGATTAAGCCAAGAGACGGGTTATGATATGAATGTTATAAAAATGTCGTATGTACCAAAAATGGATAAAAGAGCGAGTGATGCTAATGGCCTGATCTGTAAAGCTTGGGTATATGCTTTTAAAAGTCATCAATTAGTACAATGTAAAGAATTACAAGAGTAAGTTTTGTTAAAGGAATAATTCTCAATGAGTTAAGATTATTAAAAATTATAAACATTTTAGACAAATTCTTGATAAAACTCCGGATGCTAGTATTGTCAACATAGAATCTTATCCAGAAGTGGCACTACAATCTCCCCCTAAATCCTCAAACTCGGATTTAGGGTACATAATAGCTGTAGCTTTATTGTCTGTTATAAGTGCTTCTGCCATAAGTAAGTTTTAATTATACACTTGGAGAAAAAAATTAGTTAAACTAATTTGGATTGAAATTAAAGAAATGAATTTAAAAGGTTTACGGAAAAGAAAAGCTGTTTAATTAATCTGTTCATTGATTCAATTATAAAATTTTGCAAGATTCACAAGATTTCCCAAAAAATTAAAGATTTCCCAAAAAATTAAACCTATAATCAAGTTTAACAACTACGTTTGTGAAGATTAATTTTTAAAGATTTTAATATTGATAAAGTTTGTTGTTGAATCAATTAAAAAATTAGCTAAATTTTATCTTTGGTTCAACAAAATTTAAATCGCGCTCTTTTTCTGTTTAAAGCTTTATTAAGACATCTCGACTTAAGATATTTGAATTGAATTGTGATTCTTTACATCAAGTTCCTTTACTTTAACAAAAATTCTTTTAATTTTTTCTCTGTGTATCCACATTTAAATTTCTTCACCCTAATTTTAATTATTCAAAAATACATATATTTTTTCTTATTACAGTCTTCATATTTTGGCGCTTTTATTACTATCCCACATTAAGTAGTGCCTGCGATACTTTAACTGTGGCTAATCATTTCAATGGTCAACAAATCTGTGGGGAGTGTTCTCATGGTGCAGACAATATTCATGATTGCATTGAGTGCACTAATCAAAGAAATAATGTCAAGTTCAATGATCTGGTTGAGCGTGTAACGGTTGAAGAATGTCAACCAAAATGAAGAATAAATAAAGTAATTAAACAAAATTGAGACATGAAGTTTTTGTTACATAAAAAAAAAAAAATAGTGCTGGTTATTTTTAATTTGATAAGGAAAGACCGATTTTAATTGAAGCAATTATAATTTAGGCACTTAAACACATTTTTTTTTTAAGTTTTAAGAAAGCTGATAATAACAATATATAAAACAGGGATGTTAAAGTTGGTACAATTGTACTTTTTTTGGTACATTTTAAACTTCAAAAGTACCGTGGTACTACCGCGACTTATTTGGTACAATTTAAAAATTTCCTGGTTTATCGAAATATCGGGGAAGGACCCCAGATTATTTTTTTACTTAAAAAAATGATTGCAAGTTAACAAATGCTAGATCGATTTACACCATAAATGAGACTCTTTTTAATTTTTTTGCTGATGTCTTAAAACAGTTTAAAGTAGTTTTCAAATGAAATTTCAAGTCAAAATTGTCAAATTTTTTAGAAAAATTTCCAGATGTTAAAAACTTGTTTTTAAAGAAAAGGTCCCAGAATTTGATACTTTATAAAATTCTTACTTTTATCAAACAAAAAATCTAAAAATTTTCGACAACAGTCTCAGTCAATTACACTACTCTACAAAAATCAATTTTTTTTTTGCACACTTCTAAAGTACATTTTCTTAAGTATTTTGGCCTCCTAAACACGAATCTGTCATCAGATAAGTTGTATCAAATCGCCTTCTCGAGATATAGGCATTTGCATTTTTTGTGGACGATGCCCTCCAAAATACTTTAGAAAATGTATTCAAAATGTTTGTGAAAAACCGTGCAAGGGTAGTGTTATCAGAATTAATGTTATAGAATTCAAGATTGTAACACATTTTGCGTCTAGGAAAAGTCCTAAATTGAGAATTTTTTCTACAGGAGAAATTCTCAAAACTCATTTTTCTACATTAATGGTCTCAGGTTTTGATACATTTTTCATATAGAAAAATCTCAAATTCTGACCTTTCTCTTATAGAAAAATAATCAGGTTCTCAGATTTTAAGAACGTTTTCTGATAGAAAACAAGTAAGAAAGTTATGGTCGGTCAAGACCGGCCATATAATACCCTACACCAGTGTGTCACAGAAAATGGGTCCCAAGTTCAAACATGGACCGATTTCATATATCTTTTGTCAAATCTTTGATAACCCTAGTAAAAATATTATGCTAATTTTACTGAATAGATCTAATTTGATCCCTAAAATGGTTGTATCAAATAATATCTAATTGTATTACTTTAGATCAAAAAATATAAAAATTTATACAATTTGATCCTGAATTTGGTCAAATCTAATTAGATCAAGTTGATCTTATAATATCAATTTTTATATAATTTGATGAGCAAAACCAAAATACGAATCTAATCATATATGGAGTAATATCTAACCATATAAAGTGGATCAACCGTATCAAAGTGATAGATACAATTTTATATAAATTTATACGGAAGCATATTAACTCATATAAGATTGTATCAAATTATATATGATTAGACCAGAAAATTTTTACTCGGGAAGTGTAAAAAACACTCACAAACCAAATTTGAGTGAAAAAGGGTTCCATTTGTGGCCAATAAACCGATTTAACTGAATATCGCGCGAAATTTTCATATGGGGCCTAAGTCCACAAATGGTTCAAATATAATCAGACTTGTTAAGGTTATTAAAGTACGCGTTAAACACTCACAAACACAATTTTAATTAAATATTTTCTATTTTTGTGAAATTTGAGAGATTTATTTGAATATCGGGAAGGTGATTTGTATGGGGGCTATAAGAAGATCTGGTCCGATTCCTTTGAAATTCGAAATGCTGATTTGTGAATATAAAATATGTTTACTTGTCAAATTTCGAACGGATATCTTTTATAATGCGGGTATTAGAGTCATTTGAGCCAAAACTAAAGAGGACCTTTGTATGGGGGCTAGGTCTTAATATAGACCGATTTTTTCCAATTTCAATAGGCTTCGTCCTTGGGCCTTCAGTTTCAAATTTCAAGTCAATTGATTAAAAATTGCGACCTGTATCGTGTTTACACCGTTTACATGGACAGATATACGGACGGACGGACATTGCTAAATCGACTCAAAAAGTGATTCTGAGTCGATCGATATACATAAAAGTGGGCCTAGGACCAATATTTCGGGTAGTTACAAACATCAGCACAAATTATACCTTGTACTACTGTGTGATGTAGGGTATACAAAACTGTAATGTTAGAAAAAAAGCTTGTTAACCTATAAGAAAATTTGCTGATTTTAAACCCACAATTTTTTTGGTAAAGTTAGCAAAAATGTTTTGCCAAAAATTAGTTAACTGAAATTTTGTATACCCTCCAACCACAGTATGGGGGTATACTCACTTTGTCATTCCGTTTGTAACACATCGCAATATCGGTCTAGGACCCCATAAAGTATATATTTTATTGATCAGTGATCGATTCTAAGACATTCTAGCGATGTCCGTCCGTCCGGCCGTCTGTCCGTCTGTAGAAGACACGATACAGTCCAAAATAAAAGAGCTAGACTTCTGAAGTTTGGCACGAATATGTCTTATATTCCTAGGCAGGTTAAGTTCGGAAATGGGCAAAATCGGACCAAGGGGAAAAAAGTTCCCCCTTGAAGAACTAAACCAACCTAATAAAAACCGCATTTTTTGCAGGGTTTTTTTTTACTTTTGCTAAGCAAATGCAACATTTTTATCTCAGGAAAAGTTCAAAATCGCAAGGGGAAGGTGCCCCCTAACGTCTCCCACCAACCCCCCCCCAAAAAAAAGACGCCAATGGATTATTTTTTTTTATATTGTTATACCCTCCACTCTAGTGATAGAGGGTATATATAAGTTTGTCATTCCGTATGTAACACATTGAAATATTGGTTTAGGACCCCATAAAGTATATATATTAATGATCCTTGATCGATTCTAAGTCGATCTAGCGATGTCCGTCTGCCTGTCTGTCTGTCTGTCTGTCCGTCCGTCTGTCTGTCTGTCTGTTGAAATCACGTTTTTGGCTATAATCCAGAAACGATTTAAACGCCTGGGGTACCAAAAGTTGCGTAATTCTCCTAGGCAGAATCTAATGTTTTTTTTTTTTAAATCGGTTAAGTATTTTAAAAGTTATGAGTGAAAATGTAAATTTTGATGAGTGAAAATGTGAATTTTACACAAAATAAATGCTATAACTTGACACCTGTTGAATGAATGTAAACGAAACTTTGAATTTAATGTAATTTTATCATTCCTAACACTCACAAAAAATTTGGGCCGAATCGCACAATGGGGCGTGGCACCAGCCATTTAACCCAAAATTTTAAAATGATTTATCTTGGCTCATGGTTGACATATTCAAATAAAATTTTAAATAGGTTCTTATTTTATTGTTCTCAACGTTCTTCTGGTTATTTTGGTACCAATTATGGCAAAATCGGTTCAGGGGTTAAGAAGCTATGAGCAATTGAGATGAGTTTCAATATAAACCTCTATGATATGGCGTGGCAGCGCGTTTTTGTAGTTGTTGATGGTTGTTTGGCTTGTTGTTATTTGTATCAAAAGAAGTTAAAAATACGTAGTATCCCAGTCAGAAAAATACAATCGCAAAAGCGCTGTGAAAGCGCTGTGGACGGTTCTACAAGCGTTCCATATACCATCTTCAAAGCGCTTTCAGATGATCCGAATGATAACATCGATCTACGCTAGGTTTAAAGCGTTTTAAAAGCGTTTTAAAAAAGTGCTTTCAGAACGTTTTGTTTAAAGTCATGAAAGCGCTTTAAAAACCAAAAGTAAAGCACTTATAAAGAGCTTAAATACAAAAATTAAAGATATTTTCCAGCGATTGAAATAAGAAAAAAACAGTACTTTAAAGGACTTCATATAAAGCTGATATTTTTTTTTATTCGTTAATTGTAGATATTTTTTTTATAAAAGTATTTTAGAAAATAAAAAAACAAAAATGTATTGATGAAATACTAATAATATTTAGATCTGAAGGCTATACATCACTTCCGAAGTGTTGCAAAACCTTACTTGGAACATCAGGCGTTAGAAGTGACAGTAAAATAATGAGGAGTATGGATGACACATTAGGAGTTTTTAAATTTTTTGGAATAAAGGAAACTCTACACTCAGAAAATTATGTAAGTTACTACATGTTAGTTGTTTGTGTATTTTACAGTAGTTAGTTATTTTCAACTAAAAAGTCAGTTGTTTTTGTATGAAAAATGTGAAACAACTATTTCTGTTAGTTATTTTAAGTAGTTTTTTTGAATAACTAACGAAAAAGTACTGTGATGTAGTAACAGTTATTTAAAGTAGTTAATTTTATTTTTTTTTATCTCTGAAAAATTTTCAAAGTTTTTTTCCAAAAAATAAAAATAAATTTTCGTTTTTTAATTTTTCACAACTTTTTTTTAAAAAAAAAAAACTTTGAAAAAATTTGGTCTTAATTTTTTTTCTGAAAAATTTTTGGAAAAAAAAAAATATTTATAGATTTTTTTATTTTTACTACATTTAAGTTGTTTTGACTACAAATGTAAGTAGTTTTTACTACTAAGTCAGTTGTTTTTTGTCAGTTAAAATAACTAACATTGTTAGTTGATTTAACTGAAAAAGTAGTTGACCCCAAAACAACTTACAAAGTAGTTATTTTAACTGACATTTTCAGTTGATTTTACTAACATAATTTTTTGAGTGTAAATAAAATAATTCATCCCAATAATTTCACTGAACTAAAAATCGAAATTATTATTCATGTGGATGGCATGGATATATTTAACAAATCAAAAAAAGGTTTTTGGTCAGTAATGGGCAAAGTATTTTCACCATTTTACATGTCGAAACCATTTCTAATTGCGCTATTTTTTGGAAACTCGAAACCTTTTTCAGCAAATGAGGACATTTTTTTCTAGTGTTAAATAAAAAAAAATCAAAAGGGATAAAAGTTTCGCAAAATGCACTTCAAAACTGCATTTGCATTTAAAATGCACTTTTGAACCACCAACTTTTTCCATCTTTTTAAATGTAAAAATAGACTAACGTACTATCATTTTGCGCTTTATTTCATAAAGATACAATGAGTACTTAAAAATATATAGCTGTTCAAAGTTACACAGATTTTGCATTTTTTTTGAAAATCGCGAATAAAATCGCGAAATTTTTAAATTCTTTGGATCTGATAAAATATCTTTAAATGGTTCCATAGCGCTTGTGTGTGCAAAATATTGGAAAACTTCAAAGACCCCTGGTCAGATTTTGTTCGGTCTCTCATGGAATTATGATATTTAAAAGGCAACATCTTTAATGAAATAAACGATTATTTTGTCTATCTAATTCCATCAAAAGAAATAGGACTTTATAACGTTAAAAATTTACGTGAAGATGTTATTGAAGTCAGTGTGCATATTGTAGAAGTTAAATGCATTATTTGTAAATTTTATAACGAAACAATTGCTATAACTCTTTTGCATAAATGATAATAATAAAACTTAAAATAGATTTACAAATTAAAAAATGTTTTATGTTTTCAAAATTTTGCGTTTTCAATGTGGTGGTAGGGAAAAATTATTTAATTTGATTTAACAAAATGTTTTTATAACAATTTGTTTAAAATTGAGTATAATCTAAAAAATACTATACTTGTATGTACTACGAAAAAAATTTAAAAACGTTTGCAAAAACTGCTTTAAAACCATTTAATTTTGAAACGAACATGTATTTTGTTAATAAAGTGCTTTCAAAACGGTTTTCGAAAACGCTCTCAAGGCGTTCGAATAAAGCGTTTTGAGAATGCTTTTTTTTTGTTACAGTGCTTTCAGAACGCTTTTCGAAAACGCTCGTAAAGCGTTCGAAAATAACGTTTTGAGAACGTTCTTTTTTTTGTTACAGTGCTTTCAGAACGCTTTTTTTTTATAACCGTCGTCAATTTCTGCTTGGGATGTGTCATACACGTGCCACGTGGTTGCTTTTATATAATTTTTATATAATTTTCATCTATATATATAAAAGAGTAACGTGACTGACTGACTGACTGACTGACTCATCATCGCCCAGCCCAAACCGCTGAAGCTAGAGACTTGAAATTTGGACTGTAGGTTCACCTCCCGGAATATAGATCCACTAAGGCTGGATTTTTGCCAGTGTTGATTCTAAGGGGGTAAAAAGGGTAAAAAACTGTACTTTTGGTACTTTTTATATCTCATGAAATAATGGTCATAGAGACTTGAAATTTGGACTGTATGTTCACCTCCCGGAATATAGATCCTGTAAGGCTGGACTTTTGCCAATGTTGATTCTAAGGGGGTAAAAAGGGTAAAAAACTGTAATTTTGGTACCTTTTACATTTTCTTAAATAATTGTCACAGAGACTTGAAATTTGGACTGTATGTTCACCTCCCGCAACATAGATACACTAAGTCCGGATTTTTGCCAGTGTTGATTCTAAGGGGGTAAAAAGGGTAAAAAACTGTACTTTTGGTACTTTTTATATCTCATGAAATAATGGTCATAGAGACTTGAAATTTGGACTGTATGTTCACCTCCCGGAATATAGATTCACTAAGGCTGGATTTTCGCCAATGATGATTCTAAGGGGGTAAAAAGGGTAAAAAAGTGTACTCTTGGCACCTTTTTTATTTCCTTAAATAATGGTATTAGAAACTTGAAATTTGCAATGTAGGTTTACCTCCCGGAAAAAAAAATCACTAAGGCTGGGTTTTTGCCAATATTGATTCTACGGGGATAAAATGGGTAAAAAAGTGTACTTTTGGTACTTTTTATATCTCCTGAAATAATAGTCATAGAGACTTGAAAATTGGAATGTATGTTCACCTCTCGGAATAAAGATCCATTTAGGCTGGATTTTTGCCAATGATGATTCTAGGGGGGTAAAAAGGGTAAAAAACTGTACTTTTGGTACCTTTTACATTTACTTAAATAATGGTACTAGAAACTTGAAATTTGTAATGTAGGTTCACCTTCCGGAAAAAAGATTCAATAAGGCTGGGTTTTTGCCAATGTTGATTCACCGGGGGTAAAAAGGGTAAAAAAGTACCTTTTATAAAAAGTACCTTTTATAAAAAGTACCTTTTATAAAAAGTACCTTTTATAAAAAGTACCTTTTATAAAAAGTACCTTTTATAAAAAGTACCTTTTATAAAAAGTACCTTTTATAAAAAGTACCTTTTATAAAAAGTACCTTTTATAAAAAGTACCTTTTATAAAAAGTACCTTTTATAAAAAGTACCTTTTATAAAAAGTACCTTTTATAAAAAGTACCTTTTATAAAAAGTACCTTTTATAAAAAGTACCTTTTATAAAAAGTACCTTTTATAAAAAGTACTTTTTATAAAAAGTACCTCTTTTAAAAAGAACCTTTTATAAAAAGGAATGTAGGATTTTTCGGTGAAGAAAAAAACCTTCTGAAAGAGGTACTTTTTGGAAATTTCGTTTCTAACGGGGGTAAGAAAGTGTACTTTTGGTACTTTTTTTTTGTGAAGGTTGAATTTTGGAATGTAGGGGACTTCGGTGAAAAAAACATTCTGCTAAAGTATTTTCAAAAAATTCTGTTTCTAGAGCTGTAAAAAAGTGTTTTTTGATACTTTTTATATTTCATGAAGTAATTATCCTAGGCAATGAAATTTTGAATGCTTTAAAAAGTTATTTTTGGAAATTCTGTTTCTAAGGGTCGCGACCGATCGTAAAGGGGATAAAAAGTGCAAATTTGGTTATTCTTATATTTCTTAAAATAATGGTTCAGAAACTTGAGGTTTTAAATAAAAGATCACCTAGCACAAAAAAACAGTTTTTGGAAAATATAATTTTACGGGGAAAGGGGCCAAATGGTTATTTTGAAATATCTAACTATTGAACTAAAAGCCGCAGAAATAACACCCAAGACAAGGACATATTTTAAAATTTTAGGGTAAAAAGGGGATAAATATGGAATGATTTTTTTTACTTAAATTTTACGTATTTCACTTTTTTGGCTCCATATTTGTTCTCTCTATATGTTTTTCCACTCAAACTTATTTTAATTCCAATTTTTTTTTTCACTGAAGTATTTATTCACTCAAAATCTTCAAACCCGATATAATGGCTCAAAAATTGTCAATATATTTTTTCACCGAAACGAGCATGATTACGTACCAGCGAAGTTATTTAAATTTTATTGTTTAAATTATTCATTAAAATATTATTTTATGAAAGACTTAAACGTCCACAAGTAAATAAAACAAAAACTATGTAGAGGATTTTTTTTAAATCGATAGAGTAATCCTGATCTTTATATTATCCGGTACTCAATGCAACCGGTAACGAAGTACCGGGATGGTAAGCTAGTACATACATATGGGGCAAAATGCGTCAACGGTCCACACCCAAAAACAAATGTTGTCCGATTCAAGTATAATTTTGGCAAAATTTTAGGTTAATGATAGGTAGTATAAATTACAAATATAAAATTTTTTGATGAAATATTGGCAGAGTTACAGGGTTGGGAAGTTTTGATGTTTTTGAAAAGAACATATTTTGGTGAATTTTAATTATCATTTTGATGAAACAAAAATTATAATTTTAAAAACGACTTTTAAAGTATTTTTGACGGCCTTTAAAATGGCATTTGTGGTTTTTTTGAAAAAAATAAATTTGACCTTAAAATTCAAGGTCAAAATATTAAATTGTAATTATCTTATAAGGGTCGCACTTTTAAATTTTTTTCACTAAGCCCGTTAGAAAGCTTGACATTTTTTTTAATTTCGGTTTTAAAAAAAAAAATGGTATGTATGAAACTTTATGAGAAATCAATTTTTTAGGAGTATATGACACTCAAATTGTACTGAAATCGCTTTAATCTGCATATAATAACAACAACAAAAATCAATGCTTAGATAAAGTGTGCGTTGTAAACACACACGACAAACGTTGCACGCATAAAAAATAAAGAAATCAGTACAGTTTGGGTGTTATGTACTCGTAAAAAAATTGATTTCTCATAAAGTATCATACATACCATTTTTTTTAAAAAAACCGAAATTAAAAAAAATTTCAACCTTTCTAGTGGGCTTAGTGAAAAAAATCTAAAAGTGCGACCCTTATAAGATAATTACAATTTAATATTTTGACCTTGAATTTTAAGGTTAAATTTATTTTTTTCAAAAAAAACACAAATGCCATTTTAAAGGCCGTCAAAAATACTTTAAAAGTCGTTTTTAAAATTATAATTTTTGTTTCATCAAAATGTTAATTAAAATTCACCAAAATATGTTCTTTTCAAAAACATCAAAACTTTCCAACCCTGTAACTCTGCCAATATTTCATCAAAAAATTTTATATTTGTAATTTAGAATACCTATCATTAAACTACTATTTTACCAAAATTATACTTAAATTGGACAACATTTGTTTTTTGGTGTGGACCTTTGACGCGTTTTGCCCCATATTTATAAAATATTTTTTTTGTTTTTTAAATATTTGCATTGCACTATAGTTCCGATTATCACTTTTCTTGGCCAAAATTACAAAAATGGAAAAAATTTTGGTTTTAAATAGGTTTTGTGGTAAAAATTGTTATAATTTTTTTGTTTTCCATGTATAATATTATAAAAAATTTTTTGTATTTAAACTCAAAAAATTAATTGAAAAAATTTAAAAAAATACTTTTTTTTTTATTTTTAGCTAAATTTGTTTTTGAACAATAAATGAGTTTGTACAAAAATAAAATATGTTTTCTGTTGTTTGTAAGTGTTTACGACTTTCTATAAAATCCATTTTGAGAAAATTGAATTTTGGCCAACAAAGGTCGTCCGCGAAACCATAGTGCATTGGTTAACATTGTGGAGGGTATTTAAAGATTCGGCACAGCCGAATATAGCTTTCTTACTTGTTTTTTTACATTTTGGAGGGTATAAAAGATTCGGCACAGCCGAATGTAACACTCTCACTTGTTTTTATTTCAACTTAGATCATACTCATTTGAGGACCCCATTGGGTTCGGACCCGATAGGCCCAGACCCCGATGGGCCTACACCTAGTTGGGTTCCTTAAAAATCGTCATAGTTTTTGATCCAAAATTTGTGTCCGTTTCGCTCTACCTTGCTTAGTTTTTGAGATACTTGATTTTAGGGGACCACTGGGGTTTTGAGAATTAAAAAAGTCGATAGCTTCAAAAATATTACTCGGAGAGCTTTTTTTGCGTTATTTTGCAGTCTTGTTCTACGTGTGGTGAGCTACAAAAATTTTCGGGAATGCTAACTTTTTTGTTCTTAAGTTAGGAACCATTAGGGTCCACAAAGAGGTCCACCAAAAATGGCCTCTATTTTGCTCCATATGGCTTAGTTTCCAAGATAGCGCCATTTAAAATTTTCTTAAAAAAAAAAATTTACAATTTATTTTCGCTAATATTAGCAATATTTTTTGGTTTTTGTTTTCGGGCTCACCATACATATGTGGACCCTAATGGTTCCTAACTTTGGAACAAAAAAAGTTAGCATTTCCGAAAATTTTAAAATACTCATATCTCGGTAAATAAAGCTTGTAAAAATTTGGTCAACTCAATTTTAAATTTAGCAAAAAAAAAATAGTTCAAATTTTGTTTAAAATTGCTAATGAACTAAATGAAGTTTACAAGATATTTTTGCTAACATGCTAATCTCAACTAAAAATTTGCTAAAGGTTAGCTTACTAGCATTAGCAAAAAAAATAGTAAATCTACAAATATATTATTTTAAGTGTACATTAGCGAATAGGGACTAGGTATGTCAAGAGTGACTTTCAGTCCGTTTGAGATAGGGCATTTTGTCTATCTCTCTCAGTTTTCAAGATATGGCACTATGGACCAGCCCATAGGCAGGTCTTTAACATAGTAAAATCTACAATTTGTTTGTTTTAACTTGGGTTGTTTTTTCAGATTTACTCAATATTTAATAAGTTCGTTTGAGCGCAATAAAAAATTCTAAAAAATATTTTTTAGGAAAATATTTTGTAACGGAAATATTTCAGTTTTTAAAAATTGTATTTGTAATAAGAATATTTCATTATTGCCATTCATTCGACCTTTTTTAAAATCTTTCTACACTCAAACAAAAATGTTAACCAGCAATTTGAATTGTATTACTTTCACAAAAAGTAACCATATCGAATTTCCATCAATCATTCTTACGTATTAAGCAATAGGTTTTCAAATCTAAAAAAAACAATATGTGTTCTAATTTGTTTATAACTTTAAAAAAATGTGAAAAGCGATAATAATAAAATCTATATATATAAAAGAGTAATGTGACTGACTGACTGACTGACTGACTGACTTATATACTCATTCATCATCGCCCAGCTCAAACCGCTGAAGCTAGAGACTTGAAATTTGGACTGTAGGTCCACCTCCCGGAATATAGATCCACTAAGGCTGGATTTTTGCCAATGTTGATTCTAAGGGGGTAAAAAGGGTAAAAAACTGTACTTTTGGTACTTTTTATATCTCCTGAAATAATGGTCATAGAGACTTGAAATTTGGACTGTATGTTCACATCCCGGAATATAGATCCAGTAAGGCCGGATTTTTTGCCAATGTTGATTCTAAGGGGACAAAAAGGGTAAAAAACTGTACTTTTTGTACTTTTTATATCTTCTGAAATAATAGTCACAGAGACTTGAAATTTGGACTGTAGGTCCACCTCCCGGAATATAGATCCACTAAGGCTGGATTTTTGCCAATGTTGATTCTAAGGGGGTAAAAAGGGTAAAAAATTGTACTTTTGGTACTTTTTATATCTCATGAAATAATGGTCACAGAAACTTGAAATTTGGACTGTATGTTCACCTCCCGGAATATAGATCCAGTAAGGCCAGATTTTTGCCAATGTTGATTCTAAGGGTACAAAAAGGGTAAAAAACTGTACTTTTGGTACTTTTTATATCTCCTGAAATAATGGTCACAGAGACTTGAAATTTGGAATGTAGGTCCACCTCCCGGAATATAGATCCAGTAAGGCCGGATTTTTTGCCAGTGTTGATTCTAAGGGGACAAAAAGGGTAAAAAACTGTACTTTTGGTACTTTTTATATCTCCTGAAATAATGGTCACAGAGACTTGAAATTTGAACTGTATGTTCAACTCCTGGAATATAGATCCAGTAAGGCCGGATTTTTGCCAATGTTGATTCTAAGGGGGTAAAAGGGGTAAAAAAATGTACCTTTGGTACCTTTTATATTTCCTTAAAAAATGGTCCTAGACACTTGAAATTTTGAATGTAGGTTCAGCTCCCGGAATATAAATCTACTAGGGCTGGATTTTGCCAATGTTGATTCTTAGGGGTAAAAAGGGTAAAAAACTGTACTTTTGGTACCTTTTATATTTTCTTAAATAATGGTCCTAAAAACTTAAAATTTGCATTGTAGGTTTTTGCCAATGTTGACTCTACGGGGGTAAAATGGAAAAAGTGTACTTTTGGTACTTTTTTTAATTTACTGAAATAATGGTACACTTTATAAAAAGTACCTTTTATAAAAAGTACCTTTTATAAAAAGTACCTTTTATAAAAAGTACCTTTTATAAAAAGTACCTTTTATAAAAAGTACCTTTTATAAAAAGTACCTTTTATAAAAAGTACCTTTTATAAAAAGTACCTTTTATAAAAAGTACCTTTTATTAAAAGTACCTTTTATAAAAAGTACCTTTTATAAAAAGTACCTTTTATGAAAAGTACATTTTATAAAAAGTACCTTTTATAAAGAGTACCTTCTATAAAAAAGTACCTTTTATAAAAAATACATTTTATAAAAAGTACCTTTTATAAAAAGTACCTTTTATAAAAAATACATTTTATAAAAAGTACCTTTTATAAAAAGTACCTTTTATAAAAAGTACCTTTTATAAAAAGTACCTTTTATAAAAAGTACCTTTTATAAAAAGTACCTTTTATAAAAAGTACCTTTTATAAAAAGTACCTTTTATAAAAAGTACCTTTTATAAAAAGTACCTTTTATTAAAAGTACCTTTTATAAAAAGTACCTTTTATAAAAAGTACCTTTTATAAAAAGTACCTTTTATAAAAAGTACCTTTTATAAAAAGTACCTTTTATTAAAAGTACCTTTTATAAAAAGTACCTTTTATAAAAAGTACCTTTTATAAAAAGTACCTTTTATAAAAAGTACCTTTTATAAAAAGTACCTTTTATAAAAAGTACCTTTTATAAAAAGTACCTTTTATCAAAAGTACCTTTTATAAAAAGTGCCTTTTATAAAAAGTACCTTCCATAAAAACTACGTTTTGTTAAATATGTCGAAAGTACACTTTTGGTACTTTTTTATTTCCTGAAATAATAATCATAGAAACTTGAAATTGGAAAAGGTTCGCCTCTCGGAAAATAATGGGGTTAAAAGGAATAAATAAGTGTTCTTATTTATTTCCTGATATAATGGCCCCAGAAACTTAAAATTTGGAATGTAAAATCCTTCGGTGAAAAAAGAGATTGTGAAAAGTTTTTTTTGGAAATTCCGTTTCTTAACGGGGATAAAAAGTACTTTTAATATTTGCTGAAACAATGATCCTAGATAATTGAAATATGGATTGTAGGATCCTTCGGTGAAGAAAAAACATTCTGAAAGAGGTACTTTTTTTAAATTCCGTTTCTAATGGGGGTAATAAAGTGTACTTTTGGTACTTTTTCTGTACCTATAATAATGACCTTAGAAGATGGAATTGGAAATGAAATGGAGTTGAACGGGGAACAATATGGAATAGAGCAGGGAACAATATGGAATTATATTTGTAACTCAAATTTTTGGTGTTTAGCTTTTTTTTACTCCATATTTTTTTTTATTCCAATTTCTTTTTTCACTGAAATATTTATTCACTCAAAATCCAAAATCCCGACATAAGGGCTCGAAAATTGTCATTATATTTTCCCCCCGGAACGAACAAGATAACGTACCAGCAAAGTTATTAAAATTTTATTGTTTATATTATTTATTGAAATATTTTTTTATGGAAGACATAAACGTCGATAAGTAAATAAAACAAAGACTACGGAGGGGAATTTTTTGAAAATCGATAGAGTAATCCTGATCCTTCTATTATCCGGTATTCAATACAACCGGTAACGAAGTACCGGGATTGTAAGCTAGTATAAATATATGTAGGTTACTGACGTTATAGACCGCAGACCACAGGTGAGTAGTTTCGATTTAAAGTAAAATTAAAAAAAATTTCGTAAGAAAGAAAAAAAAATCCCAAAACAATGACTAAATCACTAGAATACATACATATATTATTATAAAAAATAACTGTGTATGTCTGAACTATGTATTACCTACATATACTTCGAACATAAACAAATATGTTATCTTATCAATTTTAGAAAAAAGAGTAAATATAATTTTTTTTTTTATTTCTTAAGATAAGAGTTATAATTTAATTGCAATTTAAAAAAAAATATCGTATATTGGGTGGTGAGGAAATGAAAAATTAATATGAGAAGGTAACTTTTAAATAGATCTTTAAAAGAATGATTTTTTAGATAAAAAATGATTTTTATATTCTGGGAAGATGAGCAAATATGTCACACAAAAATTAGTCCGCAATGGATTTTTTTAGGAAATTTTGTCCCAGACACAAATAATTTTTGCGTTTCACTGTTGAGAATTTTATTAAAATTTATATTAAAAAAAAAAACTTAAACAAGTAGAAAAGTTAAATTCGACTTTGCCGAATCTATAAATACCCTCCACAATGCCTTTTTTAAAGGATAGTACATTTTTTAACATGAAAAAAATTAACAATTTTGATTAGAAATATTTAAAAAAAAAAAGAGAAAAATTACAAATTTTTTTTTGAGTGTTAAATTTTTTTTCGAGTGTAATGTTTTTTTTTACTGTAAAAATATTTCTGAATGAATGCACGGACGTATGTACACAAAATATTGTAATTTTTTTAAAGAAAAACTAATTTTTTTTTTTGAGTGTAAAATTTTTTTCGAGTGTAAAATTTTTTTCGAGTGTAAAATTTTTTTCGAGTGTAATTTTTAAGTTACCAATGCTTTTAAACCTAAACAATTTTAAAAAGCATTGATTTAAAACTAAACGAGTTTGAAAAGCATTGTTAAGTTACCACCAATGCTTTTAAAACTTGTTTAACACGTGTCATTTAAGATGAAACCAATCTGAAATTTAGGGGATTGCTTATAACTTTTGAAACACTGGACCGATTGTGCTGAAATTCAATACCAAACAGACCTAGGGAACGGCAAAGATATATGCCAAGCTTCAGTAGTCTCATTATTGTCTTTCGAAAGTAAGCGTGTTTTTTATCTCGTAAATTAGCGAAAAACCCTTGCCGAAATTTACTCTTTTGCTCATAATTTGAACCACTCGACCGATTTGGCTGGATTGCAATACCGACCTTACCAGGTAAATGACCAACAAATATACTAAACTTCAGTAGCCTCTGTAAAGTCTTTCAAAGGTAAGCGTGTTTTCTACGGACGGACAGACAGACGGACGGACGGACATCGCTAGATCGACTTAAAATCGATCGAGGATAATGAATATACATATGGGGCATTCCATGTCAAATCAGACACTTTAAAATTTTTTTGTTTTTGATTTTCCCAATTTGTTTACAGTTTTTAGTACCCTTCGAAAACTCCTTCGTGGTAAATTTTCAGATTTTTTTGATGACCCGTTCAAAAGATATCGAATTTTTAAAAATTGGTAGTTTGTTCCTTTACTCATAACTTCTTCAATAATGATTAGAGTTTTTCACGGGAATTCCCGGGACGGGAATTCCCGGGAATTCCCGTAAATTTTCGATCCCGAAATCCCGGGAAATAGAGCGGGAATTCCCGGGAATTTTAGTTTCTTTGAAATTGTGTATTTTTCGACTTCTATTGATTATTTAGTATGTGATTTTTTAGAGATTTTATTAAAATTCTTGATAATTGATGACAGAAACGTACGCAGGGACCATGAGGGCCCAAAAAGAGAGACGTTCTAACTAAAAAATGTCATGAAATCTGAGACTTACGAAATGAAAAAAGTCTCACAATATCTAAATTTCGATAGGATATAATCGGAATATAATGAAACCAAAAGCAAATTAAAGTTTACATTTTACATAACAAAGCCATCAAGAGGTTTTTTTAATTCAGCGCTAGATTATTTTTTACACGCATTTTAAAGCAATTAAAGCTTTTGTGTACTAAACATGTCCTACATTAGGGGCCCCTGGTCTAAACATAAGATCGAAATTACGTTAGCTACAACCGGTATGAAATTCGCTGTGATCGTTCCCGTACATATTTACTGAATAGCCAAATTAATAAAAATAATCCACTGTTCACCGTTGCGTATGATTGTTATTTAAAGGCAATTACAAAATTAATCATACGCCCTATACAATTTTTAAGCAATTATGATTATAATTATAATAAAAGTTCACCAACTTCAAATGCGTGCAAAAAAATTTAGCGATAAACCAAAAAAAAGTGTCGAGGGTTTTATTATGCTTTTATTTGCTTTTTGTTTCATCCCACTCCGTTTTTGGTTGTTGGGCTGTGTTATCAGATCCTGATACTTTTTTTCAGAAGCTAAGATTTTTTTTTTTGATAACTGCATTATAAAAAATTGCAGTATGATTATTTGTTTCTTTAGAAAATATTTATGTCTCGGGACATGATTCTTTTTAAATCGATAAATTGATATAAAATCTGTGTAAAGGATGACAGTTTTTTTAGAAACCAGGATTTTTAATTTTTTAATAATTTTTGGGGTAAATTTTCTTATAATTTCGTTTCTCTGAAACAGTTACATTCAGTTTCAGAAACATAATAGAGAAATTCCTGTGAATTAGTTTCATTGTGTTTAAGAGGCAAAGCATTGAGAACCAATTGTAAAAATGAACTAACAACAAGATGAATTAGAATAAATTATGAATTTTATTATTAAAACAGATAAAGCGATGTGAAATAACATATTCCCTTAAAAATACTTTTAAACGACTTCGATATATTTGGACCGTTTTTTATAAGAACTGGGTAACAAAAATTGTTCTTTTTTTCTCGAAACTTTTTTTTCTGTTTTAAAGGTACTAAATAAGATTTTTATGGTGTTAATAAACATTATAAATAGTGTAATCGCATTCATAAGGTTTTTATATATTTTTTTGACAAAAAATTTGGGTTTTTAGTTATTGCGGGAATTCCCGGGATCCCGGGAAATTTAAAAATGAATCCCGCTTTCCCGGGAAATGAAAAAGTCCGGGAAAAGAAAAACTCTAATAATGATTCAAATTTCAATTTTTTTTTTTTCTTCAAAATTTTTTGTTTTTTACGTACTTTTAAAAAAAAAATACAAAAAAATTCTTAAAAGTGCTCTAGTATGCGATTTTTAAGTTTTAAAATTTAAATCTCATTTTTGAAAATGTTTGTACTCTTCGATTTTTTCGAAATTTTTTTGTGTAAAACTTCTATCGATTCTACAAATTTTTTGCTCAGGAGGATCGTCGGATAACAATTATTACTATTTTTTCAAATTTTTTGAAAAAAATTTATTGTAATTTTCCACTCTTAAAATCATTTCTACTGCTTCGATGGTGCGTCATAGAGGGGTCATTTATAAGACCGACCCCCATTAATTTTTACGTCTTAACATTTCTTCGAAACAAACTAATACCATATCTCCAATTTCTAAGGGGGCTCCCACACAAAATTACATTTTTTTAATGGCAGAAAAACCCTAAATCGCTGCAAAAACTGTTTCCCGAAGAGCTAGCCTCAGCAAATTTGGTATACAGGGTTCTACTGTCGAAATATTCGATCTGAGAAAAAATGGGCGGTCCACGCCCCCTTTTTCTAGTGGCCCGCCCATAAGGGGGATTTTCGAAAAAAATTAATGCTCACAAAACTGTATTTAATTAAAATCTTCCTTTATAATTTGAAGTCTCTGACCGAATATTCGGTAGGCAAAAAAGTACTATTCGGCCATTATTCGGCTTCGGTTACATTTTTGGAAGAATATGGCCGAATACCGAATAATTGTAAAAAAATTGTACTCAATTGTTGAAAAATATATTCAAGTAAAAAAACACGTTTTTAGTAATAGTAATTTATTAAAAATATTATTATTTTGAGGAAATTACGTTTTTTAAAAAAAAAAAAATTTTTTTGAGTGTAAAATTTTTTTGAGTGTATAATTTTTTTTGAGTGTTATTTTTTTTTTTTTGTTTGAGAATAAAAAGTTTTTTTCATGAAAGAAACACTGTAAAATATTTTTGTAGCTTACCACTAAGCTTTAAAGCGTTTTTAGTGTGTTTTTCAACACGTGAATTTGCGAAAAAAACCATCCAAAATTCACGTTTTTGCTTAAAAATCGTTTTTTCGCACTCGTTTGCATACCATATTAATATACAATAAAACCTGAGCTTTCTACGAAGATTTACATGTATATAAATGTTTTAACAATTGTTAACATTTTAAGTTATACTCCACGAAAGACGATATAACTATTCACAATTTCACAAAAAATTACGCCTAAAAAAACTCCAAAATAACTACGAAAAAATTTGTTTTTTCCCAAATATGTTAAGAATTCGTAAAAATACTCACTTCGAGTATTAAAATTCATATTCACAACATTTTTTTTAACCAAAATATATTTTAAAAAAATATATATAGATTTATTAAAATTTGGTGCTTCACAACTTGCAACACGTGTTATAAAAACTGTATTCATTAGCAGCTGTTTACGCATAGACAGTGCTACCAACTATCAGAACTTTTTTAATTTTTTTCTTACCAATGTATTGGGAATTGAACATAATCAAAATATTTTTAAAAATCTATCCGTGAAAAATTTACTTTTTGCCGCCAAAATTTAAAATTCAGCCAAAGCGCAATGGTGCGATCGGGAGGGGTCATTGGTAAGACCGACTCCTATTTATTTTTACCCTCCAACATTTTTGTAAAACATACTTACGCCCTATCTTCACTCCCTAAGTAGGCTTTCATTCATAATTTTCAAAGAGTTTGATTTGACATGGAATGCCCCATATATACTTTATGTAAGTTTTATTGTGCCAAAAAAGTTGTAAATTTACAATTTTATTGGTAAAAAGCTTGTAAAATTACAAAAAAGCTCCTGATTTTTACTAGGAATTCTCGTAAAATAGCAGGTATCAAAAAATCTAGTAAAATTACGAAACCTCCTTGTAAGTTTTATTGCGTCAAAAAAATTACAATTTACAATTTTATTGGTAAAAATCATGTAAAGTAACAAAATTTTTGGTAAAAAGTTTGTATAATTACAAGAAATTCTTGTCAAATAGGAAGTAGCAAAAAGTAACAAGTTTTTCTTGTCATTTTACAAGGTTTTTGATTTAAGTGTACTGTTAAATAGTTCATTATTTTTCTTAAATGGAATGTCCTAATACATGGAAGAAATTCTTAACGCCAAAGAAATTTTCTTTAAACATATGAAAAAAATCTTTATTTTTAAGACATATTCTTTTTTTTTAGTTTTATGATGACATTTTCTACCAATTAGTTCATCTTCTTAGATTTGAGGAAGTTGTTTGCACTATTTTTGTAATTTTTTTTTTTTCAAAAAATTCAAAAGGGCGATATCTCGAAAACTAAACCAGATTGAGCAAAATGGAGGCCATTTTTGGTTCGTTTGACCTCCATAGTATCGCCGGTCCTTTTCACATGTGTGGACCCCAATGGGTCCCAACTTAAGATTTAAAAAAGTTGACATTCCGGAAAATTTTAAAATGCTCATGTCTCGGTAAATATTGCCAACAGAACAAAAAGTTCTAAAACATTTTCAAGTCGGAAGATCATGGGTTAAGCCTGGCTCGAAGATTGCCATATCGTTGCAGTGTTTAGTAACCTAACGTATGTACTGTCATTTTTGTGATAAGCTAAGTAAGTTGTTCACCGGTGAAAAAAAATGTTTCGAAACATCAATTAATTTGTAGTGAAAATTTGACAGTCATATGTTTGGTTATGTTTTGCGCATCAGCATACATAAAATACCTTCAATTAAAATTTTGTTGATAATTTTTGTCTATTTATGTGATATAATTAATGTTTACAGTCCAAACACTTAATTACTTCATTTTATTTCCGAATGTTAAATTTCACCGCTTTTTTAAATGGTCTGTACAATTTAAAAAAATGTTGCTTATAGTGTTGATGCGTATTGATGCAACATATACCGGGTTATTTTGCCGGTTTTTCACCAGTGAACAGAATACCTCTTCAGCGAAATTTTTACGCTTTTGTAAAGCCAGTGTGAAATTTATGTTTTTTTTTATATGGAGTTTGACAGATTTTCATGTGAAAACCGAGCAACTTACCCACCTATAGATGCAAAATCAATTAAAATAGAAATTGATATTAAGATTTTAGTGATTGATGAATATACAAATTTTAAGATTTTTGTGAACTTTCGTCAAAATTTCTGAGATTTTTTTCCCATTGAAAAGTTTTCAAGTTATGAGAGATTTTCTATACACAATTTTTTATTTTTTATATAAAAAATTCTCGAATTTTAAAAATTTTTCCAAAATAAAAAAAATCTCATTCAGTTTTCTTAAGAATTCATTCTTTTAAATACTACTTACAGTAGTACGAAATATTTTCAGCTACAAAAATGTTACTTTTTAAAACAGTTCAAAAGTAAAACTTTTGTGAGTAACAACACGAAAAAGTTTAAAAAGTTATTGAAAAAACGTGTCAATATTTATAAAAAATAAAAAATAAAAAAAATAAAAAATTAAAAAGCATGTAAATTTTAATTATTTATACACTCGTTTTAAAAACATTAAGCGAAAAAATTGCCATAAATTAAAATATAAAATATACAAAAAATTAACGACGTAATCATTAATTCGGTGAGTTTTATTTTTTTGTTTGTTAATATTAATAAATAAATTAAAAAAAAATCTTTTAGCTTTGTCTGACAATTCACTTTTTTATTGCATTTACTGCTGTTGTTGATGTGCATTTCTTCATCAAAAAAACATTTACAATTTATTGTAAAATTATTTACAATACACTCAAAATAATTACTCTGTTAAATACTCTGTAAAATGACTGTAATCTCAATTCGACAGATATTTGACAAAGTTATCTGTCGAAATACAGATTTTAAGAAAATACTTCGTATTTTCTTGTGACCGAAAAACAAAATTTTGTAAAATTGGAGTTACTCGCTAAAAACTTGTAATTTTCACAAAAATAAAAAAGTAAATTTACAATTTGGAAGCATTAAAGCGGGAAAATTTAACAAAATTTTAATTTTAATTAATTTAATTTTAATTAATGTTTTTGAAGCAGAGAAGTTTTACTCATAAAATGGATTTAACTAAAACTTTGTAAATTTACAGTTTTTTTTGTAAAATTTTGAACTCATAAATGCATTTAACTAAAACTTTGTTAATTTACAGAGTTTTTTGGTAAAATTCTTCTTGGTTTTATCAGTATTTTACAGATAATTCTGTAAATTTACAGTTTTTTTTTATCGAAATCATTTTACAGAGTTTTCTTCGTAAAATAACAAAAAATCTTGCTGGTTGGAAATCTATGGTATTTTCTGCTGGCTCAGCAGAGTATCTCTGTAATTTAACAGAGTGATTATTTTGAGTGTATAAAATAAAGTTTTTTTTTGTAAAGTAAACAGAGGAGAGTGTTGTGGATCGACTGTAACGACTTTTGAATGCTCTACAAAAATGCATAACAATGTAGAAATACAATTTCCTAAGTCCTTTGGAGAGCGAAAAACTATTTTTTGGTCAAAATGTCGAATTTTTTGCAATTTTGAAAAATCGGTTAAACGGAATTGAATATTTCTGGCGCATCGGAAAATCGATTCGTTGTCGGTTTAGCGGTTTTTCAAAATAGTTCAATTTTTTTTTTTTCCTTCAAAATTTTAAATAACTGAATCGTAAGAAAATATTTTAAAATACTCCATATTTGAATATTTTAAGAAGGAAACATCTAACTGGACTGGATATGGGTCAAGAGCAAAATATTGTTTTGTTCATATCAATATCACAAAAATCTTCAAAACATCGTTCTTCGATCAAACAAAATTGGAAAACATTGAAACATTTCTCCTAATTTAAAATAAAATTGAATTGGTAAAAATTGGTGAAATGATCCCAAATTTCGATATTTTTAATTTTTTTTAATACATTTTTATACTGACGGATAAATTTGGCTCAATTTTTACGAATCTTGTTTGGATCGAAGAATGATGCTTTGAAGTTTTTTGAAATATTAATATAAAAAAACAAAAATATTTTATTCATATCAAATCAAGAACTTCTGAGATTTCAAAATTTTGTTCTTCTTGCCTCTTGCAGACCTCAAATTTTTTTATTTAAAAACTTTATGAACTGTTACACCTCGAATGTCTAACTTAATATACCTTCGCTATTCCATTAGGGATCATTTAAAGATTAGTGCAACAACATCATTATTAAAAATGTTTTGTGTTGTATTATTGCATTGTTCATTTGTTAGAGAGTTAGTTCAAGTGTAAAAAAAGAATAAATAGTTTGTTGCTCGGTTCTTCAAATATGTAGCCAGCCAGTCAGTCAGTCATCAATACTCAATTTAAATTGAGTTGGTTCAGTTAGTCAATCATATGGTTGGTCTATTGTAATAATATTAATTGTACGTACACATGTATCTTCTTGTTCACCATATAATATTTCCAGTCTACAATTTATTGCAGCATTCTAATATCAAAATAAAAGAGAATATATTTATTTACGAGTGTAAATGTTAAGCACAGTGGGGCAAATACACAAGATATAAAAAAAACATAGTATATGAGCAAATAAATAAAAAAAAAACAAGTAAGAAAATTAAAGTCGGTCAAGACCGACCATATAATACCCTACACCAGAGTTTCCCGGAAAATGGGTCCCATGGACCGATTAGATCTATATGTTGTTAAATCTTTAATAAGTGTAAAAAACACACACAAATCAAATTTGAGTGAAATAGGCTTTTATTTGTTGACAATAAACCGCTTTGACTGAATATCGGGCGAAATTTTCACAAGTGGGCCTAAGTCCAAAACTGGTCCGACGATTATCAGGTTGGATAAGGTTATTTTAGTACGCGTTTAACATACACAAACAAAATTTTAATTAAATATTTTATATTTTCATGAAATTCGAGAGATTTATATGAAAATTGGGAAGGTGGTTTGTATGGGGGCTAAAAGGAGAACTGGTCCGATTTCTTTAAAATTCGAAATGGTGATTTGAGGACCTTTGTATGGTGGCTAGGTCTAAATATGGACCGATTTTTTCCAATTTCCATAGGCTTCGTCCTTGGGCCAAGAAAGGCTTTAGTTTCAAATTTCAAGTCAATTAATTAAAAATTGCGACCTGTATCGTGTTTACACCGTTTACATGGACAGACAGACGGACGCACTGACAGACGGACGGACGGACATCGCTAGATCGACTCAAAAAATGATTCTAAGTCGATCGGTATACTTAAAGGTGGGTCTATGACCAATATTTCGGGTAGTTACAAACATCAGCACAAACTCATTATACCCTGTACCACAGTGTGGCGTAGGGTATAATAAATGAAGATTAAACAAGTAGAAAAGTTAAATTCGACTTGGCCGAATCTATGAATTCCCTCCACAATGCCCTTTTTAAGTGATAGTAAATTTTCTAACGTGAAAAAAAATAACATTTTTGATTAGAAATATTTTATTTTGTGTAAAAAAACTTTTTTTTAAGTAATTTTTGAAAAAAAAAATAATTTACTATTTTTTTTTGAGTGTCAAATTTTTTCGAGTATATTTTTTTTTTTAGTGTAAAAATATTTTTGTGTGACAAAAATACGTTGTAAAATATTTTTGTGACTTACCAATGTTTTTAAAACATGTTTAACGTGAATTTCAGGTGAAATTCACTGTTTTGCTATTAACTTTTGAAACACTCTACCGATTTGGCTGAAATTCAATACGAGTCAGGCGAGGGGAACGATAAATATATATGCCAAGCTTCAGCATCCTCAGAATGGCCTTTCGAAAGTAAGCGTGTTTTTCATCTCGTAAATTCACGAAAAACCCTTGCCGAAATTTAGTATTTTGCTCATAACTTTTGAACCACTGGATCGATTTCGCTGGATTGCAACACCAAACTGACCAGGTAAATGCCCAACATATATGCAAAATTCCAGGAGCCTCCGTAAAGCCCTTCAAAAGTTGCCGTGTTTTCAACAGACATATGGACGGACATCGCTAGATCGTCTTAAAATCGATCGAGGATCATGAATATACGGTGGCTCGCAGCTTAATTCGTGTGAAAGATATTAGTTAGCAATCCATTCAATACAAAGTTAAACAATATACCTAATTATTATCATTTAACTATTTTTGTAAAAAGTCCTGTGTATATAATTAATCAAGCTTTAATTAAAGCTTAATGGCGTTCAGGTTTTGTAAATATTAAATGTGCAACGAGGGTCGAAATACAAATTGAAATTGTTGAAATACCTATTTTAGAAAATTTCTTGAAATTATTTCTAGGTCGATTTTATCCAAGCTCAAACATTAAAAATTTTAAAAATAGTCGAGTAGTTATTATTCATTTATTAAATAATTTTTCCAAAGACGCAAACAAAAACCAAAATTTTTAAAACACAGTAGAAGAAATCCGAGTTTTTTTGACCTCCAATTCTTTTGACCACCAATTTTTGGTAAGCAAAGAAAAGATTTAATTGTTTAATAGTTTTAGTACACATAAGTGTATAGTAATGAAATATAAAAATAATTGAACATTTTCTTTGTTTATAAAAAATTGGTGGTCAAAAAGAAAAATTTTGGTTTTTGTTCGGGCTATTGGAAAAATTATTTGATAAATGAGTAAATACTATTGGACTATTTTTTAAATTTTTAATGTTTGAGCTCTGAAAAAATCGACCAAAAAGTATTTTTAAAAAATTTTCTAAAAAACGTCTTTCAATAATTTCAATTTCCATTTTAACCCTCGTAGCACGTGAATTATTTACTCAATCTGGACGCCATTAAGCTTAAATTAAGGCTCGATAAAACGGAAGGCACCATGATCTCAAAAATTTGCATTCTTGTATATTTTTTATGGGCTATCGATTAAAAATTTTTATTTTGAAAAATTTTCAGAACCCGTTCTGAGAATTCCAATTTTTTAAAAAAGCCAATTTATCATAATACCGGCCGCTTTTTTAATTTTTTTTTTTTAGGTTTAAGCTAAGTACTCTGTTCGATTTCACGGGAAAAAATCTGTCAAACTCCATATAAAAAAAATAAATTTTGGCAACGCGAGGAATTATAGGGAAATTGTAAAAAAAGTTTTCACGCATTTTTATTATACAAGACAATTTAAATTGTCGTGAAAAAGTGACATTTCAGTTTTGTTATGATCGTTTCTTTCTTATAATTGTCAAAAGTTGTTCATTTTTTAATGTTTTATTGCGATTTGAGACGTCTAAAGTTTATGTCAAATTTTCACCGTAAGAAACAGAGTACTTAGCTTTAGACAAAAAAAATCAGATTAGTGTTTTTCGTTTTCTTTTTTGAGAAACTCGCATTTTTATATTAAATTTCATAAAATTTTGTAATTGGCTTTTGTTTTCTTGTTTTAACATAGCTTTTGAGTAACATTTATGCAAATATTTGATACTCATCCGCTATGTCGAAACCAGAAAATACAAGCAAATTACAAAATCGTTATGAAATTTAATATTCAAATGCGAGTGTCTCGAAAAAAACGAAAAACACTACACCATTTCCAATTGAATTTTAAAAATTTCCAAATATATTTTAAAATTGTCCAAATGAATTTTAAAATTGTCCAAATATATTTTAAAATTGTCCAAATGAATTTTAGAATTGTCCAAATATATTTTAAAATTGTCCAAATATATTTTAAAATTGTCCAAATAAATTTTAAAATTGTTCAAATGTATTTTAAAATTTTCCAAATATGTTTTAAAATTGTCCAAATGTATTTTAAAATTTTCCAAATGTATTTTAAAGTTGTCCAAATTTAGTTTAAAATTTTCCAAATGTATTTTAAAATTGTCCAAACGTATTTTAAAATTGTCCAAATATATTTTAAAATTGTCCAAATGAATTTTAAAATTGTCCAAATGTATTTCAAAATTGTGCAAGAGTATTTTAAAATTGCCCAAATATAATATAAAATTGTCCAAATTAATTTTAAAAGTGTCCAAATGTATTTTAAAATTGTTCAAATACATTTGGACAATTTTACAATTCATTTGCACAATTTTGAAAATACATTTGGAAAAATTTAAAATACAATTGGATAATTTTAAAATACATTTGGACATTTTTAAAACATATTTGGAAAATTTTAAACAACATTTGGACAATTTTAAAATACATTTGGACAATTTTAAAATACATGTGGACAATTTTAAAATACACTTGGAAAATTTTAGACTACATTTGGACAATTTTAGGTTTGGAATATTTAAAAATACATTTGAACAATTTTAAAATTAATTTGGACAATTTTAAAATATATTTGGACAATTTTAAAATACATTTGGACAATTTTAAAATATATTTGGACAATTTTAAAATTAATTTGGACAATTTTAAAATATATTTGGACACTTTTAAAGCACATTTGAAAAATTTTAAACTACATTTGGACAATTTTAAAATACATTTGGAAAATTTTAAACTACATTTGGACAATTTTAAAATACATTTGGAAAATTTTAAACTAAATTTGGACATTTGGACAATTTTAAAATACATTTGGAAAATTTTAAACTACATTTGGACAATTTTACGTTTGGAATATTTTAAAATACATTTGGACAGTTTTAAAATACATTTGAACAATTTTAAAATTAATTTAGACAATTTTAAAATACATTTGGACAATTTTAAAATACTTTTGAACAATTTTAAAATTAATTTGGACAATTTTAAAATATATTTGGACAATTTTAAAATACATTTGGACAATTTTGAAATACATTTGGACAATTTTAAAATTAATTTGGACAATTTTAAAATATATTTGGACAATTTTAAAATACATATGGACAATTTTAAAATACATGTGGACAATTTTAAAATACATTTGGAAAATTTTAAACCACATTTGAGTAAATCCATATCAACATAGCAAAAAACATTGAATTTTTGACGTCAATCGACCCAAATTTCATGAAACTCGGTATATATGTTGGGACTTACTCAACTTATACTCAAACAAAATTTAAGACTTTTGACTTCCGTAGTTTTGGAAATATGACGTTTCAAAAGTCAAGAAAATCCTTTAAAAGGTAAATTACAAATATTTATATCTCGAAAAGTATTTGAGGTAAATCACTCCCAGATAGCTTTTTTTAAAGGCAAAATCATCACCTTTAAAATATCATTTTGCAAAAATTTTTATTTTGGGATCTTTTTTGTGTTTCTGCACAATTCGCGATTCGCAAAAACATATCGAAAAAAGCGACATTTTTAAAAATCTGAAAAAAATATATGTTAATGGTATGAGTCTTAGCTACAAGCTCTAAAAATTTCGCGTTGGTGAACGTATTAAGTCCAGAGATATTAATAAAAATGTGTTGACAAGTAGAAATTTTTTTTAAAATCTGATGAATATTTAATTACTATTTTTAAACATTTTTGCAAATACATAAAATAAAACGGTGAAAAAGGTAAAGTTGATGGTACACACGAGTATTACACATGAATATATTGTAACACAACTTTTTATCGATTACACTACTTAACAAACGTCAACTTTTTTTGCAGAGACTTCTAGAACACATTTTAAAAAGTATTTGGCCTACACGAATCTGTCATCATAAACATTTTATCAAATTGTCTTCTGGACATATAGGCCTATTTTATAGACTAAGCCCTCAAACCGAAGAAAGAAACGCAATAATAAATGTTTCACACTTACATACCTCATATTATTTGTTGGTTTAATATTTTTGTATGCTTCAGCTGCAAAAACTAAATGGGCAAATCACGAGAACGCGATTACATAAAAATGACAATGGATTCGCGTTTGGTGGATTCACGTTAAAGAGGGCAAATGACTTAAGAAAATGTATTTTAAACAATGAAAATTAAAACAAGTAAAAAAGTTAAATTCGGCCTTGCCGAATGTAGTGATACCCTCCACAATTTCAAAAAGAATATTGCAAACAACTTTAATTAAAAGGAAATTACTTTAAAAAAAAAAAATTGAAAAAAAAATTTCCGCGAAAAAAAAATTTTGGTAAAAAAAAATCCGCGATTTTTTTCTTTTTTTTGTCAAAAAATATGTTCGTACTTGTTTAAATACCATTTGGTGTTCAATTATGTTAACGTATGTCAACCAGAAGCCGAATTAAAGCATTTTGTATTTTTAGGTTATGTTGAATGTACTGAAATTTTTGAGGTGTGCTTACATTTTCGTTCATAACTTTTGAACCGCTGAACCAATATCGCTCAAATGCAATACCAAACTTCTCGGGAGAACTTCCAATATATATGTTAAGTTTCAGTCATCTCTGTGCAATATTTTGTCCGCGAGAGCATTTTCAACAGACAGACAGACGGACAGACGGACATCGCTAGAATGTCTTAAAATCGATCGGGCATCATGAACATATATACTTTATGGGGTCCCAGACCGATTTTTCGATGAGTTACTTACAAACGGAATGACAAACTTATATATACCCTCTATCACTAAGTGGAGGGTATAAAAATAAAAATATTAGGGAAAAAGTATATGCAAATAATATTTGCAAATTTTGCTCAAAATTTAGATTTTTTTTGCAAATATTTTCGCATAAACTCAATGAATTTTGATATAATATGCATTATTAATAATTTTTCTAATATAAAGTCATTCGTTGGTTTTTATGGGCATGGACCGCAAAAGAGGTCTTTTCTCGAAAAGGCGATTTGATCAAATTTTTATGATGACAGATTGGTGTTAAAGAGACCAAAATACTTTAGCAAATGTAATCTAAGAGTCTGTGCAAAAAAAGTTGATTTTTGTAGATTAGTGTAAATGATAAATATTCATGTTATATTGTAGCTATGTGTAGTACCCGTATGTACCATTTACTTTACTTTTTTCACCGTTTTATTATGAGTATTTGCAAAAATATTCAAAAAAAAAATTTTTATATTAATCAGATTTGATAAAAATTTACTACTTGGCAACACATTTTTATTCATATCTCTGGTCTTAATACGTTCACCAACTTAAAATTTATAAAGCTTGTAGCTAAGATAGTAGACAATAACATATATTTTTTTCAGATTTTTAAAAATGTCGCTTTTTCAGATATATTTTTGCGAATCGCGAATTTTGCAGAAATAAAAAAAATTCCCAAAATAAAAATTTTTGCAAAATGTTATTTGAAAGGTCATGGTTTTGCCTTTAAAACAAGCTATCAGGGAGTAATATAGATCAAATACTTTTGATGATATAAATGTTTATATTTCATCCTTTTAAAAATTTTCTTGACTTTTGACACGCCATATTTCTGGAACCACGAAAGTTAAAGGTCTCAAACTTTGTCTGAGTATAAGTCTTATAAGTCCCAACATATACACAAAGTTTCATCAAATTCGGAGACATCGAAGGAAATCAGGGGTTCATGTTGAAAAATTTTAACTCATTTGGACAATTTTAAAATACATTTGGAAAATTTTAAAATACATTTGGACAATGTTAAAATAAATTTGGAAAATTTTAAAATACATTTGGACAATTTTAAAATATATTTGGACAATTTTCAAATACATTTGAACAATTTAAAATTAATTTGGACAAATTTAAAATTCATTTGGACAATTTTAAAATTTATTTGGACATTTTTAAAATGCATTTGAACAATTTTAAAATATATTTGGTAATTTTTTAAATACAATTGGAAATGGTGTCGTGTGAATTTGTGGAATACCTCATATAAAAGTTTTTACTCGGGATGTTAAAAATTCACTTCGGTGCGATTTTTTGACCAGCACTGCACAGAAAATAATATCGTATATTTTATTTTAATTAAAATTTTAATTTATTTTTAATTTAATAGTAATTAAACTTTTAATTAATATAATTAATTGTTTAATTAAATTTTTAAACTTTATTTTAATTAATAATTTAATTGTTTTCAAATTTAATATTAATTAAGTATTTAATTTATATAATTAAATGTTCAGTTAAATTTCTAGCTTTAATTATTTTTCTTGTTTTGTTTTCCGTGTGTGTGCGAGTGTGTGTTTTTCTCTTGCATTGTATTAAGTTTGTTGAGAGTTTAGGTTTAAAGTTTAAGGCTCTTATTCATAATACTTATAACAGACTTATTGTAGGTTTATTTGACAATTGTTCCTGCAATATCTGTCAAATAAACCTACTTTAAATATATTTTAGGTTTTATGAATAACCACATAAGTTTGTTGAAAGTTTTTTTTATTTTTCACATAGGTTTTTGAATTCTCATTTTGTTTATAGTTTTATGTGTATGTATATGAAAGGTTTATAATCAACTTTATAAAATCATCTCACTGACTATGTCTTTACGGCATAAATAAATTTGGTAAAGTTTGAAGAAATATTTTTTTTTAAACTATTTTATTCAAAAAGAATGTTTTTACAAATTAATTTTTTTTTTAATATAATATTTTTAATTAATTTTTTTAATTTATACAATTAAAATTTTAATTATTTTTTTTTTTTTAAATTTTAATTAAATTTTTTAATTTATAGTATTAAGTTTTTAGTTAAAAAAATATCCATTTATTTTTAATTAACGACATACAAATATTTTTAATTTATTTGCGCATTTTAGTGATTGGTCCAGATTTAATTAATTTAATTAAATCTACGAATTTTTTAATTAAATATTTTTTTTATTTATTTCTGTGTGCATACTTCTTATCACTGAATGATGGCCCTAAACAAGTGAAGTTGTTAAAAAATATTACAAATTTTTCATTCCTTTAGTCCCACTGTGCAATTAATTGTTTATTATTATTATTTTTTCATACTCACTTACTCTGAGAGCTTTAGCTGTTTTTTACTTATTATTACTTAAGTTTCTTCAGTTGTTACTTAAGATTCTTAGTTACGGTTTGACGCTTTACTGATCAGCACCACACGTAGCACGACAAGAAGCTTTAGTAAGCTCGAAGATCGCGTAAAGAAGACAAGAAGCGTGTGCCATTCTTACGCTACAAAAAAAAAAGAAAGAATAACGAAAATTGAAACTGATAAAAACGTAATTTTAATATGCAAACAGTGTAAAGTCAACATTTTCTTTACGGGAAACTGAAAAAAAAAACAACAAAAATATAAAAAGTAAATAATTTTTTTTTTATTAATAAAACTTCCGTTTAAATAAATAAAACCGCTAGTTATATTTTGAAAAATTTAAAGAATTTCTATTGAGAAGTGAAAAAAATTGTGAATTTTTTTCTTTCGTATTTTTCTGTTCTAATTTGTTATAATCACTTGTATAAAAAATATGATCTAATAATAAGTGAACTGTTTAAAGTGTTTGATAACACTGTGCTACAAACGACCAAAAATAAAATATGCAGGGGTTCTCATATGAAAATTCGGGTTGGTTGGAGTCCATAGAGTACTGATATACTCATAGTTTTTCTGGATCACTTCGTTAAGTACGTTTTTTATTGGCAAATGTGTTGAAAAACGGAAATTCTTAAATTACAATTTTAAAAAATTATTACTTTGTTAATGTACAACCGATTTTCGATTTTATGGATTTTTTTGAAAGGTATAAGTCATACCTTTTAAACAAAACAAAAAAAATTAAAAATCGATCAAGAATTGGCTGAGCTACGATCGTTTAAGTTAAAAAAACCCAATTTTTTGAAAAATTTGCCATATTCTTTATACTCTAAGTTGAAAGTGCATCATTAAACATTTTTTTTTTGTATTTTTGTATAAAATTATAGTAAAGTAGCTTTCCAAAACACCAAAAAACATAACAATCGGTTAAAAAATGAATGAGTTATGCTAAGTTTTGTGATAGGACATTTTTAATTTTTTTCAGAAATGCTTGTAATTCAGGTATTATTCATAAATCTTATTGTTAGTAGTAATTTTATGTGCCTATGCATATAAACAAGAGATGGTAACATAATTAGATTTGTGCGTGATTGACACATGATCACAAGTGAGCGTGATTGAAAATCAATTTTACTCACGTGGTTATGAGTGAGTGGCAGTGTGAGTGGAATAAAAAAATGGGCGTGTCAGTTGCTTCTAAATCCCATTTATAATGTTTTGGTTTTGTTTGAAAAATATGAGTGTTACTTCTTAAACAAAAAAAATATTGAGAGTAGGTTGAAAATAGGCTCGTTTAAGTAAAAAAACCTTTTTTGAAAAGTTATATCTGCAACATTTTTATGACAGAAAAAGTTGTACGTTTGCAAACATTTTTGAAACGAAATTGGTAAAATTATGGGATCATTTGATGGAAATTTTACCTATTTATAAAGAAACTTATGAGGCATTCCACACCAAATATCCAGCAAAAAAAACATGTGTATAGGTTGTATGAATAGCCCTATATGGAAAATTGCGTTTTTGGTTTTTAAATTTTTCAAAAACTTGGCTTAGGAGGCGTGGTCAAATATTGGAAAAATGGTAAAATTTGGGTTGAGTTACCTTGTTTAAATATTTGTTAAATTAAATCGGAATGCACCACAATCTCAAACATCGATTAAATTTTTTTTTTTTGGAAAATTTTCAGAACCCGTTCTGAAATTTTCCATTTTTTAAAAAAGTCAATTAATCAAAAATCCGGCCACTTTTTTTTAAGTTTAGATGTTTGTCTATCCACACAAATAAATTCAGACATATGTTTTTTTGAGAAAATCGCATTTGAATATTAATTTTCATAACAATTTTGTAATTTGCTTGTATTTTCTTCAACGTAGCGAATGAGTATTAAATATTTGCATAAATGTTACTTATACGCTACGTTGAAACAAGAAAATACAAGCAAATTACTAAATTGTTATAAAATTCAAAATTCAAATGCGATTTTCTCGAAAAAAAAACGAAAAACACATTACTTAATTCTTTTGTGTGGATAGACAAACTAGAGATGGGCACATGAGCAGATTAGAGCGTGATCACGCGTGAGTGTGACTGAATTCAATTTTACTCACGTGATTGTGAGTGAGTGTGGTGGAAAAAAATTGCGTGAGTAAGATTATTGCGTGACTGAGTGTGCGTGAGTTGATTTTTTTGCATGAGTTTGCGTGATTTATTTTCTCTTCATATTTCCTTTCATACCAAAAAAAGCAACAAAAAAATGTAAAATTTTGATTAACTTCAGATTTCGTCCCGAAAAAATCAAAACAAATGAAGTGCTTACTGCAAAAACTTGATAAGCAACATTGTATTTGTTCGTTTTTTCGCCTTCTGCTGATGTTCCATTTACAGATTTTTGGCAGAAGTCTTGTTGTAACCCTTTGTACAAGTATTTTGAGAATAAAAGTTCTGCAAAAGTTACACTCAAAAAAAAAACTAAAAATATTTAGCTAACTTTTCGTAGAATGAATGTAGCAAAAAAACTGTAACTTTACCTTAAAATTTAGCTGAAAATTTCGTAACATTTTTAAGTACATATTTACAAAAAAATTAGTTGAATTCTGCTAAAATTTTTGTTACTTTTCGTAAACTAAAATTAACAAAATATTTTGTAATATTGTTTTTAACATTTTCAGGTTGAAATTTTATTTTCATTTCACCGAACACTTTAAACACTAACACTTCACTTATTTTTTTTCTATTTTTTCACAGCATTAAGTTCAGCTTAAGTAGAACTTATGAGATTTGCATAGGAGGCTACACAAGAAATTTCTTAAATACTTGTTACGAAAAATCAGCAAATTAATTAGTAAAAATTTGTCAACTCAGTTTTAAAGTCAACAAAAAATTAATTCAAAATTTTTTCAAAACTAGTATTCTGGTAAACTGAACTTAACTAAAAAAATTAGTTAAAACGCTGATTTTAACTAAAAATTTGCTAAAAAGCCAGTTAACTCAAGTTAACTAAAAAAAAAATTGTTAACTTTACAGTTTTGTTTTTTTTTTAAGAGTATATTTTTTACATTATTTCAAAAGTTTTATGAGATAAAATGAGATGTTGCTTATCGAGTTTTTACAATAAGTCCTTCAAATGTAAAATTTTAGATTTTGCTGAAATTTTTGAAAGATTTTTGAAATTTTAGTTTTTGATATTTTTTTTTTGTATAAACAAGAATACTTATACCCCCGAACCTGTACCCATCACCATCTTCGATCCGTCCGTAAAAATTGACAAAATCTAATATTAAAAAAAAATTCAAAAAAAAAAAAAAACAAAAGTGGCCGGATTTTTTATAAACTGACTTTTTAAAAAAAATGCAAAATTTCAGAACGGGTTCTGAAAATTTTCCAAAAAATGTTTAATCAATAGCCCATACAAAACTATACCAGAATGTTAATTTTTGAGATTGTAGTGTATTCCGTTTTAAGTTGATAAATATTTAAACAAGGCAACTCGACACAAATTTGACCATTTTTCCAATATTTGACCACGCCTCCTAAGACCAGTTTTTGAAAAATTAAAAAACCAAAAACGCAATTTTCTTAGCTCCATATAGGGCTATCCATACAACCTATTCAGAAATTTACGGTACACGTGTTTTTTCGCTAGCCATTTGGTGTGGAATGTCTCATACGTATATTTGTAAATAGGTATAATTTCCATCACATGATCCCACAATTTTACCAATTTCGTTTCAAAAATGTAAAATTGATTTTCAACCACGCTCACTTGTGATCATGTGTCAATCACGCACAAATCTAATTATGTTACCATCTCTTGTTTATATGCATAGGCACATAAAATTACTACTAACAATAAGATTTATGAATAATACCTGAATTACAAGCATTTCTGAAAAAAATTAAAAATGTCCTATCACAAAACTTAGCATAACTCATTCATTTTTTAACCGATTGTTATTTTTTTTGGTGTTTTGGAAAGCTACTTTACTATAATTTTATACAAAAATACAAAAAAAAATGTTTAATGATGCACTTTCAACTTAGAGTATAAAGAATATGGCAAATTTTTCAAAAAATTGGGTTTTTTTTAACTTAAACGATCGTAGCTCAGCCAATTCTTGATCGATTTTTAATTTTTTTGTTTTGTTTAAAAGGTATGACTTATACCTTTCAAAAAAATCCATAAAATTGAAAATCGGTTGTACATTAACAAAGTAATAATTTTTTAAAATTGTAATTTAAGAATTGCCGTTTTTCAACACATTTGCCAATAAAAAACGTACTTAACGAAGTGATCCAGAAAAACTATGAGTATATCAGTACTCTATGGACTCCAACCAACCCGAATTTTCATATGAGAACCCCTGCATATTTTTGGTGTAGCACAGTGTAATGATTATAATAATTTCAGAAATATTAAATGAAATAAAGTACAAACATAAAAAAAATATTTACACTCAAAACAAAAAAATTTGTGAAAATAACAAAAAAAATAGGATTAAATTAGTCAAAAAAAAAAATTGTAGCTTTTCAGACTGATAAAAAGTTTATTAATTTTGCAGAGAAAAAAATTATGAAAAGCATACAAGGGAGGATGTTATGGTCTTTTCTATATGGCAAAAAATGTCACATTTTACCTGCCCATTAAAAAAAAAATAACTTTTTGTGATCATTTTTGAAAAAACTGGCAACAGTTTTAAAATTTATGATTTTTTTTTCTAAAAATAATGCCTTGGTAAAGTTTCAAAATGTCACACTTTTCACACTTTCATAAAACGACGGGGAAGTAAAGTTGCATTATGAAAAAGAGTTGATTGCCAGTGTTTTGATGGAAAGAAAAATTTTCTTAATTTTTTTTTTTGTAATCACAAAACTGGCAACACATTAAAAGGGTTGTGGCTACATTTTACAAATGATACTGTTAAAGGGTGCAACATTTTGTTTCAAAAAGATAACTTCATAAAATTCGGTTTATATTCCAAAGTAATCGGTTCCAGAACGCATTATATTATCCTGCAATCAATTTTACTAATCATTCCAGAATTAATGAGTTTTTTGTTTGAAATTGTCACGAAATTTTTCATTTGTAAGAGCAAGTAGATTTTTTGAAATTTTTTTTTACATATAAAATTTTGTTGTGATTACCGTATAATTTATTCTAAAATCTATTGCAACAGGAATCTGTACTTTACATTTTTCAACTTTTAAGATCAATTTGCTTAAAAAATACTTTTTAATTTTTAAAGTCAGCATCTTTGGAATTTGAATATTTTTCCCATAAAGTACGCAAAAATTCCTAATTTTTGAGCAGGATTTGGTTAAAATGTAACTTGATAGTCAATCGTATCGTTTCCATCGTTATTCCATTACCATATAGTGTCATTTTATGGTAATAGAATAATGAGCTAACGATGACGATTATTAAGTTACATAATTAGCCCCCTGGTTGCCGACTGAAAACGCCCTGGCAAAATTTTTCATAAATTGTCCCACAATCAGTTATTACGTGGCCATCGTTCGGCAGGTATTACGACACGAAATTCGAAAGTTTAGATTAGACGTGACGGCCTAATGGGGGTATACTCAATTTGTCATTCCGTGTGTAACGCATCGAAATATCGGTCTTGAACCCCATAAAGTATATAAATTATTGATCAGTTATCAACTCTAAGATATGTCCTTCTGTCCGTCCGTGTGTCTGTGGAGGACACGGATACAGTCCAAAATAAAAGAGCTAGACTTCTGAAATTTTCCACGAATATGTCTTATGGTCATAGGTTGGTTGATTCGGAGATGGAAAAAATCGGATCTGGGGGGAAAAAGTTCCGCCTTGAAGAACTAAACCAACCTCTGGAAACCTGCATGTTTTTCAGAATCCTGCAAAGGACTAGAAAATGCCAGTTTTTTTGATCCGCCTCTATTTGTGGGTGCGGATATAAAAAATATAATTTAAATAATGATAAAATTGTCTCACTTAAGCGTTAATATTATAATTATTACATTTGTAACCTTTTTTGGAAATAGGGAAGGTATCCTCCGCCAAGAAACCCCTTTCCCCCCAAAACCACCTTTCAACTTTTATACCCTCCAACTACAGTATGAGGGTATACTCACTTTGTCATTCCGTGTGTAACGCATAGAAATAGCGGTGGGGAACCCATAAATTATACATTTATGAGCAAATTCATTGGAAATTTAACTGACGGATCACCGATTTTTGTTAATTTTTGGTTATTTGATAGAGCTTCGTAAATGATTAAAAACCATATTTTTTTTGATCAATACTTTGGAAGATATGGGCGTTTAAAAATGCGCTTTTTTGAGAATATTGACTTTATGACAGTTTCTTAATATTTATTTTACGAAAAAACTTATAAAACCAACATTGTTTACAAAATTACAAAGATTTAACATTTATAAACAACATTTTTTAAATTTTAACAAAAAAATTTTGAAAACTAATCTGAAAGTCCCTTTTTCCTGGGAAGGCCACCATGGATTTCCAAAAACAAAATTTTGTATTAAAGTTTAGAAAGTACTTTTAACGTTATTTAAGTTTCGGATAGATGTTTTTTCGTATTGTTGAGCAATAAATTTTCAAAGTTTGTTAGAGAGCCAAATATTTGATTTTTTTCAAAATTTTGGCAAAAAATCTAATAGTTGGTTTTAGACAGTTCTTTTGTGTTTTTTCGAAAACCGTAAGTTGTACGAAAATACTTTCAGTGACAATATTGTTGATAAAATTATTGAGATTTAAAATACAGAAACAAAAAAATTTAAAACAATATTGGAATGTCCTTTTCTCATGTCAAGGACATCATGGATTTCCAAAACCAAAATTTGTTGCTAAAGTTTAAAATGTCCTTTTAACGCTGTTAAAATTTCAGAGAGGTGTTTTTTCGTGTTGTGCAGCAATAAATTTTCAAAGTTGGTGATATAGCTTAATTTTTGATTTTTTGCCAAAATTTAAAAAAAAAAGTCAAATATTTTGGTAAACTTTGAAAATTAATTGCTCAACAATACGAAAAAACACCTCTCTGAAAGTTTAATAGTGTTAAAAGGACATTCTAAACTTTAATACACAATTTTGTTTTTGGTTTCAAAAATTTTTTGTTTAAATTAAAAAAAAAAATTTTTAAATTTTAAATCTTCATAATTTTATAAACAATCTTGATTTTAGAAGTTTTTTCTTACGACTTACGGTTTCTGAGCACAAAAATGTTAAAGAACTGTCTTAAAGTCAGTATTGTCAAAAAAGCGCTTCTTTAAACGCCCATATCTTCCCAAGTATTGATAAAAAATAAATAAAAAATATATCCCTGCAAAACAAACGATACGACATCGATTCGCCGGATGTATTGCCGATACGATAAATGTTATTGCTGCAATTACCGAATTCGTATCACCGGCGATACACCTTTCGGGAGAAACTGTTACCCGACGGCAATACATCCCGCCGATTCGAAAACGATTCGTCTTGGCGATAAAAGGGCAATATCGCCAGATAATCGTATCAACGAAAAATTATAGATTTGTATGTATCGCCGGAATATCACCAAAATGATAAACCGGCGATACAGCTTTATCCTATTCCCTGAAGCTGAAAATATATGTAAATTATTTTTTTCATTTTTTTTTTGGCCATGTAAACAGGACTAAAAACTTTTACATTAACCTAAAAAAATATATCCGCAACATTCGCTGAATTTTTTATTTTATCTTTGAACGCACATTTGTGTTTTTCGGCCAAATTTATATTCTTTCAAAGATTTCTTGTTGTACTTGATAAATTATTTTATTTTAAATTGACAAAGAACTAAAAATTTTCAATATTTTTTTTTATATATCGCCGAAATATCGTTCGTATGAGAAAACGGCGATATAATAAAAATACTACTTTGAGTTTTTATTGAAATGATAAATTTTCGTATCGCCGCAATATCTTTTCGGCGATATATCGCCCTATTGTTTGCAGGGATGGTTTTAATCATTCACGAAGCTCTATCAAATAAATAATAATAAACAAAATCGGTGATCCGTCAGTTAAATTTTCCATGGGTTTGCTCATATATTACACTGTGCAACAAATTTTGGGTCATCGCATTGAGCCTCAATGCCTTCAACGCCATATAAAAGTAGACCATACAGTGGACAAAATCACCAAAGGGTTTTGCAAAGTCAGTTCGGATTTCTTTTTTATAGCCCACTGAAGTTTTCATTTTTTTATCAAAGAAGTTTGGAAAACGTCAAAAATACTATAATAAGAACACATCTGAGCTTCAAAATATGATTTAATGTCTTCAGTGAAATTTTATGGCGGTTCTTTTCTTAGAACATTTTAACCCTATAACTGCCATTTTAAGGGGTCATTTTAGTCCTTTTTCAAAAACTAAACACAGATGTCTAATAAAACGTCCATTTAGAGGGTTAAAATGTTCTACAAATATTTTCCTCATAAAATTTCACTAGGGGTTGTCAAATGGTAAAAGTTTGTGCGACATGCGCAAAGTGCTTAAAAAGGGTCAAGGAAAAATAATCAATGTTTGTTATTTTTTTTTACCAAAGCAGTGTTAAAAAATATTGACAAAAAACAGTGCAAATATACTTTTGATCTAAAAATGATGTTCTGATATGTTTTATAAAATTTTATGATGATTCTTTTCTTTGACCAAATTAACCCTCTAGCTCCCGTTTTAAAGGGTAATTTTTGTCCTTTTTTAAAAGAAATACAAAAAAGTCTATAAAAAAAAGACAGTTAGAGGGTTAAAATGTTTTAAAAATATTTTCTGCATCAAATTTTACTAGGGCACGTCTAAGACAGAAAGTTCGTCCAGCATATAAAAAATGCTTAAAAATGTTAAAGTATTAAAATTTTTTTTTTTAAAAACGAATTTCCTGTTACATTCATTTTCGGCAGTAAAAAATTTCTTCTATAGTTTTACTGTTTTTCAATACAAAATAAGTGAATATTCAGTAATTTTTTAATGTTTTGGTTAGTCATTATAATAACATTTAAAATTGACTGCAATGTGTTTTTATTTTAAATGAAAAAACAGTGGAATGGTTTTTAAATAAAATTTCATTTGTTTTAAGTGAATATTCACTGGAATTTACCTACATAATTTTTTGAGTGTATACTTTGGCCGTGATCACCATATCAGATATCATAGGAAAAAGTCGCGTGATGCCGTTCTAGCGGAAATTTGTTGGTGGAGCAAAAATATATTTGAGGCGAAGAAGACTTAGGTGGGGAAAACACCTAAGCTTTCTTTTGAGTCAAAAAAAGGGCCCGATTTGACAAAAAAGTCAAACAAGTTTTGGATTTAAAAAAAAATCAAACTATTTTTTTTTTATTTTTTTATAATTTTTTTCGCAAGATTGAAGAAATAGCTATCTAAACTGTTTGGAACACATTTTGCTAAAATCAATTGGTAAGAAGTTATATGGATGAGAATAAACACTTCTTGGCCAAAATGTCAAATTTCGACCCATCTAACTCAGAGAGTCCTTGACAGATCTCGTTGAAAAATTGTGTCTGCACTGCTATCCAATAGGATAGTAGATCGGTATCAAAAGTTGTGTCAGTTGACACGAAAACCCCCTTATATATTATTGATCAGTGATCGATTTTAAGACATTCTAGCAATGCCTGTCCGTCTGTGGAAATGGTTATCACAGCCAAAGTATTAAACAGATATAACTAAGACTTAGCATATTTACTTGTTCTTGCCCTAAGTAGTTTGGAATTCCATTTGAGCGAAATCGGTTCAGCGGTTCAAAAGTTATGAACGAAAATATAAAAATACTTCGAAAATTGTGGTACATTCAACATAACCTAAAAACACAAAATGCTTTAATTCGGCTGCTGGTTGACACATGTGAACAGAATTGATCACCGAATGGTATTTAAACAAGTACAAACATATTTAAAAAAAAAAACGAAATTTTCGTCGAATTTTTTTTTATCAAAAAATTTTTTTTTTTATCAAAAAATTTTTTTCGCAGTTTTTTTGTATTTTTTTTTGTTTTTTTTTTTTGCAAATAAACTTTTTACATCGTGGAGGGTATTAATACATTCGACAAAGTTGAATTTAACTTTGTTATTTGTTTTTTTTTTATATTTCGGCCCAAAAAAAAATATAAAAAAAATTTGAATACTTTAAAATTTTTAAGCATTTTCTATATGCTGGGCGAACTTTCTGTCTTAGATGTGCCCTAGTAAAATTTGATGCAGAAAATATTTGTAAAACATTTTAACCCTCTAACTGCCTTTTTTATGGACTTTTTTGTATTTGTCTTTCATTCGGCTGCACATGTGATCAGAATTGATCACCGAATGGTATTTAAACAAGTACAAACATATTTCTTCGAATTTTTTTTTACCAAAAATTTTTTTCGTCGATTTTTTTTTTTAAATGTTTGCTTTGTTTTTCAGCAAGTAAACTTTTTTACATTGTGGAGGGTATCAATACATTCGACAAAGTCGATTTTAACTTTTTTATTTGTGTCTTTTTTATTTCGGCCCAAAAAAATAATAAAAAAAAAAATTTAATACTTAAAAATTTTTAAACACTTTCTATATGCAGGACGAACTATCGTCTTATACGTGCCCTAGAAAAATTTGATGCAGAAAATATTTGTAAAACATTTTAACCCTCTAACTGCCTTTTTTTTATGGACTTTTTTGTATTTCTTTTAAAAAATGACAAAAATGACCCTTTAAAACGGGAGCTATAGAGGGTTAATTTGGTCAAAGAAAAGAATCATCATAAAATTTTATAAAACACATCGGAACATCATTTTTAGCTCAAATGTATATTTGCACTGTTTTTAGTCGATATTTTTTAACACTGCTTTGGTAAAAAAAAATAACAAACATTGATTATTTTTCCTTGACCCTTTTTAAGCACTTTGCGCATGTCGCACAAACTTTTCCCATTTGACAACCCCTAGTGAAATTTTATGAGGAAAATATTTGTAGAACATTTTAACCCTCTAAATGGACGTTTTATTAGACTTCTGTGTTTAGTTTTTGAAAAAGGACTAAAATGACCCCTTAAAATGGCAGTTAGAGGGTTAAAATGTTCTAAGAAAAGAACCGCCATAAAATTTCACTGGACACATCAAATCATATTTTGAAGCTCAGATGTGTTCTTATTATAGTATTTTTGACGTTTTCCAAACGCCTTTGATAAAAAAATGAAAACTTCAGTGGGCTATAAAAAAGAAATCCGAACTGACTTTGCAAAACCCTTTGGTGATTTTGTTCACTTGATGGTCTACTTTCATGTGGCGTTGAAGCCATTGAGGCTCATTTTTCTTGTTGCACAGTGTTATTGATCAGTGACCGATTTCTTATCTGGGTTAGCTCTATTTGTGGTAAAAATTTCCGTAAAATCGTTTCAGCCGTTTTTTCGTGAGTGCAGATTAGGCAGATATAGCTTCAGCATGGCATTGTGGTAAAAGTTTTAGTGAAACCAATTTAGCCGTTTTTCCGTGATTGCGGAACAGGCAGATATAGCTTCAGCTTACAATTAGTAAAAAATGGAATGGCATTTGACCAAGGATGGGTACCAATTCGATAAAAGTATTGGTATTGGTATTGGTTTTTAAAATTATATTAGTATTGGTATAGGTATTGGTTTTCATTTTTTGTTGAATTGGTATAGGTTTCGGTATTGGTTCTGAATTATTTAGGTATTGGGTATTGGTATTGGTTTTAGCCTCGAATTGGTATCGGTTTTTAATAAGTATTGGTATTTATCTTATATCGGTTTTGGTATTTGTATGCAAAAGGTTTTGTTGTTAATATTAATTTATTTAACGTACGTCGTCCTTCTGTCCGCCCCACAGTGCACACTGGGGCGTGATGGTAGGTTTTTTGGCCAAAAGTCTCTACAGGTCGTTAATTTTAACCGATCTTTTTGAAATTCAGAAATTAAGCCTATATTAAGGTAATTAATAAGTGCCTTGAAAGTTTTTGAAATGGGACCTACAAGGAATCTATTTCAGGGTGGACACTTCATTTTTAATCAAATTTACAGATGTTGTAGATGAATCAAATGAAGAGACACTTGTCTTTTGTTTATGTATTTGAATTAGAGATAGTCTGTGGTCCCATTATTTGCGTGACTCAGAAAACCACATGATTCAGGCGTGAGCGATTTTTATTTAAATCACGTGATTATTGAGCGTTTTTCATTTAAATTAAGTGACTATATTAGGGTAGGATAACCTAACGTAACCTTGGGTAATAAATAAGTGCCTTGAAACTTTTTGGATTCAGACCTACAAGGAAACTTTTTCAAGGGTGGACACTTCATTTTAATTAAAATTTACAGATGTTATAGATTAAACAAATGAAGAGACACTTCGTCGCCTTAGAATTGTTTTGCTCTATAGGATGGTAAAAACCCCATCCTATGGAGCAAACCAATTCTCAGGTGACGACTTGTCTCTTGTTTATGTATTTGAATTGGAGATGGTCGCTGATCCCGTGATTTGCGTGACTCAAAAAAGTGATTTTTATTTAAATCACGTGATGTTGAGTTGAAAAATTCTGACAAGGGAAGTATCACAACCCTTATGAACCGATTTGCATGAAACGTAAAATATATATAAAAGAGACAATTCTAAGGTTGGGGTGTCTTGGCTTATCGGCCAATTTGGGGATTTAGGGGTTCAAAACATGGGTCAAAAAATGGCGAAAAAATCGTTTTTTGGATTTTTCAGCCATTTCTTACCAAGAAACTATATGATGTTTACATATGAGAAGAAAGGTTTTTTAATGCCTATCCAACGGTGGCATAACCTTGTAAAAGTTTGGCTTCGTTGAATAATTTATTCATGAAAATGTGTAAATTTTGGGGGGTATTTATATGAAGACATAGAGCTACAATGTCCATATGAATACGAAATAATCTTTATTAAATTTAAGCCGACATGTATTTTTGCTCTAGATGATATTCCTGATAGTTCGGGAGTTATCGAAATTTTCCCAGAGGTCCACCTTGTTTCTTAAGGAGACAACGAAATTTTGAAACACTGATATGGCCGATAAGCCGAGACACCCCACGTGATTTAAATAAAAATCGCTCACGCCTAAATCATGTGGTTTTCTGAGTCACGCAAATAACGGGACCACAGACTATCTCTAATTCAAATACATAAACAAAAGACAAACAGATTTTGGATTATGTCGCGTAACATTTTGGAAAAACTATTTAAAATGGAACAGTTTTTTAAAATTTGAATAAAAAAAAATTAAAAAATCACAAAAAAAACAGAATCAAGAACTGTCCATACCCATTTACAAGTAGTACATCCTTTTGTACGAATAAATTAATCAAAAAATAAAAACAAGGTCCTGCCTTAATAATGTATAAATTTGTTAGCTTTTTTGATTACGGTATATGGATATTTAAACATAAATATTTTATTTTTAATTGATCATTCCAAGAGAATGGCTGTACCTATTTTTACAAAAATTACAGACAAGGTGCATCAAGTCATACTTAATACAATAGAGCATTTACTTTTTCTATTTCTTTTTTTTATCAATTGTAAATAGTTTTTTTAGGCATTTGTGCCTTTTTATTGGCATTAGTACAAATAATGCCAATGCAAAAAAATTTCATTGGCAATAAATGCTAATGATTTTTTTTGGCAGTGGCATTAGTTCCAACTAATCCCAATGAAAATTTAATGCCAATTAAAAATCCCCATGTATGGGTTAGATTGACCATTGTACAATAGTCAATCTTACTCACACATGGGAATTTTTAATATAAAAGAAGAAGGAGAAGAAGTGCAAAAATCATAATAAATCTATTTGACAGCATTCATCGCGCGGAGGAAAAATAAAAAAATCCTTAACAGAGGGTATAAAAAATAAAAATTTCCTTGATTTTCGATAATCTCAAATTTTTTTCTATAGTATTGCAGTTGAATCATCAACAGAATAAGTGATTAATCGAATAAAATACTCAATATCGAATAAATTAAAAAAATGCAAAAAAAAAAAACAATAAAAAAAATGTTAATGAGATTTAAAAGTGTACGAATGACAACAAAAAATTAATACTGTAAAATACATTGAATTGAATAATTAAATAAATCTTAAAAAATATGATTAATAAATTGAATGATTTAATATTTTAAGACTTTTTTTGAATCATACACAATTTATATATAGAGTGTAAAGAAAAAAAATATTTAAATGTTACAAAAGTTTTTTATCCTTAACGAAAAACAAGTGAGAGTGTTAAATTCGGCTGGGCCGAATCTTTTATACCCTACCACATGTAAAAAAAAACTAAATTTCAGCGACTTTGTTGTTAGGGGGGGAGTCAGAAGAGGTAATTGGGGAACACTTCTTTCCCCTGGTCCGATTTTTGTGGAGGGGGGGAGGGGAAGCAGGTGTTTTTATTGTAGTTTTCCAAACCTTAAATCAGCTGCTACCGCTCCTATGGTTTTTACCACTAAACATTTTTTCCAAACAAACTTAAACTCTTTCTCCAAATTCTAAGGCGACTTCAATGCAAAATTACATTTCTTAAAATTTGCACTTTTATCGAAATTTGTTGAAATTTACTCAACTTATAGTAGGAAACTGGACTCCTACCCATAGGCGTAGAAAGGGGGGGGGCTGGGGTGGGCAAAGCCCACCCTACCCCATTTAGCCCACCCCAGACATTTTTCCATTTAGCCCACCCCATACAATTTTCCTTTTTGTTAATTGATTAAACTTTGATATGCTAAAATCCAAAATTGACAGCAATCCAGGGAACATTTTCTAAATTATGTTGGCTTCCTAAACACGAATCTGTCATCAGAAAAGTGGTATAAAATCGCCTTCTAGAGATAAAGGAATTTTTATTTTTTATGGACCAATCCCTCAAAACTGACAAATGTTTTAATATTTGAAAAGTATTTATATTTTTTTATTCGAGCTCCGAACAAAATTACCTAACTTTTGCCAGAAATCCGGTCTCAGTTCGATCAAGGATACCATCAGGACACAATAAGAAAGTTCAAAATGTACTTTTTATTGTTATATCATTATAACTATCCAAATTTTACAAGAAATTTCCTATTCAAAGCAGATATGTAAAGAAGACACTTCAATAAAAAGAACCTGTGGTTAAAATCCATTAAGTATACCCAGAAATATTTGGAAAAGAAATCAAAGTTTTGAACCAAATTTGCATATTTTTTTCATACATTTTTTCGTACCAATTTTTATGATTTTTTTGGTAAAATTAAAAAAAAAATAGATTAAAACAAATTTCCTAAAAATGTTTGCCTCATAAACAAGAATCTGACATCAGAAAAATTGTATCAAATCGCCTTCTCGAGATATAGACATTTTTAAGTTTTGTAGACTAACAATAAGTTCAAATAATAAAAATATGAATAACTTTAACATACACTTGTTCAATATTAAAAAAAATTTCGGTTTTGAGGGCTTGGTCCACAAAAAATGAAAATGCCTATATCACGAGAAGGCGATTCGATAAAACTTTTTTGATGACAGATTCGTGTTAAGGAGGCCAAAATATTTTAGAAAATATATTTAACATGGCTGTGTATAGACCATGTAGAGTAGTGTTATTATTTATATATTTTTAACGAAAATAGTAGTTACGATTAATTTTCTATAAATACTTTTTTGCGATTTCTTGTTATATACTTTTTAGTATTGTTTTAATATTTTTTTTTATAAAAAAAAAAAATTTTTTGGAAGGGGGGGGCTTTTGCCCACCCCAGAATAATGGTCTAGCTACGCTTATGCTCCTACCATAAATTAGGTAATTTTACTCTACATGTGTGAATTGAATAAATTGACCACTAGTAAATAACAAGAAAACAAAAAAAAAAAAAACGGCTCCAGCCGGCATCAAACTCCCACCTTCCGATTTTAAACAAGCTTATACTCTTATCTTGCGTTTTAGTTAAAAAGTCGTTTATTTTATAACAACCCAGGCAGAAACTGCTAACCGTTCCAAAGAAAAAGTCTCGGCAAAGCACTTTATTTTTTGTGTAAAAGGTAGTATGAATTCGAAAAAGTGTTTTGCCAATGTTTTTCTATTTAAATCCGTTCAAAGTATAAATTTTTTATTAAAATTTATTAATTTTCATAACAATTGGAATATTTTTTATTTAACTGCAGGAAAAGTGGCCGGTCCCTGATAGTTCTCATGATATGTCACTTATACACAATGACCTACATATTACAAACTTGACACCTTTTATATAAAAACACCTGTTTCTTTCGTGAGGAAGTGTCTTAAGCTCTGGATACATCACCCTTAAACTCCGGATACATACCCGTTTCGGTTCATTACACCACTTTTTTTCGGGACTATTCCAAATTTTTTCCTAAAATTATTTTTAATAAATTTTTTTCCGGGACTTAGAAAATTGTTTAAAGTTTGTTCAAAATTTTTTTATCCTAATAAATGAGTCAATAAATGTTTTATCCTAATTTAATAAATTTCTTAATTCAAATAAACACCAAAAAAAGTTGTGTCTTATGGACTTATGTATACAATTTAGATACGTCCCATTTTTTTGTTCTAAAAGTGCTATAATAGTACCATATTGTTTGTTTTTAAAGCGCTTTCAAAGCGGTTTAAAATAGCAACGGCATACCGTTTACCGTGGTTATCATTTTGGACGCTGGGAGAATACTAAACTGTGATGCTTTCCCAGCACACAAGCGACCATAAAAGGTACTTTGACAGCGCTCTCCCGTTCGTATTTTTCTGCCTGGGAAGTTTTTAACAGTTAAACACTTCACAAATTATCGCTTAATTCTCGATATAATTTTAAACAACTTGAGTTATTTTACAGTTATTTTACACTTGTAAAATACTTATTTCTAAATGCTGTAGTTTTTATACCCTCCAACTACAGTATGGGGGTATACTCACTTTGTCATTCCGTGTGTAACGCATAAAAATATCGGTCTAAGACCCCATAAAGTATATATATTTATGATCAGTGATCGATTCTACACTCAAAAAAAAAAACTGTAATGTTAGCAAAAAAAGCTTGTAAACCTACAAGAAAATTTGCTGATTTTGAACCCACAATTTTTTTGCTAAAGTTAGCAAAAATGTTTTGCCAATAATTAGTTAACTAATTTTTTTTTTTTGAACTTAGTTCATACACATCTGAGGACCCCATTGGGTTCGGACCCGATAGGTCCAGACCCCGATGGGCCTAGACCTAGTTGGGTTCCTTAAAAATCGTCATAGTTTTTGATCCAAAATTTGTGTCCGTTTCGCTCTACCTTGCTTAGTTTTTGAGATACGTGAGTATAAGGGACCACTGGGGTCTTGAGAATTAAAAAACTCGATAACTTCAAAAATATTTCTCGGAGAGCTTTTGACTATTTTGCGGTCTTGTTCTACGTGTTGAGAGCTACAAAAATGCTTTTGGACTTTTTGTTGTGTCGGCAATATTTACCGAGATATGAGCATTTTAAAATTTTCGGGAATGCTAACTTTTTTGGATCCAAAGTTAGTCCAAAATAAAAGAGCTAGACTCTCGACATTTGGCACAAATATGTCTTAGGTTAATAGGTAGGTTAAGTTCGTAAATGAGCAAAATTGGACCAGGGGAAAAAAAAGTTCCCCCTTGAAGAACTAAACCAACCTCTGAAAAATAGCATTTTTTATGTGATTTTTTGTGTTTTTGTTCAACAATTTTTATGCTACAAGAAGTTCAAAGTCCTGCACTTGGTCCCAGAGAATTAGAAAATGTCGTTATTTTTTTTTTTTTTTTGCAAAAATGACATAAAAAAGTTTTTTACTCAAAATAAAATATTTATAATCAAAATTGTTAATTTTTTCACATTAAAAAATTTACACTCAAAATAATCACTCTGTTAAATTACAGAGATACTCTGCTGAGCCAGCAGAAAATACCATAGATTTCCAACCAGCAAGATTTTTTGTTATTTTACGAAGAAAACTCTGTAAAATGATTTCGATAAAAAACTCTAAATTTACAGAACTATTTGTAAAATGTTGATGAAAGCGACCAGAATTTTACCAGGAAGCATGGATAGTAATAACTTGACACAAAATAAAGTCAAATGCTATAATTTAAATGCGCCCGCTTAAATGTTTCGCACGCGAATATTTAACTTTGTAGAAATTATTTATAAACTCGCTGGATGTTCTCACGGTTTTTTTTTTAATAAACTTCTCATTTTCAGTTCCACATTTGAGCGGGGTCATTCCAGTAAACACTTTTATAAAATTGAAGGGAATTCGTTTAAGAATGCCTTGACTTTATTGTATATCTTTTAAATGCGCTTGATATGGCTTTTACACAATGGTCCCTATTTAGGTAGAAACAGAACAAGCACGGCACGGGGGACGGTTGCCGTTGCCGGAGAATATAGGCCCAAAACAATGACGGGGGACGTTGACGGCAAAAAATGTCATTTGTTTGTTCAGTGGTGCCAACTTTTAAAAAAATTAGAGTAATTTTACGGAAAAAAATCGCTTATCACATAGTCAATGTGATTAAGTTGGCACTAATGTACGTTTGTTACACCATTGTGAATGAAAAAATTAAAAATTGTTGTGAAAATGCGGCAACCCTGGAGTGTGAGAGGGAGGGAGATTGAGAGAATCCGGAGAACAAATAAAATAAGTTTTAATTTTTTGCCGTGCCGGTCACGGTTTTTAACTGTCAAATCGTATGGAAAAGGTCGTGCCGGGCTTGTTCTGTTCCTACCTTTTGATTCCTGATAAATTTCTCCTTCCTTAATGTGCAAGTTGTTTTGACAATTGGGAAATGCCATCATGTAAATTTGCCCGCTTTAATGCTTCCAAATTGTAAATTAACTTTTTTTTGTGAAAATTACGAGTTCCTTCAATTTTGCAATACACCTCGTAAAATTTAGCATATTTTATTGCATTTTAAGAAGTTTTTTAAAGAGGGGTTGAAATACTTGGACGTTTTTTAAAGAGATTTTAATTTGAAAAACTGTATTACAGAGTAATAGTAAAATTACAGATGAAATTTAGTATTTTGGTTACGAGAAAAAAACAAAGTATTTTTCTAAAATCTGTATTTTAACAAAAAAAGCCCTATTTATTATCTTTAAAATAGAGATTACAAAGAAAAAAGTAAAATTACAGATACAATTTTGTTTTTCGGTCACAAGAAAATACAAAGTATTTTCTTTAACTCTGTATTTCGGCAGATAACTTTGACAAATATCTGTCGAATTGAGATTACAGTCATTTTACAGAGTATTTAACAGAGTAATTATTTTGAGTGTACTATTCTTTAAAAAGAGCATTGGGGAGGTTATTCATAGATTCAGCCAAGTCGAATTTAACTTTTCTACTTGTTTCTTTTTATTGTTGTATATTTCTATTAAAACATTTGAGACAATAAAAATATTTAGTATATAAACAATTTTTTTTAATTTTTGTTTGCTCACCCATAGTTTACAAAAAAAAAAAAAAATTCATTGAAAAATTGCATTTACATAAATTTGCACCTGACTAAATACAAAATTCCTTTAGTCAAAGTGTATGACTAAAACAATTTTTTTATTTTTAAATATTATAATTTCAAATTCTATGTCACGATGTTAACGACCCATGAATTATTGTAAAGTAACTAAATATGTGTATGAAAAGTGAGATTTATACAATTGATATTTGATATTTATGATTCAAAATAAAAATATTTAATAGAGGAGGAAGATGATAATATAAAATATGCTTAATACAGTGAGCGGAGAATACAATTTAAATTTTTAGCAAATAAAAAGTTAAATTCAATCTGTTTTTGAAGTTTAAAAACTTTTTGAGAGACAAAAACAATTGGTAAAACATTTTTGCGGTTTAACAACGTCTCTCAAAGCGAGTTTAGCGCGTTTTTTAACTCGTGAATTCGCTAGAAAAAACATCTAGGGTTCACAGTTTGCCCATAACTTTTTAACTCCTGGACCGATTTCGCTAAAATTTAATACCAACCTGTTGCGGTAAATTAAAAATACACATGCAAAAGCTTCAGTAGCCTCAGAGTTCTCTTTTGAAAGTCAGTGTATTTTTAACAGACAGATTTATTTTAAATATTAAACGATATTTTCGATCAAGTGATCTTTTTGAATTTTAGTTATTTTTACGGATTTCAATTGAAATAATCGTCTTTGTACTAAAAATCATATATGCAAATTTCTAAATATTTATATATTTTCCTTTAGTATGTCCCAAATTGAGGTTATCACTTTTACACTGTCAGAAGTTAATAATAAATTTATTACTTACAAAAAAGTTAAAATTTCTAAAACCATTAAACTAAAAACAAATAAAAAAAAAAATTTCATATGTATAATGACTTTTTTAATATATTATTCTAAAGAAATTAGTGTCAAAATTATCATAAAATTGTATGTATGAATTGTAAATGAAAATGAAACTTGTTTTTTTTTAAATGTAATTACAGTGTTTTTTATATTTTTCTTTAACCCACTGTTCTTATTAAAGAATACAAAAAATGCTACTTATACTTGTAATTAAAAATATCGTATGTAGGTTTTTTCTACAAAGAATCACAAGTAATTTTTCCTTTTGTAATAAATTTTATTCATTTTTATTTGAATTATAAAAATACAACAACCTACATTAATACCCGTAGTGTATTCACATGTTAGTACTAGAACATCAAGAAGATGAAGTTTTTGTTTTTTGCACTTGTATCAAGAAGAATTGATTTAGGGAAAGGTGTTGTTAATATATTACAAAACAAAAAACGTCAGAAAATTTTAAATGAACAAAAACATTTTTTATGAAATATTTTTTTCTTTCCATTTTTTTTCACCAAAACTTTTTTTTTCATCAACATATTTTTTTCACCAAAAAAAAAAAAAAGAATTTTATCAAAAAATTTCTATTGTTACAACTTTTTTTTCATCAAAATTTAGTTTTTTCATCAATAATTTCTTTCTCATCATTTACGAGTTGGTAAATAAAACGTTTTAAAATTAATTTTTTTCATTAAATTTTTTTTATACCCTCCAACCACAGTATGGGGGTATACCCACTTTGTCATTTTGTGTGTAACGGATCGAAATATCGGTCTAGGACCCCATAAAGTAGGGTTGCCATCCGTCCTCTTTTCCCCGGACACCGTCCTCTTTTTTAGGGCGTCCGGGGAAGTCCTACTTCTTTTTTAGAAAGTGTCCGGGGTTGTCCTACTTTTTGCACTTTTCTCCATACATTTTTTTTTTACTTCTTGGGGGTTGAATTATTGGCATCGCTGTATTTTCGCTTACCAGCAGTAATGTCAATATTTTGAGAGCAAAACGCACACAAAGATAAAAAACATTTAAAAACTCGTATATTTCGAGGAAAAAGTAATTTATATAGTGCGAAAAAACTACGTTGGCATCACTTATTATCAGCTGTTGTGTGTCTTAAAGTTTGCTCTCCGAAAATAGATTTGTGTATCAAGAATTTCCATTTCAAAATTTTCTAAAAAATTTTATGCAATTTCCTTTTGAATTTTCAAAAATTGTATTTCTGAAATTCCCAATTGTATTTCAAAAGTTTCCATTTGTATTTTAAAATTTTATAAATGCTTTTTAAAAATTTTATTTCATCAATTTACAATTGAAGGGCTTATTGTAAAAACTCGATAAGCAACATTTCATTTTATGGTGGTTTTTGCCTTAAAACTTTTAAAATAATGTAGAAAATATAACTTTTACAGAACTTTTATTCTCAATATACTTGTAGGAAGGGTTAAAGCAAGACTTCTGACAAAAATCTGTCAATAGAACATCAGAAGAAGGCGAAAAACACGAAAAAATAAAATGTTGCTTATCAAGTTCTTGCAGTAAGCCCTTCAATTTTACTTCAAAAAATAAATGGAAATATATTTAACAATTTTCTAAATGCTTTTCTGAAAATTCCAATTAAGTATTTATCAAAAATTTCCATTTGTATTTTAAAATTTTTAAAATGTTTTCTTTAGAAAATTTTTATATACAAACGAAATTTTTTGAAAAGCATTTATATAATTTTTAAATCAAAATGAAAATTTTTGAAATAAAATTAAAATATCTGAATTTATTAAAATTCAAAAGTAATTTTCTTAAAATTATTTAGAATATTTTTAAATGAAAATGGAAATTTTTGAAAAACAAATAGAATTTTCTGAAAAGCATCTAAAAAATTCAAAACACTTATATTAGAAATTTTTTAAATATAACTTAAAATTTTTGAATTATAACATAAATAGAAATTTCCGAAACATAATTGAATGAATATTTCCAAAATATTGAAATATAATTGGAAATATATTTTTTTTAGTGGCAAAATTTGATTTCTTAATAAAAATGATTTTTTTGCATATTGTATTGCGTTGTTGACTTTTCTTAAATTAATTTATTAAAAAAAAAAATTGTCCTCTTTTTTGGGTCAAATGTCCTCCTTTTTTGAGGTTGACGTCATCTTTTTCTCAAAATGCAAATGACAACCCTACCATAAAGTATATATATTATTAATCAGTGATCGATTCTAAGACATTCTAGTGATGTCTGTCCGTCCGTCTGTCCGTCCGTCTGTCCGTCCGTTCGTTCGTTCGTTCGTTCGTTCGTCCGTCTGTAGTTAACACGATGCAGTCAAAAATAAAAGAGCTAGATCCCTCAAGTTTGGTATAAATATGTATCATGGTCCTAGGCAGGTTAAGTTCAGAAATGGGCCAAATCGGACCAGGGGGAAAAAAGTTCCCCTTGAAAAACTAAACCAACCTCTTAAAAATGCCAATTTTTAGACGTTTTTCTGTATTTTTGAGAACAAATGAAACATTTTTATGTTTGCAGAAGTTTATAGTCCTGCGCTTGGACCCAGGGGATTAAAAAATGTTGCTTTTTTTTGCCCGCCCCTCTTTTAAGGGCGTGGATAAAAAATAGTTTAAATAATTATAAAGCTATAATAATTTAGTGCACAAAGCAGACAAAAATGAACTTGTAAGATATACCGCAAGGGCCAAGGAGTCCCCCCAGCTCACCGACCCCTCCCCCACCTTGCCCCCCTAAAAACACCCCTGTTTAATTTTAATTTATAATTTTTTTTACATGTTTGAGAGTATAAAAGATTCGGCACAGCCGAATTTAACACTCTCACTTGTTTTCGTATTTTTTTTTTTCTTAAAAAAATTTTTATATTATTAAATTATTTTTTCTTTAAAATTTTATTTTTTTTTCATCAATATTTTTTTTTTTTTTGTTATCAAAGAACTTTACCAGCCTATTAAATAAATAAAAATTTTTTTGCCAATTTTAACAAGAAAATGGGAACAATTTTATTATTTTTTAGTTCATACATATTTTAGGACTAGAATGGGTTCAGACCCCATTGGCATCGGAGCTAATGCGTCAGACCATGTTGGCTCAAGTCCCCGTTGGGTCCTTTAAGGGTCGCGATAATTTTGATCCAAAACTTTTATCCGTTTCGCTCTACCTTGCTTAATTTTTGAGATACGGGAATTAGGGATCTGAAAGGGCCTTAAGAACCTTGTAAAATGAGTAACTCAAAAGTTATTACTAGTAGGGCTTTCGGATATTTTGCGGAAGTGTTCTACGAGTCACGAGCAACAGAAATGCGGTTTCTCGTGTCGGCAGTATTTACCGCGATATGTGCATATGCAAGATCTCGGGTATATTAAATGTTTGATTCAAAATTAGGGGATTGGTAACCAGACAGATATGTAGAGCTAGGCTCTTTCTAGGGTATATATTTTCTCTTTTATCCGTTTCGCTCTATCTCGCTTAGTTTTCGAAATATCGCCATTTGGCGATATTTTTACATGTTTCCAAATTTTTTTATTATGCTTTTTGCCCTTTAGTAAGACAATTTTGTCATTATTTAAAGTAATTTTAAAATCCTCGAGCGCCAAAGACATAACGTTACTACTTGTTTTAAATACATTGTTTTTTTTTGTTTTTCTCTGAAATTTTTCAGAATTTTCCTGATTTTTTTCTTAGTTTTCAATATTTTCTACATTTCAGGATGACAATGATCACAGTTTTTTTTTTGGAACTTTTAAATTCCCATTGATCTTCAAATAACATCTGAAAACGATCCAAAAAAACCGCTAAATTGACATTACTTTTTTTATAAAAGCAATGAATAATAATTTCAATTGAAAAACGTTTTTTATTTATTTTATTAGATCCCTCTTTAAGTACATACAGTACAATACATATGGGGCATTGCATGCTAAAAATTTTTTGAAAATTTGTAAAATTACAAAGAAAAATTGTAAAATTACAAAAAAAATAATGTAAATTTTGATCGAAAATTGTTTGTTAAAAAATAAAGGAAAACTGTCAAATATTGGTAAAATTGGATTACGAGACTTTTCCTAATAATTTGACAAGTTTTTTTTTTGAGTGTAGGACGCACCATGGAACCGGTAATTTAATAAAACAAATTTTTAAAAAATTAAAAAAAATTAATGAGGACCTCCTTAAGGGTTGAAGATACAGGGCAGGTTTGTTCTGAGAAAATGTTTCGATTAAAAAACTATTGTGGGTCGTACATTTCATTGCTTTAGGGCACTGTTATAGCGGTTGAAGAAAATTTTTTAAAATATCATTTTGTATGGGAACCCCCTTTTGAATTGGAGATAGACTGTTAGTTTGTTTGGAGAAAAATTTTTAGGGGTAAAATTAAATGGGGGTTGGTCGTGCAATTGACCCGTCTAGGACGCATTCTTGAGCTGTATAACTGATTTAAAGATTGGAAAGCTGCAATACAAATTTTTCAAAAAATCGAGAAAAATAGTAATAATTGTAATTTCATGATCTTACTTGGAAAAAAAATTTAGAATTAATAGAAGTTTTCTACAAAAACTTAAAAAAAAATCAAAGAGTACAAACGTTTTTAAAAATTAGATTTAATTTAAAAACTTAAACATCTTTTGATTTTTAAAAATACCTGATGATGGTCAACAACGGTTGACCGAAATATCGGAAAATAAACAAAAATTTTAGTGAAAAATTAAAAAAATTAAAAACAGTGTTTTTATTTAAAAATACTATTTTCTTAATAAGCCTTAAGCCGAACTAAATTAACAACAAAAATTTTTGAAGAAGTGATTAGTAAAACAAGTTCCGAATTTTTAAAAATTCGATATCTTTTGAGGGGTACTAAAAACTGTAAAAAAATTGTTAAAATCTAAAAAATATTCATAGTGTCCTATTTGGCATGAAATGCCCCATATTTATTGTTTTCAATATTTACTTACATATTCTATTCTATTGTAAATTATTGTATGTAGTTTGATTACAATTTTAAGTTGTTTTGTATCTAAATAAATAAAGTGCTAATTGAGAAACAATACCTAGTTCAACATTTTCTAAAATTGAAAAAAAAAAAAAATATCGCGGGTTCAATAGCATCACCCTATAATATTTAATAAATTAGCAATAGAAAATATTGTTAGAAGGTTAAATTAAAGTAGAACAAGTAAAAAAAATAAATTCGACTTGGTCCAATCCATGAATACCCATCAAAATGCCTAAAATGTTTTAAATACATAAAAGATAATTTTAATTTGAGGTAAAAAATTATTTTTTAATAAATTTTGTAAAAAAATATTTAGTAAAAAATTTTTTGAGAGTAAATTTTTTTTCGAGTTTTAAAAAAAATGTTGATTGAGAGTCTTTCAAAGCACGGTTAGAGTGTTTTTCAACACGTGAATTTGAGAAAAAAAACCCATCTCAAAGTCATGGATTTGCTCATAACTCTTAATCCCTTAGAAAACACTAAATTTTTTTTTACGAAAATGACTAAAAAAAATTTTAATCAAAATTAAATTTCCCTAGTAAAAATGTGTATTATTATTTTACTATAAAAAATAGAATCACTTAAGAGTATTTCAAATGTTTAGAGCCAGGCTTGCCATGTCAGCACTTTGGGTGCTAGATCCAGCACCCGCGTCAGTGATCTAGCACCCAAATTTTAGAACTGGGTGCTAGACAATAATCTAGCACCCACTTCAGATCTTTTGAATAATCTAGCTCACACTTCAGAATTTTTGAATTTTTTTTATAAGAAAAATTTCACAGAATCTGAGACTTTTTCTATAAGAAAAATGTCTCAGAATCTGAGACTTTTTCCATAAGAAAATGTCTCAGAATCTGAGAATGTTGCTATAAAAAAAATGTCTCAGAATCTGAGACTTTTTCTTTATGAAAAATATCTCAGAATCAGAGCCTTTTTCTATAAACAAAATGTCTGAGATTTTCTCAGTGTGTGCTCAGATTCTGAGACTTTTTCTATAAGAAAAATGTCTGAAACTTTTTCTAAAAGAAAAATGTCTTAGAATCTAAGACTTTTTTATAAGAAAAATGTTTCAGAATCCAAAACTTTTTCTAAAAAAATGTCTCAGAATGTCTCACAAAAATTTCTCAGAATCTGAGGCATTTTTCTATAAGTTTGATGTTTTCTATAAGATGTTTTCTATAAGAAACATTTCTGAAACTTTTCTATAAGAAAAGTGTCTCAGAATCTGAGACTTTTTCTATAAGAAACATTTTTCAGAATTTGAGACTTTTTCTGTAAGAAAAAATCTCAGAATCTGAGACTTTTTCTATAAGAAAAATGTCTCAGAATCTGAAACTTTTTCTATAAGAAAAATGTTTCAGAATCGGAGACTTTTTCTTCTTTTTCTCTGCGACTTTTGCCAAAGAAAGCATGACTCAAAATCTAAGACTTTTTCTATAGAAAGGTGTCTCAAGATTTTGATTTTTTTCTTTAACAAATTGTTTAAAATCTAAGACATTTTATAGAAATAGTGTAACGCCAAAAGTCGGCCTCCTCGTTTTTGGCTCCATGTCTTATATATTATATATTTACCATAACTTTATATATGAATTTAAATTTAACGTATTTAATTTTAGTTTAGCAACACCCTCTAGTGGGGAGTAGTAGTATTATATTTATTCCTCCTAACGAAATACGACACTGCAGTAGTTAAACAACTACTAGTTGATGCAACTGTGTTGCTGTCAAAAATATTTGTGTCAATGAATTTGTGTATACGTGTGTTGGAAACAGCACTATAAAAGAAGGTGCTTTGAAGAAAATTGGGGAGTTCGTCAGTGGACGCGTACGAGGTAAGACTCATGTTGGTTAATAAAGAAGTTAATCTTCTAACACTAACCACAATGAGCTCCAACTAACAAGCCAGTGTGTGAAGTTAATCTTTCGACTGGGGAATAATATTTCGGCTAAGCAGAAGTTCGGCGTTAGCGACGACTTCTCTCATTGCCCTTTTGAGACCGACGTTAATCGACGGTATATCTCAACTGCCCAGAAGTTTGGCATCAGCGACTTCATGTATTGCTCCTTTAAGACCGACGTTAAGCGGGGGTTTTTAGGCTGCACAGAAGCTTGGCATTCGCGACGACTCCATTTATTGCCGTTGTGAAACCGACGTTAACCGACGGTATCTCAGCTGCCCAGAAGCTCGGCGTTAGCTACGACTTCACACGCAAACCGACGTTAACCGACGGTATCTCTAGCGTGAAAGTCGGCGTCAATCGACGACTTGGCAGTCATTTTAGGCAATGTCGCGTATAGGGTGGTTATATTCTCTACTCATCGTATACTTCAGCCTACTGGCTATAGATTTAGTGTGCGCGTATTGTACCGGGGAATATTTAAGTTTTAATTATAAAGTGAATAAATTTTATAACGTTTACGAAAAACCCTTTGTGTTTCTCTCTCTCCGTCTAAATATAAATTTTTGTAACGAACCCTGGGTACGATGAGCTCTGCCCCAGCTTAAAGGTGAAAACACGTCGTTACAATAGTTTCAGATATTAAGAAATTTTTTTCTTTTAAAAAAATCAAATTATATAGGTTACCGTTTTTTGGCCGAAATTGGAAACTTTAAACGATTAACGAGGTACTTATTTCAGGTCTTTTAAGAAATGCATGGTATAGGAGCAGTGAAAATCAAAAATTTTCAAAATCAGGGGTACCGTAGTGTACACGAACTGTAAAAAAATCTAGCACCCAATTTTATAGATGTAGCACAATCTAGCAGCCATTTCTTTGAGATCTAGCACCCTCTCAGTTTCAACTTATGGCAACACTGTTTAGAGCACTATCAAGGGTACACAGAAAGAATTATAAACGAAAGTCAATCAACAAAAACGCGGATTCAATTAATTTTTTTAATAAAATTGTTATATCAATCATCAAATTGTTGGTGATTAATTGATTTTTTTTCAATTAATCACTTTTTCGATTTTGATCAAAAATTTTATCAATTTTTTATTTAAAGTCAATTAAAATCATGATTGATTTAACAAATGAATTTTAAGCTTACGGAAAAATTATGAAAAAATTCATATTTTTTACTTTCCAATATGTTGCCGACAGTAAAAAAAGTAAAACCGTAGTATAAAGTATATTTTTGAATTAATGTATTCAAATAAATGTTGATCAAAAAATTAATTGACTCATTTAAATTTTGTTGATCAATAGATTTAATTGAAATTTTTTAGCCAATAATTTTTTGTGTGTGTTCATGGATTCAGCCAGATCGAGTACAAGTTTTTACTGGTTTTTGGTTATGTTTTCATTTCAGATGACCTTATGAGACCCTATACCAATATTTTGCATTTCACACAGATAGTTAGGATATCATACATCATTTTTGATAACTCTGGAATTACAAAACCTTGAACAAAACCTTGATTTATCTGAAAATTAAAATTTAAAAACTTTTCGAGTTATTTTTTTTATTTTTTTTTACGTTTTTATAAATTCCAATATTATGACTAACTGCTCTAAGCTCAATTTTATGCATGTTGAAAATTTATAAATTAGCCACAAGCTGCTGTAGTGAAATATTACAATCAAGAGTAGGAGATGTGAAATTGAAACTATACAATTATAGTTATTAACATAATTGAAACTATATGTATGTCATCATGTTTTAAGAACACAATCAAACATACACTAAAAAGAAAAACACTGCTAGAATAACTGTTAAACTAAGATTCTAAAAAATTAAAGTGAATGTCGTTTTTTTCAAAAAGTTTGGAGGGTATAAAAGATTCGGCACTACTGACATTTTTGAAAATGTGCCTCTAAGGGGTCATATCTTTTCGGTTTAAAATCCCACATCTGCTGAAATCAGAACTTTCTCTTATGGCTAAAATATCTAAATATCTCTTGATTCGACAGATATTTAATTTTGAGTGTAACCATAGCATTTGTAGAAATATCTGCAGCAAACAATTTGTTTAAAAAAACGAGAGCAATTATTTATTGATATTTTTATTGAAACAGCATCAAATACTCACTCAATAAAATATCTAACAAGACATCGACCAAAATGATAAGACACAATTGAAACTGCAGGCGTTAAATGTATTACGCTTCGTCCGAAACGACTTTATCCTCAAGTTGCGAACACTGTAAATGTCTTTTTTTTTTAATTACGAATCTGGAGTGTTCCAATACTTTATTTCCACAGAAATCAAAATCTTCGCCAGAGTCGTTAAAAAAAATGCGTTCAAACGTCAAAAGATTGACATTTAAAGTAGAGATGGACGCGTGAATGATTGTTGACTCACACTCACTTACGCTCACGACAGGAATTTTTTAATCATGCACACTCACGTGAGTAAATTTAATACAACTCACAATCACGTTCACGCACGTAAGCTTCACTCACACTCACGTTGACACTCACGAAACTCTTATTTATACAAAAAAAAAATCAAAAACTGAAATTTCAAAAATCTTTCAAAATTTTCAGCAAAATTTAAAGATCAGCGATATTTTTCGCCACTCACAATCACGTGAGTAAAATTGAATTCAGTCACACTCATTCGTGATCACGCGTGAATCACGTTAATCACGCTCTAATCTGCTCATGTGCCCATCTCTAATTTAAAGTTTATCTTGAAAACGATGAAAAATATAAACAAGTGGAAAAGTAAAATTCAACTTCGCCAAATCTATGAATACCCTACACTAGAGATGGGCACATGAGCAGATTAGAGCGTGATTCACGTGATTCACGCGTGAGTGTGACTGAATTCAATTTTACTCACGTGATTGTGAGTGAGTGTGAGTGGAGAAAAAAATTGGGTGAGTGAGTGTGCGTGAGTAAGATTTTTGCATGAGTGAGTGTGCGTGAGTCTATTTTCTTGCGTGATTTATTTTCTCTTCATATTTGCTTTCATACCAAAAAAAGCAACAAACAAATTGTAAAATTTGGCTTAACTTAAGATTTCGTCCCGAAAAAAAATTCAAATTTCGCAGAACTTTAAATTTTGCTAAAAATTTTGAAAGATTTTTGAAATTTTAGTTTTTGAATTTTTTTTGTATAAATAAGAGTTTAGAGAGTGTGAGTTAACGTGAGTGTGAGTGAAGCTTGCGTGATTGCATGTGAGCGTGAGTTGTATTAAATTTACTCACGTGATTGTGAGTGAGTGTGAGTAGAAAAAATATGCTCGTGAGTGAGTCTACGTGATTCAAAAATTCCTGTCGTGAGCGTGAGTGAGTGTGAGTCGAAAATCACTCACGTGCCCATCTCTAGTTTATTTTAATTTGGGTATTCAGTAAGTAGGTACTGGACCGATTGCAGCGAAATTCAAACCGGTTATAGCTAACGTAATTTCGAGCTTAAGTTCGGACGCTGGACCCCACATATCCAATAAGTGAACCACCAGGCGCCTCTAAAGTAGTATACGTTTAGTACACAAAAACTTTAAATGCTTTAAAATCACCAACTTTAATTGGGTTTAAAAAACCTAGCGCTGAACTAAAAAGCCTTGAGGCTTTTGTTATGTAAAATGTCAACTTTCATTTGCTTTTGGTTTCATCCAATTCCGATTCGGGAAGTTCGATTTTGTATTACCGTGTTATTTTTTATCTGTAAGTGGTGTAGTTTGTTGTCATTAAACCGGTTGATTTAAAACAAAGAATCTTCAAATTATTTAGAACTGGTTACTTTAAACTTTGGTTGCATGTTTAAAATTAGATGTCGCCTTTCGTTCTGATTCTGTTTGAAGCTACTATTAAAACTGTGCTCTTATTGCATGTGAAACGAATTTGAAAATATAAAAAATAACAACATCGAGAAGACGTAACAAATGATCACAACAAATCAACAACACCACCATAACAACACACCTTTAAAAATGAAGCAACATGAAACAAGACAGACAATAACAGAAATGCAATCTAATGTTGCATTTAGACTGCCTAAAAATCTTGAAAATTTTTGATTGGAATCGATTAAATTTGACAAATAAAAAACTTTTCTATAAAAACGATTTTGCGAATGCTTAGTAGCAAAGTGACTGAAGCTAAACTTGTTTATGAAGATTCGTTAACATCACTTCCAGAGTTGCATTCGTTTAACATTCAGAGTTGATTTGTATCAGTTATATTTTCTCTCAAACATATGGGTTAGGCTTAAAATACAACTCTGCAACAAAAAATTTATAAAATTTTCTTAGTATTCGCGAAATCACTTCCGCCGCCACATAAATTGAAGAACATTTTTTTATTTATCAAATTAAATTGACTCTGATTAAAAATTCACTTGATTTCCCCTCCGCAATATATCTATTGATTGATGCAGTCTAAACACACGATAATGCAAAAAAACTCAATATAAACTTCCATAACAACTAAAATCCATTGTATTACTTAAGGTCATATGATGAAGTATTTTCTGTAGAGGAAAATACAAAAATACCCATTTACAATCAATGAATTTTGTAGGATTTAAAAATGGAGAGAAAACTCATAATTAAACTTTAGCGAGGTGTTAACTACAAGATCATTTAATAAGAATTTCATAAAAAAAAAAAAAATTAAACGGATCTTTGAAATACAAATATGCATTTAAAGACATTGAACTTTTAGTAGCAGATAAGATTATGATATTTTCAAAAGATATGAAAAAAGATAGAAAGATGGTATAAAAATATTTAAATATTCGTTTGGAAAATTTCAGAGATTCTATATTTTATATACCATTTACAGATGTAATTCGAAAAAGATCAAATGTTATTCAAAAATTCCATTTGTAATACGGAGATTCCATTTGTAGTTCGAAGATTCCATTTGTAATTTGAAGCATCTTCTTCTAATTAGAAACTTCCATTTGTAATTCGAAAATTTCATTTGTATTTCGAAAATTCCAATTGTAGTTCGAAAAAGATCAATTGAAATTCGAAAAAGATTAATTGTAGTTCGAAATATATCAATTATAATTCGAATAAGATCAATTGTAATTCGAAGAATCCTATCGGTTGTGGAAATTGGGGGAGGGGGAAAATTTCCTCTCGGATATGTGTTGAAAAATTCATTCGTATGCTTTTTTTCACGGTATATGTTTACAAGTTCACTTTTGTCTGCTTTGTGCACTAAAGTATTAAAAGAGGGGAGGGCAAAAAAAAGCAACAATTTTTAATCCCCTGGGTCCAGCAGCAGGACTATAAACTTCTGCGATCAAAAAATGTTTCATTTGTTTCACAAAAATACAAAAAAAACGTCTAAAAAATTCGCATTTCTAAGAGGTTGGTTTAGTTCTTCAAGGGGGAACTTTTTTCCTCCTGGTCCGCTTTGGCCCATTTTCGAACTTAACCTGCCTAGGACATTAAGACATATTTATGCCAAACTTGAGGGGTCTAGCTCTTTTATTTTGGACTGCATCGTGTTAACTACAGAGGGACGGACGAACATCGCTAGAATGTCTTACAATCGATCACTGATCATAAATATATGGGGCATTCCATGTCAAATCGGACACTTTAAAATTTGTTTACAGTTTTTAGTACCATTCGAAAACTCCTTGGTGGTAAATTTTCAGATTTTTTTGATGTCCCGTTCAAGGGATATCGAATTTTAAAAAATTGGTAGTTTGTTCCTTTACTCAAACTTCTTTTACTCATAACTGCTTCAATAATGGTCCAAATTGCAATTTTTTTTTTAATTTTTGCTTTTTTACGTACTTCAAAAAAATCCAAAAAAATGCTTAAAAGTGCTCTAGTATGCGATTTTTAAGCTTTAAAATTAAAATCTCATTTTTAAAAAAGGTTTGTACTCTTCGATTTTTTTGAAATTTTTTTGTGTTCTACAAATTTTTTGCCCAGTAGGATCGTGGATAACGATTACACCGCTCAACAAATCGAAGCAGCCACTATTTTTTAAAATTTTTTGAAAAAATTTTATGGTTATTTTCTAATCTTAAAATCATTTCTACTGCTCCAATGGTGCGTCATAGAGGGGGCATTTTCAAGACCGACCCCCATTAGTTTTTACGTCTAAACATTTCTTCTGAACAAACTGATACCCTATCTCCAATTTCTAAGGGGGCTCCCACACAAAATGACATTTTTTAAAATTTGCTTCAACCGCTTTAACTGCCCTAAGAGTGCCCTTAGAGCAATAAAATGTATGACCGACCCACAATATTTTTTTAGTCCAAACATTTTTTTTTAACTGTTAAGGCGGTCCCCATACAATTTTTTTTATTATTTGTAAAATTGTTTTATTTAATCAGCTTCTACCGGTCCAATGGTGCGTCCGAGAGAGGTCATTAGCAAGACCGATACCCATTTATTTTTACCCTACAACATTTTTATAAAACATTCCTACGCCCTATCTCCACTCCCTAAGTAGGCTCCCATACAAAATTACATTTTTATAAAGTTTGCTCCAACTGTAATTTGTATGGGAGCCTACTTAGGGAGTGGAGATAGGGCGTAGGTATGTTTTACAAAAATGTTGGGGGGTAAAACTAAATGGGGATCGGTCTTACTAATGACCCCTCTCGGACGTACCATTGGACCGATAGAAGCTGATTAAATAAAACAATTTTACAAAAAATAAAAATAAATTATATGGGGACCGCCTTAACAGTAAAAAATATTGTGGGTCGGTCATACATTTGATTGCTATAAGGGCACTTTTAGGGCAGTTACAGCGGTTGGAGCAAATTTTAAAAAACGTCATTTTGTGTGGGAGCCCCCTTAGAAATTGGAGATAGGGTATTAGTTTGTTTCGAAGAAATGCTAAGACGTAAAAATGAATGGGGGCCATTCTTATAAATGACCCCTCTATGACGCACCATTGGAAATTTTTTTTCAAAAAATTTTAAAAAATAGTAATAATCGTTATCCGCCTGGGCAAAAAATTTGTAGAATCGATAGAAGTTTTACACAAAAAAATTTCAAAAAAAATTAAAGAGTACATATATTTTCAAAAATGAGATTTAAATTTTAAAACTTAAAAATCACATACTAGAGCTTTGTGGCGGTATACCATATGAAGGATATATGGAAGTAGCATGCATCTTTTAATCGCCTTTTTCAGATTTGGTTCTGCTGGTAAACATTGCACTAAATCTGCTTTGTGAGTACGATTAAAAGTAGATTGTCGGGACTCGTCTTTTTCAGATTCAGTTCTTCTAATGGACATGGAACTAAATCTGCTTTATGAGGACGATTCGGTTTCAACACGATTTTTATTTCAAACCCTGGAATTTTACGATAACGAATACGACTCCTAATTTTCAAAAGTGAATTTTGAAATTTCATGTTGTTAAATTTTATAATTTAATTTGGTAGTAGGCAAAATTCGAATGCCAACGAAAAAATCAAAATTTTTCACATTCTTGAAGGGATTGGTAATCGTACGAGTTTATGTTAATTTTGTGGTCTAAATCAATTGAAATTGTGGAGAATATCATAGAGATAACGTGGACCGTGACCCAAGGTATTTAACGGGGAATTTTTCAATATTAATTAAAGGGAGAATTTACAATATTATCAATTTATTTTAGATTTTGGTTATTAATTTTGAATTTGGTGCTACTACTCCGTGCACAAAGGACCCTCTTGCGTATAGAGGCGAATGATTATCGTGAATTGACAGCTTATGGTAAACTATCAACTCTCCCGGTGGTTAGAGCACAAGGCCAGTAAAACGTTGACAATATCTCCAAAGTAGCTGGGAACGGCAAGATATTATAACTACGTCCGGGGATAACGGAAATTAACATACATTGTACATTAGTTAGAATCGAAAGGATCGGTAGAGTACCACCGTAAATTGAGTTTGGAGGTATTTCTTATTCCGTGGGTAAATGCGGACCAACTTTTCTGCCTTAGGGAGAAAATAAATGATACGTGATTGAATCTATTCGTTGCCGTTTAATCGAATTTAGGAGCAGCATTGAATCTGTGCGCTATTGTCGATAAACGGTATTATATTCTGGAGTTTACGATTGAAACAAATCTTAAATATTTAAAATCCTTTTTGCGATTATAAACGTAATATTTTTTTTTGATTTTCTTAATAATTTGTTGAGCGGTTTCATTTAGTTTTGTTTTTGGTTCATATCGGTCTTTATTTAATTGTTATTTTAGTGTTGTTTTCTTTACTGTTGATGTGGAATTTAAATGTTGAATTGCATGAATCTGCATTGCAGAGATCGGTCATAATCTAAATTAGCTAATGTTACCGTTACAAATCATCGTATAAAGATTTTATTTTTTTTTGCCACGAGATTATTTTTTTTTATCAATTTCCGTTTACACATACATACTCATAGATATTAGCGGTGTCGTTGTATATCCTGTCAACAAGCGCTTGCCGACGAGGGAAAATATAACACGTAAGTAAATTTTGAGATTTTATTGAAATACACACCGAATCATTTACAGAATCAAATTAATTCATACTCAAATCATACTGACATACCCGATTAAGCTAGTGATATACAAAAATAATTTTATTGTGGTTAATTGATGTCTTATGTGACTATTTAAATTTTATCTTAAACTCTTCAATGCAACTTTTGCTTAATTTATATTTAAATTCAACATATAATTTTAACTAATTTGTTCTGTTACTTTACTTCATTTGATTATTTACTTTATTCTATTACTATAATTAATTCGATTACTTTAATTTATTCGGTTAACTACTATTTCGACCATTCGCGTTACTGTTTAATACTTATAATAATTTTATTGTTAGTCTTTGTTAACTATATTTTTTTTTAAATAAATACCAGTTGTTAATCATGCAATTTTAAGTTGCTAGAAATTATTTCACGAAAGGTATGGTAAGAGGGTAAAGTATTGATTGCGTGGGATGGCAGATCTACCTAGGATATGCCATCATAGGAGGGTGGGTTGTAATACGGCTATAATACATCTGTAGTCGGAAGTTATTCATCACAAATTCGTATCCAAGTCATTGCGGGTTTTCTTTTCATTCTTTTTTTTTGTTACTCTTAGTTTTCTGCCACGTTCACTTGTCTGTTCTTCTGCTTCTTAAGAGCTATCTCATTTATTTTTCTTTTATGCTAACGACCCGTTTACCATCTTTAGGGGAACAAGGCCCATCCCATGACTGAGCACGGCTGGGGCCAGGAGATAGCCACATTCCCTTAAAGAGGGGCCCGAGGGCTGGGATTCGTTACAGCTTTTACCCAGCAAAAACTTGCATTACCAAGTAATGAAATGTGTAATGGGAAATTCAAAAGTTATGACTACTTCTGATTCGAATTACCTTTCCCATTACATTTACTAGCAAATGTGCTAAATGTAATGATTATCATACCAGTATTAATAACTAATTACATATATACTTCTAGGTAATGAAAATTTTTTTTAAAAAAAAAAATTTTAAAAAATAAGAAAATATTTAATTTTATTTTGTTTTTAATCAAAATAATGTACAGTGATTCAAAAAGTGAAAATCTAGTTCTGCAATTTTTTTATTTTGTTATAACGACTTAGGTAAGTCATTATTAATAAGTCCTTATTTTACATTTCAAAATAATGCTAAATGTAATTTTCTGTCATTACTAAGTAATTCGAATGGTAATGATGTGTCATTACCAAGTTTTTGCTGGGTAAGACTTTAAATCTTGTTTACCACGTGGCATTTAAGATAAACCCAATCTGAAATTCGGGGATTTGCTTATAACTTTTGAACCACTGGACCGATTGAGCTGAAATTCAATACCAAATAGACTTGGGGAACGCCAAAGATACAATCCATGCTTCAGCAGTCTCATTATTGTCTTTCGAAAGTTATCGTGTTTTTTATCTTGTAAATTCGCGAAAAACCCTTGCCGAAATTTACTCTTTTGCTCATAACTTTTGAACCGCAGGACCGATTTGGCTGGATTGCAATACCAACCTGACTAGATAAATGACCAACATATATGCCAAACTTCATTAGCCTCTGTAAAGTCTTTCAAAAGTTAGCGTGTTTTCTACGGACGGACAGACAGACGGACGGACGGACATCGCTAGATCGACTTAAAATCGATGTGTTACAAACGGAATGACAAACTTATATATATCCTCTATCACAAGAGAGGAGGGTATAAAAATCGCATACTAGAGCACTTTTAAAAATTTTTTGGATTTTTTTTTAAAGTACGTAAAAAAACAAACATTTTGAAAAAAAAAAAATCAATGCCCCATATATATGTTGCCCATAAGTTAAAAAATTTTGCTTTTGCGACCTTGGTGCATATCCAAAAAATAAGTTGTTTGGTTGATGTTTTTCTTGCTACTTTCGCACACAGGGCTGTCAGATATGGCGATTTCTCGCCAAACGTGGCGATTTTAAAATGTGTTTGGCGACGAGATTTTCGATTTGGCGACGTGGCGATTTTTTGGCGATTTACAAAATGATTGGCGATTTCTTTGGCGATTTTGTCAAATTATTTCCTGAATATTTTCAAAAGATTAGTAGAGCCATTATTTCAAATTATCAAATTTTATTTACTTTTGCTGCGCTGCACAGTGGTTCCAAGTCCAAATCTAGCTGGACAAAATTATTTTATCACCGTTTTATATGTTTTTGGGGTCGCTGAGTTCAAAAAACATGTTTAAATTTTCTAAGTCGATTACACTAATCGACAACTTTTTATTTTTTTTTCTAATTTCAGTAATTCATTAATGACAAAAATGGTTTATATGCAGAACAGAAATATGAAATGCAAAAACTTATTTTTTGAAAGTTTTGTAATCTCTAAAAAAAAAATTTTTTTGTCGAGAAGTGTAATTGAAAAAAAACAAGTGAAAGCGTTTAATTCAGCTATGCCGAATCTTGTATACCTTCCAAAATGTAAAAAAAAAAAAAAAGTGAGAGTGTTACATTCGGCTGTGCCGAATCTTTTATACCCTCCAAAATGGAAAAAAAAAACAATATAAAAAAATCCAGGGGCGTTTTTTTTTTGGGGGGGGGGTTGGTGGGAGACGTTAGGGAGCACCTTTCCCTTGCGATTTCGAGCTTCATCTGAGAGAAGAATGTTGCATTTGCTTAGCAAAAGTGCAAAAAACCCTGCAAAAAATGCGATTTTTATTAGGTTGGTTTAGTTCTCCAAGGGGGAACTTTTTTCCCCTTGGTCCGATTTTATCCATTAACGAACTTAACCTGCCTAGGAATATAAGACATATTCGTGCCAAACTTCGGAAGTCTAGCTCTTTTATTTTGGACTGTATCATTTTCTCTAAAGACGGACAGACAGACGGACGGACGGACATTTTTGAATTTAGTAGAAGTGTGTAATTGGCCTCGGTTTAATAGGAAACATCACATTTAATGCTTTATTTAAGCTAAGCATAATTATAATACTTAAATGTTATCAAAAACTTACAAAAATTCGATACTTTATTTAGAAAAAAAAATTTAGGCGAAAATCTATTTTCATATAAACTGTGATTAATTTTAAACCTGCAAAAACCTGCAAGAAATGTCTGCATGACAACGTTCAGTAATAAATTACCTATAAGTTGTATGTAGTAATTCCACATGATATGCCTGGATTCGGTTTTGGCAAGCTGCGGAAGTTTCATAAGTCCTCAAAAATATTGTTATTATTGACCATACTTCAAAGTACAAAAAATGTAAGAAGAAGATCGATAATAAATTTCTTATTAATGTCCAGAATAAGTATAAATCTGTAGCTTTTTTGTACATAAACCGTTTTGAAACCATTGATATAACATGAATAATATGATGTTATTAGTTGAACACTTATATATACATATACTAGCTTACCATCCCGGTACTTCGTTACCGGTTGCATTGAATACCGTATAATAGGAGGATCAGAATTGCTCTACCGATTTCAAGAAAATTTCCCTACGTAGTCTTTGTTTTATTTACTTGTGCACGTTTAAGTCTTTTATAGAATAATATTTCAATTAAAAATTTAAACAATAAAATTTTAATAATTTTCAAGCCCTAATATTGGGATTTTGGATTTGGAGTGAATAAATATTTCAGTGAATAAAGAAATTGTAATAAAAATGAGTTTGAGTGAAAAAACATACAGAGAGAAAAAAATTTGAGTAAAAAGTATCATTCCATAATATTCCCTGCTCTATTCCATTTCGTTCCCCGTCCTAAAAGTTTAAATTTTGAAATACGTCCTTCTCTTGGGTGTTATTTCTGGGGCTTTGAGTTTAATAGTTAGATAGGTAACAATAACCATTTGCCCCCCTTTTCCCCTTAAAATTAAATTTTCCAAAAACTGTTTTTTTTTTGTGCTAGGTGATCCTTTATTTAAAATATCAAGTTTTTGAACTAATATTTCAAGAAATATAAGAATAATCAAAATATACACTTTTTCATTATTATAAGAACAACAAAAAATGTACCAAAAGCACACTTTCTTACCCCCGTTACAAACGGAATTTCGAAAAAAAAACCTCTTACAGAATGTTTGTTTCTTCACCGAAGCATCCTCTTCCATATTTCAATTTTCTAGGATCATTATTTTAGCAAATATTTAAAGTACAAAGAGCATTTTACATTCCTAATTATAAGTTTCTCGTCAAAAATATACGTCAAAAAATATCAAAGGTACCGAAAATACACTTTTTTAGCCTTTTTACCCCACTAAGAAGCAGAAAAACGCATTTCTCACAGAATGTTTTTTACCGAATTTGCCTACATTACAAATTTTAAGATTCTAGGAAATATAAAAAGTTTCTATAAATATAATTTTAGGAAATGAAAAAGTATCAAAAATTGTACTTCCGGTACTTTTAATAAAGGGTACTTTTAATGAAATGTACTTTTTATAAAAGGTACTTTTTATGAAAGGTACTTTTTATAAAATGTACTTTTTATAAAACGTACTTTTTATAAAAGGTACTTTTTATAAAAGGTACTTTTTGTAAAAGGTACTTTTTATAAAAGATACTTTTTATAAAAGGTACTTTTTATAAAAGGTACTTTTTATAAAAGGTACTTTTTATATAAGGTACTTTTTATAAAAGGTACTTTTTAAAAAAGGTACTTTTTATAAAAGGTACTTTTTATAAAAGGTACTTTTTATAAAAGGTACTTTTTATAAAAGGTACTTTTTATAAAAGGTACTTTTTATAAAAGGTACTTTTTATAAAAGGTACTTTTTATAAAAGGTACTTTTTATAAAAGGTACTTTTTATAAAAGGTACTTTTTATAAAAGGTACTTTTTATAAAAGGTACTTTTTATAAAAGGTACTTTTTATAAAGGTACTTTTATAAAAGGTACTTTTTATAAAAAAGTACCTTTTATAAAAGGTACTTTTTATAAAAAGTACTTTTTATAAAAGGTACTTTTTATAAAAGGTTCTTTTTATAAAAGGTACTTTTTATAAAAGGTACTTTTTATAAAAGGTACTTTTTATAAAAGGTACTTTTTATAAAAGGTACTTTTTATAAAAGGTACTTTTTATCAAAGGTACTTTTTATAAAAGGTACTTTTTATCAAAGGTACTTTTATAAAAGGTACTTTTAATAAAAGGTATTTTTTATCAAAGGTACTTTTATAAAAGGTACTTTTAATAAAAGGTACTTTTTATAAAAGGTACTTTTTTAAAAGGTACTTTTTTAAAATGTACTTTTTTAAAAGGTACTTTTTTAAAAGGTACTTTTTTAAAAGGTACTTTTTATAAAAGGTACTTTTTATAAAAGGTACTTTTTATAAAAGGTACTTTTTATAAAAGGTACTTTTTATAAAAGGTACTTTTTATAAAAGGTACTTTTTATAAAAGGTACTTTTTATAAAAGGTACTTTTTATAAAAGGTACTTTTTATAAAAGGTACTTTTTATTAAAGGTACTTTTTATAAAAGGTACTTTTTAAAAAAGTACTTTTTATAAAAGGTACTTTTTATAAACGGTACAGAATTTTCAGAAAGTACTTGTTTCAGAATGTTTTATTTCACTAAAGGATCCTACTTTCCAAATTTGAAGTTTGAATGACCATTATTTCAGTATATAAAAAAAAGTACCAAAAGTACACTTTTTTACTCATTTTACCCCCGTTGAATCAACATTGGCAAAACCCAGACTTAGTGAATCTTTTTCCGGGAGGTGAACCTACATTGCAAATTTCAAGTTTCTAGTACTATTATTAAAGAATATATAAAAGGTACCAAAAGTACAGTTTTTTACCCTTTTTACCCCCTTAGAATCATCATTGGCAAAAATCAAGCCCTAGTGGATCTATATTCCGGGATGTGAACATACAGTCCAAATTTTAAGTTTTTGTGACCATTTTTTAAGGAAATATAAAAGGTACCAAAGGTACAGTTTTTACCCTTTTTACCCCCTTAGAATCAACATTGGCAAAAATCCGGCCTTACTGGATCTATATTCCAGGAGTTGAACATACAGTCCAAATTTCAAGTCTCTGTGCCCATTATTTCAGGAGATATAAAAAGTACCAAAAGTACAGTTTTTTACCCTCTTTACCCCCTTAGAATTAACATTGGCAAAAATCCGGCCTTACTGGATCTATATTCCGGGAGGTGAATATACAGTCCAAATTTCAAGTCTCTATGACCATTATTTTAATATATATATAAAAAGTACAAAAAGTACAGTTTTTTACCCTTTTTACCCCCATAGAATCAACATTGGCAAAAATCCAGCCTTACTGGATCCATATTCCAGGATGTGAACATACAAACCAAATTTCAAATCTCTATGACCATTATTTCAGGAGATATAAAAAGTACCAAAAGTACAGTTTTTTACCCTTTTTACCCCCTTATAATCAACACTGACAAAAACCCTGCCTTAGTGTATTTATGTTCCGGGAGGTGAATATACAGTCCAAATTTCAAGTCTCTATGACCATTATTTCAGGAGATATAAAAAGTACCAAAAGTACAGTTTTTTACCCTTTTTACCCCCTTAGAACCAACACTGGCAAAAATCCAGCCTTAGTGGATCTATATTCCGGGAGGTGAACCTACAGTCCAAATTTCAAGTCTCTAGCTTCAGCGGTTTGGGCTGGGCGATGATGAATCAGTCAATAAGTCAGTCAGTCAGTCAGTCAGTCAGTCAGTCAGTCAGTCAGTCAGTCAGTCACATTACTCTTTTATATATATAGATTATTTTTTTAAATATTGGATACCAAAAATGTTATTTGATTCGCATATTTAACAAAGTTAAAAACCAAATTCCAAAAAATGGTTATTAGTTTGATCAGAACACACCCTTAGCTTGCCCCTAGCACTATTAATTCCCAATTTTAATGACACTAATTTTTGGACTTTTGTCCAGCTAGATTTTGATTTGGAACCAATGTGCGCTGAGGCAGTTAAATTTTTTTTTAATATTTTCGACAGGCTTTCTACAAGTCTGCTCATCTAAGTGACTCTTTATAAATTAAAACAAAACAAAAACAATTTGGAAAATTTGTCCAGTGCCCAGGAGAGTCAAAAACTTTAATACGCGAATCACAAAAAATTAACTACTTTTTTCTCCAATTTTACACTGTTGTAAACTGTTGTTGAGTAAAAATAGCGATAAGAAAATTCAGAAATATTCAAGACCGATTATCATGGATCGATTGGGGTTTTTGCATTAGTGCAGAAAACAAGCATTAATGAATTTTGAGTGAAATTTATTGCGTTTAGACAGATTTTAGAAGTAATTAGCAAAATTTTTAAATGGAGTAATTTATAAATTACCGATTGAAGTAAAAAAAAAACAAAAACTAAAAAAAAATAGTTTTGGCGATTTTTATGTATTTTTCTAGGATTTTGGCGATTTTTGAGTATTATTATTTTCTAGCCATTATAAAGAAAACAAAATATATTTTTTTAATTAAAAATAATTATTGTTTTAACAAAAACTGAAAAAATTTGAGTTTTGGCGATACCTGGCGATTTTTGACATCCGATTTGGCGATGAGCGTAAAAAAAATTTGACAACCCTGTTCGCACAAGTATAAATGTTATAGTATATGTGTTTTCCAAAAAATGAATTAAAAAAAAGATTTAATTCACAAAAAGAATTAAATCAAAAAAAGATTTAAATCAAAAAAACAAGGACATAACTATTATAAGTTTTATGGTGAATTACTTATGTCATAACTATTATAGGTCAATTTTTATTTTATTTCTTACGGATAACTATTAATTCCTAATTAATATTTTTTTTTATTGTAAAATAATAGTTATGGACCTAAGTAATTTTTATAAATCGGGCCATGGTCACTTTATTATTTGCAAAAAAGTAAGTTTTTTAACGAATTATTTAGTTTCAGAAAATATCCTTCCAAAAAAGGATATCACTTCATTTGCACCTACAAAGGATACAAAATAACTATATAAAATAATAGTTATTTAATAGTTATTTTGTTGATAATTATTATTTTCAATTTTTATAAATAACTATTAAAAATGCGCAATTTTTTGGAAATCAAAAATGTCCATAATAGTTATTTTGGGTCCTTGCAAAAAAATAATTAAATCGAAAAAAGAATTGAAAATGAATTAATTCAAAATGAATTAATTCAAAATAAATTAATTCAAAATGAATTAATTCAAAAATAATTAATTCAAAAAGAATTAATTCATGCTTGAATTCATTCTTTGAGTTAAAATTGAATTAATCACAAAATGAATTAATTATTTTTTAAATAATTCAAATTTAATTCAAAGACTTAATTCAAGCATGAATTAATTCATTAATTAAAAAAATGATTAAAAATAATGTGAATTAATTCACAAATTGAATTAATTCTTCAAAGGTCTGATTTTGGGCAACATTAAAAATCTTAGGTTTTCATAATGATCTTAAAAGCTCAGCATAATATTTCCATTTAAAATATATTCAAAACCTAGACTAATTAAATAAATACACAAATGTCAAGAGTAAAAAAAAGAGAGTAACATTTATTTAAATGATAAAAAAGCAAATTTAATTTACTTTCAAAATATAAACAGTGAAAAAAAAATCTTTTTGCATTTAGATGCTAATTTCTTAAACGCAAAAAGTTTTTTTTTTTAAGAAAAAAAAATTTAATTAAATTGACATTGTACACAAACTCATCGTATGAGTATCATAAACAAAATCAAGTGTTAAAAAAATGTTCATAAATGTTAATTAATTTAATTATTATTTCTTTCTTTTCTATTTTTAGTTTCATAAATGTGTTTAAAAACGTAATTTCCTTTGCGAATCCATCAAACTATCCACACTCCCTCAATTTCACCAAATGAATTTGAATTATGTCATTTTCTATGAATAAACTAAAATCCATATTGCCAGGATCTCATAATGGAACATCATCGGCATCAGCCAACAAACGACAATCAGAAACTTTAGAACCGGAAATTGGTTTTCAAATTTCTATAGAAGCACAGACCAATGAATTGAATGGTGCTAAAACAATAATACCAGAATTATGTGTCAACTTAATGGCAGCACGCCATCTGCCAGCATTATTTGGTTTTAAACTGGTACAGGGTTATCTCGTCAAAGTAAGTTGTACATAAAAGCTTTTAGCAAAGACAACAACCTAAAGATCGTTATTCAACAACTTTTTGATTTATTTTTTGTTTTAGGTAAAGCTTTTTCCCGGCCACAAACGATTGGATAGCAGTATACAAACAAATTCTTGGCCAAAATTTAACGAAACATTTAAATTTCCATTGGCGCCGGATATAAAGTAAGAATATACAACAATTTTGTTTGTGGGAATAATTTAAAAAAAAAATTTTCAGAGAATCTGAAAAGTTCTATACTCGAAAAATTTTTCAGAAATTTTTTTATAAAGAAAAATTGATCCCAATCTGAGAATTTTTTTTATATAGAAAAATTTATCAGAATCTGAGAAATTTTTTTATATAGAAATATTTATTAGAATCTGAGAAATTTTTTCATATAGAAAATTTATCAGCAACTGAGAATTTTTTTTATACAGAAAAATTGATCAGCAAGTGAGAAATTATTTTATATAGAACAATTGATCAGAATCTGAGAAATTTTTTTATATAGAAAAATTCATCAGCAACTGAGAATTTTTTTTATACAGAAAAATTGATCAGCAACTAAGAAATTTTTTTATATAGAAAAATTTATCAGAATCTGAGAAATTTTTTTTATATGGAAAAATTAATCAGAATCTGAAATATTTTTTTATATAGAAAAATTGATCAGAATCTAAAAAAAAATTTTATATAGAAAAATTGATCAGAATCTGAGAAATTTTTTTATACAGAAAAATTGATCAGCAACTGAGAAATTTTTTTATATAAAAAAATAAATGAGAATCCGAGCATTTTTCTTTATATTGAAAAATTTATCAGAATCTGAGAAATTTTTTTATATAGAAAAATTGATCAGAATCTGAGAAATTTTTTTATATAGAAAAATTTATCAGAATCTGAGATTTTTTTTTTTTATAGAAAAATTTATCAGAATCTGAGAAATTTTTTTAATATAGAAAATTTTGTCAAAATCTGAGATTTTTTTAAATAGAAAAATTGATCAGAATCTGAGAAATTTTTTTTTATAGAAAAATTGATCAGAATCTGAGAAAATTTTTTGTATAGAAAAATTGATCAGGATCTGAGAAATTTTTTTATATAGAAATATTGATTAGAATCTGAGAAATTTTTTTATATAGAAAAACTGATGAGAATCTGAGAAATTTTTTTTATATAGAAAAATTTTTCGGAATTTGAGAAATTTTTTTATATAGAAAAATTTCTTAGAATCTGAGAAATTTTTTTATATAGAAAAATGTCTTAGAAAAATGTGCTCTGATTTTGGCATGACTCAAAATTATAATTTACCACATTTCAAATAATTGTGTGCCACATTTTGCTACTTCATAAGTGCAACATTTTTTTTATTTTTTTTTTGCCAGACCACACACATGTTAATTGAAAAATTATAGGATTTGTTTATAAAAAATTTATCCCTCGCTACTTAAAAATAACTAATCAAATGTTTAGTTGTTTGTACACAAATGTTTATTTACAAAATATTGATTTAATATCAATCATAAATTTTTTTTAAGAAAATATGTTGCTTTTTTTTATTTGCATAGACCCTCAATGAAACATTCATCACGTCGTGGCAGCAAAGCAACTATTAATGAATTTACGCCTGAAGAACTATTTGCCGGACAATTTGTGGTTTTTACAGTTTATGCATTATTGGAATTACCGCCAACGGTAGGTAAACAAAAAATTACTAATTTTAAAAGTTTTAAAAGTTTATAGAAGTTAATTTTAATTAAATCATTTAGGCATAAATATATTTAAGGGGAGCGGTTTAGACTATATGATTTTTTTTATAAAATTTTTTTTTGAAATATTGTATTTTGAGTAGGGGTATTCTAGCTCGGGGTCATTTTTCTTTACTAATTGCACCATGAAGATCTAATAGAATAATTTTCAAAACAATTATTTTTATTTTTTTATTTTAATTAAATTATGTTGGTAATTTTTGGCATGACGTAGTCGAAACATGTTTCGATCTCGTAAAGATCTTGTTAAGATCTTGTTAACTTATTAGAAAACGTTTCGGCTAAGTCGTGCAAAAAATGACCAACGTAAATAAATTTAAAACAGAAAATCAAATTTCTTGAAAATTTTTCTATGAGAATTTCATTGAGTTTAATAAAGAAAAATTACCTCGAGCTAGAATAACCAGACTTAAAATATAATGATTATCTTTAAAGAATGCTTTAAAAATTCTGCAAAATAAAAAAAGTTTTATTACTCTCCGCTCAGTATGCTTTAAAAAATTCACAAAAATAACAAAAATACAGGATGATTCTTAACCGTCTTAATCTTAGTTCTGATTAAGCAATTTTTAAATCCAATCGCTCGTATGGTAAATCCAAATCAAAGTGATTAAAAAACACAGCTATTATCTTTAGCCCTCAGAAAACCGAAAAATTTTCCATAATTTATTATATTTTGAAAAATCTTGTTATAAATCCGTATAGTGTAAAGCCCCCTTTTTTAATATTATTCCCCAGCTCTTTTACTAAAATCAATTTTTTGTTTATTTACAGTCATTTAATCGTTTTAGTAAAACATATCGTTCCTTAAAAGATAAAAGTTCAAACTTAATGCAAAATATTTTTGAAGAGAAATCAAATCCCGATGATAAAGAGAATAACACAAATAAATCCAAAGAATTAGATAAAAAGAATAAGAGAAAATCACAGGATTCAAATCCAAGGGATGCTGTACCGCCATTAACTATTAGTGAATCGAGAAGAAATTTAGGTAAGTTTAAAAAAAAAAGGGTAAAAAGTGGTACTTTTTTTGGTACTTTTTAGATGTCCTAAAATAATGGTCTTAAAAAATTACTTTTTAAAAATTTCGATTCAAAATGTTGAGAAAAAGGTAAAAAAGTGTACTTTTGTACAATTCAAATTTCCTGAATTAACCTTCCAACGAAAAATTTAGGATCCTCAAGTGAAAAAAACATTCTGAAAAGTACTTTTTGAAAATTTTGATTTAATGGGGTAAACGATTGTACTTTTGTACTTTTTCTATCTCTTGAAATAAAGGTTCGTACATATAGAAGTTTGGAGTGGTGCAGGTTGATGAACTTCATTTAAACAAAAAACATGTGAAAAATGGATTTCTGGGCTATTTTTAGTTCTTAAAAAAAAATAAAAATCTAAAAAACATTTTGATTTGTAAATATTTTTTTTAGGACAAAAGGAACCATAATTTGTTCGTTTTGGCGATCGTCATTACAAAAAAGCCCATCAAATTAAACAAAAAAGCCCATCAAATTAACCTTAATTTTTTTTTTTTTAATTTATTGTAGAAAAACTTTATCTTTAATATTTTTTTTAATTTTTATCTCCAATTTAGGTTCGGTTACTTGTTATTTGCAACCGAAACTTTTTAAGCGCAATTCTCGTGGCATTTATGCCACCGATGAACTATGGATGCCAATAAAGGATATTACAACAACAGTTAAAAAACCTTCCAATGACAATAATAATAATGTAAGTAATAAATAATTTTTTAATCGAATATTTTTTACATTAATAATGTTTACAATAATTTTGTTAGCAACATTGTGTGCAAACATTAAATTTAAACAATGTTTAAAAGCATTGTTTATAAACATGGTTAATTCACATTGTTTATATACAATGTTTATAAACATGGTTTATAACGGATTTATGACAACAATGTTTACACAAATTTAAGATAAGTTTCTGGAAGAAAATCTATCACAATTAGAGTCTAAAACAGGTGAAAAAGTTAAATTCGATTTAACAAAATCCATGAACCCACTATCCAAAACATTTTGATCAGAACTGAATTTAAATGCACAACATTTTTGGCAGTAATATTAATTTTTACGTAAAAATTAATATTTAAGTGAAAATGTTTTTAAATTTTAAAACATATAAATTATGTTGTCCTGTCCCGAAAAATAAAATTTCAGGTAATGGCAAAAAAACGATGCTAATTCAAGAGTTGATGAAGGGGGAAAAAAATCCAAACAAAATTGGAGTCAGTGTTATCCTCCCTACACACAAAAAAAAAATTAAAAATATTGTGCCAGTTTTTGGTTTAATTACAACCTTTAAAGTGTTATTGGATAACTTAACAAAGTTTTTGCTCTAAAAAACTTAGGTAAAATATCCAAAACCACTTTATAGGTGTGTACCAAAACGTACACAATTTTTTTTATTTTTTTTTTGTGTGTACAACCGGCTAAGTTCGCAATTGTAGTGTATTTTATAATTTATTTTTGTTTTGGCCCCAATTGGTGTCTAAATTTGCGGAATGTGGAGTTCGTTAGTGAAAAATATTTGAATGATAAAATTTAATCTACTTATTCAATTTTTGTTGCAAAAACCAGTAAAAAAATATTTTTTTTGACTTTTTATTTTTAAGTGGCACTAAAAGAACATGGACGATTTAAAGTACCATATGAAAATTTAAAGAACAATATTACCAAAATCTTCGATTTTTATACCCTACACAACTCTGTGGTACAGGGTATAATGAGTTTGTACTGAATCCCGAACTATTGATCCTAGCCCTACCTTCAAGTATACCGATCGACTCAGAACTACTTTTTGAGTCGAGTTAGCGATGCCTGTCTGCCCGTTCGTCCGTCTGTCCATCTATCGGTTTAAGCTCGATACAGGTCGCAATTTTCAATCAATTGCTTGAAATTTGAAACTTAAGCATATTTTGACCCAAGGACGAACCCTATTGAAATTTGAACAAATTGGTCCATGTTAAGACCTAGCCCCCATACACTCAAAAAAAAAAGTGGGTATTCATAACTAAAAATTTAACTAAAGTACTAATTTTTTAGTCCAAAATGATCTAGTGCAGGCGTTGGTAATCAATACTAAAATTTTTTACTAATATTATTCAAAACCAGTAAAAATTACTAATTTTAGTACTTTGAAGATACTAAAGAACTACTGTACTACTGGTAATTAGTAACTTATTAGTAGATTTAAGTACAATATCACTTACTAATTTTTTTACTGTAGAATTATTTTGAGTGTATAAACGCCTCCCTTGGATTGGGCTTAAATGACTCTATTAACCGTATTATAATTGATATCGCCTTAAAATTTAACAGGTAATCAAATTTTGTATGCACGAATCATCATTCCAAATTTCAAACTAATCGGGTTAGTCCTTCTGGTAGTCCCCATACAAACCACCCTCCCGATATTCACATACTTAATTTCCTCAAATTCATAAAAATGAAAATATTTGATAAACATTTTATTTTTAGGTGTTAAACGTGTACTTTAGTAACCTAATCAAATTAAAATTATAATTGGACCATTTTTGGACTTACAAGGGAAGTCTCTCTGGTGTCACCCCTCGATCTTCATGAAATTTGGATATGTTGTTAAGAACGAAAATTAATTCGACACGTATTTTTTTTTAGCGGCCCAAACTCATTTTTTAGGGGGGTCGATTTGTATGGGGGGAAATTGACCTTTTTCAGTTTTTTACGATTTACGCCTATTTAAACAAAATTAATAGAGGCATGTGTGGTATCAGATTAAAGGTATTAAAAATAACTATCTCGTGGTGCTATCAACGGGCCAAAGAAGTTAATATTTTTCGACTTATTAACAAAAATGTCCTAAAATTTTGGTATTTTACTCCATATGACGAAAAATTGTGCATGTTTGGACACGTTCTTAGCACACGTAGATAGGTTTTCCAAAGACCTTTCATTTGGTATGTAACATGACTAGGTTTCTTTGCATAGTATAGGAGATAAATGGAAAAAACTGAAAAATGGCCTTGTCTTCCCCCCTCATTTTTACCACCTAAATATGAATTTGGGCCGCTAAAAAAAAATACATGTCCCTTTATTTTTTCTGCTCTACAAAATAAAACCAATTCCATAAAGATCCGCGGGTGACACTAGGGAGACTTCCCTTGTTAGTCCCTCATATAAAAATTTCTACCGATATTCAATTACCGATATAAATTTGATCTGTGTGTGTTTTCTACACTAAATAAAGATCTAACAAAAGATAGATCCAATCGGTCCATGTTTGGACTTGGGACACATTTTCCAGAAAACACTGGTGTAGGGTATCATATGGTCGGCCTTGACCGACTATAACTGTCTTACTTGTTTTTTCTTACAATACAGTGGTGAACCAAATTTTTTTCATGAAAAATTTTTTAAATATTTCTTCCTTAATGTATATATTCTAGATTTTTAGAATTTTTTTTTTTTCTGATTCTGATGGATTTTGAAAGGAAAAAATCTAAATATTTTCTTCCAGTTGTAGTCGAAGTATTTGGGTTTTTTATTGCAGATCTTTTATTTTATCATTTTGGAGATATTGCTAATAGTATAGACCAGCGGTTACCAACCTATGGTACGCGTACCACTAGGGGGTACGCGAAACTATCCGCGGTGGTACGCATAACACTGTGTGACAGAAAAAAAAACCTGGGATGCGATACTTTTTTTCTAGTAGGTGTTGTCGAGTACAACAAGACCCTGTACTTGAAATTTGCGAAACACCTCCAAAATCTTGAGTTACGGGTAAAAAACCGGTTTTTCGAACTTTTTACACTTATAAGCCAGTAACTTTGTTGAAAACCAACCGATTTTAAATTTATCGATGGTTTTAGAATGAAGAAACTGAGACCTTCCGAAGATCTGAACATAATATTTAAGTAATATTGAGACAACTGTGCGTATTTCTCCAGCAAACTCAATTTTTAAAAAAAAATTCTCTATTTTTCAACTTTGGAGTTGTTTTTACACATTTTTTTGTTAAGGAACCGTATTATTTATGAATTTATTAAAAAAGTATATTAATTTGTGAGAAAAACTCAACTTTGGTTTTTAAAATCGGTAAAAAATTGACCGAGTTATTAAACTTTTAATAAAAACAAAATTTTGGAATAAATGCCTGCACAATGTTTTTATACCCTCTAACCGTAGTACCGGGTAAATTCACTTTGTCATTCCGTGCGAAACGCATCAAAATATCGGTCTAGAGTCTCACAGCGAATATAATTTTTTGATGTGTGATCGATTCTATGACATTATAGAGATGGCGAAATATCGGTCTAGAGTCCCATAAAGAATATATTTTTTTGATCAGTGATCGATTCTAAGACATTGAATAGATGTCCGTCGTGTGCGGACGTCCGCTTGTAGAAGACATGATAATTTAGTAGAATGTAAATCTTGTATAAATGACAACGGGACTCTAAAGCAAAAAAGTTTGGCGAAAGCTCTTGTTCTAAACTGTTGTTGAGAAGGGAAACTCAGCGGCGCGGATGTATGGCCTGCCTGGAACACCTTTCCCTTGCGATAAATAAAAATAAAAAAAACTACAAGCACGTTTCTAGGGTTTGAGGGGGGGGGGGGGGTTGTGGGTGATGCTGTCTGGGGACACCTTCCCCTAGCGATTTATGTTTACAAATTCATATATTATAATATTTACACTCAAATAAAAAAATTTTATATTTTTTTATTTTTCGTTTAACCTAAAAGGAAAGCGGACCAAAAAAAATGGTATTGTTTAATCCCCTTGGTTCAACAGCAGGTCAATGAACTTCATATGACGCAAAAATGTTTTATTTGTTGAACAAATAGACAAAAAAACTTTAAAATAAAATAGTGTATTTCTGGGGTTGCATTAGTTCTCCAAGGGGAAACTTTTTCCCCTGGTCCGGTTTAGCCCATTTAAAAACTTCACTGTCCTATAAACATAACACATATTCGTGTCAAAACTTCAGGAGTCTAGCTCTTTTATTTTAGACAGTTTTGTGTCTTCCACAGATGGACAAACGGACGGTCAGACAGACGGACAAAGAAAGAATGTCGTAGAATCGATCACTGATCAAAAATATATAATTTATGAGACCCTAGATCGATAAAAGTTGTTTTAATATTACTTAAATTTCATATTTAAAATTTCGAAAGATATTAGTTTATTCTTTCTAAAACCGTCGGGAAATTCAAAATCGGTTAATATTCCACAAAGTTACTGGCTTATAAGTGTAAAAAGTTCGAAAAACCGGTTTTTTACCCGTAACTCAAGATTTTGGAGGTGTTTCGCAAATTTCAAGGACAGAATCTTGTTGTACTCGACAACACCTACTAGAAAAAAAGTATCGCATTCCAGGTTTTTCTGTTTCATTCATTTTTGTAACACTGTGTAATTTTAATAATTTGGACATTCGTTTTAGATTAACCTGTCTTCCAAAGTTTTCATAACGTCAGGTTTTTAAGAAAGTTGAGGTCAAAGTTCGCAAAAAAAACGTATTTTTGTGCAATTTAGAGAAAATTTTTTTGCGATGTTTTGAGATCTGACCACTTATTTTCGATTAACCTTTCGATGCTGATTCCGAATATGGTTCCCAAATTTTCTATGATGTCAGGTTTTTAAGAAAATGTATGTCAAAGTTCTCAAAAAACGTGTTTTGGGCATTTGTGAGACGGGTTGTGATAGAATGGAAATTTTGGTATCATATTGTTAAGCTTACAATGCCCTTTCATTGTATATACGAGGATGTTTCATTCGAAAAGTCACGAAATTGTTGATCTGCCCTTGAATTAAAAAAAAAACATTTAAAAAAAATTAAAAAAAACATTATATTTCCGCCCTCTGTGATGTGTTTTTGGAACTTTTTTTAAGAGTTCAAAAAACGTCCGTTGTTTAAATTTTTGATGTAGAAACGACTGGTGAAATCAGATTTGCAATATTTTCAGTTGTTTTTGCTCTGCAGAAAAATCATCTCAAAATCCGCGTTTTCAGATACATTAAACCACCCCCAAGAGCGAAAATTTTTCCAAAAAAATACCACATTGTTTTGATCTCCCCTAAAATTCAAAAATTTCAAAATTAACTCAAATATTTATATGAGAAGATTTTTAACGAAAACAAAAATCTCGTTAGGGGGTACAAAATTTAATATTAGGGGTACGTGAGCCAAAAAGGTTGGTAACCGCTGGTATAGACGATAATTTTCAGTGGGCAAAGATCATCAAAATAATTTAGTTTTTTAAGGTTGGACCAAATTATGGGGTCAAAAATTTAAAAAAACGTCAATACTGATGTGATAGCTGAATTATTTTTTTTAGCGATCTGTAATTTTTATGGTATATATCTCGAAACATGTACTATCGCTTAGGCTTGGTGCCATTTTGAAATAAAAAAAATTATTTTTTTTTTCGACCCACCTTAATATACATGGATTCAGCAAACCTGAAGTAAAACATTTTTAAAATCGAGAAACTTTTTCTGTAAAAGAAATTTGTAGATTCTGATTTTGTTAAAGTATTGCTAAAATTTCATTTACATTTTATTTTAAAAAACTGAACGCAATTTTTAAAAAAATTTTCAAATTAAATCTCTTTGAAGAGAAAGTTTTCACATTTTAAATAAACATTATTATGCACTATTAAAAACATTTAAATTATTTACATAAGGTCATGATAAGATAGCTTTTTTATTATTCATAATTTTACGTTAATGTGGAGTTAAATATTACATCATTGTTAAGTAATTTAAATTGTATTTAACAGACCGTTAACATTATTTTAAATTTAACAAGTTGTTACAATTTACGCTTTTTTTTCATAATTATCCATCTTTCTTTTCATGTACAACAGTTGGCCAATTCTACAAAAGGTGTTGTAGAATTGACAATGGAAATACAAGTGTGTAGTGATCCCGTAGATCCCACCGACCCCGATCATGATAGTTCAACAAATGTTAGCACACATGATACAGCCGGCGATCATCACAAATCTGCCCAATCATGGAATCGTATGACTTCGGAAGTAAAACGAAAAATGGGTATACGAAATGTTAACACCAAATCACCCCACGATTATGAACTCAAAGTGACCACCTCACGAATGAGATGCTCAAATAAAGTTAAAGATGAATTGGAGGCAACTGCGGGTAGTGTTTATGTCAAAACTACAATATTTGAATGTGGAATTTATATTGATTCATGGAAATCTGGAAATTTTTATCCATCGCTATCAACCAAATGGGAGCTGGGCAAAGAAATGCCCACCATTATCATCCCTTTGCAGAATTTAGATAATTTAGATAATATATTAATAAGAACAACATTGGCCACTAAAACTAAAATGGGTAAAAAATTAGTATTAGGTACTGTTGTGGTTGGTGGATCTTCTGTAGGATCTGCTGTCCATGGTAGTGGTGCTGAACATATGACATTATTAAGAGAATCAGCAGTAGGCGAACGAGTTTCAATGTGGCATTGTTATGAATAAGTAGTAGGAGAAACATTGACATTTTATTAAATGTTTGAATTATATCAAGTCAGCTAATTAGGCCTATATTATTTAATGTAAATAAAAAACTTCTCTTTACATGTTTTCCAACGTTTCGTCAATTATTTGTTGACTTCATCAGGGTTACGTAAATTAAACAGTAATTTTCACATTAAATTAAATAAATATAAATAAATTTTACAAAAAACAAAGAACATTTAACACAAAAAATAAATTAAAACCACAGCTTAAAAATTAATATCACAGTTTGAAGTTATATTGCAACTCTATAGCTTGTATTTATATTGTATTTTAAAACTGACAAAAATTTATTGTTTTTATTTTTTATTTATTTTAGTAACTTTTTGTTAGAAAAAAAATCCCTGATTTTTAAGATTTTTAGAAAAAAAAAACTTTAGACTATAAAAATTAAATATAAATTAATTTAAATAAAAAAATTTAAAGAAAAACTATGTTTTATGTTTTAATATGAAGTTAAATTCGGCAAAGTCGAATATTTTGATATCTTTCACTATGTAGGATTATTTTGCTGTCTTCCAAGAACAATACAGTCCAGGTAATCTTAAGGGTCGAACCAGAATCAAATTGCGTCGCGCAAGACGTAAACAAAAAACAAACACATCAAATTTGAAATTTTTACGTCCGTTTGATTTAGGTACCTCACATTTCAATATTAGAATCGAAAAATTATTGGGCGTTAACCCTTACGCGACGTAATTTGATTCAGGTTGGACGCTAACACATACATATAAAAAAATTAAATAAACTACCCTGCAAGAAAGGCGTGTCTCTCGATCCGAAATCATCTTTCCCGTGACTGGTGAAAACGGGACATACCACTAAAACGACTTTCTCGTGACAGATAAAAATTAAACTAATTACCAAGCTATCTCAAAAAAACTTATACCGTGACCGGAGACAAAAATTTCCAATTTTTACCAAGTCCCGAATAAAATTCTAATTTTTTGCGTTTTGAAGTATAAAATTTCATCAAAACTGATTTTAGAAAAAAAAATGTCATAAATTTTTAAATATTTCCAAGTCCCGAAAATTTTCGAAGTCCCGGGCATTAAATTTGTTTGACAATTTTTTGTGCGTTTTGGAATAACAATTATTTTAAGGCAAAAATAAAGAAATTGAAAATTTTTTTTATGTTTCGAAAACTTTTGAAAATTTTTTAAGTTTTCACAAAAATGTTTGGCATTTTTATACCCTCCACTTAAAATTAGTGTTGAGGGTCTGGGACCCCTGATCAATAATATGTATATATTATTGATCAGTGGTCGATTCTAAGACATTCTAGAGATGTCCGTCAACCTGTAAAAAAATTTCAAAAAATTTTTCTAAAAAAATTTCTCGGAATTTCTCTAAATAGAAAAACTCTGAGTATTTTTTTTTTTCTGAGAATCTTTCTAAAGAAAAAATGTGAGAATTTTCCAATAAAAAAAATCTTAGAATTTTCTCATAGAAAAAATCTGAGAATTCCCCTATAGAAAAAATCTGAGAATTTTTCTACAGGAAAAATCTGAGAATTTTTCTATGAGAAAAATCTGAGAATTTTTCTCTGAGAAAAATCTGATCATTTTCTTCAGGCAAAATTTGAGTACTTTTTCATAGAAAAAGTCTGTGTGTTTTTCTATTGGAAAAGTCTGAGAATTTTTCTATACTTTTTTTGTTGAGAAAAATTTATCAGAATCTGAGAAATTTTTTATATAGAAAAATTTATCAGAATCTGAGAAATTTTTTTATGCACAAAATTTATAAATTTATCAAAAATATTTAAAAATTTATCAAAATATAAAAAAAAAAATTATATAGAAAAATTTATCAGAATCTGAGAAATTTTTTCTATACTGAAATTTGTTTTATACAAGAATTTATCAGAATCTGAGAAAAAATTTTATATGCAAAAATTTATCAGAATCTGAGATTTTTTTTATACAAAAATATATCAGAATCTGAGAATTTTTTTATATACAAAAATTTATTACAATCTGAAAAATTTTTTATATAGAAAAATTTATCAGAATCTGAGAGAAAAATGATCAGAATCTGCTATATCAAAAATTTATCAAAAAAAATTGTAAAATTTATCAAAATCTGAGAAATTTTTATACCCTCCAACTACAGTATGGGGGTATACTCACTTTGTCATTCCGTGTGTAACGCATCAAAATATCGGTCTAGGACCCCATAAAGTATATATATTTATCATCAGTGATCGATTCTAAGACATTCTAGTGATGTCCGTCCGTCTATCCGTCCGTCTGTCCGTCTGTAGTTAACACGATGTAGTCCTAAATAAAAGAGCTAGACTCCCGACATTTGGAACGAATATGTCTTATGTTCCTAGGCAGGTTAAGTTCGTAAATGAGCAAAATCGGACCAGGGGCAAAAAAGATCCCCCTTGAAGAACTAAACCAACCTCTGAAAAATAGCATATTTACATGATTTTTTGTGTTTTTGTTTAACAAATCCAACATTTTTATGCTACAAGAAGTTCAAAGTCCTGCATTTGGACCCACAGAATTATAAAATATCGTTTTTCGGTCCGCCCCTCTTTTATGGGCGTGGAATAAATTATTTTTTTTTTTAAATAATGATAAATTTGTATTTTTTTAGTGCAAAAAGCATAAGAATTAATTTTTTTAACTCTTATTTGAGAGGAAATAAAAAGAAGACGCCCCTGCATTTTTTTTATTTATTTGCATGTTGGAAGGTATTAAAGATTCGGCACAGCCGAATTTAACACTCTTACTTGTTTTTATATACAAAAATTTATCAGAATCTGAGAAATTTTTCTATATACCAAAAATTATCAGAACTAAGAAATTTTTTTATATAGAAAAATTTATCAGAAACTGCCAAAATTTTTTATATAGAAAAATTTATCAGAAACTAATACATTTTTTATATAGAAAAATTTATCAGAATTTGAGAAATTTTTTTATATAGAAAAATTTATCAGAATCCTATAAGATCTGAGAATTTTTCTCTAGCAAAAATCTGAGAATTTTTCTATAGCCAAAAATCTAAAAATTTTTCTATAGCGAAAAACTGAAAATTTTTCTATAGAAAAAATCTGAGAATTTTATATAGGTAAAATTTGAGAAAATACTCAGAATATGAAAAATGTTTCAGAAAAAGATACTTTTTTCAAACGAAAAGTCTGTGAATCTTTCTATTGGAAAAATCTAAGAATTTTTCTATAGGAAAAATTTAAAAATTTTTTAATAAAAAAAAAATCTGTAAATTTTCAAACATTTGCTATAGAAAAATTCTCAGACCTTATAGCATTCTGATACATTTTTCTATATAAAAAAATTCTCAGATTCTAATAAAATTTTCTACATAAAAAATTTCTCAGGTTCTGATAAATTTTTCTATATAAAATTTTTTATCAGATTCTGACAAAAAAAAATTTATAAAAAAATTCCTCAGATTCAGATAAATTTTTCTATATAGAAAAATTTATTAGAATCCTATAAGATCTGAGAATTGTTCTCTAGCAAAAATCTGAGAATTTTTCTATAGCAAAATCTGAAAATTTTTCTATAGCAAAAAACTGAAAATTTTTCTATAGGAAAAATTCTCAGATTTTTGCTAGAGAAAAATTCTCAGATCTTAAAGCATTCTGATAAAGTTTTCTATATAAAAAAATTTCTCACAATCTGATAAAAAATTTTATCAGAATCCTATAAGATCTGAGAAATTTGAAAATTTTTTTATAGAAAAAATCTGAGAATTTTCAGACCTTTGCTATAGAAAATTCTCAGAACTTATAGCATTCTGATAAATTTTTCTATATAAAAAAATTTATCAGATTCTGATAAAATTTTCTACATAAAAAATTTCTCAGGTTCTGATAAATTTTTCTATATAAAATTTTTTATCAGATTTTGACAAAAAAAAAAAATTTTAAAAAAATTCCTCAGATTCTGAGAAATTTTTTTATATAGAAAAATTTATCAGAATCCTATAAGATCTGAGAATTTTTCTCTAGCAAAAATCTGAGAATTTTTCTCTAGCAAAAATCTGAGAATTTTTCTATAGCAAAAATCTAAAAATATTTTCTATAGCAAAAAACTGAAAATTTTTTTATTTGCTAGAGAAAAATTCTTTGATCTTATAGCATTCTGATAAATTTTTCTATATAAAAAAATTTCTCAGAATCTGAAAAAATTTGTTATCAGAATCCTATAAGATCTGAGAATTTTTCTCTATCAAAAATCTAAAAAAAATTTCTATAGCAAAAATGTGAAAATTTTTCTATAGCAAAAAACTGAAAAATGTTCTATAGGAAATATCTAATAATTTTCTTCAGATAAAATTTTAGAACTTTTTCTGTAGAAAAAAAAAATACTCAGAATATGAAAACTGTTTTAGAAAAAATAATTTTTTCATAGCAAAAGTCTGTGAATTTTTCTATTGGAAAAATCTGAGAATTTTTCTATAGGAAAAATTTGAGAATTTTTTTATAGAAAAAATCTGAGAATTTTCTTAAGAAAAAAAAAATAAGAACTTTTTCTGTAGAAACAGTTAATCATGCTTTTTCTATTGAAAAAAAAAATACTCGGAATCAGAGAATTTTTCTATATGAAAAATGTCTTAGCATAAAATACTTTTTCTATAGGAAAAACGTCCCAGAATCTGAGAATTTTTCTTCAAAAAATTCGCAGAATCTAAAACGTTTGCTTAAGAAAAAATAACCCAGAATCTAAGACTTTTACACTAAAAAATTTTACAACATTTCCTTGTAACTTTACAAGCTTTTTACCAATAATTTTGTAATTTTACAAACTTTTTACCAATAAAATTGTAAGTGTACAAATTTTTTGATGCGATAAAACTTTCAGGGAGGTTTCGTGTTTTTACTAAATTTTTTGCTACCTCCTATTTTACGAGAATTCTTAGTAAAAATTACAAGGTTTTTTGTAATTTAAGAAGATTTTTAACAATAAAATTGTAAATTTAAATTTTTTTTCGCAATAAAACTTACAAGGAAATCTTGTGATTTAACTAGATTTTTTTTGTAAAAAAACCTTGGAAATTTGTAAAATTACAAAATAAAATTGTAAAATTACAAAAAAAAAATGTAAATTTCGATCGAAAATTTTTTTGTTAAAAAACAAGGAACACTGTAAAATATTAATAAATATTTGTTAAGGGTAACGTTGGATTCGGGCAAGTGGAACCAAACTTCGTTTATTAAAAAAAATATTTTGCAATAATTTTGTTAAAATTGTGGAGGGTATTATCTATCTATTATCTATCTATTTGCTATAAAATACCTCATATATGCCCGTGACTTATAAAATTTGCAATATTTTTTTTCTATTTAAATATTTCCAACAACAAAAAATCGAAATTATCTTAAATAGGTTTTCATTGTAACACTTGACGCCACACTTAAAAAATAAAAAAACAACGCAAGACCTAAGTAACTAAAATAAAATTATGATCTTGATAAAGAATGCAGGCAGTTACGTTTTTCAACGACAAGTGCATGAGCAAAAATTATTAAATGGAAATAAAAAGTTTGCAAACTGCATTCATTAGACACAATAAATGTCAATAACTCAATTCGAAAATTGTGAGCTCACAAAAATATTTATCAATAAATTCATGTGTTTGATTATTTAGTTATTTTTTTTGTAATAAAATATAACTCAGCAAAAAAATTAAGGACTAAACTAAAATTTACGTCATGAACAAATGCTACATTTTTACTCATAGCTGTTTAAGCGATAAGCTGATATCACTGAAATGTAATAACAACCGGAGAGGAACTAAAACAAAGATATATGTGATGCATCAGCTGCAAAAACTTTTTCGTTCAAAAGTTAGCATGTTTCCAACAGACAGACGGATAGATAACGCTAGATCGTCTTTAAATCAATCGGGGATCTTGAACTGCTTGATATTTCGATGTGGAGTGACAATTCCGTGTAATAATTAGATCTGGTCCGATCTGATCATGATCTGCTCATATCTAATTACATATAATGGTGTCTGATCAGATTTGTCAAATCTCAAATTTTATTCCCGATTTTTGGGATGTGATCAAGATGATTTGAAATCTGACACATCTGATCAGAAACACTAATATATCATTTTATATATGGACAGATCAGACAAGACAAAAAGCACATCAAATTAGATCTTATAAATTTTTGATGGAGGGTATACCAAAATTTTGCTACTCAAAATTTCACACAATTCTTTTGCCAACTCAAATTCATTTCCCCTATCAATTTTAAGTTCAGTTCCTTTCTGTTTGCTGGGTTATTTTCCCATTTCAATAAAAACGATTGAATTGTATCGAATCGCTGCAACAATCATTTTTAATTAAAATACTCGCACATATATTTTTATTTATTTTCAAAATGTGCCAGACATACAGACAGTGCTAATTATCCAGAACTCATATAGACAAAATACTACGAACCGTACAAATTATGTATTTATGTAAATAATAGTGATAATGAAAAATGACTTCATGAATATTAAAGTAAATATTAATTGTAGTTTGTGTATTTATGCTAAAATATGTTTAAATGTTTGTTTTATAATAATTAAAATTAAAAACAAAATAATGCGAAAATTAGATAAAGAATTATTTAACAAAATATTTTTGGGGAACATGATACTTTCAAAAGATATTCAGTAAATATTTTTAAATTAACTATTTGGCTAGAATAAAAAGTAAACAATTTGTTAATAATAGAGGGAATCGTGAGACATTTTTCCGTATAGAAAAAATATCAGATTCTGAGCAGTTTCTCAGATTCTAATAATTTTTTCTATATAAAAAAATTTCTCAGATTCTGAGCAATTTTTCTATATAAAAAAAATTTCTCAGATTCTGATAAATGTTTCTATATAAAAAAATTTTTCAGATTTTAATAAATTTTTCTATATAAAAAAATTTCTCAGATTCTGATAAATTTTTCTATAAAAATTTCTCAGATTTTGATCAATTTTTCTATATAAAAAAATCTATCTGATTCTGATAAATTTTTCTATATAAAAAAATTTCTCAGATTCTGAGCAATTTTTCTATATAAAAAAATTTCTCAGATTCTGATTAATTTTTCTATATAAAAAAATTTCTCAGACTTTGCTCAATTTTTCTATATAAAAAAAAATTGCAGATTCTGCTCAATTTTTCTATATAAAAAAAATTTATCAGATTCTGCTCAATTTTTCTATATAAAAAAATTTTTCAATTTTTCTATATAAAAATTTTTCTCAGATTCTGATAAATTTTTCTACCCGAGTAAAAATAAACATATATAATAATATATAACTTGATGCAAACATAATAAATCATATATGATTATATATCGCGTGAGATATTTTCAAAATTTGTTAAATGCAGTCATATTTAGTTATATATAATTGAATCCTGATTCGGATTAAAAGGAGCACGGTTGATATAGTTATATAAAATTATATGAGGGTCAATACAAAATTTGTTTTTCTGTATAATTTAATATAAAATTATATATATCCAATTCTGTTCCATATATAACACTATATGTTTCCATTTAACCAACAATTTTCTAAGTTTTTAAGGCAAAGTATAAGAAACTTTTTAAAATGTTCCTAAACATTTCCTTGTTAGGGTTATGTATATCACCTATCTGGTTCGAAGCGTACCCGAACATTTTTTTTTTTAAGAAAATTATATATTTGGTGAATGTATCGTTGACCTGTGGTGTAACTCAACCCAAACCAAAAAACACCAGGATTTTACATGTTTTTATGCAATTAGATCTAATTAGATCCACTAATATATGGCAATGTCTGGTCAAAACTCGGATGAAATCAAATCATATTTTATACAAATTGATCTTTTTTAATTTAAAAACATCCACCATTTTTCGGATCAAATTGCGTTTAATTATATATTGTATTACATATCAATATATATTGCATCATATAAAAATTTTTACTCGGGTATATATAAAAATTGATCAGAATCTGAAAAATTTTTTTACATAACAAATTTATCAGAATCAGAATCTAAAAACTTTTTTTATATAGAAAAATCGATCAGATTCTGAGAATTTTTTTTTTTGTATCGAAAACTTTATCAGAATCTGAGAAATTTTTTCATATATAAAAATTTATCTGAATCTGAGAAATTGTTTTATATAGAAAAATTGATCAGAATCTGGGAAATTTTTTCATATAGAAAAATTGATCAGAATCTGAAAAAAAATTTTTATATAGAATAATTGATCAGAATCTGAGAAATTTTTTTATATAGAAAAATTGATCAGAATCTGAGAAATTTTTTTATATAGAAAAATTGATCAGAATCTGAGAAATTTTTTTATATAGAAAAATTTATCAGAATCTGAGAAATTTTTTTATATCGAAAAATTGATCAGAATCTGAGAAATTTTTTTATATAGAAAAATTGATCAGAATCTGAGAAATTTTTTTATATAGAAAAATTGATCAGAATCTGAGAAATTTTTTTATATAGAATAATTGAGCGGAATCTGAGAAATTTTTTTATATAGAAAAATTTATCAGAATCTGAGAAATTTTTTTATATAGAAAAATTAAGCAGAATCTGAGAATTTTTTTTTAATAGAAAATATATAAATAAAAAAATTTCTCAGATTCTGCTCAATTTTTCTATATAAAGAAAATTTCTCCGATTCTGCTCATTTTTTCTATATAAAAAAATTTTCAGATTTTGATAAATTTTTCTATATAAAAAAATTTCTCAGATTCTGATAAATTTTTCTATATAAAAAAAGTCTCAGATTCTGCTCAATTTTTCAATATAAAAAAATTTCTCAGATTCTGATCAATTTTTCTATATAAAAAAATTTCTCAGATTCTGATCAATTTTTCTATATAAAAAAATTTCTCAGATTCTGCTCAATTTTTCTATATAAAAAAATTTCTCAGATTCTGCTCAATTTTTCTATATAAAAAAATTTCTCAGATTCTGCTCAATTTTTCTATATAAAAAAATTTCTCAGATTCTGCTCAATTTTTCTATATAAAAAAATTTCTCAGATTCTGCTCAATTTTTCTATATAAAAAAAATTCTCAGATTCTGCTCAATTTTTCTATATAAAAAAATTTTTCAGATTCTGCTCAATTTTTCTATATAAAAAAATTTCTCAGATTCTGATAAATTTTTCTATATAAAAAAATTTCTCAGATTCTAATAAATTTTTCTATACAAAAAAAGAATATCTCAGATTCTGATAAATTTTTCTATATAAAATAGTTTCTCAGATTCTGCTCAATTTTAATATTTAAAAAAATTTCTCAGATTCTGATAAATTTTTTTATATAAAAAAATTTCTCAGATTCTAAACAATTTTTCTATATAAAAAAATTTCTCAGATTCTGCTCAATTTATCTATATAAAAAAAATTCTCAGATTCTGCTCAATTTTTTTATATAAAAATATTTCTCAGATTCTGCTCAATTTTTCTGTATAAAAAAATTTCTCAGATTCTGCTCAATTTTTCTATATAAAAAAATTTCTCAGAATCTGCTCAATTTTTCTATATAAAAAAATTTCTCAGATTCTGCTCAATTTTTCTATATAAAAAAAATTTCTCAGATTCTGCTCAATTTTTCTATATAAAAAAAATTCTTCAGATTTTGATAAATTTTTCTATATAAAAAAATTTCTCAGATTCTGCTCAATTTTTCTATATAAAAAAATTTCTCAGATTCTATATAAAAATATTTCTTAGATTCTGATCATTTCTTCTATAAAAAAAATTTCAGATTCTTATCAATTTTTCTATATAAAAAAATTTCTCAATATAAAAATTTTTTTTATATAAAAAAATTTTCATAATGTGAGAAAAAAAAATTCTCAGATTCTGATTAATTTTTCTTATATAAAGAATTTTTCAAATTCTGATAAATTTTCTATATAAAAAAAATTTTCAGATTCTGATCAATTTTTCTATATAAAAAAATTTCTCTGATTCTGATAAATTTTTCTATATAAAAAAATTTCTCAGATTCTGCTCAATTTTTCTATATAAAAAAATTTCTCAGATTCTATATAAAAAAATTTCTCAGTTTCTGCGCAATTTTTCTATATAAAAAAATTTCTCAGATTCTGCTCAATTTTTCTATATAAAAAAATTTCTCAGATTCTGCTCAATTTTTCAATATAAAAATATTTCTCAGATTCTGCTCAATTTTTCTATATAAAAAAAATCGCAGATTCTGGTAAATTTTTCTATATAAAAAAATTTCTCAGATTCTGCTCAATTTTTCTATATAAAAAAATTTCTCAGATTCTGCTCAATTTTTCTATATAAAAAAATTTCTCAGATTCTGCTCAATTTTTCTATATAAAAAAATTTCTCAGATTCTGCTCAATATTTCTATATTAAAAAAAATTTCTCAGATTCTGTTCAATTTTTTTATATAAAAAAATTTCTTAGATTCTGTTCAATTTTTCTACATAAATTTTTTTTTTCAGATTCTGCTCAATTTTTCAATATAAAAAAATTTCTCAGATTCTGTTCAATTTTTTTATATAAAAAAATTTCTTAGATTCTGCTCAATTTTTCTATATAAAAAAATTTCTCAGATTCTGCTCAATTTTTCTATATAAAAAAATTTCTCAGATTCTGCTTAATTTTTCTGTATAAAAAAATTTCTCAGATTCTGATTAACTTTCTTATATAAAAAAATTTCTCAGATTGCACATAGGGGCAAAATGGTATGTTTTATGGCATCAATTAAACCTCTGGATTTTTGTAGTCGATATGCCCACCGTTTTAAAGAGCGCAGCTTTTCGATTAAATTTATGTAAAAACATGTAAGACTTTCTTTGCAATATTGCGAAAAAATGCGCAAAAACGAAAAAAAAAAAAAGTTTGTTTGAAGTAAAAAATTTTGTAAATTTTTATGTTAATATATAGACAAAGCTATCGCTTAAATAAGTAAGTATTAGAATTACATACATATGAAGTATTCCACACCAAATGTTCCACTAAAAAAAGTTATATCGTATAAATTTAAAATTTGAAAAAAAACTATTATCAATTTATTTTTGGAAGTTGGGATTAAAATCGGTCATGGGGACGTTGATGGAGGTGTCTGGGGATACCTTCTTCCTCGCAATAGGTATTTACAAATTGATTAAGTATGATATCTATGCTAAAATAGTACAATTTTATCAAATTTATATATTATTTTCATAGCCACGCCCCAAAAAGTGGGCTGGATAACATAAATGGCATATGCTACTCCACTTATTTATTTGGTAGGTCAAGGAACTTCTTGTCATAAAAATTTTTGATGTGTTGAACAAATGTAAGAAAACCCTCTAAAAATCGTGTTTCCCAAGATTTTTTTTTAATTCTTTAAGTGGAAGCTTTTTTCACCTGGTCCGATTTTGCCCATTTTGGAACTTAATCAGCCTATGACAAATAGATATATTCGTGCCAAGTTTAAGGGGTCTAGCATTTTTGGTTTGGACTGCATGTGGTTTATTAGTAAAAAAAAGTCATATTTTTAAAGTGCAGTTTCACAAAGCGGGCGCTTTTCGTGCAAGTTTCTATGACTGATTCTAGTAAAGAATTATACCACTTACCACTGTATAAAAATATCTAAGGATAATGTAGGATAAGTCTTGACTTTTTGACCTTTAAACTTATGTTTTAAAAATCGTCATAAAAAGGATGTTCTTAGAACGGCTATAACTTCTCTAATATTCAATGCAATTTGGTCAGAATGAATGAAAATAATTTGTGCTAAAATTACCTTTTAATTTATGTGTATAGTTCCAACATTTTTTATTTGTTTACCTTTCATTTTGAGTTTTCAACTTAAGACTATTTAAAATATTTTTTTTTTGTTTTTTTGAACTTTTACTAAATTTAACACAGTGCCAAGAAACGGAAAATGGATAAATCAAAAAAGTAAAAATGCAGTCAAGCGTAGAAAAGTATAGGCTTTCGATATAAAATAATAATGTTAGCAAAATCGCCTTTTAAAAAAATGAATTGTTGCCAAGAAGCCCCATGTAGCTGCCCCTATGTGGATTGTGATAAATTTTTTTATATAAAAAAATTTTTCATACTCTGAAATATTTTTTTTCTAGCAACATGTTGCTGAAAAATGTTTACGAAACACTACTCAAGCCAACTTTTCATTCTCACCTCCAAAAAACCAAGCAATACCACAATGATTGTATCAACGATCAAAAAATAGACCTCTGTGTGTGCCTCTATTGATTACTTCAAAGGTGTGAGATACATGCAGATGTGTGAGAGCATATAAACAAAACCAAGTGATGTTTTTGTTTTTGATGTTTGTGGTTTTTGATCAAACATACTTTTACTAACCAGAGCTTTAAAGGAATTAATTCGAGTGTAAAAAAATTTATTCTTTAAACGGCAACTAGAGCGTATCAATATTTGGTTTTACCCAGTTTCCTGACAAACTTTTATTCCACTTGACCTAGATCTTAAGTTTTAGGTTAATTTCAGGCTAATTGAATAATATTGATCCGTGGCGCCTATCGATCGTATGTTTAGATTTTTGAAAAATTTATTTAAAAGAGTTAAAACTTGAAGAGGAGTTAATTATATACCCTGCATAATTTAAAAAAGATCAGTTCAAAAAAACTTTTTTTTTTTAATTTGGTAAAAAAATATTGGTAAAAAAAAAATTTTGGTGTGAATTTTTTTTTATATTCGACAAAAAATTTGCATAAAATTGGTGAAACAAATAATTTTGGTCAAAATTTTTGTTCAGTTATGAAAAATAATGAGTGAAATAATTTGGTAAAAAATTGCGGAAAAATTGGTAAAAAAATATAATTTGGGGAATATTTTTTTTTTTTTTGGTGAAATAAAATTTTTTGCAAAAAAAAAATTTATTCAACAGAAATTCGGGGTAAAAATATTCTTTCCGTGTCATAATTTGGACGTGATTGCCATTTCAACAGACAGACAGGTCATTGCTCTATCGACCTAAAATCGATCGAGGATTTTAAAAGTGTTTCACAAGAGGAATCTCCCCTCGTAAGTGGAGCCTATAAAATAGAAATTAAAGAATTAATTCCTTTAAATCGTTGCTACTATACACTCCAACGTACATATATGAATGATCATGGGGGTAGTGTACGAGTATATGGGATCGTGAATGAAATGGAAAAACTGTTGCATGAAACTAAAAGTCTCACACTCAGTTGTTTCGATACTGTAGACACTAACGGTTGTGTGGAGCTCGCAATTTTAAGATAAATAAAATTTTAAAAACAAACATGTTCGCGCGTTGTATATGAATCCGAAAACTATAACATAAAAAAAGTTTATTTTTAAAATATTGAAAATATAAAAAAAAACATAAAATTTTATGCTAAACGAAGCGACGCGGTGCGTTATTTTTTTGACAAATAAATTTAAAAAAACAAATAAAAAAAATTGAAAAAAATGTGTTATTTTGGAAAATATTGTACGTATTTTTAAAAATACAACGTGCTAATTTATTAATAAAAAAATAATTTTTGCAAAAAATACATAATAAAAAATTTAAAATTTGATTTATGCAAACAGTTTTTAATAAATAATGTATAATTAAATCATTAAAAGTAAATTTAAAAATTAAATAAACGTTTTGAAAAAAAAAAAATAAAAAATATAAGTTTTAATAAAAAAAAATAATGTCGAATAACATCACAATTTTTCAATAATTAAAAAAAAATAATTATAATTAGTGGAAGGCAAACTTATGCAAAAATTAAGGAAAACTGTCTCAGAATTTTTTAAATTTTTCTATGTGTAAAAAAAATGTTTAAAAAAGTAAAATTAAAAAAGAATCCAAGAAAATTAAAAAAAATCTCAGAAAATTTTTTTTACAGAAAAAGTCCTTGTGAGGGATTAGTCCGATCTTATAATAATTCGATTATATTGTATTAGGGAAACTGCAGGAACACTAAAAAAAAAGTGAACTAAAAACTGGAAAAATTAACTAAATTTTGAGAAAAAGGGGGAATGATTTGGCTCTAAAGATTTTTTTCTTGGTTTTAGTTCATACTTTTCTCAAAATAAGGAAAACAAAGTTATTTAATTTTAAGCCAATTTTAACAAGAAAATGGGAAAAATATTTTACACTTTAGTTCATTTACAATTAAGGACTAGCTTGGGTCACGACCCTGGACCCATGGGTTCGGACCCATGGGTACAGACCCTATTTACTCGAGATCCCGTTGGGTCCTTTAAGGGTCGCCATAGATTTTGACATAAAACTTTTGTCCGTTTGCAGGGCCGCAGGTATGGCGGTTTCCCTGGGCACACAAGAATATTAGGGCCTACTGGAAACAAAAGGTCGCATGACAAAAAAAATTTTTTTGAACATATTAAAGTCATGTTATTACCTGTTTTAAAACAAAGAAACTAAAAAAAATATTTTAAGTAGAGATATTTTAGCTCGAGGTAATTTTTCTTTACTTATTAAAACCATGGTATTTGTGTAGAACAATTTGGTTTTAATCAGACCTTTTCTATCTCAGAATCTGAAACTTTTCCTACACGAAAAATGTCTCAGAATCTAAAAATTGTCGATATGAAAAATGTCTAAGAATCTAAAATTTTTTTCTATACATAAAAAGTCTCACAAGGGAAGTATCTTAACCCTTATGAACCGATTTGCCTGAAACTTAAAATATATATAAAAGAGACGATTTTAAGGTTGGGGTGTCTCGGCTTATCGGCCATATCAGTGTTTCAAAATTTTGTTGTCCCCTTATGAAACAATTTGGACCTCCGGGAAAATTTCGATAACTCCCGAACTAACAGGAATATCCTCTGAGAAAAAATACGTGTCGACTTAAATTTAATAAAGATTATTTCGTATTCATATGGACATTGTAGGTTTATGTCTTCATATAAATACCCCCCAAAATTTACACATTTTCATGAAAAAAGTATTTAACGAAGGTTGAGATACTTCCCTTGTAAGAGGAGGGTATAAAATTAATCTAAGAAAATTTTTTACAGAAAAAGTCCTTGTGAGGGGTTAGTTCGATCTTATAATAATAGTCCGATCTTATAATAATTGTATAAGGGAAACTGCAGGAACACTCAAAAAAAAGTGAACTAAAAACGAGGAAAATTAACTAAATTTTGCGAAAAAGAGTGAATGATTTGGCTCCAAAGATTTTTTCTTGGTTTTAGTTCATACTTTTCTCAAAATAAGGAAAACAAAGTTATTTAATTTTTAGCCAATTTTAACAAGAAAATGGGAAAATTATTTTACACTTTAGTTCATTTACATTTAAGGACTAGCTTGGTTCAAGACCCTGGACCCATGGGTTCGGACCCATGGGTACAGACCCTATTTACTCGAGATCCCGTTGGGTCCTTTAAGGGTCGCCATAGATTTTGACATAAAACTTTTGTCCGTTTGCAGGGCCGCAGGTATGGCGGGTGCCCTGGGCACACAAGAATTTTAGAGCCTACTGGAAACAAAAGGTCGCATGACAAAAAAAAATTTTTTTAACATATTAAAGTCATGTTATTACCTGTTTTAAAACAAAGAAACTAAAAAAAAATATTTTAAGTATAGATATTCTAGCTCGAGGTAATTTTTCTTTACTTATTAAAACCATGGTATTTGTGTAGAACAATTTGGTTTTAATCAGACCTTTTCTATCTCAGAATCTGAAAATTTTCCTACACGAAAAATGTCTCAGAATCTAAAAATTGTCGATATAAAAAAGGTCTAAGAATCTAAAATTTTTTTCTATACATAAAAAGTCTCACAAGGGAAGTATCTCAACCCTTATGAACCGATTTGCCTGAAACTTAAAATATATATAAAAGAGACGATTTTAAGGTTGGGGTGTCTCGGCTTATCGGCCATATCAGTGTTTCAAAATTTTGTTGTCTCCTTATGAAACAATGTGGAGATCCGGCAAAATTTCGATAACTCCCGAACTAACCGGAATATCCTCTAGAACAAAAATGCGTGTCGACTTAAAATTAAATAAAGATTGTTCCGTATTCATATGGACATCGTAGGTCTATGTCTTCATATAAATACCCCCCAAAATTTACACATTTTCATGAAAAAAGTATTTAACGAAGCCAAATTTTTACAAGGTTATACCGTTGGATAGGCATTAAAAAAACCTTTCTTTTCATATGTAAACATTATATAGTTTCTTAAAAAGAAACGACTGTAAAATCCAAAAAACGATTTTTTTCGCCATTTTTTGACCCATGATTTGAACACCTAAGTTCACGATATGGCCGATAAGCCGAGACACCCCAACCTTAGAATTGTCTCTTTTATATATATTTTACGTTTCATGCAAATCGGTTCATAAGGGTTGAGACACTTCCCTAAAAATGCTTTAAATCTAAGAATATTTTTGTACGAAAAATGTTTTAGTATTTGAGATTTTTTTAATACGAAAATCGTCTCAGATTCGAGACTTCGTCAATACGAAAAATGTCTCACAATCTGAGACTTCTTTTATACGAAAAATGTATCAGAATCTGAGACTTTTTCTACACGAAAACAAATAGCGATAGGCCAGTTCAAAGGTCATATTTGGACTCAGCACGTCAAAAACATTCAGAAAAGTGAACTTTGGTACCAGAATCTTAAGGACAAAAATTTCTGTGTGAAAATGTCTCAGAATCTGCGACTTTTTCTACATGAAAACTAATAGCGATAGGCCAGTTCAAAGGTCATATTTCAACTCAGCACGTCAAAAACATTCAGAAAAGTGAACTTTGGTACCAGAATCTCAAGGACAAAAAAAATATTTTTTCTAAAGGGGAAAACAACGTATTTCTTACCTGTTACTTCCTTTCTATTAATATTAAAAGTTTCAATGAAGTCTGCATCCTGAAAATTAAAATTTAAGTAGATTTTGTGATCCTTAATAACATATATTTTTTAAAAATTTTAAAAATATCGTTTTTGAGATATAGCTCTCCAAAATTTAAGGTTAACACAATGACCTTTAACCTTTTTCAGAGGAAAATCTTTGTGAAAGCCATCTTTGTGAAAGGCTGTTTCAGTTCCTATTATTTGAAACATGAACGAGGTCTATACCGTTATTACTTTTTGAGATATTTTTATTTATGTCAGAACACTTTTGTCAAATATATACGATTTTCCCAATTTTCAAGACCCCATATCTCGAAAACTAGGAAGACCAGAAGCCTAAAAAGTTGACACAATCTCTTTTTTGTTAAACGTACTGAATTTCATTAAATTTGGAAGAGGTGAGGTCAACTCATCGGTTGAATTGTGGTGTTTTAGCTCAAAAGCTGAAATCTTTGGCTAAGATAAAAAAATCTCAGAATTTTTCGATAGGAAAAATATCTCAGAATTTGTGAGTTTTTATAGACTTTTTGTTAAATAAAAATGACTCAGAATATGAGACTTTTTCTATAGAAAAAAATCCCAGAATCTAAGAAAATATCTTAAATTCTGAGATTATTTTTATTTGAAAAAAGTCCCAGAATCTTTTTGTCTGACAAGGGAAGTATATCAACCCTTATGAACCAATTTGCCTGAAACTTAAAATATATATCAAAGAGACAATTCTAAGGTTGAGGTGTCACGGCTTATCGGCCATATCGGGGATTTAGGGGTTCAAAACATGGGTCAAAAAATGGTTAAAAAAAGTTTTTTTTGGATTTTTCAGCCATTTCTTTTTAAGAAAGGGTACTTATGTGAAGACATAGACCTACGATATCCATATGGATAAGAAATAATCTTTATTAAATTTAAGACGACCCGTATTTTTGCCCTAGATGATATTCCTGTTAGTTCGAAAGTTATCAAAATTTTCCCGAAGGTCCACATGGTTTCATAAGGGGACAACGAAATTTTTAAACACCGATATGGCCGATAAGCCGAGACACCCCAACCTTAAAATCGTCTCTTTAATATAAATTTTAAGTTTCAGGCAAGTCGGTTCATAAGGGTTGAGATACTTCCCTTGTGAGACTCAGATTCTAAGCCTTTTTCTATAGGAAAAATGTTTCAGAATCTAAAAATTTTTTGTATGAAAAATTTCTTAGATTTTCAAAGTTTTTAATAGAAAATATGTCTCAGAAAATGTTTGAGAATCCTTACTTTTTTCTAAGGAAAATTGTCTCAAAAACCTTTACGTTTTCTTTAGAAAAATATCTCAGAATCTAAGAAATTGACTCAAAAAATTTTTAAAGGCATTAAAGTCTTTAATTTTTCTTTTCTCATGGACTTTCTGGTTTTCGTTTTTCAAAACCTGAAAATGTTGGTGAAAAAAGAACGTTTCGGTGGAAAAATAGAATAGACAAGCATATTTCAGAACCTTAGAGGTTTTCTACACTGAAAAAAAAGACATAACTCAAATTAAGGAAAAAAAGTCTTTGAAAATTTATCATGAAATTTCCTAAAATTTAGTTAAATTTAACTAAAAAATTAGAAATTTTCTTAACTATGAGGAAAAAAGTTTAGTTCATTTACTTATAATTAGTTCATAGTTTTCTTTAAATGGAATTTATTAATATTAGGAAAAAAATCTTACTGCCAAAGAAATTTTTCACAAATCTAAGAAACATATCTTTATTTTTAAGACATATTTCTTAAAAAATAATTTAGTTCAAGTTTAGTTAAAATTTACTCAAAAAAACATTATCATATTTCTCTTCTTTAAATTGAGGAAGTGTACTTCTTAGAATTTAGTTAATGACTTCTGAGAATTTGGTAAATAACTTCTTAGAATTTAGTTAAAAATTCAAAATGGCGATATCTCGAAAACTAAGCGAGATAGAGCGAAACGGATGAAATTTTCAAAAGAAAGACTATTAAGAAAAATATGGAATAGCCTAGCTCTGCATATCTGTCGGGGTCTCAAGACCCTAATTTTAGATCTAAAATTTGAAATTCCCGAGATTTTATATATGCACATATCTCGGTAAATACTGCCAACACGAGAAAAGGTCCAACGGTATTTTTGTAGCTCTTGACTCATAGAACACTTCCGGAAAATACCCGAAAGCCCTCCGATTAATAGTTTTTGAGTTATCCGATTTTTAAGATTCTCAAGACCCTATCAGGCCCCTTATTACCGTATCTCAAAAACTAAGCAAGTTAGAGCGAAACGGACACAAGTTTTAGTTCAAAATCTATGGGGGCCCTTAAAGAACCCAACGGGGTCTCGAGTTAAATTGGGCCGAACCCTTGGGTCCAGGGTCTAGACCCAATATATTTCTAAAATGTGAAGTATAATTTTTCCCATTTTCTAGTTCAAATTGGCTTAAAATTAAATAACTTTGTTTTCCTTATTTTTGGGAAAATTATGAACTAAAACCAAGAAAAAAAAATCTTAGGAGCCAAATCATTCCCTCTTTTTCTCAAAATTGAGTAAATTTTCCCAGATTTTAGTTCACTTTTTTTTGAGTGTATAATATAAATTTGTCATTCCGTTTGTAAAACCTGGAAATATTGGTCTAGGCCCCCATAAAGTATATATATTCATGATCCTCGATCGATTTTAAGACGATCTAGAGATGTGCGCTCGTCCGTCCGTCTGTCCGTCTGTCTGTCTGTTGAAAACACGCTAACTTTTGAAAGACTCTACGGAGGCTCCTGACGTTTGACATAAGTATATGTTGGGCATTTACCTCGTCAGGTTGGTATTGCAAACCAGCGCAATCGGTCCAGTGGTTCAAAAGTTATAACCAAATGAGTGAATTTCGGCAAGGGTTTTTCTGGAATTTACTAGATAAAACACACGGTAACTTTCGAACGGCAATTCTGAGGGAGCTGATATGTGGCATATCGTGAACCTATATTCAAAATATGCCAACTCAAATTTGACGGAAATGAGTTTCCGATGGCAAATAGCTCCCCTATGTAATACCTATCTGCCATAAAAATTTCAGAGCAAAAAAATAATTTGTTGTCGTTTTACATCCATTTTTGTTATTCTGCTAACTCAAAGTACATATTTTTTTAGTGGAAATAAATGCCAACTCCCATTGTAAATTTCCAAAAATTTTTCAAAAATTTTTTTTAAAAAAATTAGACCACATATCTTATTGCATTTGCCATGCTAAACACGAATCTTGTAAAGATTTTGATATCTAATGACTGGTTCTCGAGATATTACCATTTTAAAAATATCGGTAAATAGTGTTTGCAAAAAAAAAAAATTGCTTATATTTATGTAACTTTCAAACTATTTATCAGATTAAAACATTATGAATGGGGCAAATAAAGTCACTGATATAAGCTTTCAAAATAGCTGGTTTGGAGTGACCCTATTGCAATACAGCGTGAGTTACAGAGTGCCAAAGTTGACCACCCTGAGATTAAAAGGCTTTCGGAGCTAGTAACTTTTAAAAATATGCAAAGATTTTTAATTTTTTGTTCAGTTTTTGCAATTACCGTACTAAGGATAACAAAAACCAAAAAAAAAAAAATTTACAAAATTTTTCCAAAAAAAATTTATTTTTATTTTCTGACAAAATATGCCAACTCTAAAAAAATATTTGTTTTTTGATATAGTAATAAATGCCATCTCTGAAAAATACGCAAACAAGTGCAAAATATGAAAATTTTTGCATTGGTAAAAATTGTTTAGAATATTTAAATCATCTTGTGGAAGGTACATTGTTTATTTTTGCAATAATGTGCGAAATAACTAGTTTTTTAGCTCTCCTGAACAGTAAGCTTTTTCGAGTTGGCATTTATTGAATATAGTTCGACGATATATATTTGCAGTTCCTCTGGTTCGGTTCGTTTTAAATTTCAGCCAAATCGGTCTAGTGGTTCAAAAGTTATTAGGAAAACGGTAAATTTTAGATTAGTTTTACCTTAAATTCACGTGTTGAAAACCCGTTAAACATGTTTTAAAAATATTTGTAAGACACAAAAATATTTTACAAGGTATTTTTGTCACTCAAAAATATTTTTACACTAAAACAAAAAAAATACACTTAAAAAAAATTTACACTCAAAAAAAATTGTACACTCAAAAAATTAGTAAATTATTTTTTTTTTTTTTAATTACTAAAAAGAAGTTTTTTTACACAAAATAAAATATTTCTAACCAAAAATTTTATTTTTTTCACGTTAGAAAATTTACTTACTATCACTTAAAAAGGGCATTGTGGAGGGTATTCATAGATTCGGCCAAGTCGAATTTAACTTTTGTACTTGTTTTTTTTAATTTTTTTTATTTTTTTGTAAAAATAATTTTTTAGCAAAGTTTTTTCAAAAATTTTTGACAAAAAAATGTTTTCACCAATTTTCTTTTTCAAATAGAGTTTTTTGCAATAATCATTTTTACATTGTGCAGTTATTCTGCAAAGGCCGAATTTAACATTTTTACTTGTTTTTAGTAGTGTTTTCGATATTGTTTTTTTTTTCTTTTAATAAAAATATTAATTCAATAATTTTTAAAAAATATTTTTTTTTAGTAAATTCCTATTAAAAATCCATCTTCAACTCATCATTTGATGTTATTGTGTAAAAAAAGTCAAAACATTACTGTGAAAACGTGTTGATTGATAAATGACAAGTTTATGTAGTTGTCTCAGTTTTGTGTGAAATACAAGAAAAAGAATAAACAAATAAATACAATAAAATGCAATAAAAAAAAAATTGTAAAAGTTGCACGTAAATATAAATCATATTATGCAGTAAAATATCATGAAATTTACTTAAATAGTACAAAAAAAGTAAATAAAAAGGTGGGTGCGTATTTCTTAAAATCTATGCAATTTTTAAACCTTAACTGTATGGCGGGGAAGATTTGTAAGGGAAACTTAGGCGCCAGTTTAAAATGAATTTTAAATGGCTTTTTCTAAATTCAACAAATTTATTTTCAATTATCTTTGTGGTGGATTCAATTAAAAAAGTTAATACTTCAACAAATTTTGAAAAAATATTTGAGTGTTAATTTTCCGGTTGTAGTATTGATTATTATGTTCATTGCACCAATGACAATAGTAATTGAAAAAAAAATATTTCATTCAATAAAAAATTTAATAAGATGGTTTTTCTTAATTTGTCCAAATTTGAACTAAATAAAAATCGTTAAAAATGCCAACAAATATTTTTCATTTGTTTCCAAAACATTTAAAATTTTTTAAAATCAAATTTCATGCAGTTAAGGTTTAAAAAAATATATCATTTGCACAGTAGCTGTAAGTAGATACTATTTAAATACATATAAATATATATTTAATGTTTATTTAATAATATGAAGGAGTAAACATAAATCACATTTTCCCCAACACATTGTAAATTTACACTTTGTATATAATATTTGTATGCAATAGCAACTGCATTGCTGCTATTTGCATTTGGAAAATTTCACTATACAATCTCTTCCAGCAACGACAACATTTGTACAACTTAAAAGATTTATTAGGTTGGCAGTTACAGAAATTGAAAAAAATAAATATTTAATAAATTCAAATGAATTTTTAATTAACTAAAATCGAGATTTATCTTAATACCTTTTTGGAAAATTGATATGTGGGAATGTTGAAAATATAAATTTAAATAAAGCTTTTAAAACGTATCATCTTTATTCGATATGTGGGTTATTCCATGGATGGAAACATAAAGTAGAAATCACGTATCATCCCCCCAGCCTAAACCACTGAAGCTACACACAGATAAAAAACATGTTTGGAACATGATTGCAGTAAGCCAAATCACCCATAATGGAGGGGAAACATAGTATGGTTAATTCAATTATAAAACGTCAATTTGTTATCATACTATGATTAGCGAAGATCATATGATTCCTACAATCATGTTATGATAAAGTTATCAATCATACTATCTTGACCCTACGTTATGGTTGTTGCAATCATGGCTCTTCTCTCTCAGTAGAGACCTGAAATTTTGATTGCATTTCATCTCCTAGAATATAGATCCAAGGCTGCAAACGCTGCGTTTTGTGGAAATTCCGATTTAATGGTAATAAAAGGCGGTAAACTACCCAGTCAGAAAAATACAACCGCAAAAGCGTTGTGAAAGCGTTGTGGACGGTTGTACGAGCGTTCTTTATACCAACTTTAAAGCGCCTTCAGATGATCCGAATGATAACATCAATCTACGCTAGGTTTAAAGCGTTTTAAAAGCGATGTAAACAAGTGCTTTGAGAACGTTTTTTAAAGTCATCAAAGCGCTATAAAAACCGAAAGTAAAGAATTTATGTTTTAGTTCGGTTATCCCGAGTAAAAATAAACATATATTACAATATATAACTTGATACAAACATAATAAATTATATATGATTATACATCCCTGAGATATTTTCTAAATTTTTTTAATGCAGTCATATGTAGTAATATATAATTTAATCATGATTCGGATTAAAAGGTGTACGGTTGATATAATTATATAAAATTATATGAGGGTCAATACAAAATTAGTTTTTCTGTATAATTTAACATATCATTATATATAGCTTATTCTGTTCCATATAAAACTATATATGTTTCCAATTAACAAAAAATTTTCTAAGTTTTTTAGGCAAACTATAAAAAAAAATTTAAAATGTATATCACCTATCTGGTTTCTCAAACTTAGAAAATTAAAAAAAAAAAAATCTAAAAAAAAATTGTTTTATTAAATTTTTTTCCAAAAAAAAAATGTAAAGAACTCTCAAAACGCTTTTCGAATACGGTCGCAAAGCGTTCGAGAAAAACGTTTTGAGACTGCTTTTTTTTTGTTATATTGCTTTCAGAACACTTTTCAAATACGCTCGCAAAGCGTTTGAAAATAGCGTTTTGAAAATGCTTTTTTTTTTGTTACAGTGCTTTCAGAACGCTTTTTTTTTAGAACCGTCGTCAATTTCTGCTTGGGTAGTGTACTTTGGTACTTTTTAAATTTTCTAAACAAATTTTGAATTTAGGATGCCCTAACGAAGAAATATTCCAAAAAAGATAATTCTGAAAATTTCGATTCTCGGTTTTCCATTTCCTGAAATAAAAGTTCTACATTTCTAAATTTGTAAGTACTTTTTAGAAAGTGCCGATTCTGGGAGAGTAAAAAAAGTCGACTTTGTTAATTTTTAGATTTTCTGAATTAATAATCATGAAATCTTGATGTTTTTTGAGGAGGATCCCAGCATAAAAAACAACATCCCAAAAGAAATAATTTTTGCATGTTCCGGTTCTAAGAGGGTAAAAGGACGTAAAATATTGTACTCTAGTACTTTTCGATCTCCTTAAATAGTTGCACTAAGAATTTTAAATTTTGGGTCCTTAGTAAAAAGAAAACAAAAGATTAATTTTGGACAAAATGCGTAAAAAGTGCTCATAAATACTTTTTCGATCTATTGGCCCTAGCAACATCAAATTTGATATGTAGGATCCTCCAAGAAAAACAGTCTGAAAAAAATACCCTTTGGAAATTCTGATTTAAATGGGGGAAAAAATTGTACTTTGGTACTTTTTGTCTCCTGAAGTAAATGTTCTTGAAACTTTAACTTTTTTGCCGCGAAAAAAAACAAAAGTACTTTTATCAAAGTTCTGATTAGGGGAGAAAAAAAGTGTACTTTGGTTCTTTTTACTATATTCTAAATTGATATTTGAGATGTATGATCCTTCAGCAAAAAAAAAAAAAATCTGAGAATAAAACTTTCTGGTAGGTCCAATTCTAAGTGTGTAAAAAATTTTACTTTGGTACTCTTTCGATCTCAAAATAATATTAAATGTAATATGTAGGATCCTCAAAAATAAACTGTCTGAAAAGAGTACGTTTGGAAAATTCCGAACGGGTAAAAGATTGTACTTTTTACTTTTTTTAAATCCTGGTGAATTGGTTCTAAAGACTTTAAATTTCGAATATAGGATACGAAAAAACATTTTTTTCAAAGTAATTTTTTTGATAGTTCCGATTTTGGGGAATAAAAAAGTGTACTTTAGTACTTTTCGCGATCATTTGAAATAGTAGACATAAAAACTTGATATTTGGAATGTAGGATCCTAAATTGGAAAAAAAAACATTCTGAAAATAGACGTTTTGGAAGTTTCGATTGAAGGGAGGTAAAACATTTTTTCTTGATACTATTTTGATCTTCTAAAACAATGCACTTTGGCCGAATTTCAAATATAGGCGGTAAAAATCAATTTTTTTTTTTAAATATATTTTGTTTTAAAAAATCTTTCTGAATATGAATTTTAGTACTCGAGGTGAGTATTACTAGTTGTTAACATATTTAGATAAAGAAATCTTTATTCGTTCTTATTTTGGTGTTTTTGGGAAATTGTGAATAGATTTATCGTCTTTTGTGGAGTATATCTTAAAATGTTAACAATTGTTAAAGCAGTGTTATACATGTAATTCTTCGTAGAAACCTCAGATTTTATTGTGTGTGAATATTGTATGCGAACGAGTGCAAACGAATGAGTTATTAGCAAAACCGTGAATTTTGGGTGGGGGTTTTCACGTGTTGAAAAACACACTAAAAACGTTTTGAAACTTATTGTTAGTGGTAAGCTACCAAAATGTTTTACTGTGTTTCTTTCACTCAAAAAAACTTTTTACTCTCAAAAAAAATTTTACACTCAAAAAAAATTATACACTGAAAAAAGATTTTCACTCAAAAAATTTTTTTTTTAATTATTAAAAAACGTAATTTATTCAAAATAATAATATTTTTAATAAATTACTATCACAAAAAGTGGGCGTGGCCCGCCCATTTTTTCTCAAATCGTTTATTTTGACAGTAGAAGATGGTGCAATAAATTTAAAGTTTGGAAAGTAGAATCCTTTAGCGAAAAAAAGCATTTAAAAAAAATAATTGCTGAAAAGGGGTAAAAAAGTGTACCTTGGTACATTTTCTATAATAATAATGGTTCTAGAAACTAAAAATTTTAAATGTACGATCATCCAGCAAAAATATTCGGATAAAAGTACTTTTTAGAAAGTTTTGATTATAGCAGGGTAAAAAAGTGTACTTCATAAAAAGGTGTACTTTATTACTTTTTTTCGATCTTCTTAAACAATTGGCATAAGAACTTGATATCTGGAATGTTAGATCCTTCAGCGGAAAAAAATACGCTGAAAAATAAACTTCCATCTATTGTTGTAAATGTATCGAGTATTTGGGTATTGAGTACTCAATACCGACCAATTTTACCGGTACTCAATAGTCAAAAGTAGTTACTCAATACTTTCAGAGTTGTATTTTTCTTAGCAAAACGCTACAATTTGGTTCAAAACACGAATTTTGCTAGAAAATACATGCTTTTTTTATTTAAATCTGAAAATTTATTATATTAAAAAATCAATTTTAATCTATAAGTTTGAAATTTTTTTAATTAGCTTTTGTTTTTTTATACGCTCTGTAATGTAAATATAACGAAATTAAATGTTTTTTTTTTTTGATAAAAAAGTTAATTCTAAACAAAATTGAAAAAGTATTGAGTAGTTTCGAGTACTCAATTCAAAAGTATCGAGTAGTATTGAGTAGTCAAAAGTATCGACAATTTACAACACTACTACCATCCAAGAGAAAGACATATCGTTTGCTGGCCTTCAGGAAAGCCTATGAGCAGTTTTAAAAAATCCGAAAAGACTTCGTGAGTGTGTATATCTGCAATATAGGACCACAATGGCATGGTTAAAAAACGATATATTTCAATTGAAAATTTTTAAAATAAAAGGGGATAAACAGTTGGTATAAAAACAGTAGAGATAAAGACTCTAGATTTTTTTTCTTAAACGCAAGTTATACGGAATGAAATAAAACCTAAATGGAACGAAATGAAATTAAACAGGAAAGAAACGGAAATGAACGGGGAACGAAATTGAATGGACCAAGGAACGAAATGTAACGACTTTATATTCTCAAACATTTTTAATTGAAATTTTTTTAATTCAAAATTTTTTTTCTTAAAATTTTTTTTCAATGAAAAATTTTTCACTTAAAATATTTTCCACGTAAAATTTTTTTCACTCAATTTTGTTTTACTTGTTTCATTCATAAAATATCTTACATTTAAATAATTTAAAAACTGATGACAGTTTAAAAGACCATAAAAAAAGACAATTACAACCCATAACAAATTAAATAAAATTACATTTAATTATTCAACTAACTTAATTAAAACATAAATAATGACAAATCAAACCATATTTGTTAAAAAGTTAATCACTCTCTAATTAATGATGACATCATGTGAAAATATCACAGAAAAATAAACTGAAAAAAAAAAAACGAGAAAAACCCACACTTTATCACAAAAAACCTTAACATAATATTGCTTTTAATACACTCAAAATAATCACTCTGTTAAATTACAGAGATACTCTGCTGAGCCAGCAGAAAATACCATAGATTTCCAACCAGCAAGATTTTTTGTTATTTTACGAAGAAAACTCTGTAAAATGATTTCGATAAAAAAAACTGTAGATTTACAGAATTATCTGTAAAATGTTGATGAAAGCGACCAGAATTTTACCAGGAAGCATGGATAGTAATATAAATGACACAAAATAAAGTCAAATGCTATAATTTAAATGCGCCCGCTTAAATGTTTCGCACGCGAATATTTAACTTTGTAGAAATTATTTATAAACTCGCTGGATGTTCTCACGGGTTTTTTTTAATAAACTTCTCATTTTCAGTTCCACATTTGAGCGGGGTCATTCCAGTAAACACTTTTATAAAATTGAAGGGAAATCGTTTAAGAATGCCTTGACTTTATTGTATATCTTTTAAATGCGCTTGATATGGCTTTTACACAATGGTCCCATTTGATTCCTGAAAAATTTCTCCTTCCTTAATGTGCAAGTTGTTTTGACAATTGGGAAATGCCATCATGTAAATTTGCCCGCTTTAATGCTTCCAAATTGTAAATAAACTTTTTTTTTTGTGAAAATTACGAGTTCCTTCAATTTTGCACTACACCTCGTAAAATTTAGCATATTTTATTGCATTTTAAGAAGTTTTTTAAAGAGGGGTTGAAATACTTGGACGTTTTTTAAAGAGATTTTAATTTGAAAACTGTATTACAGAGTAATAGTAAAATTACACATGAAATTTAGTATTTTGGTTACGAGAAAAAAACAAAGTATTTTTCTAAAATCTGTATTTTAACAAAAAAAGCCCTATTTATTATCTTTAAAATAGAGATTACAAAGAAAAAAGTAAAATTACAGATACAATTTTGTTTTTCGGTCACAAGAAAATACAAAGTATTTTCTTTAAATCTGTATTTCGGCAGATAACTTTGTCAAATATCTGTCGAATTGAGATTACAGTCATTTTACAGAGTATTTAACAGAGTAAATATTTTGAGTGTACAATTACTTGTTTAGTTTGTTTAACTATTAAATAAAAAAAATAAAAAAAAAATAATAAATTAAAATTACAAAATTAAATAAAAACCAAAAAATAACAGATTTTCTCAGGCTAAACAATTAGTTACGGCAAAAAAAAAAAAAACAAAAAAAACACTCTTAAACTAATAAAAAGTTTTTAAAAACAAATTAACACCCAAAAATAAAAATAAAAACTAAACATAAATGCTTCGTAATTCATCATAAACACAAAAAAAAACAAAGTACCGAAATTTAAATCTTCATTCATAAACTAGATTTGATTTTGTGTGAGTGGATATGAATGAAAATCTACAAAATTTTGAAATTTCATTCATAAAAAAAAAAATCGTTTTACAGTCATTCATAACAAGCATTTAATTTAATACCACAACATTTTTATAACAAGCATAAAACGTTAAACACAAATAAAATAGTAAATTTTAAATCTTTTTTTTTTGGTAATCTCGATTTTTATTTGTTGTCATTCAAAACCAACGCTTAAAGTCAATAAACTTCCGTTCTTAAGTAAGAAATCAATAATACAAAAATCTGCAAAAAAAGTGCAAATACACTTTAAGAAATATACTTGAAAAAGTGGATATAAATTTATTCAAAATAATTAAGAAAATTATAATTAATCGAGACCGACAATATAATACCCTACACCAGTGCTTGACAGAAAATGTGTAATTAGGTCTACACTCAAAATAATCACTCTGTTAAATTACAGAGATACTCTGCTGACCCAGCAGAAAATACCATAGATTTCCAACCAGCAAGATTTTTTGTTATTTTACAAAGAAAACTCTGTAAAATGATTTCGATCAAAAAAACTGTAAATTTACAGAATTATCTGTAAAATATTGATAAAAGCGACCAGAATTTGATTATTTTATTTACACTCAAAAAAATAAAACTGTAAAGTTAGCAAAAAATTTAGTTAAATTTAACTAAAAAAACACCTGATTTTGAACCTACTAAATTTCTAGTTAATTTAACAAAAAATATTTAGTTAACTTTTCGTAGAATGAATGTAGCAAAAAAACCGTAATTTTAACTAAAAATTCAGCTGAAAATTTCGTAACATTTTTTATTAGTTGAATTCATTAAAAAATTTTAAGTTCGGTAAATATTGGTTTTAAACACTAACACTTCATTTATTTTTATTTTTTTTTTCACAGCATTAAGTTCAGCTTAAGTAGGAGTTATGAGATTTGCATAGGAGGCTGCACAAGAAATGTTTAAAATTTTTCACTTGACAAAAATGTTACAAAAAATCAGCAAATTAATTAGTAAAAATTCGTAAACTCAGTTTTACGTCAACAAAAAAAATTAATTCAAAATTTGTACAAAACTAGTATTTTCGTAAATTGAACTTAACTATAAAAAGTAGTTAAAACGATGATTTTAACTAAAAATTTGCTAAAAAGCCAGTAAACTCGAGTTAACAAAAAAAAATTTGTTAACTTTACAGTTTTATTTTTTTGAGTGTACTATTTGATTTCTAATCAAATAGCCAATCTGGTGTTTACAATTGAAAAATGCCATCGAGTAAATTTGCCCGCTTTAATGCTTAAAAATTGTAAATTTACTTTTTTTTATAAGGGTTCAAGTTGAAAAAATGCAGAAGAAAAATTGAATTTCTAAAAATTATAGACATTTCTGGTATTTCCTATACCGGTTTCAAACACCCCAGTTAGTGTCATCTTCAGTAGGATTTTAAATGTCGGTTTGTCTTGTTTATGAAAACTGTTTTTTATATATGTGAATATTTATAGTTTCTACAGAATAAATTTTGACAGTTTTCAACACTACAATTCTATTTCTAGCAATCTCAACCTAACTTCATACTTTCTTTCAACTTTTTTGTCTCTTACACTGTTTTGCAAGGGTTACCAACATGATCTGGAATTGCAGACACAAATGAAGGAATTTGCTTTTTCTGTTTCGGAGACGTGCCTAATGGCGACATATTTTGTCAGTAATTTTATTTGATTTTTTCTGTAAGTACAGATCGAGCACGGGCTCTAATTATATTTGTTATAAGGGTTCAAGTTGAAAAAATGCAGAAGAAAAATTGAATTTCTAAAAATTATAGACATTTCTGGTATTTCCTATACCGGTTTCAAACACCCCAGTTAGTGTCATCTTCAGTAGGATTTTAAATGTCGGTTTGTCTTGTTTATGAAAACTGTTTTTTATATATGTGAATATTTATAGTTTCTACAGAATAAATTTTGACAGTTTTCAACACTACAATTCTATTTCTAGCAATCTCAACCTAACTTCATACTTTCTTTCAACTTTTTTGTCTCTTACACTGTTTTGCAAGGGTTACCAACATGATCTGGAATTGCAGACACAAATGAAGGAATTTGCTTTTTCTGTTTCGGAGACGTGCCTAATGGCGACATATTTTGTCAGTAATTTTATTTGATTTTTTCTGTAAGTACAGATCGAGCACGGGCTCTAATTATATTTGTTATAAGGGTTCAAGTTGAAAAAATGCAGAAGAAAAATTGAATTTCTAAAAATTATAGACATTTCTGGTATTTCCTATACCGGTTTCAAACACCCCAGTTAGTGTCATCTTCAGTAGGATTTTAAATGTCGGTTTGTCTTGTTTATGAAAACTGTTTTTTATATATGTGAATATTTATAGTTTCTACAGAATAAATTTTGACAGTTTTCAACACTACAATTCTATTTCTAGCAATCTCAACCTAACTTCATACTTTCTTTCAACTTTTTTGTCTCTTACACTGTTTTGCAAGGGTTACCAACATGATCTGGAATTGCAGACACAAATGAAGGAATTTGCTTTTTCTGTTTCGGAGACGTGCCTAATGGCGACATATTTTGTCAGTAATTTTATTTGATTTTTTCTGTAAGTACAGATCGAGCACGGGCTCTAATTATATTTGTTATAAGGGTTCAAGTTGAAAAAATGCAGAAGAAAAATTGAATTTCTAAAAATTATAGACATTTCTGGTATTTCCTATACCGGTTTCAAACACCCCAGTTAGTGTCATCTTCAGTAGGATTTTAAATGTCGGTTTGTCTTGTTTATGAAAACTGTTTTTTATATATGTGAATATTTATAGTTTCTACAGAATAAATTTTGACAGTTTTCAACACTACAATTCTATTTCTAGCAATCTCAACCTAACTTCATACTTTCTTTCAACTTTTTTGTCTCTTACACTGTTTTGCAAGGGTTACCAACATGATCTGGAATTGCAGACACAAATGAAGGAATTTGCTTTTTCTGTTTCGGAGACGTGCCTAATGGCGACATATTTTGTCAGTAATTTTATTTGATTTTTTCTGTAAGTACAGATCGAGCACGGGCTCTAATTATATTTGTTATAAGGGTTCAAGTTGAAAAAATGCAGAAGAAAAATTGAATTTCTAAAAATTATAGACATTTCTGGTATTTCCTATACCGGTTTCAAACACCCCAGTTAGTGTCATCTTCAGTAGGATTTTAAATGTCGGTTTGTCTTGTTTATGAAAACTGTTTTTTATATATGTGAATATTTATAGTTTCTACAGAATAAATTTTGACAGTTTTCAACACTACAATTCTATTTCTAGCAATCTCAACCTAACTTCATACTTTCTTTCAACTTTTTTGTCTCTTACACTGTTTTGCAAGGGTTACCAACATGATCTGGAATTGCAGACACAAATGAAGGAATTTGCTTTTTCTGTTTCGGAGACGGAGACAAACCGACATTTAAAATCCTACTGAAGATGACACTAACTGGGGTGTTTGAAACCGGTATAGGAAATACCAGAAATGTCTATAATTTTTAGAAATTCAATTTTTCTTCTGCATTTTTTCAACTTGAACCCTTATAACAAATATAATTAGAGCCCGTGCTCGATCTGTACTTACAGAAAAAATCAAATAAAATTACTGACAAAATATGTCGCCATTAGGCACGTCTCCGAAACAGAAAAAGCAAATTCCTTCATTTGTGTCTGCAATTCCAGATCATGTTGGTAACCCTTGCAAAACAGTGTAAGAGACAAAAAAGTTGAAAGAAAGTATGAAGTTAGGTTGAGATTGCTAGAAATAGAATTGTAGTGTTGAAAACTGTCAAAATTTATTCTGTAGAAACTATAAATATTCACATATATAAAAAACAGTTTTCATAAACAAGACAAACCGACATTTAAAATCCTACTGAAGATGACACTAACTGGGGTGTTTGAAACCGGTATAGGAAATACCAGAAATGTCTATAATTTTTAGAAATTCAATTTTTCTTCTGCATTTTTTCAACTTGAACCCTTATAACAAATATAATTAGAGCCCGTGCTCGATCTGTACTTACAGAAAAAATCAAATAAAATTACTGACAAAATATGTCGCCATTAGGCACGTCTCCGAAACAGAAAAAGCAAATTCCTTCATTTGTGTCTGCAATTCCAGATCATGTTGGTAACCCTTGCAAAACAGTGTAAGAGACAAAAAAGTTGAAAGAAAGTATGAAGTTAGGTTGAGATTGCTAGAAATAGAATTGTAGTGTTGAAAACTGTCAAAATTTATTCTGTAGAAACTATAAATATTCACATATATAAAAAACAGTTTTCATAAACAAGACAAACCGACATTTAAAATCCTACTGAAGATGACACTAACTGGGGTGTTTGAAACCGGTATAGGAAATACCAGAAATGTCTATAATTTTTAGAAATTCAATTTTTCTTCTGCATTTTTTCAACTTGAACCCTTATAACAAATATAATTAGAGCCCGTGCTCGATCTGTACTTACAGAAAAAATCAAATAAAATTACTGACAAAATATGTCGCCATTAGGCACGTCTCCGAAACAGAAAAAGCAAATTCCTTCATTTGTGTCTGCAATTCCAGATCATGTTGGTAACCCTTGCAAAACAGTGTAAGAGACAAAAAAGTTGAAAGAAAGTATGAAGTTAGGTTGAGATTGCTAGAAATAGAATTGTAGTGTTGAAAACTGTCAAAATTTATTCTGTAGAAACTATAAATATTCACATATATAAAAAACAGTTTTCATAAACAAGACAAACCGACATTTAAAATCCTACTGAAGATGACACTAACTGGGGTGTTTGAAACCGGTATAGGAAATACCAGAAATGTCTATAATTTTTAGAAATTCAATTTTTCTTCTGCATTTTTTCAACTTGAACCCTTATAACAAATATAATTAGAGCCCGTGCTCGATCTGTACTTACAGAAAAAATCAAATAAAATTACTGACAAAATATGTCGCCATTAGGCACGTCTCCGAAACAGAAAAAGCAAATTCCTTCATTTGTGTCTGCAATTCCAGATCATGTTGGTAACCCTTGCAAAACAGTGTAAGAGACAAAAAAGTTGAAAGAAAGTATGAAGTTAGGTTGAGATTGCTAGAAATAGAATTGTAGTGTTGAAAACTGTCAAAATTTATTCTGTAGAAACTATAAATATTCACATATATAAAAAACAGTTTTCATAAACAAGACAAACCGACATTTAAAATCCTACTGAAGATGACACTAACTGGGGTGTTTGAAACCGGTATAGGAAATACCAGAAATGTCTATAATTTTTAGAAATTCAATTTTTCTTCTGCATTTTTTCAACTTGAACCCTTATAACAAATATAATTAGAGCCCGTGCTCGATCTGTACTTACAGAAAAAATCAAATAAAATTACTTTTTTTTATTTTTGTGAAATTTTTTTACGAGTACCTCCAATTTTACACGACATCCTCGTAAAATTTACCAGGGTTTATTATTACAGAACAATAAATAAAATTACAGTTGAAATTTTGTATTTTGGTTACGAGAAAAAACATAAGTATTTTATAAAATCTGTATTTTAACAAAAAGCTCTGTTTATTATCTCTAAAATAGAAATTACAAAGTAAAAAGTAAAATTACAGATAAAATTTTGTTTTTCGGTTACAAGAAAATACAAAGTATATTATTAAAATCTGTATTTCGACAGATAACTTTGTCAAATAACTGTCGAATTGAGATTACAGTCATTTTACAGAGTTTTTAACAGAGTTATTACTTTGAGTGTACATTTTGAAAAGAAAGTCAAATAAAAAGTACTTAACAAATTTTAACAAACAAGAGAACCGGTTTTAAAATATAAATAATTAAAAAAAAAAAAATATATAATTACGCGATATCTCGCGAAATTTAACACCTACAATTTCGATGTCAACAGCTGTGTGATCTTTGATCAAGCACAAGTAAAACTGCATACCTTGTTTTTACGAAATTTTAAAGAAACATATCTAAAGATAAAATACGAAAACAAAAACAGCAAAAAATTAATTTCGCGATTTCTCGCGAACTAAAGAAGATAGGATTTTGGTGTTTACTGTTCTGTGGCCTTTAAGTAAGTACAATTAAAACTGTATACTCAGTTTTTGAAAATATTTAAAAAACTTCAATGTCAAAATTTTACAAGTACAAAAACACTGTTTTCGCGTTATCTCGCGAATGCGAGCAGCTACGATTTCGCTGCTAAAAGTTTTGTGACATTGAATCTTGTAGAAATCGAACTGCTCTTACACTTTTCGTCGACACTAAAGTTCAACCTAAACATCGCTGAGGCTCACCATGCCTGGTACATTAATTTTATTTAAAAGTACTATTTTGGTACTTTTTATAAAAAATTATGATATTGGTAAAAAATGTAGTATCATTTCGACACAGGTACATTTTTAATACATTTTTATAGTACTTTTCATTAAAAAGTGTTATTCGTTGCTCTAAAGCAGCGGTTACCCACCTTTTTGGCTCGCGTACCGCTAATTTTAAATTTTATCAGCCGCGTACCCCCAACGATTTTTTTGTTTTTTTTTTTTTTCATTAAAAAACTTTACATATCGCTCCTTTACTTGTATAGTGTCACAACTCAAAATATTTGATTTTGCAGAAAACACGTTTAAAGTTTACTATTGAAACTGGTTTTTAATTGAAAAAGGCCGGTACATAGAAAATGTAATAATGGCGTGTACTCTTCTCAAACGGTGAGTTTAAAAGATATTATTGCGAATTTTTGACACAATATAAAGCATGATATAACGAATAATTCTGCATCATTAACTCAAAAAACGAATTTTTTGAGTTATGACACTACACTCAAAAAAATAAAACTGTAAAGTTAGCAAAAAATTTAGTTAAATTTAACTAAAAAAACACCCGATTTTGAACCTACTGAATTTCTAGTTAATTTAACAAAAAATATTTAGTTAACTTTTCGTAGAATGAATGTAGCAAAAAAAACGTAATTTTAACTAAAAATTCAGCTGAAAATTTCGTAACATTTTTTATTAGTTGAATTCAGATAAACTTTTTGTAAAAAATTTTAAGTTTGGTAAATATTGGTTTTAAACACTAACACTTCACTTATTTTTTCTTTTTTTTTACAGCATTAAGTTCAGCTTAAGTAGGACTTATGAGATTTGCATAGGAGGCTACACAAGAAATGTTTAAAATTTTTCACTTGACAAAAATGTTACAAAAAATCAGCAAATTAATTAGTAAAAATTCGTAAACTCAGTTTTAAAGTCAACAAAAAAAATTAATTCAAAATTTGTACAAAACTAGTATTTTCGTAAATTGAACTTAACTAGAAAAAGTAGTTAAAACGCTGATTTTAACTAAAAATTTGCTAAAAAGCCAGTAAACTCGAGTTAACAAAAACAATTTTGTTAACTTTACAGTTTTATTTTTTTGAGTGTATACAAGTAAAGGAGCGATATATATATTAGAGTTAATTTTGAAATTTTTGATCAGCGGGTACTATTATTTTTTTGAAGGATTTAGGGCAGATAAAAACAATAGTTGTATTTTTTGTGAAAATGTTCGCTCCTTGGTTTGGTTCAAAAGCAAAAACGGCTGAAAATATTTGCAAATCTGATTTCACCAGTCGATTCTACACAAAAAATTAAAACAACGGACGTTTTTTGATCTCCGAAAAAAAGCTCGGAAAACCCATTACAGGGCACTGTGGCCGAAATCACTGATCTAGCGGTGCTTTAGTCAAAATTAAAACTGATAAATGTTTTGCACTGTATCGATTACCTATACTTTACAGAGAAAATTAACGTTTTCACTTTTGTTTTTCTCTTAATATTCGCACAGCTGTAAGCTATCAAATACACAATTTCTGCAGCAAGTGTATTAAAGGAATTTGGGGCCTAATTACTCAGTGAGTTTTTCTTGACTTAAGTCAATTGTTTATATATTTTGAGCCAAAAAGTTTTAATTGAAAGTAAAAGGTATGTGTTAACTAAAAAATAAATGTTTGTGGCCTGTGTATCTAGTTTATTATTAGTTCATTATAGATGTTTACATTTGTGATATAAACTATAGTTTCATGGACTGCAACTTTTAAAATTCGATCGTTTTCGGTTCAATTCCTGTTTTGTTTATTATTTTGGGTTATTTTTGTTGTGGCGTTTCAGTATGGCGTGCTAGTTCGCGCAAGTTGTTCGGTTTTTAGGGTCCATCTGCCTGTCCAAATAAACAGTATAAACGCGATACAGACCACAATTTTCAATCGATTTGGCTGAAATGTGAAATTTAAGTTTCTTTTATCGCAAGAACAAAACCTGTTACATGTTGGCAAAATCAATCCATGTTAACCCATAGCCCCCATGTAAATGTCAACTTCAAGTTTTACTTAAATACCCCTAACAATAGTATTCACGATATCCTCTTGAAATTCGACCGATAAATGTTTTTTATATTCATAAACAATCGCTCTAAATTTTAACGGAATCCGACCATTTTAATTTCTAGGCCTCATACAAACCACCCTCCCAATATTCACATAAATTTCCCAAAATACATAAAAATAAATAAATATTGTTTAAAAATTAATTCTTTATAAATTTTATAATCGCAAATAAGCATTAGTCTTTATTATTTTACATTACCGAATTAAGCGCCGCTAGATTGGCCATTTCGGCCACTGTGTGTCGGTAACTATACAAATTTTCTATTGAAAATTTTAATTTATCAATATATCGATAACTTTACAAAGTTTCTATAGAAAATCTTAAGTTATCGATATATCGATAACTATACAAATTTTTTATAGAAAATTTTAATTTATCAATACATTGATAACTTTACTAATTTTCTATAGAAAATCTTAAGTTATCAATATATCGAAAACTAAAAATTTTTTATAAAAAATTTTAAGCGCCGCTAGATTGGCCATTTCGGCTAATGTGCAGGGACCGGAAATATAATGTTAAAAATGTTTTTTTTTAATACGAGGGCAGATAAATAATTCCGTGACGTTTCGAATGAAACATACGATACAATGAAAGGCCAGTTTGAGCTTAACAAAATGTTACCAAAATCCATTCTACCACAACCCGTCTCAAAAATGTCTAAAAACACGTTTTTTAAGAACTTTTACATAAACTTTCTCAAAAACCTGACATCATAGAAAAATTATGGAACCATATTCGGAATCAGCATCGAAAGGTTAATTGAAAAAAATTACCAGATCTCAAAATATTATCTTAAAATATTGCAAAAAATGCTCTCTAAATTGCAAAAAAATACCTTTTTTTGTGAACTTTGGCCTCAATTTTCTTAAAAACCTGTCATCATGGAAAACTTTGGAAGCCAGATGCGAAACCAGCATTGAAAGGTTAATCTAAAATGAATGTCCAAATTACTAAAATTTTACGTACCCCCGCGGACAGTTTCGCGTACCCCTTAGTGGTACGCGTACCATAGGTTGGTAACCGCTGCTCTAAAGGATTCCAAAATTGCATTAAGTGAGAGTACACCACATAAAATAGTACCAATTTTTTTTTTATTAAAAAGCATAATTAAAGTACTTTCTTGATAAAAAAAGTACTATTTTAGTATTTTTTGTCCTGTTTTTAGGAACAAAATATCTTTATACTTCTTGTTCAAATCCTGATTTTGTTACTTTATATTAGAGATGGGTACAAGAGCAGATTATAGCGTGATTCACGCGTGATCATGCGTGAGTGTGACATTTAACTCACGTGATTGTGAGTGAGTGTGAGTGGGGGAAAAAATTCGTAAGTGAGTGTGCGTGAGTAATATTTTTGCGTGAGTCGATTTCCTTTCGTACGAAAAACAGCAACAACAAAAAACTTTACAATTTAGCTACACTTAAGATTTCGTCTGAAAAAGCAAAAAAAAAATTTTAAAATTTTTTGAATTTTGTTTTGTATAAATAAAAGTTTCGTGAGTGTGAGTCAATGTGAGTGTAAGTGAAGCTTGTGTGAGTGCACGCGAGTGTGAGTTGTATTAAATTTACTCACTTGATTGTTAGTGAGTGTGAGTAGAAAAAATATGCTCGTGAGTGAGTCAAAAATCACTCACGCGCCACTCTCTACTTTATAAAAAAAATATTTTTTTGTGCCTTTTATCTTATAGAATTACAATTACAATTTTGTACTTTTATTTTTTATAACAAAAATACTGTATTAGTACTTTTACAAAAAAATATTATTTTTTGATAAAAAGTACTATTTTAGTACTTTTTACTTATTACATTAATTTCATTAAAAAGTACTATTTTGGTACTTTTACTAAAAAAAGTACTATTTTGGTCTTTATTATAAAAAAGTACGATATTTATACTTTTTATAACAAATCACTATTTTGGCACTTTTTTATAAAAAATGTAGTATCAATTTGACACAGGTACTTTTCTTATAATACATATCGTCGAACTATATTCAATAAATGCCAACTCGAAAAAGCTTACTGTTCAGGAGAGCTAAAAAACTAGTTATTTCGCTAATTATTGTAAAAATTAACAATGTACCTTCCATAACATGGTTTAAATATTCTAAATAATTTTTACCTATGCCAAAAATTTTATATTTTGCACTTGTTTGCGTATTTTTGAGAGATGGCATTTATTACTACATCAAAAAACAAATATTTTTTTAGAGTTGGCACATTTTGTCGGAAAATAAAAAAACATTTTTTTTTGGAAAAATTTGTATTTTTTTTTTTTTTTTTGTTTTTGTTTCCTTAGTACGATAATTGCAAAAACTGAAAAAAAAAATTAAAAATCTTTGCATATTTTTAAAAGTTACTAGCTCCGAAAGCCTTTTAATCTCATGGTGGTCATCTTTGGGACTCTGTAACTCACGCTGTATTGTATTAGGGTCACTCCAAACTAGCTATTGTGAAAGCTTACATCATTGACTTAATTTGCCCCACTTATAATGTTTCAATCTGACAAATAGTTTGAAAGTTACATGTATATAAGCAATTTTTTTTTTGCAAACACTATTTACCGATAATTTCAAAATGGTAATATCTTGAAAACTAGTCATTCGATATCAAAATCTTTACCAGATTCGTGTTCAGCATGGCAATTGCAATAAGAAAAATGGTCAAATTTTTTTTAAAAAATTTTTTGAAAAATTTTTGGAAATTTACAATGGGAGTTGGCATTTATTTTCACCAAAAAAATACGTACTTTGAGATAGCAGAATAACAAAAATGGATGTAAAACGACAACAAATTATTTTTTTGTTCTGAAATTTTTATCACAGATGGGTATTGCATAGGGGAGCTATTTTCCATCGGAAACTCATATCGGTCAAATTTGAGTTGGCATATTTTGAATATAGGTTCACGATATATTTCTATAGCACTTTTCATTTAAAAGTGCATTCTTTGCTTTATAGACTTGCAAAACTGCATAAAATAAGAGTTAACCAATTCTTAGGTAACGATATATAAAAAAAGTACTATTTTATTACTTATTATAAAAAAGTTCTATTTTGGTACTTTTTAGAAGTCCTATTTTTGTCCTTTTTTAAAAACAAAATATCTTTAAACTACTTGCTCAAATCATTATTTTGGTACTTAATATAAAAAAGTACTTTTTTGTACTTTTTATCATATAAAAAGCTTCAAAATTTGGTACTTTTACTTTTTATAACATAAATACTATTTTGTTACTTTTACAAAAAAGTATTATTTTGGTACTTTTTGTTAAAAAAAAACATTTTATTAAAAAGTGTTATTTAATCTTTTTGGGCTATTTTTAAATTAAAAAGTAATATTATAGTGCTTTTTATGTTAGAAATTACTATTTTTTGTAAAATATCGTAGTTTTAATTAAAAACTACTTTTTTGGTACATTTAAATAAAAAGATCTAATTTAGTCCTTTAAAAAAAATATTTTTTTTACTTTATATTGGGAATTAGTATTTTCTACTTATTATTAAAATTGGGGGCCTGGTTTGTATTAAAATAGTACTATTTTGGTATTTTTTTTGGTATTTTAAAATAAAAAGTTCTTTAAATAATGTTTTTTTACTTCATATTGCAAATTATTATTCCGCTACTTATTATTAAAAAGTACTTCTTTGGTTGTTAATATTAAAATAGTACTATTTTGGTACTTTAATTCAAAAGTACACAAAATAGTACTGGATGCACCAATTTTATGTTTAAACAGAGTCAATTAGTGAAGAAAGGAAAACGCATAAATTGTCTTTTTATTAAAAAAAAAAAAATGTTGGTACTTTTTACAAAAAAATTGACTATTTCGGTACTTTTTAATAAAAGGTGCTATTTTAGTAGTTTTAACTTATTTAAGGATTTCACAAAAATGTTAAATGGTGATTTTTTTACATTCGAATATCACGAAAAAAAATTATATAGAACGCAAGAACATTTAAAAGTAGTACCAAAAACTAAGTAAGAATGTTAATCTGGCTGAAAATATTTCGTCACAAATCGCTATTCTGACATTTAAATCTATTTAAGTTATTTCGAAAGAAGATTTTTGGAAATGTGTTGGATGAAGAAATTACAAAAGTTTTCCGTAGTCTAGTTGTAACAAAACAGACCAACGGTTCTGGTGGGAATTGAAATTACGACCCACACGCTCAAAGGCTAGCACAGTGCCATATAACCTGCAGGTGCCCTTTTTAAGACTACATCCTTGTGTAGTTTAAAATCTTACTAACGTTTAGCACAAATATTTTAAGCATTTAGATAGCAAAACTAAAAATTAGCAAATTCGCTAGTTTAAGCTGAACTTAATAAACCTTTTTTTGGGTGTACCTCAAAAACAAACAAAAATTGTTAGTGGTCACCAGACTGTCTGGCAAAAATTTTGTATTTTATGTTGGTTTTATTTTGAATTTTTTGTAAGTGGGTTGTTATATTTTACTAGTTTAAAACGCAAGTTAGTATGACAAGAAAAAAAAATAAATAAAATATTTGAAAAAAGATGCACCTTAACACTCGCGTGGTTGTAGTGTATTTTTGATTTTGATTGTAAAAATGAAGTGTAGGTGTTATTTTTTACTTTTTTCAATCTGTTTTCAATTCATATTAAACGTTCACACTCTGTATTTTCAAAGTGATTATGTATGGATTTGTTGTTGATGTTTTTTTTTTTGCTTTTTTCCATCATCCCAATAACAATTTTGTTGAGTTGGTTAGTAAAGTTTTTAAAAACCGTAAATCCACCCAAAGATCAGAATTAACAAACAAAAAAAATGTTGCATTATAACTGTTTTGAGGTTTAAAGAAGTTGTTAGTTGGGAGTATATGTACCCGAGTAATAATGTTTATTGGACAAAATGGTATAAAATTATATATAATGGATAAAATTAGATAAAATTATATACAATTTTATGAAATTATATATAATTATATCCGTATTTTTTTATATAAAATTATATAAAATTATAATGTAAATTAAATAATTGAGCTCGAGGTCTGTTGTTTCAAATAATTTTTATTTTATTTCTCCGATATTTCGAAATTCATCGAATTTCATCCTCAGGGACACTTGTAAAAATTACGAAAACAAAACAAACTGTATGCCAAAGTTGTTTTAATATCGTCGTATATGCAATACCATACGACGATGTTAAAACAACTACTAAAGTTTATTTTGTTTGTGTAATTTTTACAAGTGTCCCTGAGGATGAAATTCGATGAATTTCGAAATATCGGAGAAATAAAATTATTTAAAACAACAGACTCCGAGATCAGTTATTTTATTTACATTACAAATTTAAAGGTCGAATAAACACAACATTAAAATTATATAAAGTTTTTTATAATTTGATAAAATTATATATAATTATATCAAAATTTTTTTTATATAAAATTTTATAAATTATATCTAATTTGATAAAATTTTATAAAATAAGATATAATTATATAAAATTTTATATAAAAAAAATCGTATATAATTATATATAATTTTATCCAATTATATATAATTTTATATAATTGTATCAAATTTTTTGAAAACTGAAACCTCTAAATATAATCTTATATAATTATATATAATTTGATAAAATTATATATATATAATTACATATAAAACTTTTTTAACTCGGGTAGTATTAGTGGCAGTAGGTTTAAAATTGGTATAGTATTTTCGTAGTTTTGTTACTACTGCCTCTATTTATGTATATTAAAATATTTGTTTATTCTAGGGCTGTCAAACGGGATCGGTTTTTTAAAATCCCGGGATTCGGGATTTGAAAATCGAAATCCCGGGATCCCGGGATTTTTCGGGATCACGGGATTTTTCGGGATCCCGGGATTTTTCGGGATTTCGGGATTTTTCGAGATTAAATTTCTTTAATTATAAAAGTAAAAAAATAGTAGACTCTTTATGTTTCAATTTTATTGTGCATAGTAAGGGGATACTGTGTGTTAGTTGGTAGCGTGCTAGCCTCTTAAGGAGGGAGTCGTAGGTTTGATTCCCACAAAAACCCTTGGGTTGATTTCGCTACAACGAAATTATTAAAAAAAAATATTTCTATTTATTCTTATTGTTATTTAAAGGCAATTAAAAAATTAAGTATACGCCACTTATGCAGTTTTCAAGTAATTATTAATATTAAATATTTAGCAATGAACTAAAAAAAACTTGAGGGGTTTGTTATGGAAAATGAAAAAAAATAAAAAAAAAAAGAAAATGACAACTTTTATTTGCTTTTGGTTTCATCCCATTCCGATTTTGGTTGTTGCACTGTATAATTTTAAAACTAATTAAAGAAAATTTGAAATAATAAAAACATTTAAAGGGGAAATGTACACCCAAAAAATTTCCCAGTTACTGGCTACTAAATTTTTAACTAATTGTAAGTCCCAATTAACATACCCCTAACTGGGCCTCAGTTGATTTCACTCGGTTGACAGTAACTAAGTTTTTATAAAATTTAAAATTTAACTGAATGGCCAGTTACTGGTAACAAACTGATAATTAATTCTCTAAAATTCTGGAAAATAGTTGAAAATAACTGGTTTAAAAATAAAAACTGTCAATATGGATTTAAAATTTTACACCTTTTTTTGTCGATGAATAAAAGATCTTTACATGATTAAGATTTACGTTTTATTTAAGGAAAGTATTACAATATTTCAGATGCCTTGTTTTGACTATTTGATTCATAGACATTTCTCCCACCTCCTTCACATCTTCCAACTGCCTCACATCATTAGTTTACAAATTTTTCAATACTTGGTCTAAAAAATAATAATCTGTTTTTATCTTTTAATGAACCGAATTCGCAAAAAACTTACCATGGAAAAACAAGTTTTAATAATCCTTTTTTTAATTTTGTAATAAAATGAAGTAATATAAAATTATTTAATTAATTGTTTTGCCAATAAATTTCAAAATTACTGTTGTTTGTAACTGAAGCCTTAGTTGGCCATAATTATTCCAGTTATTTTCAAATATTTTAATTTCAACTGGGAATTTTCGTAACTATGCAACTGGGGAATTTTTTCGGTGTAATAATATAATACATTAGACTTGCATTTTTTTGTATAAAAAAAAGCTTTTCTTCCAATTTTAAACGTCCTGGAAATTTGTATTCTCCTAGACCTAAAACTTATATGGTACAAATTTGAGGCCAATCGGATTAAATTTATCCGTGGCACCCTTCGATCAAAGTTTTGGTTTTTAGAAAATTTTCGCCAAAACCTGCAAACTTTGGTCAAAGGGCTCCGTGACTGTGGCTTTGCTCAGCAAAATTCGTGGCCATCTACGTTAAAAATTCAGAAAAAGTTTTAGTTTTAATTTGTTGATGTAAATGTAACAATAATTGAACAAAGTTGTATTTTTAAAAATAAATTCTCATACATTTTTAATATTTCAAAAATCCCGGGATTTGAGCTTAAAAATCCCGGGATTCGGGATTCATTTTATGACAAAAATCCCGGGATTTCGGGATTCGGGATTTCGGGATTGACAGCCCTAGTTTATTCATAAATATGTTGCTGCTGTGTTGTGGTTGTTGTAATTTTGTTATCAAATTTTTAAATTTTTTTTAAGTGGGCTTAAATAGTTGACGAACGACTACCACAGGAAGTTTTATTTTATGGGTATTTTAAAATTTTAAAATAAAAGAAAATTAAATTTTAATTAATATTGAAAGTTTTTTTTTTTTTGAAATATTAGAGATTTTTAATGAATTTAAGATTTTTATCGATATACTAGTCGAATAGCCTGTCCCTGCCAGGCGGAACACCAATTCACTTTTCTCAATAATTCTATTTTTTTACCAAACTGTATAAAAAATTATGTTTGTGCTTCAAAAATTTAATATTGCTAGATTATGTTACATCAATATATTTCCCAAACTGGAAAAAAATTTAATGAGTATAAAGGGTTTTATTGATAAAATTTAGAACTAAATTTAGCACGCCCATTTCGTCTCTCCGCCCTTAAACCGGATATCAAAAATCCATCGTTAGATCTGTCCCATGGTCACTCCGATATACATGGCAATTTTTATCTTTCGTAGTCATGAAGGGTTTTAAAATTAGATAAAATGTTAAAAAACACAATTTTTTCACTTAAATGTTTCCTTATAATTCTCCGTACACAGTTTAAATATTAAATCTGACTTCATAAGGATATGATCCATTGTCAATTTTTTTTTTCCAAGGGGTGATCTAGCCCTAACGGCCGGCACTGCGATCCATTGTCAATACTTTATGCTTTACAATTTTCAGCTTCCTTAGTCATTAGGGGTTTTAGAAATAGTTTAAATGTTTAAAAACTAAATTTCGCCGTCTTCCGCCACTCCCCCTGTCTTAAAGGCCGAAAATCCGGCTACGTTACATATTATATAAACTGAACAAAATTCACAACGGATTATTTTGTATCTCCGCACTTTCACTGGATATCCAGGACAGTGTTGATCTTTGCCATAGTCCGTACCATATGCATCCCAATTTTCATCTTTTAAGGTCAATTGGATTACTTTAGAATATGCTTCATAGTTATGACTACATGTTAGGGATTTTCAGCTTCCTAATTCATTGGGGCGGAGCTTAAAAATACTCTAAAATGTTAAAAAAAAAATCATTTTGCCAAGTCCCCTTTTTTGTCGTAATTCACCGCCCACAGGCAAAAATTCCGCCTTCGTAAGAATCTGTCTCTGGTGTTTTACTTTATACATGCCAGATTTAAGCTTTTAAGTCCATCAATGAGATTCAAAATTCAAAAGACGCACAAAAAATAAGAGAAACACACAAAAAAAAATATATATACAGAAAATAGATGGAAATAAATTTACAACGCCCATTTGCCTTTCTTATTCTCCACACATACACTGGATATCAAAAATCCAGGTTCGTGTTGATCTTCCCCATGAAACCTACTATATACATGCCAATTTGCATCTTCCTAAGTCATTGGGGGTCTTCAAATTATTTAAAATATTAAAAAACCCAATTTTTCCACGCTCTTTTAATTCTTTTAATTCTCCGTCCGCAATAGAGAAATTTTAAATCTGATTACTTCAGGATATACTACATCGTTAGGACTATACGGTATGCATTTTACGCTTCCTTTGAGGGCTTCAAAAGAAGTTAAAATGTTAAAAATCCCAATTTTGCCACTCCTCATATTCCTTTCAATTCTCCGCCCACAGTTCAAAAATTTAAAATTCGACTACTTTAGGATATGCTTCATCATTAGGTCTATATGCTAGGAAATTTCAGCTTCCTAAGTCATTAGGGGGCTTTAAAATAAGCAAAAATGTGAATTTTCATCTTCATAGGTCATTGGGGGTCTTCAAATTAGTTAAAATATTAAAAAACACAATTTTGCCACGCCCCCTTTTTCTCCTAATTCTATTTCCACAGTCTAAAAAATTTAAATCCGATTACTTCAGGATATGCTTCGTTGTTAGAACTAAATGCTATGCAATTCTCCGCTTCCTAAGTCATTTGGAGGCTTCAAAAGAAGTAAAAATGTTAAAAAATCCCAATTTTGCCACGCCACTTTTCCCATCAATTCTTCGCCCACATTGAGAAAATTTTAAATCCGACTATTTATGGATATGCGCCATCGTTAGGACTATATTCTGGGAAATTTTCAGCTTCCTAAGTCATTAGGGGGCTTTAAATTAAGCAAAAATGTCAAAAAATTTAATTTTGCCACGCCCACTTTTCCGCTTATTTCTCCGCCCACGGGCAAAAAATCGAAAATCCGGCTACGTTAGGATCTTCCCCAGGTGTTTTACTATATGCATGCCAATTTTCAGCTTTGTAGCTCATCAGTGGACTTCAAAAAGCTCTGGATAGACAAAAAAAGAGGAACACACAAATAGGGAAATTATATATATAGATCTATGAGTTTTTAACCATAAACAAATATTTTTGATCATCTTAAACTGCCAGTAACATTTTTTGGTTTCGTGTCAAAATGTGTGTCAAAACCAAATATAAAAACAGATCTTGGAAGTTATATGAACATTTTTAAAACCATCTCCTAAAGCCAAAAAAAAACTTGGCAACATGTTGCAGCAACGTTTTTAAAAATCCATTAAATGTGTGTCATAGTTAGGTTAGGTAAGGAATGGTGGAGCTTAAATATATTAAACTCCTCGCATAGATCAAATAGATCGTAACGCTGCCAGATTATTCTGCTTTTATAGAAGGTACTTTTTATATAAGGAACTTTTTATAAGAGGTACTTTTTACAAAAGGCACTTTTATAAAAGGTACTTTTTATAAAAGGTACTTTTTATAAAAGGTACTTTTTATAAAAAGTACTTTTTATAAAAGGTACTTTTTATAAAAGGTACTTTTTATACAAGGTACTTTTTATAAAAGGTACTTTTTATAAAAGGTACTTTTTATAAAAGGTACTATTTATAAAAGGTACTTTTTATAAAAGGTACTTTTTATAAAAGGTATTTTTTATAAAAGGTACTTTTTATAAAAGGTACTTTTTATAAAAGGTACTTTTTATAAAAGGTACTTTTTTTAAAAGGTACTTTTTATAAAAGGTACTTTTTATAAAAGGTACTTTTTATAAAAGGTACTTTTTATAAAAGGTACTTTTTATAAAAGGTACTTTTTATAAAAGGTACTTTTTATAAAAGGTACTATTTATAAAAGGTACTTTTTATAAAAGATACTTTTTATAAAAGGTACTTTTTATAAAAGGTACTTTTTATAAAAGGTACTTTTTATAAAAGGTACTTTTTATAAAAGGTACTTTTTATAAAAGGTACTTTTTATACAAGGTACTTTTTATAAAAGGTACTTTTTATAAAAGGTACTTTTTATAAAAGGTACTTTTTATAAAAGGTACTTTTTATACAAGGTACTTTTTATAAAAGGTACTTTTTATAAGAGGTAATTTTTATAAAAGGTACATTTTATAAAAGGTACTTTTTATAAAGGCACTTTTTATAAGAGGTAATTTTTATAAAAGGACCCGAGGCTCTACGACCATTATCTTCGGCTATTTTTCACGAAAGGTAAGTAAAACTAAAATTTTTGAATTTTTAGTACCCGAGTAAAAATTTTCTGGTCTAATCATATATAATTTGATACAATCTTATATGAGTTAAATTGCTTCCGTATAAATTTATATAAAATTGTATCTATCACTTTGATACGGTTGATCCACTTTATATGGTTAGATATTGCTCCATATATGATTAGATTCGTATTTTGGTTTTGCTCATCAAATTATATAAAAATTGATATTATAAGATCAATTTGATCTAATTAGATTTGACCAAATTCAGGATCAAATTGTATCAATTTTTATATTTTTTGATCTAAAGTAATACAATTAGATATTATTTGATACAACCATTTTACGGATCAAATTAGATCTATTCAGTAAAATTAGCATAATATTTTTACTAGGGTAGTCACTTTCGGCCTCTTCAAAAACCGTTAGAACTAATTTTTAGAAAATGGCGTCGGTCGCCATTTTGTAGCTAATGGCGTCCTCTACAAAATGGCGGAAGTTCAGGGTTTTTTTATACCGATCTGGCAGCTTTGAATAAAAAAATAGCACTAAAAAATAGCACTTTTTGAGTTGTTCTCACTTCCAATCGCGTATATCTCGGTAAATAGTGCCGCTATGCAAAAGTGCTTTAAAGCAAAGTTGACTCGAGCAACATTCGTGCCGAATACCTGAAAGCTATCCGATCGTAAGTTTTCGAGATATCTTAGAAAGAATAGTGAAAATTGTCATTTTTCGAAAATATTAATAGTGCTTCTGCGCACCCGCCGAAAAACGGGGAAATTATCATTGAAATTTTTTTCCAAAAACACGATTGTTTTTGTTTTTACGTCTTCTACAAGTTCCTTAAAGGACACGTGGTCGTCAGAATTTTTTAAATAGCATTGTTTTGGTTCAAATGAAAAAAAGTGAAAAATCGCCATTTTTGCTAAAAATACCTTTGCGCGAACTCGTACAGCTCGGAAAATACGACAGATACGATAAAAGTGTTAAAAGAGAGTAGATGCGCAATAAGTTGAGCTTCAATTTTGCCGAAGACATGAACATTTTCAAAAAGTACTTGCTCCAGAGTGTTTGATTTCATTAAAGGATCCTACATTCCAAATTTGAAGTTTGAATGACCATTATTTCAGTATATAAAAAAAGTACCAAAAGTACACTTTTTTACCCATTTTACCCCCGTAGAATCAACATTGGCAAAAACCCAGACTTAGTGACAAAAATCCAGCCTTAGTGTATCTATGTTCCGGGAGGTGAATATACAGTCGAAATTTCAAGTCTCTATGACCTTTATTTCAGGAGATTTAAAAAGTACCAAAAGTACAGTTTTTTACCCCTTTTACCCCCTTAGAATCAATACTGTTAAAAATCCAGCCTTAGTGGATCTATATTCCGGGAGGTGAACCTACAGTCCAAATTTCAAGTCTCTAGCGTCAGCGGTTTGGGCTGGGCGATGATGAGTCAGTCAGTCAGTCACATTACTCTTTTATATATGGGGCATTCCATGTCAAATCAGACAATTAAAAAAAAAAAATTTTAGATTTCCCCAATTTTTTAACAGTTTTTAGTACCCTTCGAAAACTCCTTCGTGGTAAATTTTCAGATTTTTTGATGACCCGTTCAAACGACATCGAATTTTTGAAAATTGGTAGTTTTTTCCTTTACTCATAACTTCTTCAACAATGGTCCAAATTTCAAATTTTTTTTTCAAAATTTTTGTTTTTTTACCTACGTTAAAAAAAAATCCTAAAAAATTCTTGAAAGCGCTCTAGTGTGCGATTTTTAAGTTTTAAAATTTAAATCTCATTTTTGAAAATGTTTGTACTCTTCGATTTTTTTGAAATTTTTTCTATCGATTTTACAAATTTTTTGACCAGGAGGATCGTGGGATAACGATTATTACTATTTTTTAAAATTTTTTGAAAAAATTTTATTGTAATTTTCCAATCTTAAAATCATTTCTACTGCTCCAATGGTGCGTCATAAAGGGGTCCTTTATAAGGCCGACCCCCATTAATTTTTACGTCTTAACATTTCTTTGGAACAAACTAATACCCTATCTCCAATTTCTAAGGGGGCTCCCACACAAAACGACATTTTTTAAAATTTGTTACAACCGCTCTAACTGCCCTAATAGTGCACTTAGAGCAACAAAATGTATGACCGACCCACAATATTTTTTTAGTCCAAACATTTTCTCAGAACACACCTACCCTCTATATTTAACTGTTAAGGCGGTCTCCATACATTTTTTTTTTTGTAAATTTGTTTTAATAAATCAGCTTCTACCGGTTCAATGGTGCGTCCAGGAAGGGTCAATATTGAAACCGACCCCCATTTATTTTTACCCTACAACATTTTTTTAAAACATACCTCCGCCCTATCTCCACTCCCTAATTAGGCTTCCATTCAAAATTATATTTTTATAAAATTTGCTCCAACTGTATGGGAGCCTACTTAGGGAGTGGAGATAGGGCGTAAGTATGTTTAAAAAAATGTTGTAGGGTAAAAATAAATGGGGTTCGGTCTCACCAATGACCCCTCTCGGACGCACCATTGGACCGGTAGAAGCTTATTAAATAAAACAAATTTACAAAAAGTAAAAGAAATTGTATGGGGACCGCCTTAACAGTTAAAGATAGCGGGTTGGTGTGTTCAGTGAAAATGTTTCAACTAAAAAAATATTGTGGGTCGGTCATACATTTTGTTGCTCTAAGGGCACAATTAGGGCAGTTAGAGCGGTTGGAGCAAATTTTAAAAAATGTCGTTTTGTGTGGGAGCCCTCTTAGAAATTGGAGATAGGGTATTAGTTTGTTCCAAAGAAATGTTTCGACGTAAATATTAATGGGGGTCGGTCTTATAAATGACCCCACTTTGACGCACCATTGGAGCAGTAGAAGCGATTTTAAGATTGGAAAATTACAATAAATTTTTTACAAAAATTTTAAAAAAATAGTAATAATCGTTATCCACGATCCTTCTGGGCAAAAAATTTGTAGAATCGATAGAAGTTTTACATAAAAAAATTTCAAAAAAATCGAAGAGTACAAACACTTTCAAATATGAAATTTAAATTTTAAAACTTAAAAATCGCATACTAGAGCGCTTTTAAGATTTTTTTTTTTATTTTTTTTTAAAAAGTACGCAAAAAAAAAAAAAAAAAAAATTGAAATTTGGACCATTATTGAAGAAGTTATGAGTAAAAGAAGTTTGAGTAAAGGAACAAACTACCAATTTTTAAAAATTCGATATCTTTTGAACGGGTCATAAAAAAAATCTGAAAATTTACAACGAAGAAGTTTTCAAAGGGTACTAAAAATTGTAAACAAATTGGGAAAATCTAAAAAAAAAACTTTTCAAAGTGTCCGATTTGACATGGAATGCCCCATATATTCATGATCCTCGATCTATTTTAAAATTGGTTCAAAAGTTATAAGCAAAAGAGTGAATTTCTTCAAGGGATTTTCGAGAATTTACGAAATAAAAAATACGTTAACTTTCGAAAGACAATTCTGAGGATGCTGAAGCTTGGCATATATATTTGTCGTTCCGCGGTCCAGTGGTTCAAAAAATATTAGCAAAACTGTGAATTTCAGATTGGTTTCACCTTAAATTCACGTGTTGAAAAAATCGAGCTTTTAAAAACATTGGTAAGCCATAAAATTACTTTACAAAGTATTTTTGTCGTTCAAAAATATTTTTACACAAAAAAAAATTTACACGCGAAAAATTTTTTACACTAAAAAAAAATTGTAATTTTTCTTTTGTTTTACAAAAATGACAAAAAAAAGTTAGAAAATTTACTATCCTTTAAAAATACCATTGTGGTGTTCGGAAGAATATCAAATAATTAAGTAATTGAATCTGCAGTCTTCGTAATTAAATACAGTTTTCAATTCTTTCGGTGCAGTTTCTACACCCAAAAAATAAATGAACTAATAAATGGGAATATGAACTAAATTGAAGGAAAATTACAATGATTTAGCTTCATTGCCATATTTTCTTTCTTTTTAGTTCATATTTTATGTAAAAATAAGGAAACAACAAGAAACTGTAAAAATTTTATTTAAATTTAGTTCATAGAAAATTTGAGGACCCAATTGAGTGCAATTTTAGAATCTGATCTAATTGTAAGATGTTTGCCCGTTTCACTCTTAACTTAATTTTAGTTCAAAAATAATTTTTAATTTTGTTTACCGCAAGAACATTGAAAAAAATTCTTGTAATGGATTTTTAGCCAAAAAGGAAACTGTCACACAATAATCTTGACAAAAGTACAGAATAAACAAAACAATGCATCCTCAAAGATAATATGCTGCTGGCTGGTAATACCATAAATGTTGCAAAAAGAAGATCATTACAACCGCATTAAAAAATGCGTTTTTGGATAAAATGTACAAGGGGAGTATTGGCCTTAAATTTGTCCCCCTTTATACATACGTTAAACATTTAGATTTAATGATGAATTTGTAGACTTTTTTCTTAGTCTGGAAACATTGTTGCTACTCTACATTACATATTTGGCAATTCTCCTTAAAACAACTTACACAATAATGCAAAACAAACAATACAAGATGCTTAAAATTGTACATTGGAAGAAGAAAGAACAAGAACTTCTTTTTGTTAAGAGTGGAACACAAAAAGATGGAATCAATTTTACTGATGGATATGAACAACTCACGCAGTAGACAGTAGACTTTTGGACGGAAAAATATAGTTGCATGAAAAACGAGATAAATATAAAGAAAACGCACAAATTTTTAAACAAATATAAATTATGTTTTTTTTTTATATAAAACTTCATGGAAAAGTTAAAGAAATGTATCATAACTAACTTTTCTTAAGCAATATATAGGTTTTACACTGTGCAACAAATTTAGGGGCATCAAAGACAAAAAAAAAAAATACTTCCTGTAGACCAAAACCCCCAAAGGTTTTGAAAACTTAGCTCAAAGGTTTCGGATTTTTTCAAAAAGTCGATTTTAATTTTTAGTGCGAAACTTTTTTTCATTTTTTTATGCCCTCCAACCACCACAGTATGGGGTATACTCACTTTGACATTTCGCGTGTAGTGCATCGAAATATTGGTCTAGGACCCCATAAATTATATATCGAAGGCGTATATTCAAATCTTAAAATTTTTTAGGAGAGCAAGAAGAACTGTTTTTTAGGTAATTCTAAGAGTTATTATTAATCTTTTTTTACAATATTATTAAAATTAATTGTTTTTTAAATAATATTTCAGTTAAAAATTAGTTAGTTCGTTACCGGTTATGTTCAATACCGGATAATAAAAGGATCCCCTACTTAGTCTTTGTTTTATTTATTTGTGGACGATTAAATCTTTCATACAATAATATTTCATTGAATAATTTAAACAATAAAATTTGAATAACATCGCTGGTACGTTATCATGTTCGATGAAAAAAGATATTGACAATTTTCGAGCCCTTATATCGGGATTGTGGAGTTTGAATGAAAAAATATTTCAGTGAAAAAAGAAATTGGAATAACAACAAGTTTGAGGGAAAAAACATATACGGAGAACAAATATGGAGTTTAAAAGGTAAATACGAAAAATGTTATTAAAAAGTATCATTCCATGTTCCCTGCTATCTTTCATTGCATTCCCGTTCTACTCCATTTCATTTCCAATTCCATCTCCTTTCGTTCCATGTAAGTTTCATTCCTCTCCGTATAATATGCGTTAAAGAAATAAAAAAATGATATTCTCTTTATCTAACAGATATAAAGGTACCCCTTTTTACTCTAAAATTTCTAATTTTAAAAAATGTTCTTCTCTTGGGTGTTATTTCTGCTGGAGGATGCTACACGTCAAATTTTGAGATTCTAGGGCTTTTAGTTTAATAGTTTGATAGGTACAAACAACAATTTGAAACTTTTTCCCCTTAAAATTATATTTTCCAAAAAAATATTTTTTTTTTCTTGGTGATCCTAGATTCAAAATATCAAGTTTCTGAACCATTATTTCAAGAAACATAACTATAACCAAAATTAAATTTTTTTCATCCCCTTTACGACCCTTAGAAACAGAATTTCTATAAAAAGTACCAAAAGTACAATTCATTACCCCCTCTAAAAAATTAATTTCCAAAAAGTGCCTCTTCCATTTTATAAAAGGTACGTTTTATAAAGTTACTTTTTATAAAAGGTACTTTTTATAAAAGGCACTTTTTATAAAATTTACTTTTAATAAAAGGTACTTTTTATAAAAGATACTTTCTATAAAAGGTACTTTTTATAAAATGTACTTTTTATAAAAGGTACTTTCTATAAAAGGTACTTTTTATAAAAGGTACTTTTTATAAAAGGTACTTTTTATAAAAGGTACTTTTTATAAAAGGTACTTTTTATAAAAGTTACTCTTTATAAAAGGTACTTTTTATAAAAGGTACTATTTATAAAAGGTACTTTTTATAAAAGGTACTTTTTATAAAAGGTACTTTTTATAAAAAGGTACTTTTTATAAAAAGGTACTTTTTATAAAAAGTTACTTTTTATAAACAATACTATTTATAAAAGGTACTTTTTAAAAAAGGTAAGAAAAAGAACTTGTTCCAAAAAGTTTTATTTCACTAAACGATCCAACATTTTAAATATCAAGTGGGGGGCCCCTGTAGGCTAGTTGGTAGCGTGCTAGCCTATGAAACAGGGGGTCGTGGGTTCGATTCCCACCAAAGCCCTTGGTCGATTTCGCTACAACGAGACGACGGTCATTGTTACCAGTTCTCGGTTAGGTTAAAATTATTTAAAATGAGTTGTAAATAAAAATTGGAAAAATAAATAAGAACTGATCATTGGATCAAATTATTATTAAAATATCAAGTGTGTAAGAAAATTATTTCAGTATATGTATATAAAAAGTACCAAAAGTAAAATTGTTTACCCTTTTACCCCCCTAAGAAAAAAGTACTTTTCCAGATTTTTTTTTTTCACCGAAGGATCCTACATTCGAAATTTCAAGTTTCTAAGTTTCTAATAAAAAGTACTAAAAGTACACTTTTTATCCCTTTTAGCACCTTTAGAATCCAAATTTTCAAAAAGTACATTTTCCAGATTGTTTTTTTTCAGCATTTTAAATTTCAAGTTTGTATGCCCATTATTTCAGTAAATAAAAAAAGTACCAAAAGTAAAATTTTTTACCCATTTTACCCCCGTAGAATCAACATTGGCAAAAACCGAGCCTTGGTGAATCTTTTTTCTGGAAGGTGAACAAGCATTCCAAATTTCAAGTTTCTGGGACCAAATATTTAAGGAAATATAAAAGGTACCAAAAGTACAGTTTTTTACGATTTGTAACCCCTAAGAATCAACATTGGAAAAATCCAGCCCTAGTGGATCTATATTCCGGGTGGTGAACCTACAGCCCAAATTTCTAGTCTCTAGCTTCAGCGGTTTGGGATGTGCGATGATGAATGAGTATGCCAGTCAGTCACATTACTCTTTTATATATATATATGAGGGTTTCTTCGTCAACCGGGACACCCCTCTCTCCAAAATTTGGTTTAACATTTTTTTAAAAAAATTTTAAATTACTTAAAAATATTTACTTTTGAATGCCGAGTGGCGGTTTTTGAAATTCAATATAGCGGATCCATTATGGCGCCCAATTTTTTAAAAAACATTACAGATTCACTTAAAACTCTTTATACATGGGTTTTTATGGTCGCTTAAGAATAATCTGAAGTTGGAATTTTAAAATTCAAAATGGCGGATTCAAAATGGTGAACAATATTTTTCAAAAATAAACCGATTTGCTTGAAACTTTTTATACTACGAGTTTTTGGGGACGCTAAATAAGAATCTGAAGTTTGATTTTCGAATGGCAGATTCTAATTTAGCAACCCAACAAACTGTGCATAAATAGTTTTAAGTGAATCTGTTATTAAAAAAAAAAAAAAATTGCCATGTTGGATCTGCCATTTTGAATTTTGAAAATCCAATTGCAGATTCTTCTTAATAGATCCCAAGAACCCGTGTATGACGAGTTTTTTATTAAAAAAAAAAACAGATTTTGGCAGAGCATAGTGACATACAAACATTGAATGTTATGGCACACAATAAACAAAATGAATTTTTAGCGTAATTATTTGTTGATATGCTTTAGGTAAGTGGCTAGAGGCTTTGCCCAACAAACAAGAGGTCCGGTGTTCAAATCTTGATGGGGGGATAAGAAAAAAAATAAATTATTAAAAAAATAGAAAATAGCAAGAACTTGTAAATAATTAAAAATAAATTTAAAAAAATAATAATAAATCAAAATAAAATTAAATATTTTTTTTCTTATTTTTCAAATAAAAATAAATTCTTGTTATTTATGACACGTTTCATCGTGTATAAATTCTTGAAATTTATGCAACATTTCATCATGTTGATGTACCTTTAATCCCTTTTCATTGCCGCAAAATCGGTTCAGGGGCTCAGAAATTATGAGCAAACCCATGAAATTAACATAAGGGTTTTTGCGAATTCGCGTTTTTAAAAACACACTTAGCAAGCTTTGAGCAACATATGTATTTCACAAAAATATTTAACAAAGTGTTTTTGTCACTCAAAAAATTTTTACACAAAAAAAAAAAAAAATTGTTACACTCAAATATATGACTTAAAAAATTACTTTTCAAAGTTTTTGAAAATTTTTGTTTTTTTTACGTTAAATTAGTTAAAATCACAAAAAAAGTGTTTGTAAGGGTATTAATGGACTCGACCGAGTTTCGACTTTGTCGTATTCATAACAAAAATTCGTGTTACACAGTGTTTCAAGCCCAACTGTTTTATAACCAAAAAAACATTATGAATACAAAAAACTTAAAGCCTCATTAAAAGTTATTTTAGTTTTCTTAATATTATACTACTACTATATTCTTTTGTGTTGCATTTAAAATGCGTTTGAAAGTTAAGGAATCATCAACGAAAACCAAAAAAAAAAAAAAACAAAGAACATTTTTTGCATCATTAAATTAACTTAATTTAAGTAGTACAACTTGTAGCCAAACAACCAGTCATCCAACTTAACCATTTTGATTCATCTTTTGTTGTTTTATGGAGTCTCTTCGCTGTAGTTATCTTTAAAAGTGCTTTAAAAGACTTTGTTTAAAGGTCTGTAAACTAAGAGGCATTAAAACACAATTATAACTACTGGCGATGAACTTTTATGGGAAGAAAGTGAATAGAATTTTTAAATAGTAAAAATGTTTCTGAGTTTAAGAATTTATTTATAGAAAAATTCTAGCTCGAGGTCATTATTTTCTGTTTTAAAATTATTTATCTTGAATATTTTTGCAAGACTAACAATAAGTCAGCACGTGTTTCGGAATTTGTCTGATTTCATTGATAAATCGCTAATGTTCAAATCGAAATACTAATACATACTCAACTCTAACCTCATTGAGAATTAGAAGAAGAAAATTGTACAATCTCTTACCATTAGTGATTTGTCAAACAGTTTTTTTTACAAAATGTTGTTAAAGAAATAAAATTTTAATAATTAACTTCTACTATTCGAAGCCTGTCTCCAGTAGCTCCAATTGTAAATCAACAAGATTACAGCTTTTTTTTATTGTTTTCACAATCTTTAGAAGAAATGCCACTAAAAGCCATTTATATAATGCAGTTTTTACTTTTCTTAATAAGGTAGGAATGCAACAGGCTACACAAAGGTCTAAAGTCTTTTTAAGACCAGTAGTTCTCAAATGTTAAACTAGACATTTCTTTTTCTTTTAAAGATGAAATAAGTTCTGCTAAACTGCGTTTTGTTATAAAGACTACAAACATGAGTGAGTTGCACCAATTTAAGTACATGGATAAAAATTAAATTATTTGAGAACCTCTGTTCTAAAGTCTAGACAGTAAAGATTTTGTTCGTATAAAACTACAAATTATCATATAAAAAAAATCTTGGCTTAAAACATATAATTTTATGGTTTTTGGTAATTGTTTTCAAAAACAAAAGTTTATGATTATAATCGTGTTTTTTAGTATGTTAAATTATTACAGTAGCTAAATAAAGGTGTTATTTTTGCTAAATGCTACTGAAATATTTTAGCAACATTTTAAAAGATCATAAAACTTTTAGCAAAAATTGCTTTTAAGAATACCATAACACTATATTGAGTCATTTTTATCAATGAAAGCCGATAAAGATTATAAACCTGGATTTTCTCGATAATTTTATATGAAGTGTACATACTAAATCTGGCCGTTAGCTGGCGCACCTCGATATCCAAGCTTAATGCCTTTGGTGTCGGTAATGAATTCTATCGATTTATTTCCTCAGGGATCGTTCTATACGTGTTGTAATAGATGGGTTCTCATCTGATGAGTTTCGGCTTCAATCAGGGGTACCGCAAGGTTCTGTTCTGTCTCCTACCCTTTTTCTTATTTTCCTTAACGACCTTCTAAGTCAAACTTTAAATCATATCTACTCTTTTGCAGATGACAGCAACATTTGTCATTCATTTTCCTTTGATCGTAGGCCAAGCCTTGTTGAGGTTGAGGGCAAAAGGCAGATTATGAATGACACACTTAATCAAGACCTGTTGACAATCTCGGAGTGGGGTCTTGCGAATAGGGTCAAATTTAATGCACGCAAGACTCAATGTTGTATGTTGACTAGTGTGGCCCATCAACATATGGAAAAATACCAAGTATAATTCACAACTGAACGTACCTCAAAATATGATAGAGGGCATCGTAACGACCAATTTGCGCCAAATTTCAGCACCCTACAACAATTGGAAGGGGATGCTAACTTATCAGAAGTGTTTGCATCCTCCAAAGAAATCTTAAAAATCATTTTATTGGAATCTTAAAAATAACCATATGGAATGCTAGCGTAACAAGAGCACATAATTCACATGTGGCCATTTTGTCCTAAGTTTGTCCTTAAACAAAAAAAAAAAATACATATTAAAAAAAGCGGAACCCTGCATTTCACTAAAACCGCTGTAACTCAAAAACTATGCGGACCATTTAGTTGCGATAAAGTTCATTTGAAAGGTAATACAAATATCTTTAATTTGAGTATAATATCAAAAAATTTTTTTTATTTTTTTCCTAATCGAAACTAAAATGTCCTTATTGTCCTTCGTAGGCAACCTTAGGACAAAATGGCCATATGTGACTTATTTGCTCTTGTAGTGATAACATTCCATGTAGTAATTTATAGGATTGGAAAATTTTTTTTTTTTGATTTCTTCGGAGGTTGCATACACATGTGATCAGTTAGCATCCCCTTCTAATCGTCGTAGGGTGCTGCAATTTGGCTGAAAATATTAGTTACGATACCATCTTTAATTTTTTAAGGTACGTTGACCTGTAGCGAAGCAAAAGGAATTTTGGGCCACCCTAATGTTGACCCACAGGAATGTGGAATCAACAGTGTCATCTGTACATATGGGTGGAATAAGTATCGAGGAATCTGACAATCTTGATGTTCTGTGCATGAAAATTCAGTGTGATGTCCGTTGGAATAAGCACGTTTTTCAAGTGTCGAAAGAAGCATTCAAGTGTCTCGGTTTTTTAAACCGGTGTAAGAAGTACTTCACCTCATCCGATCTCCTTACTATTTATACCACCTACATCCGACCGAAGATGGAATACAACTCCCATATATGGGCAGGGGATTCAAAGTCTATTTTGGAGCTCTTAGACCGTGTGCAAAGGAGGGCGTTGATGCTAATCAATGACAATAGTGTGTCCAACTCTATTGACTCATTGGAGCATCGTCGGAATGTGGGTTGTGTGACTCTGTTCTATCGATATTACCATGGAAAGTGTTCTGCTGAGATAAGTGAACTTATCCCTAGAGCCCGAATTTTTGTTCGCAATACTCGGTTGTCTAGTAGATCACATCCGTTTGTTGTCGATTGTCCAGTGGATCGCACAGCGCATTACAGAGAAGGTTCGTTCATCAGTCGAACTAGCCGTATGTGGAATAATCTTCCCGCAGAGGTCTTCCCAGTTTCTTTCAATGTAGATAAATTCAAGTCAAATATCAACAAGCACTACTCCCTCTTTCCTCCTCCTCATAACCTATTTTCCTGATATCAACACAATGCACTGCATTAATAGGGGCATCCCCTGAGTGTTGGTTCAACGTAAAAAAAATGGATCGCTAAGATTAGATCAGTTGTAATCGGGCGGATACAATTTCATCCGAAAAATTGGTTTATCTAATTGTATCAGGTCTGACCCTTCACATTTTTACTTGGGCTAAACAAATCTGATTATAATCGGAACATTTTTGGACTCAGGCCCCATATCAAAATTTCACCCGATATTCAACTAAAGCAATTTATTGGCAACAAATAGAAGCCTATTTCACTTAAATTTTGTTTGTGAATGTTTTTTAAACTTAAGTAAGATTTGACAAAGATAGATCCAAAAGGTTGGGATCCATTTTCCGGGAAATACTGTTGTAGAGTCGGTTTTGACCGACTATAATTCTCTTACTTGTTTTTTTGTAGATTTTTTTTTTTTTTTAAACTTTAAAAAATCCAAAACTTTGTTCACCGGGCGCCACGGGTTAATTTAATCCGATTGGCCTCAAATTTGTATCACATAAAATTTGGGAAAATCAAAAGTTTGCGAAAATATGTTACTCTAATGCAATGGTTCCCAACCTTTTTTAAGCGACGCCCCACTTTTAAGTTAAAAAAATTGTCTTGTCCCCCCTACACTAAGAAAAAATTTTTAGTTTTTCTAATTTTTGTTTCTAATGAAAAATTACTACTTGTTTAGCAAAGTTTTTGTAAAATAAGCATTCAAATTAAATTTTTAGTAAAAATGTTAAGAAATTAACAAGATTTTTGTAGTTAATTTTGAAAAAAAAAATTGTTTTTGTAGTTAATTTGACTAAAAAAAATCTTGAAAATTTGCTCGTTGCCCCCCTGGAACCTTCAAATTGCCTCCCCAAATGGGGCGAGTATCAAAGGTTGGGAACCATTGCTCTAATGTGTTATGGTCATAGGTAGGTTCAGTTCGTAAAAATTTCAATTCAGGCTCAGTTCGAAAAAATTTTAATTTCAGATATCTAGCTAATTTCGTTAAAGCTCTATCAAGCTTCAAACAGAGCAGACAACTATATATGAAAATCTATTGCCAACAAATAAATATTTATGCACTCCAATTGCCACTTAATTTTCATTGTCATCGTTACCCAGCAAAACTTAGATTACCAAATAAGGTATAAAATAAGGTATAGGATCTCTTATTTTATACATTGCAGCATTGATGATTTTAACAGGCGATGAGACTCAAAGTAATGCATCCACATTATCACAAAGAATACCAGTAAGGTATAAAATAAGTCATAAATTTATAACGAAGAATACGAGTAAGGTGTAAAATATATGATATTTTATAGGTTACTAGAAATGAAATAATATAACATACCAGAAGATAATATATAAGGTGTTACGAGTAGTGAAAAAGTAATTTTGTATTAAATTTACTCACGTGATTGTAAGTGAGTGTAAGTAGATAAAATATGCTCGTGAGTGTGTGTCGTTAGAAATTTCCTGTCGTTAGCCCATCTCTAGTTTAAACTTATGCATTTTTTTATAAAATAATTATTTTTTATGTTATTGTAATGCATTATGCATCCAATTATAAATAATGCATTATTTCAAACTTTCAAATAATACATAATGTAACCAAATATAAGTCATCCATGATTTAATGTGTAGAAATCTATATATATAAAAGAGTGTGGTGACTGACTGACTGACTGACTGACTGATTGGCAATAATCATCGCCCAGCCCAAACCGCTGAAGCTAGAGACTTGAAATTTGGAATGTAGGTTCGGCTCCCGACAAAACCACCCACTAAGAAGGGATTTTTGGAAATTCCGATTCTAAGGGGGGCAAAAGGGGGAAAATAGGGCCCTTTGGGGGATTTTGTATCTTTTGAACTAATAGTCCTAGAAACTTCAAATTTGAACTCTAGGATCCTCTCGCGGAAATAAAATTTCGGAAAATTTTTTTTTGGAAAATTCCGCCTCCAAGGGGGGAAAAAGGGGAAAATAGGGCAAATTGGTTCATTTTTTATATTCTAAACAAATGGTCCCAGAAACTTGAAATTTAAAGTCTAGGACCCTCTCGCGGAAATAACATTTTGGAAAAAGTAATATTTTGAAAATTCCGTTGCTAAGGTGGGGGGAGGGGGAAAATAGGGCAAGTTGGTACATTTTGTATCTTCTAAACTAATGGTCCTACAATCCTGAAATTTTGAATATAGGATACTCTCGCGGAAATAACATTTTGAAAACAGTCCTTTTTTGAAAATTCCGGTTTTAAGGGGGGCAAAAAGGGGGAAAATAGGGCAATTTGGTGAATTTTGAACTAATGGTCCTAGAAACTAGATATTTGAACTATAGTATCCTCTCGGGGAAAAAACATTTTTTTACTAAAATTTTTTCACTCAAAATTTTTTTTTTCACTCAAAATTTTTTTTCACTCAAAATTTTTGTTTTTACAATTTTTTTTTTTTTACAAATTTTTTTTCACTCAAAATTTTTTTTCACTAAAAATTTTTTTTTACTCAAAATTTTTTTTCACTCAAAATTTTTTTTTTACTCAAAATTTTTTTTCAGTCAAAAAAATTTTTTTTTACAAATTTTTTTTTACTAATTTTTTTTTTTTCACTCAAAATTTTTTTTCTCTCAAAAATTTTTTTTTTTACAATTTTTTTTCACTCAAAATTTTTTTTCACTCAAAAAATTTTTTTTTTACAATTTTTTTTTTACTCAAAATTTTTTTTTACTCAAAATTTTTTTTACTCAATTTTTTTTTAATAAAGATTTTTTTCACTCAATTGTATTTTATTCTTCAGTTTTTTTACTCTTTTTTTTTACTTAAATTTTTTACTTAGAAGGTGTTTTCACCCAATTTTTTTTTACTCAATTTTTTTTTACTCAAAATATTTTTCGCTTAATTTTTTGACTCAAATTTTTTACTCAAATTTTTTTTTCTCATTTATTTTTTATTTTTGGGAATTTATTGATTTAATCACTTAAATTTAGGGGGAAATAGGACAATTTTAAACATTTCGATCTTCTAAACTAATGGTCCCAGTAACCTAAAATTTGGACTATAGGATCCTCTCGCGGAAATAATACTCTAAAGAAAGTATTTAAAAAAAAAAAATAAGAAGGGGAAATGGGGAAAAAGGGCAATTTGGTACATGTTTTATCTTCTGACCTCATGGTCCTAGAAACTTAAAGTTTGGACTATAAGATCCTCTAACGCAAAAAACATTCTGAAACAAAGTTTTTTTAATTCTGATTCTAGAGTGTTGAAAGGGGGAAAGTAGGATAATTTGGTACATTTTGTATCTTGTGAACTAATGGTCCTAGAAACTTAAAAATTTGGACTATGTGATCCTCTCGCGGAAATTATGTTCTGAAGAAAGTATTTTTTGAAAATTTTTCATTCAAATTTGGGGGGGGGGGGAAATAGGACGATTTTGAACATTTTCTATATTGTGAACTAATGGTCCCAGAAACCTGAAATTTGGACTATAGGATCCTCTCGCGGAAATAAAATTCTGAAGAAAGTACTTTTTTAAAAAGGCACTTCTAAGATTGGGAAAAGGGGGAAAATTGGGCAATTAGGTACATTTTCTTTTCTCTGACCTAATGGTCGTAGAAACTTAAAGTTTGGACTATAAGATCCTCTCGCGGAAAAAACATTCCGAAACAAAGTTGTTTTTTTTAATTCCGCTTCTAGGGTGGTAAAAAGGGGGATAATAGGACAATTTGGTACACTTTGTATGTTCTGAACTAATTTTCCCAGAAACTTAAAAATTTTGACTATGGGATCCTTCGCGGAAATAACATTGTGAAGAAAGTTCTATTTTGAAAATTTCGCTTCTAAGGGGGAAAAAGGGGAAAGTAGGGTAATTTTGTTTCTGCTGAGCTAATTGTCGTAGATCCTTGAAATTTGGGCTGTACGATCCTCTCGCGGAAATAACTTTCTGAAAGAAGTACTTTTTGAAAATAGGACTGCACGATCCTCTCGCGTGGACTGCACGATCCTCTCGCGGAAACAACATTCTGAAAAAAGTACTTTTTTGAAAATTCCGCTTTAAAGGGGGAAAAAGAGGAAGGTAGGGCAATTTTGTATCTGCTAAAAATATGGTCCTAGATACTTGAAATTTGGAGTGAACGAACCTCTCGCGGAAATAACATTCTTAAAGAAGAACTTTTCAAAAAATCCGCTTCTACGGGGAAAAAGGGGAAAGTAGGGCAATTTTGTATCTGCTGAACTTATGGTCCTAGATACTTGAAATTTGAAATGTACAATCCTCTCGCGGAAATAATATTCTAAAGGAAGTACTTTTTGAAAATTCCGGGGGAAAAAGGGGGTGAGTGGGGTAATTTTGAATCTGCTGAACTCATGGTCCTAGATACTTGAAATTTCAACTATACGATCGTCTCGCGGAAATAACATTGTTAAAGAAAAACTTTTTTAAAAATTATGCTTCTACGGGGAAAAAGGGGGAAAGTAGGGCAATTTTGTATCTGCTGACCTAATGGTCCTAGATACTTAAAATTTGAACTGTACAATCCTATCCCGAAAATAACATTCTAAAAGAAGTACATTTTTGAAAATTCGTTTTTAAAGGGGGAAAAATGGGGAAAGAAGGGCAATTTCGTATCTGCTAAGCGAATGGTCCCAAAAACTTGAAATTTTAACTAAACTCTCGCGGAGAAAACATTTTGTAAAAAGTAATATTTTGAAAAATCCTTTTTATAAGGGTGGGGTGGTGGGTAGAAGGGGTTTAATAAGGCAATTTTGTATCTTCTGAACAAACTTGAAATTTTGAATCTGGATGCTCTCGAGGAAATTATTTTTTGAAAAATATATTTTTTTGAGAATTTTGGTTTTAAGGAGGCCCAAAAGGGGGAAAATAGGGCAATTTGATAAACTTTAAATTAATGGTCTTAGAAACATGACATTTGGAATATGGGATCATATCGCGGCAATAACATTCTAAAAGAAGAACTTTTTTGAAAATTTCGTTTTTAAGGGGGAGAAAGGGGGAAAGTAGTGCAATTTTTTATATGCTAAAGTAATGGTCCTAGATACTTGAAAATTGGACTGTACGATCCTCCCGCGGAAATAACATTCGGAAAGGAATACTTTTTTAAAAATTCCTCTTTTAAGGGGAAAATAGAGCAATTTTGAATCTGCTGAACTAATGGTCCTAGATACTTGAAAATTGGACTGTACGATCCTCCCGCGGAAATAACATTCGGAAAGAAATACTTTTTTAAAAATTCTATTTTAAGGGGGAAAAAGGGGGAAAGTAGGCTAATTTTGTATCTGCTGAACAAATAGTCCTAGATACTTGAAAATTGGACTGCACAATCCTCTCGCGGAAATAAAATTAGAATGGAGGACTTTTTGGAAAATTCCGCCTCTAAGAGGGAAAAGGAGGAAAGTAGGCAATTCTGTATCTGCTGAACTAATGGTCCGGGAGACTTGAAATTTGGACTGTACGATCTTTTCGCGAAAATAACATTCTGAAAGAAGTACTTTTTTAAATATTCCGATTTTGAGTGGGAAAAAGGGGAAAAGTAGGGCAATTTTGTATCTTCTGAAATAATGGTCCTATATACTTGAAATTTGGATTGTACGATCCTCTCGCGGAAATAACATTCTCAAGGAAATACTTTTTTGAAAACTCTACTTTTAAGGGGGGAAAAAGGGGAAGGTAGGGCAATTTTGTATCTGCTGAATTAATGGTCCTCGATACTTAAAATTTAACTGTTCGATCCTCTCGCGGATATAACATTCTAAAAGAAGTACTTTTTTTTAAATTCTGCTTCTACGGGGGGAAAAGGGAGAAAGTAGGGCAATTTTGAATCTGCTTAACTAATAGTCCTAGATACTTGAAGTTTGGACTGTACGATCCTCTCGCGGAAAGAACATTCTAGAAGAAGTACTTTTTTGAAAGTTCTCCTTCTAAAGGGGGAAAAGGTGGAAAGTAGGGCAATTCTGTATCTGCTGAACTAATGATCCTAGATACTTAAAATTTGAACTGTACGATCCTCTTGCGGAAAAAGTACTTATTGTGAAAAGTTCCGCTTCTAAGGGGGAAAAGGCGGAAAGTAGGGCAATTTTGTATCTGCTGAACTAATGGTCCTAGATACTTGAAATTTAGACTGCACGATCCTCTCCCTTGGAATTAACATTATGAAAGAAGTACTTTTTTTGAAAATTCCGATTTCAAGGGGGAAAACGGGGAAGGTAGGGCAATTTTGTATCTGCTGAACTAATGGTTCTAGATACTTTGAAATTTGGCTGAACGATCCTCTCGCGGAAATAACATTCTTAAGAAAGTACTTTTCAAAATTCTGGGGGAAAAAGGGGGAAAGAAGGGCAATTTTGAATCTGCTGAACTAATGGTCCTAGATTCTTGAAATTTGAACTGAACGATCCTTTCGCAAAGGGGGAATAAGGGGAAAGTAGGGCCCTTTGGGGGATTTTGTATCTTATGAACTAATAGTTTTAGAAACTTGAAATTTGGACTCTATAATCCTCTCGCGAAAAAAAAACTGAAAATTTTTTTTTTAAAATTCCGCCTCCAAGGTGGGGAAAATAGAGCAACTTGGTACATTTTTTATCTTCTGGACAAATGGTCCCAGAAACTTGAAATTTGGACTCTAGGATCCTCTCGCAGAATTAACATGCGGAAAACAAAATTTTTTGAAAATTCTGCCTCCAAGGGTGGGAAAATAGGGAAAATTGGTGAATTTTTTATCTTCTGAACAAATGGTCCCAGAAACGTGAAGTTTGGTCTTTAGGATCCTCTCGCGAAAACAACATTCCGAAAAAAATATTGTTTGAAAAATTCCTCCTCCACGGTGGGAAAGGGGGGGGGGGAAGTAGGGAAAATCGGTACATTATTTATCTTTTAAGTTTGAACTCTAGGATCATCTCGCAAAAAAAACATCTTGAAAAAAGTAGAAGGGGGAAAATAGGGAAATTTTGTATCTTCTGAACTAAAACTTGAAGTTTTGATCCTCTCGCGGAAATAATTTTTTGAAAAATACACTTTTTGAAAATTTTGGTTTTAAGGAGGGCCAAAATAGGGCAATTTGGTTAATTTTATACTAATTGTTTTAAAAACATGACATTTGAAATATAGGATCATCTCGCGGAATGGTCCTAGATATTGAAGTTTGGACAGTACGATCCTCTCGCGGAAATAACATTCTGGAAGAAGTACTTTTTTGGAAAAATCTGCTTCTATAGGGGGAAAAAGAGGGAAAGTAGGGCAAATTTGAAATTTGAATCCTCTTGCGGAAACAACTTTCTAATGGAAGTACTGTTTTAAAAATTTCGCTTCTACGGGGAAAAAGGGGGAAATTAGGGCAATTTTGTATCTGCTGAACTAACGGTCCTAGATACTTGAAATTTGGAGTGTACGATCCTCTCGCGGAAAAAACATTCTGAAAGAAGTACTTTTTTGAAAATTTTGTTTTATAGGTGGAAAAGGGGGAAAGTAGGGCAATTTTGTATCTGCTGAACTAATGGTCCTAGATACTTGAATTTTGAACTGTTTTGTATCTGCTAAACTAATGGTTCTAGATACTTGAAGTTTGGACTGTACGATCCTCTAGCGGAAATAACATTCTGGAAGAAGCACTTTTTTAGTAAATTCTGCTTCTAAGAGGGAAAATGGGGAAAGTAGGGCAATTTTGTATCTGCTGAATTAATGGTCCTAAATACTTGAAATTTGGACTGTACGATCCTTTCGCGGAAATAACATTCTTAAATAAGTAATTTTATGAAAATTCTGCTTCTAATGGGGAAAAAGGGAGAAAGTAGAGATACTTAAAATTGGTACTTTACGATCCACTCGCGGATATTACATTCTGGGAAAATAAATTTTTGAATTTTCGCTTCAATTTGGTACATATTGTTCCTTATGCACTAATGTTCCTTGAAACTTAAAGTTTGAACTATGGGATCGTTTCGCCAAAATAAAATTGTTTACAACTTTAAATCTACTCAAAATATAATATTTTAAAGGTCGAAACTAAAAATTTTTATGTTTAATTAAAAATTAATAAGAATTTAAAGTAATAAAGTTGTTTTTTTTTACAGCTAACCGGTAACGAAGTACCGGGCGAGTTAGCTAGTAATAAATATAAAATAAATTTTTTCCAATAATCATGCATTACGTAGCAAATTATTAGTAATGCATTATTTTTCACTTGAAAATAATACGTTGTGGAACAAATGTTTGGTAAGACATCCTTAAATAATGCCATAAATAAGGTATATACATTACCTGGTAATGTGTTATATAATCACTACCCATTACCAAAGTTTTGCTGGGTAGCTTATTAACAAAAAAAACGTTGTTCTTATCTAAGATTTGTCAATGTACATATTGTTCATTTAAATAAACAACTTAATAAGATTTTCAAAGTTTTTTATTTTTTTATTTTTTATTGTTTCAATTTCAACTAAATTTGGCTATCAAATTGAAATAATCGCAAACACTTGAATGAGAATTACAAACATGACATGATCATGTCACACAGTAGTCATGATCGAGTTTGTATTAGAATAAAAGAGGTGTGTTTTTTTGTTCATTTAAAGTGTATTAGCGAGTTTGCTACTTTACACTGCAACACTTTGTCGTACCACAAGTTGTGGGTTAATTCAAACAAAATAAAATTGTGAATGGGTGTTTATGTGTTAATGACATTGCACTCATTTGAATGGATTTTGTTTTTTTTTTGTTGTTGTTGACAATTTTTGTTTAAATACCTGGTGACAATATTATTTTGGTTTAAAAGATATATATTTAAAACTATTTTTGGAGGGTTTTATTATTTGAAGTTAATTTAAGTGGGTGATTAAACAATAAAAATACATTTCGTATCTATTTAATTCGAAAGTGATTGTTTGGATTTTTAAATTATACATAATTTGACAAAATAGTATTTAAAAAAAATCTATTGATAGATTTAATTCGAGTAGAGGAAATAGTGAGTAGAGGAAATAGTGAATTGAAAACACTTAACTTTGATACACTGAAAAAAAAAAATATTTATTTATTAGTTTAGTCTAGTCAAATAATGATTAACAATCAGAATGAAAGTTATTAAAATAAAATAAAAAATCCAAAAATAATAAACCAAAATCTTCTAATCTTAAAAATGTGCTTAAACGTTTCAGTAGAATTTTTCTTACAACATTTTAAACAATTTATATATAACTAGCAAGACCGCCGCACAGTGGACCAAATGCTTAATCTAGCATGCAAGAGAGTATAATTCGACTTTGAGAGCACCTAGAAACATGAAATTTGAAATGCACAAGGTAAATGAGCTTCTATATAGTCCAAATGTGGGCGGTATTTGAAAGGGCGTGGCACTTATTGAAACATTGTCATAATATAATATAAGTAAAGTAGAGCCAATAATAAGCAGAGAAAGTAATTTTTTTAACGTAAAAAAGATTTTTAAACAGTTTAGAAAAGAAATATTTAATTTTGAGTAAAAAAAAAAAAATTTTTTTACTCATTTCGGTAAAAAAAAAAAAAATTTTGTGAAAATTTTTTTTTGATCTAAATTTTTTTTTTGCTTGTAAAATTTTTACATTGGGTTAAAAAATGTTTGAGAATGACAAAAATACTCAGCAAAATATTTTTGTGGCTCATCAATGTCATTCAAAGCGTTAAGGTGTTTTTTTTTTGTAACGTAAATTCAAGATACACCAATCTGAAATTCACGGTTTTTGCTTACAACTTCTGAACCACTAGACCGATTTAGCTGATATTCAATACCAACCTGACTAGGAAAATTTAAAATATATATGCCAAGCGTCAGCAGCAACAGAGTTGCCGTTTTAAAGTTATCGTGTTATCGCTAAATATCTGTATTGATTATCTATGTGAAATCAGCAAAGAACTCTGTCCAGACAGCAGAAAAATCTGCTGATCACAAATGAATACAAAAAAATTTTCTAAGTTTTTTTTTAAGTGTTAATTTTTATACCCTCCAACTACAGTATGGGGGTATACTCACTTTGTCATTCCGTGTGTAAAGCATCAAAATATCGGTCTAGGACCCCATAAAGTATATATATTTATGATCAGTGATCGATTCTAAGACATTCTATCGATATCAGTCAGTCTGTCCGTCTGTAGCTAACACGATGCAGTCCAAAATAAATGAGCTAGACTCCCGACATTTGGCACAAATATGTCTTATGTTAATAGGCAGGTCAAGTTCGTAAATGAGCAAAATCGGACCAGGGGGCAAAAAGTTCTCCTTTGAAGAACTTAACCAACCTCTGAAAAATAGCATTTGTTTGACTTGATTTTTTGTGTTTTTGTTTAACAAATGCAACATTTTTATGCTACAAGAAGTTCAAAGTCCTGCACTTGGACCCAGAGAATTGGAAAATTTAGATTTTTCGGTCCTCCCCCAATGGGCGTGGAATAAAACATTTTTTTTTAAATCATGATAAACTTGTATTTCTTTAGTGCAAAAAGCATCTTATTTTTTAAGCACATATTCGAGAGGAAATTTGCCCCCCCCCCCCCAAATTACTAATACCAACATCCCCCAAAAAAAAAATAAAACACCCTTGGATTTTTTTTATTTTTTATGCATGATGGAGGGTATAAAAGATTCGGCACAGCCGAATTTAATTCTCTTACTTGTTTTAGGTAAAACTGTTTTCCAAGAAAAAAATTTATAATTTTTTTTAGATCAAACAAAAAAAAACTTATAAAATTTTTTTTCAAAACTAAATATTTCTGTAAAATTAACAAAACAATCAGCTTTTTTTTTAATTTTAATAATTTTTAATTTTAGGATTTTAAATTTCACAAAACTTTAAAGCTAAAATAATATATCTTACAAAATCTTAAAACATTTTTGAAAAAAAATTCAACAGACTTTTTCTGTAGAATAACAAAAAAATCAGCTCAAAATAAGCATAAAACATTTTGAAAATCAGAAAACAGAATCAGTAAAATTGCAGAAAAACTTCTGATGTTATCTAAAATTGAATGACAGAGTATTTACTTAAAATATCTATTTCAGCAAAAAAATCTGCTAAAAGTTTGCTAATTCAAATTGAAAGTTATTTTACAGATTTTTTGACAGAGATTTTCTTTTGGCCAGAAATGCGTAATAGTCAAAGTGCAAGTTTTTTCACAAAGACAAATAAGGGGGAAGGAGAGGGTTTTTATAACTATTATTAGATCACAGATCACGACAATGAACAGAAACTAAAAATCGCTTTGGCAGAAAATGTATGGTCTTCAAAGGGTTAAGATATGTATAAAAATTACCATTTTACAACACCTTCACCAATCTAGATTTAAAATATCAGGTTTCTAGAGGATTATTACAAGAAATATAACAAAGTACCAAATTTACACTTTTTTATCCCTTTTACGACTCATAGAAACAGAATTTCCAAAAAGTACTTTTTGCAGAGTGTTTTTTCAACGAAGGACCCTACATAACAAATTTCAAGTGTCTACATTTATTATTTCAAGAAAATTGAAAACGTAACACAAATATCACTTTTCACATATTTTTAATCAACTAAAAAACAAAGTTTCCAAAAATTACTTTTTCCAACGTTTCAAATGTCTAGAATCATTATTTTAGGATATATAAAAAGTACCAATTTTGTATTTTTTACCCCTTAAGAAATGAATTTTCAAAAGGTACTTTTCCCAGAATGTACCAAAAGTACACTTTTTTACTCCTTTTACCCACTTTGAATCAACATTGGCTAAACCCCAGCCTTAGTGGATCTATTTTTCGGGGGTGAGTCTACATTTCGAATTTAAAATTGGAAGTTTCTTAGGCCGTTATTTAGAAAACATAAAAAGTTCCAAAGGACCATTTTTTACCCTTTTGCCCCCTTTGAATCAACATTACAGTTGGTGGATCTATTTTCCGCAAGGTGAACCTGCATTCCAAATTTCCATGGTTCTCAAAAAAAAAGTGAACTAAAAAATAGAAAAATTAACTAAATTTTGTTAAAAAACGGGAATGATTTGGCTTCAAAAATTTTTTTTATACCCTACACCATTCTGTGGTACAGGGTATAATGACTTTGTGCTGATGTTTGTAGCTACCCGAAATATTGGTCCTAGACCCACTTTCAAGTATACCGATCGACTCAGAATAACTTTTTAAGTCATTCTAGCGATGTCCGTCCGTCCATCCAAACGTTGTAAACACGATACACGTCGCAATTATCAATCGAAACTTGAAACTATTGAAATTGGAAAAAACGGTCCATGCTTAGACCTAGCCCTCATACAAAGGTCCGCTACGGGAGACCTGATGGCGTTCCTTTCGGAACGTTGGAGTCGTTCCATTCACCAATTTGGTGAAAGTAAGGTGGTTGCTTTGGATATTTCCAAAGCGTTCGATCGAGTGTGGCACGACGCACTTGTAACTAAACTCATTGCTTTTGGTGTAGGCAATGATTTCTCTCGATTTATATCGAGTTTTCTCAGGGACCGAAGTATACGTGTTGTTGTAGATGGGGTCTCGTCGGAAATGTTTCAACTCAACTCAGGGGTACCGCAAGGTTCTATTCTTTCTCCTACTCTTTTTCTTATCTTTTTTAATGACCTCCTTAGTCAAACTTTTAACCCTATCTATTCTTTTGCAGACGACAGCAACATTTGCCATTCATTTTCCTTCGATCATAGGCCAAGCCTTGTAGAGGTTGGGCTCGGGAGACAGAATATGAATAACACACTCAATCAAGACCTTTTGACAATTTCTGAGTGGGGTCTGGCGAATAAGGTCGATTTTAATGCACGCAAGACCCAATGTTGTATGTTGACCCACAGACGAGTTGTGGAACCAACATTGTCGTCTGTATCTATGGGTGGTATTGGTATTGAGGAATCGGAAACTCTTGATGTTCTGGGCATGAAAATTCAGGGTGATGTACGTTGGAATAAACATGTTTTTCAAGTGTCGAAAGAAGCATTCAAGTGTCTCGGTTTCTTAAAACGGTGCAAGAATTACTTCACTCCTCCTGATCTCCTTAATATTTATACAACTTATATCCGGCCGAAGATGGAGTACAACTCCCATATATGGGCAGGGGCTTCAGAGTCTATTTTGAAGTTTCTGGACCGTGTTCAAAGGAGGGCGTCGAAGTTAATCAATGACAGTAGGGTATCCAACTCTATTGACTCTTTGGAGCATCGTCGGAATGTGGGTTGTGTAACACTGTTCTATCGATATTACCACGGTAAGTGTTCTGCTGAGATAAGCGAATTGATTCCGCGAGCACGAGTTTTTGTTCGGAGTACTCGCCTGTCTAGTAGGGCTCATCCATTTGTTGTCGATTGCCCAGTGTACCGCACAACGCATTACAGAGAAAATTCATTTATAAGTCGAACAATCCGTATGTGGAATATACTTCCTGCAGACGTCTTTCCTGTTAACTACAATCTAGAAAAATTCAAATCTAATATCCACAAACACTACTCCCTCTTTCCTCCTTCCCATAACCTATTTTCCTAATTACCAACACAATGCACTGCATTTATAGGGGACATCCCCTGAGTGTTGGTTGAGTCAAAAAAAAAAAAAAAAAAAAGTCACCATTCCGAGTTTTAAAGGAATCGGACTAGTTCTAATTGTAGCCCCGTACAAACCACCTTCCCGATATTCATACAAATCTCTAAAATTTTATAAAAATAGAAAATTTTTTTTTTAAATTTTGTTTGTGTGTGTTTAACGCATACTTTAATAACCTAATCAAATCTGATTATAATCGGAGCATTTTTGGAATTAGGCACTATATGAAAATTTCGCCCGATATTCAGTTAAAGCGGTTTGTTGACAACATATAAGTACAAGCCTATTTCACTTAAATTTGGTTTGTGAGTGTTGTCTACACTTATTTAAAATTTGACAAAAGATAGATCCAATCGGTCCATGTTTGAACATGGGACCCATTTTCCGGTAAACACTGGTGTAGGGTATTATATGGTCGGTCTTGACCGACTATAACTTTCCTACTTGTGTTTTTTTTTTTTGATTTTTTGAAAAAAAATTTTATTGCAGTTTTCCAATCTTTAAATCAGGTCTACTGACCCAATGGTTAACCTCTAAACAAAATCTCCCCAATGACATGTCAGCACTTGGTCAGCGGTTGTTTAAACGAATTGTTGGTGGCCACCGATATTGGTGGGCACTGTTGACATGTCATTGGGGACATTTGGAAAAATTGTATGACTTATTTTTAAGTCGCCATCATATCGGGTTCATCCGCTATGAGTTGTCAACAATGCCCAAAACAGTGATTTTTTTGAACTTTGACAATTTTCACAAAAACCTGATTGATGGAAAAGTTTGCAGACCAGAATTGTGATCGCTAGATAAATTGCATTTGACTGTATAAGGTCGGTTCCCAGTCGCATCAAGTTTTTTTTTCAAAATGTTTTGTACACTCAAAAAATTATGTCATTAACTGTTTGTAGTTTATTTAAAAAGTTTTACGTTTAGTCGTTTTTAAAAGAAAAAACATTCAGTTTCAGTTCAGTTTTTATTAATGACTACTTCTATCCTTTGTTTCAAAAATAACACACTAAAAAATAAAGACTTTCATTAACATTTAATTTTTAAAGTCATTTATTTTTGTTCTGTAGGTAAAAGCTACTGATTATTCTTAAATTTTTAATGATTTGTGTAAGTATTTTTTTTTTAATTGTTGGTATTTTTTAACGAGATATCATTAGTTTTTACCTGCACAAGTAGGTTATTTTTTTTGTAAAAAAAAAAAATCAAAAAGTTATTTATAAAAATATAAAAACATGTTTGTATCAAGTGACTTTGGCACGATGCACAGTGCCACATTTGGCCAATCTAGCACGACAAAAATTAAAAAAAAAAGTTCCCCGATTTTAATGATTTGTCTGTATGTTTTATAAAACATTCCTAATAACACGGAAATACTCATATAAGAACTATAATTCTATTCGTTTTAAAGATGTGGGTGCATAAATTTGCATCTTGTAAAATCCTGAAAGTAGTGTTCATTATTTCGCATTAATTAAGTCGATTTTAAACTGTTGTAACTTTTTAACAAAAAAAGATATTTATACACTCTTTTTTGGTAATTTTAAAGGATATTAAAAGGTTTTGAGTCATATCTTTTCTTCTTTTTTTTAAATTTTTTTTCTATTTTTTATTAAATTTTTAACCTAATAAAAATTTTTGAAAAGAAAATTATATATTTATTTTTTTTTGATGGAATAGAACTTTTGTATTTGGCCTCTATTGGTCGCCGGACTTTTTTAGACATATTGACCAATATCCATAGTACTTATTTCAACGGCTAACTTTTGCGACCGTCTGCGACGCCGACTACAGTGGGGCGATATGTAAACATTGTTTTTAAATATATTTCAAACATATTTTTAAAAAGTGGGCGTGGCAATTGTCTGACCGCCCCCTTTTTTTGTGATATTATTTCTACAGTCCTTGAGAGTATATATACCAAGTTTAAAGAAATTACAACCAAAATTAAAATTTTTTGAAAAAGTGGGCGTGGCCGTTAACTGGCCTCCCACATTTTTCATAATGTTATATTTGAAGTCAAAACGAACATTTATACTGAATTTCTAGTCAATATAAATAAAATTTGATTTTTGTCGTCCTAGATTGGCCAAATGTGGCACTGTGCGATGGGTAGAGTGTCTGGCCAGAATGTAGTTGATTGCGAGATCGATTTCCCAAAATTTTATTAAAAATTTAAAAAAAAAATATTTCAATAGAAAATTGTAAAAAATAACCTACGAAATCAATAATTTTTAATGTTTTAGTAGGTTATTTTTTTGGAATTTGTTGGTAAAAATAACAGAACTATCATTAATTTTTAATGTTTTCATAGGTAATTTTTTTCGAATTTGTTGGTAAAAAAGAATGAAAAAAACTTAATTTTTTAATGTTTAATGTTATTTATTTTAAAAAATTTTGTCAACAGTAAAAAATAAATTTTGATGTTTGTTAAAACAAATGATGGTTTTTTATTGTTTATTTACTGGTTTTAAATGTGTTTTTCATTTGTTTTTGCCTACAAAATATTTTCCGTGTAGTGTTATTTAACACAATCGATTTTGGGTGATTAATTTTTTTCACAGTGTATTGTATTAGTTTAAAATAAAAAGTATAGTTCTATTTTTAGAATACACTAAATTTATAGACTTTACTCAAAAACAATCAATATTATTGTATTTTATTTATTTTTTCTGTTGAACCAAAATCGTATGCATCATTGAAATCTTTTAAATTTAACCTAAACAGTAGCTGAGGCATAAAGACACAAATGTCTCATATTGATCTTTGACATATGTTTGTGGTATCATTGAAATATAGACAAACGGACGGACGGACAGATAGACAGACATTTTGCCAGACAGGTCGGTATCTTTTTAATGTAAATGCAGCTCAAGCGATTTATTATATTCCATAAATATGACAAATCTTTAAAAAAAAATCTAAAATTAAATGACTGATGGATTTGTTTTTTTAAGCTTCATTTATTTTACATAACTAAATTAATATGAGTTTTTTTTTAATGTTTATCTCTTTACATTTATTTAAATATGACATAAATATGTAATCGATTAATTTTAATGTATATATTTAGCTTTTCAAGGTTAACTTTTAAAGCTTATTTAGTTTTAAGAGGATTATTGTCATCAGACGTGTCTTATTTATAAAAAATAAAAAAAAATGTTATGACTTTTTTTTGAAAATACAGTGAAATGTATCATAAATTGATATACTTAAAGTAATAAAGCTTTTTAATCACTTGAATAAAGATTTAGCATACACAAAAATTTGGTTCATGTGATTAAAACTGGGTTTAAGACATTTGCGACTCATCCTGTTTTAATGAAAGCATGCTGCGCTTTTAAATTATTTAGATTTAATAAGTCCATATGTATTTAAACACAATAAATCAATGAAATCACAACAGATGGCACTAGTAAACGTGGTATTCCTTGATTGGGTTGTTTATTGGTGGCTCCTTAAAGTATGCTTCAAAAATATTTAAAAAATACTTACAAAAAATCTTTTAAGAACAGGGTGGGTAAATAGATATCGCAAACCAAGTTATGATAAAAATTTGTCAAGTCCACTTGTTTGTAATATGCTATTTACATATACCCCGAAATCCATATAAATTTGGATTTCAAAATCTATACCGTTTACATATGCTTTTTTGACAATTGGCGGGATTTTGTTTGTACCAACTCTGTATTTTCTTGACCAAATTGGTCAACTAAATTGTGCGTTTACCATTTCCAATAATTAATTTTAAATTAAACATTGTTAAACATTGTTTTTATTAAGTTTTTAATAGTTTATTAAAGTTGTTTTTTATTCGACCTTTCCAATTTAATTATAAAAATAAAATATTTGAGCTCGAGGCCTGGATTGTTCTTTAATTAAAATTCTTCTTTATTAATTTCCAATATTTCGCTACTCTTCGAGTAGCATCCTCAGGGAGTATAATGGATTTTAAATAAAAACACAAAATTCTAAAAAATTAACGTTGCTTATAACTCGTCATCACTACTACTGTAGTAGTAGTGATGAATTTTGTGTTTTTATTTACTGTAGTAAATAAAAACACAAAATTCTAAAAAATTAACGTTGCTTATATATACAGTAGTAGTGATGACGAGTTATAAGCAACGTTAATTTTTTAGAATTTTGTGTTTTTATTTAAAATCCATTATACTCCCTGAGGATGCTACTCGAAGAGTAGCGAAATATTGGAAATTAATAAAGAAGAATTTTAATTAAAGAACAATCCAGGCCTCGAGCTCAAATATTTTATTTTTATAATAGTTTTTAATAGTTTTTAAAAAATAAATTTTAATTGTTTTTTTATTTCATAAAAAACAACAACAGCTGATAAAAAAAATCGTGTCCAGCGTTGTAAAAAGCATTAGGGGTAAATATTTTGGGAAAAACCATAGTTGTACAATTAAGTAGTAGACATTTTTTGGGATTTTGAATTGCGATTTTACGATTTTGCCAAAATCCAAGTTTTTTTTTGTATGGGATTTGACATTTCAAATCCAAAAAAAAAAAATAATGGGATTTACTTGGATTTTCATTGAAATCCCATTTTTTCTGGATTTCGAGGTATATGTAAATGGCATATAAGGTAAATTCTTAAAGAGGTGATAGAAAAACACACCTCATATCACTAAAATGCCTGTCACATGATAGTTGGACTTATCACTAAACTATCTTAAAAAAAGTAAGAAAATTGTAGTTGGTCAAGACCGACCATATGATACTCTACACCAGTGTTTTCCTGAAAATGGGTCCCAAATCCAAACATGTACCAATTGGGGCTATCTTTCGAAAAATCTTAAATTAGTGTAAAAAAAAACACAAACAAAATTTTAGCGAAATTGGCTTAATAGACCGATTTTACTGAATAAATTTTTTATATGGGTCTAAGGGCCTATTCACAAAAAAAGTCATAACTCAATCATAACTAAATTTTTCCATGTGGTTGTTGTAAACAATCATAAAAAAATTCAAATTTTGTTTGAAAATTTCAAAAAAAAAAAACAGACCTGCTACCCACATCGCACAGAGGGCCAGCCAGATCGATTTCCGGCCAAAAGTCCTTATATTCAATTCTTAAAAAATAACTTTACCAATTTGTTGGACATATATAGGAGCTGGTTTCCTGAACTTATCTTCATGATCCAACTACACCATTTCCTTTGACAGGTCTTCAAAGTTAAAAAAGTTGAAAAAAAAAATTTGTAAGTGGAGATACTTTTTTATTATTTTTTTACACATTTCTATTGCTAATGATCAACTTTTGATTTTCAGGGTTCACCCTTATATATTAGCCTTTGTGACGAAATAATATGGAAAAATATAACTCATTTTCCTGACAGCAATTCGTGTTTTTGTGAAAATAACTATGATTTTTTAGTTATTGACTTCGCGCCGAAAAAATCCTCAGCGATCCTCAGTTCGATACAATCAGTCTATATTTTTTCTTATATAGAATAGATCCATATCTTTTGAAAAAAGTTGCCCAAACTTGCTCGAAATGATAAATGGCGAAATTACAGCTATATATGCAGTGGTCCGAGATTTATTTTTAAAAAAATAATTTAACACAAAAAAATGTTTTACGGCTTGATTAGTTTTTTTTTTTCGTCAGAGAGTGCCTTAAGTGTAGGAAAAAAAAAATTATCTACATTTCTAGTTTTTTGTAGAATTATGGAAAATATCAGTTACACCATTTCCAATTAAATTCAAAGATTTTTTATTGAATTTCCAAAATAAAGAAAAAAAAGTGAATAATTTTTCGTCACCATTTCCAAAAGCTTTTCTGAAACGAAGTCATTTACACCATTTCCATATTTATATCAAATATAAATAAAAATATTTATAAAAATTATGTGCGTAGATTTAACTTCAGACATTCTTAATACTCTTAAAACTAATTTTTTGTTATATCAGACAAAGTTAAAAATTCTAGCCGCTATATTGTTTCCGCCATATTGAATTTTATCAGTTCGATTTTAAGATAACAGACCCGGAAATTTACTAGGCCACACTTTCAGCTAGCTTCAACAAAGAAAAGGAATATAACTGTTTTTTAATTACTTGTAATAAACTTTACTAAGCATATCTAGTCCGCCATTTTGTTTTTCAAAATTCACGTCAGCAATTCTGATTCAGTAACTCCAAGACCCCCTTAAAACAAAATTTGAGTTAAATCGGCCAATTATTAAAAAAAATTGTGCGCCATATTGGATGCTCCATTTTGATTTTTTTAGTTTTTAAGTTAAATTTTGAAATCAGCTTCCCGAAATACTCTAGAAGCACATTTTCAGCCGAATCCAACAACGATAAAGACTTTTGGCCGGAGTTGGATCATTCTTTAAACTTTAAGAAGCATATTTAGTCCGCCATTTTGTTTTTCAAAATTCGGAGTAACAATTCTTATTCAGTAACTCCAAGACCCGCATAAAACAAAATTAAATCCAATCGGACAATTTTTAAAAAAAATTGTCCGCCATCTGTTTATATATATTCATGTATGATCATATCTGATTGCATATAATTATATCTAAAATTACCAAAACCGAGATCTGATTATGTCTCGGATTTGGTCAACATTGTCACAAATTTGACATAATATTATATCTGATCAGATATAATTGTATACAATCAGTTAAAATCATATATAGTCGGATCAAAGCAGATCTGATAAGATTACATTGATTTTTACATGGGGGGACGTTTGTATGGGGGCTAGGTCAAAACAATGTCCGATTATTTCGAATTTCAATAGGCTTCGTCCTTGGGCCAATTGAACCTTAAGTTTCAAATTTCATACAAATCGATTGATAATTGCGACCTGTATCGTGCTTACAACGTTTACATGGACAGACGGACGGGCGGACATCTCTAAATCGTCTCAGAAAGTGATTCTAAGTCGATATGTATGCTTGAAGGTGGTTCTAGGACCAATATTTCGGACAGTTACAAACATCAGCACAAATGCATTATACCCTGTACTAGAGATAGGCGCGTGAGTGATTTTTGACTCACACTCACGCTCACGACAAGAATTTTGTAATCACGCACACTCACGTGAGTAAATTTAATACAAACTTCAGTCACACTCACGTTGACTCACACTCACGAAACTTTTATTTATTAAATTTTACATTTTTTTTTTTGTTTTTTCGGGACAAAATCTTAAGTTAAACCAAATTTTACAATTTTTTGTTGTTTTTTGGAATGAAAGCAAATATGATGAGAAAGTAAATCACGCTAAAAAATCGACTCACGCACACTCACTCACACAAAAATCTTATTTTTTTCTTCACTCACACTCACTCACAATCACGTGAGTAAAATGGATTTTAGTTACACTCAAGCGTGAATCACTTGATTTACGCTCTAATCTGCTTATGTGCCCTTCTCTACTTTGTACCACATAGTGGTGTAGGGTATAAAAACTTATCCCATGACCGGAGACAATAGGACAAAACCAAATTTCTCAATTTTTACCAAGTCCTTAACAAAATTATAGAATTTTCTAAATACCAGACACATTTTTTTTTTGCGTTTTGCAATAAAAAATGATTTTAGAAAAACAAAAAAATTCGTAAATTTTGAAAAATTTTCCAAGTCCCAAAAATATTTTTAAAGTTTTTGAAGTCCCGTCTTAAAAATAACAAGTATTTTGGCATAACAAGTATTTTAAAAAGTTTCTAAAATTTCCGTTCACAAAAATGTTTGGCAATTTTTTTAAAATTGCCAAACATTTGTACTTTTTATATATCCTGAAATAATGTACTTTTTATATATTTTAGTACTTTTTATATATCCTGAAATAATGATACCAGAAACTTAAAGTGTGGATTGTAGGTTCCTCTAGCGGAAAAATATCCTAAAAAAGTATGTACTTTTTATAATTTCTATTCTAAGGGTTTAAAAACGGGTAAAAAAGTGTAGTACTTTTTCTATCTCCTTAAATAATGGTCAAAGTATTTTGAATTTTTAAATGTAGGATCTTCCTGCCTAAAAAAAATTGAAAAAGTACCTTTTGTAAATTTTGATTGCAAAGGGATAAAAATTTGTACTTTAGTACTTTTTCTATCTTCTGAAATAATGGCTCTCGAAAATTTAAAATTTAGAATGTAGGATCATAAAAAAAACACATTTTGACAAATGTACTTTTAGAAAATTTCGATTGCAAAAGGGTTAAAAAGTGTACTTTGGTACTTTTTCGATCTTCTGAAATAATGGTCATAAAAACTGGATGTTTATACCCTCTAACTACAGAACAGGGGTATACAAACTTTGTTATTTCGTGATTGATGAGTGATATAATTATTCTAAGACATTCTAGAGATGTCCGTCTGTACGATTGTCCGTGGAAAGCACGATGCAGTCCAAAATATAAGAGCTACCCCTCTGAAGTTTGGCACGAATATGTCTTATGGTCTTTGGCTGGTTAAGTTCAGAGATTGGCAAAATCGGACCAGGCGGGAAAAATAGAATCAGGCTGGGAATGATTTAGTGGGAATGATTTAATGGTTCAAAATTTGTTAGCAAAACCGTGAATTTCAGATTTGTTTTACCTTAAATTCGCTTGTTGAAAACCCCGAGCTTTAAAAAAAGCTTTAAAAACATTCGTAAGACACAAAATTACTTTACAAAGTACTTTTTTTAGTGTAAAAATATTTTTACACTAAAAAATGTTACACTCGAAAAAAACTTTACACTCAAAAAAAATAATTTTTCTTTTTTTTTACAAAAATGTCAAAAAAAAATAAATAAAAATTTTATTCAAAATAAAAAATTTTCATCAAAATTGTTAATTTTTTTACGTTAGAAAATTTACTATTCTTTAATATCGTGGTTGAAATTTTTCTAATTTTTTTTTTTTGGTTTCCTTACGATATAAGGTTTTAAAAATTTTCGATTCTCATTTACTGTCCGCTTTTAGTGGATTTTACTTTATATCGTCGCTTTAATGTAAAATTACAAAAAGATTAATATCAATTTTTTTACAGACAGAATTATATGTTTTGGGGTTTTTGTTCTGTTTTTATCTGTGGCATCATCATACACGTTTTAAATATTTAGTTTTAAACTGCTTTTTGTCTAAACATTAAAATATTAAATTTCCTACCACAACCGCGGACCACGGATCATCGCATTTATCACGAGGCCTCACGTGTAATTGGAGATATGTTTATTATAAAATGATACCATTACAGAGGCTTTTAAATGATTTTAATTTAATGGTTTTAACAATTAAATTGGCTTACTATGTTTTAATTTTTTTTTTTAATTTTTATAGTGATGTTTAAAAATCTAAATGAAAGATATGACATTTACATAACAAGTAACATGTGTTATAGAAAATAAGCCGACATGATAATGTGATAATATCTTGTGACAATATTGAATTTATAATTGATTTGAAATTTGTAAGTCGCATATAAATACCGGATAATAGAAAGATCAGACTTTAGACTTCTCATTTCTAAAATTCTTTTTTACGGACAGACAGACGGACGGATATCCATAAAATGTCTTAGAATCAATCATGGATCAATAATATACATTATGGAGTCCTTATGGAGCACTCGACCGACATTTCTATGATTACACACGGAATACAAGTAAAAATTTTAGTGAAAGAAATTTGAAAAGTAAAAATCATTCCATTTTGTTCCCCGTTTCACCCTATTTTGGTACCTATTCTATTCCATTTAGTCTCCAGTTTAATTTTGTTTTTCGCTGAATATTCCTGGATTTAAAATTTTAAGTTTAATATGAAAATTATTCAAGAAAATCGAGAAGTACCAAAGTAAAATTTTTTATCCCATTTTATACTTTTAGGATCAGAATTTCCTAAAAATATTTTTTCAGAATGTTTTGTTTCTATGGAGGATCCCATATTTTAAAAATCATGTTTTTGTGACCATTAGTTCAGGAAATCGAAAAAGAACTAAAGCAACCATTTTTACCCTGTTATCATAGAAACCTCATAAAAAGCACTTTTGTCAAAATGTTTTTTCGCTGGTTGATCCTACACATTTTAAGTTTTTAGAATCATTATTAAAGGTGATAGATAAAGTACCAAAATTCACTTGTTTACCCTATTAAAAACTGAATTTCCATAAGGCACTTGTTCAGATCATTTTTTGGCTGGATTATAGCAGATTCAAAGTTACAAGTTTATAAGACCATTATTTTATAAAATTTAAAAAGTACCAAATTATAATTTTTACCCCCAGTTTACCCTTTTAAAATCAGAGTTTCTAAAAAGTATTTTTATAGCCTCCATTTTAGTGATAGAAGGCAACGGCGTATGCAGGACTGTTTTTTCAGGGCCTAACAACAACAACAAAACAAATTTTGTTGTTTTTTTTGTGAGACTTGTGTTTTCTAATACATATGGGGGTTTTCGTGTCAACTGACACAACTTTTGAAACCGATGTCTTTCGATCGGGATGAAATTTGCACCAAGGTTAGTCCTATTGGATAGTAGTTTAGACACAATTTTTCAGCGCGATCGGTCAAGGACTCTCTGAGTTAGAGGGGGTCGAAATTTGACATTTTGGCCAAAGAGGTGTTTATTCTCATCCATGTAACTTCTTACCTATTTCAATCTTTCGGAAAAAAATTATAAAAAAAATAAAAAAAAAATTTTTGATTTTTTTTTTTAAATCTAAAACTTTTTTTGACTTTTTCCTCAAATTGGGCCCTTTTTTTTTGATTCAAAAAAAAGCTTAGATGATTTCCTTTAAGAGCTATGGGGTGGCTTAGTGGGATGCGAGTGGGATATCTATGAAATTTTTTTTTTTTGAACTTTGGAACACACAAAACGGTTCTTCAATTTGCACTATTAGGCGTGGGACAGCTCACCAGTTTTAGATGTCGATCCGGGACACCCCCTAATTTTGATAGGTTCGAAAAAGAAAGCATGAGCCAAAAAATAAGGGCGGTGGGGTGGGGCCATATGGCTCCTCATCGGGGTCAAAATTGGGCGTAAAGAGGTTAAAATCCTCAAAAATCCCCACAACTGCCCTAGAAACGCCCCTGGAGGGGTGCAATGTGAGACGAACCTCCAATAATTTTCTGCCCCCAACATTTTTCTTGAACATACCTTACCCCTATTTCCACTTCCTAAGGGGGCTCCCATACAAAACTTTTTTAAAAAATTTGATTCTGCCATTCTAACTGACCCTAAAGTGCCCCAAGTGGAGCCAAATGTATGACCGACCTCCATTATTTTATTAATTCCAACATTTTTTGCAAACACACCTACAATAGGGTGGATCGAATTTGGCTTTTTGGTGAATTTCGTTCCGGCTCACCGACAGATGTGTTGAAATAGACCTAAAAACAATGTGGTTAAATTTTCATGCAGATCGGTGGTCATCTTCCGCTGCCGAAATGACGTTGAAAATCCGCAATTTCTTAAAAAATAGTATTTATTTTAAAAAATTGCCAAAATTATAAAAATCACTTAATTTTCTTTTTGATTCCAGTCGATCTTTTCAATTCGATCATATTTTCTTAGAAAAAAATTTCAGCTTAATAGGACATTGTTAACCCCTCTAAAACGGTTGCCGAAAATGACCCATACATTTTGCCCTAAACTCAAAACCACAAAATTTAAATTAATTTTTTTTTTTTTTGATTTTAAGTTGCACAATCTAAAGTTTTTATTGCATTTATTTCAAGTATATATAAGTTCGTTTGACAAAATTTTTTTTTGAAAAAATACGAGATTCTTAAACAGCGCGTGTAACGGTCTGTTTCCAAGACATATTGGGAAAATTGGACTTTTTTTTTAAACTCAACATTTTTCGTTAAAAACTTTTCATTTTGCACTAGATTTATTATAAATTATAAAATGTTGGATTTTAAGAAATTCTTTAACCCTACACAGCTTTGGGCCCTAAATGACCCATGATGAACAAATGCATCTAGCAATAAACCGCTTTTTGCGGGCGACTAGCCATTGGGAACATATTTTTATACCCTCCAACCACAGTATGGGGGTATACTGACTTTGTCATTCCGTTTGTAACGCATCGAAATTTCGGTCGGGGACCCCATAAAGTATATATATTATTGATCCATGATCGATTCTAAGACATTCTGTGAATGTCCGTCCGTCCGTCCGTCTGTAGATGGCACGATACAGTCCAAAATAAAAGAGCTAGCATCCTGCAATTTGGCATGAATATGTCTTATGGTCCTAGGCAGGTTAAGTTCGTAAATGGGCAAAATCGGCTCAGGGGGAAAATGTTCCCCCTTGAAGAACTTGAACCAACCTCTGAAAAAATACACTTTTTTACATGTTTTTTTGTATTTTTGTTAAAAAAATGAAACATTTGTTATATTTATCGGGATGGGAAGGTGCTCTCAACGTCTCCCATTGACCCCCATCACCCTCCACCCCAAAAAACAACAAACGCCCCTGCCAATTTTTATTTTTTTTTTACATTTTGGAGGGTATAAAAGATTTGGCACAGCCGAATTTAACACTCTCACTTGTTTATTATATTTTTAACATGTTGGAGAGAATAAAAGATTCCGAATTTAGCACTCTCACTTGTTGTGTTCTAAATTTATTTATGTTGGTCATTTTTGCAATTTTCGTCGTCTAATTCTCAATGGGAGTAGAGTGGAGTAAGTATAAATATTTTAGTTTAAACATTAGAGATTTGTTATTTAAATTCCCTTTGCTACTTGTAGTATAGGGCTTTAATATTTGCTAAATCAGGGTTGCAAATTGGGAAATTCAAAATTGTACCAACGAGATCATAAAATTGTACTTTTTCGACCCCAATTGTACCAAAATTTTTTTTATATATGTTTTATTAAAAAAAGCAAAAAAAAAACTAAAATCATTTACAAAAAATTGGTGGTTAAAATAAAATAGAGGTCAAGAGTTTTTTGTCTGGGCTGTAGGAAAAATTATTTGATTACTAAATAAAAACAATTAAAGCCTTTTGTAAATTTTTGATGTTTGAACTTGGAAAAAATCGACTTAGAAATATTTTCAAAATGTTCTGAAAAATGTCTATAAATAATTTCATTTTCCAGATAGATCCTCTTAGCACATTTATTATTTACTCAATCTGGACGTTCCTCTTACCCCATTTATTATTTACTCAATCTGGACGTTATCAAGCTCAAATAAATCACTAATTGTAAGTGGAGTGTATTAAAAACATAAACTCAGGAAATTCCGAAATTGTACCAAATTCGCCATTGGTGAGCTTTGAATTGTACCAAAAAAAGTACAATTGTACCAAACTTTTGCAACCCTGTGCTAATAATCTTGACGTGTCGATAAAGTTTTGCAAAAATTACCAACATAAATAAATTTGATACCGAAAAATAATTTTCTTAAAAATTATTCAATGAGAATATAATAGTTTTAATTAGTAAAGGAAATAATGAACTCGAGCTAGAATAAACCTACTCAAAATATAAAATATTTCTAGTAAAATTTTTTAAAGATTTTTTTACGTAAGAAAAAATTTCTTTAGAATCGGAGTTTCCAAAAACCCAGCCTAAGAGAAATTTTTCCCAGTAGGCGAATCTATATTCAAATTTTAAGACTCTAGCACAGCGACGTATCCAGGAATTTGAAAACGGGAGGGCACAACTCCCAAATCTTTTTTTTTTTAGTCATCGCCGATTTATATTTTTTCCTAACTAGGACTACACTACTACTTATGTAAATAATACACATTTTAGATGTTCAGATTGCTCATCTAAAATCAGCATATTTTTCTGGTAAAATCAGCTGAAATCTGATTTTTTTGCTGTCTTGACACCTATTTGCTGCTGGCTCGCCCTAGATTACTCAGACAGAATTTTAGCAAACCGTGTCTGCTAAAAATATGGCTCAAATTAGATGTATTTTCAACAGATTTTTGAAGTTTATTTTTAAAAAAGTGGTAGATGAAAATTTTAGATTTTTATTTCAAAATTTTTGTTAGTTAGATATACCAAATTAATATTAATAAAAATATGTCTGTTGATCGCACTGTTTTAGATTTGAGCTTGTTCCATGGTTTCATTTGAGGAGTTTTCTATAAAAAATGTTTCAAAAATTAAGTTGTTTTTATAGAAAAAGTCTCAGTACCTAAAAAGTTTTTATAGAAAATTTGTTTCAGAATCTGATATGAAAATATATCTTAGAATCTAATAGTTTCTCTATAAAAGAAATACTAAGAATTTAAAAATTTTCTATGGAGAAAATGTTTTAGAATCTAACAATTTTTCAATAAGAAATAAAATATCTAAAATACAAAATTTTTCTGATGAAAAAATGTATTGGAATCTGAACAATTTAGTTATAGAAAAATTGTTCAGAACATGAAAATTTCCTTTCAAAATAATAGCTGAGAATCTCAGATTTAAATATAGAATTAGTGTCTTAGAATCTTATAGTCTGAACATTTTTTATAGAAATTAATTTTCATAATCCTGAGGCATAATTTTTATTGGATAAATCCAATATTATGCGTTTTTGAAACATATTTTTCAGATATTTTAATAAAAATTACTTTTCAGAGACCAAATTTGCTTAAACTCTAGAGTTTTTATAAAGAAAACTAAAATACTTTCTTTAAAACCCAAAATATTTAGAAACTTGTGTATTTTTCTTGTATAATGCATTGTTGTGTATTAAATTTTAAAAATTTTCAAATCGATAGGGGGGGGGGGCACGTGCCCCCTGTGCCCACCCCCTGTATACGTCCATGCTCTAGCATAAGTGGCGATAATCAAATCGTTTCATTTTCCGATGGAAACTTGAAAACTTCTGTTTTAATTTTTAAATTAATAAAAATTATTTATTATTCGACTTTTAAAATTCTATTTTTGAGAATGATTATTCTAGCTCAAGATCATATTTCTTTTACTAATCATTACGATGATTTTGTCAAAGTAACAATTTTCAAGAAACTTTTTATAAAGTTGTTTGTTTTAAATTGATTGGTTTGGTCATTTTGCAAGACTTACTCGACACGTGTTTCGGAATTCGTCAAATTCCATTGTCAAGAGTATTTAGCAAATTGACAATCGTTTGTGGCAAAACATAAAGTCTTATATTCGTATGTAAATAGGCATAATGAGAAATGTACTAAATACACAACATAATACAGCTCTAAATTTCAAACGAAAAGTCATAACCAAACCATCACTATTTAATTCAAACATACCTTCATATATACAGCTTGTATTACAGGCTAGTATATACATACAGACAGTAGATTTCTTACGCGAGTAAGATGTTCACTGCTTTTGTTGTATTCCCTCTTATTCATAATAGGAACAGAAGGTGAGGCGTGCTATCCTTTTGTTTAAATTCTGTTTTAATTTTTAAATTAATAAAAATTATTTATTATTCGACCTTTAAAATTCTATTTTTGAGAAAGATTATTCTAGCTCAAGATCATATTTCTTTTACTAATCATTACGATGATTTTGTCAAAGTAACAATTTTCAAGAAACTTTTTATAAAGTTATTTGTTTTAAATTGATTGGTTTGGTCATTTTGCAAGACTTACTCGACACGTGTTTCGGAATTCGTCAAATTCCATTGTCAAGAGTATTTAGCAAATTGACAATCGTTTGTGGCAAAACCTAATAAACCAATCAATTTAAAACAAACAACTTTATAAAAAGTTTCTTGAAAATTGTTACTTTGACAATATCATCGTAATGATTAGTAAAAGAAATATGACCTTGAGCTAGAATAATCTTTCTCAAAAAAATGAAACTTGAAAACTGTTAATTAAAATTCAGAAAAATTTAAATAAAAAATTCTAAAGCACCCAATTGAAAACATTAAACATTTAAAATTAAATAATTTTTAACCGATTAGTTTTCTTTTTTTTTCACTAAACTCAAAATTATCTTTAAAACATTTTTGTCTTATGACTAAATCCACATTCCAAAGAATTAAAATCTCTTTTTAAAATGATCAATTTATTTTATTTTTATTAAGCTTTTTTTTTTTTTGATATTAATTATGTATTAATATGCATTATTTTATGTTAACTAGTCAGCATAGTCAATTTAACATAAAAAATAGTATTATTATAAACACGTATTAATGAAAACTTAATCTACATGTTTTTTTTGTTTTTATAAACAATAAAAATTAGGATTAACCAAAGAAACACCTACCCAAACATATAAAAAAAATCTAAAGAAACAAATCTACATATGATTTCCAATTCCATCATAGATGTGGTGATAGAGATGATGATGATGAACCCCTCTATAAACCACCCACTAACAAATGCCGAACGAAAATAGGAAAAAAATAAATATTTTTAATAGTTTTTATATACATTTTTGTTGTTGTTTTTGGAGAAAATACAAGAAAAATAATATTTTATTTTGCTTAATAAACATAACAACATGATATATTAATATTTAAACACATCATTAAATATTTCCAATGTATAAGAAATAAAATAAGTGAGAGTTTTATGACGAATTTTAAATACCCTACAACATATGGGGCATTCCATGTCAAATCAAACACTTTGATTTTTTTTTTTTACATTTTCCCAATTTGTTTACAGTTTTTAGTACCCTTCGAAAACTCTTTCGTGGTAATTTTTCAGATATTTTTGATGACCCGTTCAAAAGATATCGAATTTTTAAAAATTGGTAGTTTGTTCCTTTACTCAAAATTCTTTTACTCATAACTTCTTCAATAATGGTCCAAATTTAATTTTTTTTTTTCAAAAATTTTGTTTTTTTTACGTACTTTTAAAAAAAACAAATCCCAAAAAATTCTTAAAAGCGCTCTAGTATGCGATTTTTGAGTTTTATAATTTAAATCTCATTTTTGAAAATGTTTGTACCCTTCGATTTTTTTGAAATTTTCTTGTGTAAAACTTCTATCGATTCTACAAATTTTTTGCCCAGGAGGATCGTGAGATAACGATTATTACTATTTTTTAAAATTTTTTCCAATCTTAAAATCATTTCTACTGCTCCAATGGTGCGTCATAGAGGGGTCATTTATAAGACCGACCCCCATTAATTTTAACGTCTTAACATTTCTTTGGAACAAACTAATACCCTATCTCCAATTTCTAAGGGGGCTCCCACATAAAACGACATTTTTAAAATTTTCTCCAACCTCTCTAACTGCCCTAATAGTGCCCTTAGAGCAACAAAATGTATGACCGACCCACAATATTTTTTTAGTCCAAACATTTTCTCTGAACACACCTACCGTCTATCTTTAACTGATAAGGCAGTCCCTATACAATTTATTTTTATTTTTTGTAAATTTGTTTTATTTAATCAGCTTCTATCGGGCCAATGGTGCGTCCGAGAGGGGTCATTAGTGAGACCGACCCCCATTTATTATACCCTCCACTCTAGTGATAGAGGGTATATATAAGTTTGTCATTCCGTTTGTAACACCTCGAAATATTGGTCTAGGACCCCATAAAGTATATATATTCATGATCCTCGATCGATTTTAAGACGATCTAGCGATGTCCGTCCGTCCGTCCGTCTGTCTGTCTGTTGAAAACACGCTAACTTTTGAAAGACTTTACGGAGGCTCCTGAAGTTTGGCACATATGTTACACATTTACCTGGTCAGGTTGGTATTGCAATCCAGCGAAATCGGTCCAGTGGTTCAAAAGTTATAAGCAAATGAGTGAATTTCGGCAAGGGTTTTTCTGGAATTTTCGAGATAAAACACACGGTAACTTTCGAACCGCAATTCTGAGGGTGCTGAAGTGTGGCATATATATTTTGCCGTTCCTCTGGTCCGGTTCGTTTTAAATTTCAGCCAAATCGGTTAAGTGGTTCAAAAGTTATTAGCAAAACCATAAATTGCAGATTAGTTTCACCTTAAATTACCGTGTTGAAAACAGTGTTGGCTACCGTTACCCTTTCAATACCGTTACCGATTAAAAACCCTTTAATATTGACTACCGTTACCGTTACCAATACCGAAATAAAAAATGTTAAATACCGTTACCGATAAAAAACCGTTACCTTTATTCGGATATTTACCGGTATTATATCGGTTTTGTTTCGGTTGTCTTAATATTACTTATTTTAATATTTTCTGGATTTAAAGCAGTAAAATATTTTTAATATTCGTAAAATAAAAAAAAAAAAATTGTTTATGAGGATGTCGGTCTAACCAATGACCACATTCGCAATAAACTAAATATTGGCAAAGTAAATGTGGAAATCGGTCCAACCAATGCACTATAGGGAATTTATAAGGAATTGTTGGCCAAAAGTCCATTTTTGATGTGTTCAAAAAAACTTTTTTCGGATGCCATTATACAGTAAACTATATTAAAGTAAGCTAGCACACATATTTTTGTACACCAAACTCTTTTACCGCTAGTACGGAGGCGTCAAAAACAAAAATTTTGGAGAACATAACTTATTACAAAATTAACTTACTTAAAATCCTGTATTAAAATCTTTTGAAATTAATTTCAATTATCAATAGGGCAAATAAATATATTTTGTACAAAGTACAGGTTTAAAATGTTGATTTATATATTTTTTTTAATTTTTCTATTTAATTAATTTTTTTCTTTTTTAAACCAAATTTATTTGTGGACTGCTACTTTTTTTGCATATAATTGCATACTCCCATATCTCTATCAAATATTGGGAAACTCTTTGTGAGTAAGATGTATTCATCCGCTAAGCCATGCGGCTCCATGGGGAAAAAAAATTTAGTGATGTCCGTCCGACCGTCTGTCGGTCTGACTGTCTGGGGAATGCACGATGCTGTCCAAACCAAAAGAGCTAGCCACCTGATGTTTGGCACGAATATGTCTTATAGTCTTACGATGTTCAAGTTCGTAAATGAGCAAAATTGGAACATGTGAAAAAAAGCTCCCCCTTAAATAACTTACAAGGGAAGTATCTCAACCCTTATGAACCGATTTGCCTGAAACTTAAAATATATATTAAAGAGACGATTTTAAGGTTGGGCTGTCTCGGCTTTTCAGCCATATCGGTGTTTAAAAATTTCGTTGTCCCCTTATGAAACCATGTGGACCTTCGGGAAAATTTTGATAACTTCCGAACTAACAGGAATATCATCTAGGGCAAAAATACGGGTCGACTTAAATTTAATAGAGATTATTTCTTATCTATATGGATATCGTAGGTCTATGTCTTCACATAAGTACCCCCCAAAATTTACACATTTTCCTGAAAAAAATATTTAAAGAAGCCGAATTTTTACAAGGTTATACCACCATTGGATAGGCATTAAAAAAACCCTTCTTCTCATATGAAAACATCATATAGTTTCTTAAAAAGAAATGGCTGAAAAATCCAAAAAACGATTTTTTCGCCATTTTTTGACCCATGTTTTGAACTTCTAAATCCCCGATATGGCCGATAAGCCGAGACACCCCAACCTTAGAATTGTCTCTTTGATATATATTTTAAGTTTCAGGCAAATCGGTTCATAAGGGTTGAGATACTTCCCTTGTTAGTCTAGCTACGCAAAATCCCATATTTTACATTTTTTTTGTACATTTGCTTAAAAATTAAAAAAAAATACGCCACAAGAAGTTCAAAGCCCTGCACTTGGACCAAAGGCACTAGGAAAATTATTTTTTTGCCCGCCCCCTTTTGTGGGCGTGGATGTAAAAATTATTGACAAAATTATATTACAAAATTGCATTAAAAACCCGATTTATTAGGCCAGATCATGCCAATATTTTATACAGAGCCTTAAAACTTACCGCCAAATAAACCTGCCAAATTTGAGGCAATATCCCAACTTTTGGAGTTTTGGCCAGAAAATACCAGAAAATTCCCTATAGTGCAATGATCACATTCGCAATTCACTTAAAAAGTTCGAAAAAAAAATGCAAGTGCCACGTGTTGTAAACATTCTCTAGTGGGAAGATAGAAGAAGAGATAAACCTGAGTTGTGGCAAATCGCTAAAGTGTTGTTGGAGGTGTCATTCACGCAGTTAAGCGTGGAGGTATTGTTCTTTGGATTTAAATCATAGAAAAGATTAGAAGGTACGCAGTGTTGTATTTGATGTATTTTCCAATATGGTGGCAAAATGCTTGTTCTTCCTCATATCACACGTATTTAATATCAAATTAGATTCTTTGTTTATATAAAATGGAATTTGCCTTTCATTTAATCAAATTCTTTATTTATTTTGCTTTATTCAACGTTTTTTTAAAGATAATAGTTTAAAAACGTTTTTTCTCTTTTGTTGTTTGCTTTGTTGTTGTTCTCCTTTATGTTGCATTGTTTTTATTAAACGTCAAAAGTTACATAATGTGCTGTCACTAATACTTATTCAAGCGAAATACGACTCTGTTTCATTTCTATTTTTTTCTATGATTTAAATACACAAAGAGCCCTAATCGTACACTCAGAACAAAAAATCGGTCGAAAAATCTGTAGATTTTAAAATGGATATTTTACCTAAATCCTGTCATTCAGTTTTAAAGAATAACAAAATTTTTCAATATTTTTACTGCTCTGTTTGCTGAATTTATTATTATTATTTATTTTCGTTCAAATTTCAGTAGATTATTTTGCAATTTTACACACATTTTTTATTGACATTTTCTTAAGAAAGTTTCAAGTTTTTTTTAATTGTTAATTCAAATTTAAACGATGAAAACTAGAGATGCGCGCGTGACAAATTTTTCGTGATTCACGCGTGAATTATGCGTGATCGTGAATGAAATTTTTTTTTACTCACGTGAACGTGAGTGCGCGTGATTAGAAAAAATAGTTTCGTGCGTGAGTGTGCGTAAGCGTGCGTAAGTAATTTTTTTCTCGTGAGTTTGCGTGATTGTTTTGTGCTGTCTGAAATAGAAAACATGTAATAAAGTCTTCAGCATATTGAATTTAAAGGGTAATTATTACCAAATTGTGATTTAAATAAGAGTTTATGATTGTTTTTAGGAATTTAAGTTCTTTTTGTGTAAGAAATTGAAAAAAGTAAAATAAAAATTTGTTTATTTTAATTTCGTGAGTCTTCGTGAGCGTGAAAAAAATTTTTAGTTAGTCACGTGAGCGTGTGTGAACGTGAGCAAAAAAAAGAGATTTCGTGCGTGAGCAACTTTAATACTAGTACATATACTATTATGCATTGAAAATGTACTAAATTTAACAGTTGTTTAATTTTTTTAAATAATTTTTTTACGTGTTTTTAACAAATCTGTGGTTTGCTAAAATTTTATTCATTGATGTTTCGGTAACGGTTTACCGTTACCGAAATAATCGAAAATACCGTTACCTTTACCGTTACCGATATAAAAAATATTTGATACCAATACCGTTACCGATACCGTTATTCGTTTCGGTTGCCAACCCTGGTTGAAAACCGTTAAACACATTTACAAAACATTTGTAAGTCAGAAAAATATTTTACAAGGTAGTTTTGTCACACAAAAATATTTTTACACTAAAACAAAAAAAAAAAAACACTCAAAAAATTTTACACCCAAAAAAAATTTTACACCCAAAAAAAATTTTACACTCAAAAAAAAAATTAGTAAATTATTTTTTTTTTCAAAAATTTATAAAAAAAAGTTTTTTTACAGAAAATAAAATATTTCTAACCAAAAATTTTATTTTTTTCACGTTAGAAAATTTACTAAGTATCACTTAAAAAGGGCATTGTGGAGGGTATTCATTAGGGTGGGTCGATGAAATGCATATTTACGAATCTCGTGTACTAATAGCAAAAACTCGACGCGCATTTTCGAGCTGATAACGGGAAAAATCATGAAAAAATTTTAGGAGGGTACTTTTAGGCCTCTACAAGCGGTTTTAGTTCGCGGTTTTTGGAAAAAAAATATTTTTTTTAATTTTTTAAAAATATTTTAAAAATTAAGTAAAATAATGCTTATTACGAAATAAGTTCCAAAAAAAAAAATTATCTCGCCAATTTTAGCCCGTAGATGCATTTTTATACCCAGGAAAGTTCGATTTATATATATAAAAACAAATATTTTTTATTTCATAATAGCACTGAAATGGTGCATAAGGGCGATTTAAGAACATGAATGATAAAAATAAAAAATTGCGGGTATTTATAGCAATCCACAATTGCAAAAAATTCGCAAATTACAAAAAAATTAAAAATGGGTATCAAAATTTTGGTAAAATAAAGCGTTTTAAGAAAATGATAAAAAACAACAACAATCCGCAAGTGCAAAAAATTCGCAAGTACAAAAAAAAATTAAAAAATGGAAAAATGGGTATCAAATTTTTGGTAAAATAAAGCGTTTTCAGAAAAAAAAAAACAAAAAAAAATATATTAGATGATCAATATGGTCCATGGATGCATTTTGAAAATCTGATGTTTTTTTTTTGTTTTATATTAAACGTTCCATAAAATAAATAAACTTTTCAGATTTTAAAATGCATCCATGGACCAACTACAATCGTAAATAAACGTTTAAATGTAATATAATAAAATGCATCCATGAACCATATTGATCTAATATATTTTTTTTGTTTTTTTTTTTCTGAAAACGCTTTATTTTACCAAAAATTTGATACCCATTTTTCCATTTTTTTAATTTTTTTTTGTTACTTGCGAATTTTTTGCACTTGCGGATTGTTATAAATAGCCGCCAATTTATTTTGTTTTTTTATTATTTTCTAAAAACGCTTTATTTTACCAAAATTTTCATACCCATTTTTAATTTTTTTGTAATTTGAGAATTTTTTGCACTTGTGGATTGCTATTAATACCCGCAATTTTTTTATTTTTATAATTCATGTTCTTAAATCGGCCTTATGCACCATTTGAGTTCAATTATGAAATAAAAAATATTTTTTTTTATATATATAAATTGAACTTTCCTGGGTATAAAAATTCATCCATTTTTATACCCAGGAAAGTTTCGTAATAAGCATTATTTTACTTAATTTTTAAAATATTTTTAAAAAATTAAAAAAAATATTTTTTTTCCAAAAACCGCGCGAACTAAAACCGCTTGTAGAGGCCTAAAAGTACCCTCCTAAAATTTTTTCATGATTTTTCCCGTTATCAGCTCGAAAATGCGCGTCGAGTTTTTGCTATTAGTACACGAGATTCGCAAATATGCATTTCATCGACCCACCCTAGTATTCATAGATTCGGCCAAGTCGAATTTAACTTTTCTACTTGTTTTTACCCTACAACATTTTTTAAAACATACCTACGCCCTATCTCCACTCCCTAAGTAGGCTCCCATACAAATAACAGTTGGAGCAAATTTTATAAAAATGTAATTTTGAATGGAAGCCTACTTAGGAAGTGGATGTAGGGAGTAGGTATGTTTTAAAAAAATGTTGTAGGGTAAAAATAAATGGGGTCGGTCTAACAAATGACCCCTCTCGGACGCACCATTGGACTGGTAGAAGCTGATTAAAAAAAAAAATTTACAAAAAATAAAAAAAATTGTATGGGGACCGCCTTAACAATTAGAAATAGAGGGTAGGTGTGCTCAGAGAAAATATTTGGACTAAAAAAATTTTGTGGGTTGGTAATACATTTTGTTGCTCTAAGGGAACTATTAGGGCAGTTAGAGCGGTTGGAGCAAATTTTTAAAAATGTCGTTTTGTGTGGGAGCCCCCTTAGAAATTGGAGATAGGGTATTAGTTTGTTCAAAAGAAATGTTAAGACGTAAAAATTAATGGGGGTCGGTCTTATAAATGACCCCTCTATGACGCACCATTGGAGCAGTAGAAATGATTTTAAGATTGGAAAATTACAATAAAATTTTTTCAAAAAATTTTAAAAAAATAGTAATACTCGTTATCCCACGATCCTCCTGGGCAAAAAATTTGTAGAATCAATAGAAGTTTTACACAAAAAAATTTCAAAAAAAATCTAAGCGTACAAACATTTTCAATAATGAGATTTAAATTTTAAAACTTAAAAATCGCATACTAGAGCGCTTTTAAGAATTTTTTTGGATTTTTTTTTTAAAATTGCGTAAAAAAACAAAATTTTGAAAAAAAAAATTGAAATTTGGACCATTATTGAAGAAGTTATGAGTAAAAGAAATTTAAGTAAAGGAACAAACTAGCAATTTTTATAAATTCGATATCTTTTGAACGGGTCATCAAAAAAATCTGAAAATTTACCACGAAAGAGTTTTCGAAGGGTACTAAAAACTGTAAACAAAATGGGAAAATCTAAATAAAAAATTTTTCAAAGTGTCCGATTTGACATGGAATGCCCCATATATTTAGTAAAAAATCAAGTGAGTGTGTTTTTTTCGGCTGGCACAGCCGAATGTTGGAAATCCCTTTTGAAAGCTCTTCTCCTAGTTAATATATGCAAAACTAGCATGTCCGAATTTATTTTTTCGAACTCAATTTCGATGTGGAAGATTTTATCCTATCAAAATGGAATTTTTAGTCGTTAATAAGCTTATCAATTAAAACAATAAACAAACAAAAAAAAAAATCGAAAAAAATGTTGCCTTGTATAGGAACCGTTTTTTTTTTGGGGCAAAAAGCACTGGTTATTTTTGTCCGATTTGGCTAAAAGCTACGATTTTCTACTATTATTCGCATAATTTCCTCGAGGAGTTTTATTCGATTTTTCGAATATTTTTAAGCGATCAAAAACAATAACCGTATTCGACTATTCAAACAATTTTATTTTATAAAAAAATTTCATTCGATTTAAAAAAATAACCAAAAAAATTATTCGAATAAATTTATTCGGCTATTAAAGTTTTTAATTTTACTCTTAAACTATATTTTTTAAAAATTAAGAAAAAATACAAAATCGTTTAAATAAAAACTACAATGTATTGTAGGGTATTTAAATTATAATTTATTTAAATTCATGTTTTAGTTGTAAGAAACATCATTAAAGAAATCATCAAATATGATTTTCTCTTTTTGTTTGTTTTGGTAGGTGTTTTAAATATATTTCCTACAGTCTTTGAAGGATTTATGATTATTACAAAATGATTAAAAACAATAATTTATATTATCTTAAGATATTTCTGATTAAATTAAATAATATTGAAAAATTATTTATATTTTGGCAATCAAAAGATTATAAATTTTTTATCATAGAATCTCTTAACAGAAAACAGTGGGGAAGTTTATAAATAACAAAATTTTGAAATTTTCGTATATAATTAATTAAGAAAAAATCTCAAAAAAATTTTGATATATTTTATGTTACTTTTTGTAACATGGAAAAAATATATACAAAGGTCAAATATCGTAAAAAAATTTGACAACATTTTTGAAATATCGTAAATTTGGTTGTGGTATTACAAATTTGAATAATATTTTCAATATGTTGTAAAATCATATTTTATTACATGTCGGAAGTTATTGATATTTTTTTACTAATTTAAGACTTCCAAATATAAATTTGCATATTACAAGTTTTTTCTGAAACAAAAAATATTAAAAAAATTAAATTAAAAGAAAAATTATCTTTAACAAAATTAATTTTTATAAAAAAAAAAAACTTGTTTTAATTTATTAAACCATATAAAGTGTTTTTTATATGGGAGTATACATGTGTATAGAAGTATTTAATAAATTGTAGGGTTTTAAATTTTGTTGTTAATATTATCTTAATTCGACAGAAAAAAAATCTCATGCACATGATAAATTAGTAATATATAGTATCACTGAGTTATCAGGTCTTTTAAGGAATGCATTATAAAACTTTAAATTTTAAAATTTAAAATTTAACAAATTAAATTGCTTTCTAAGTCATTAAATTTGGTATATAACACTTATAGATTGATCGATTTTTTTAATTTAAAATAAAAGTTTAATAATGAACCTTTTTTTATTAACATTATCAAACTAAATTGAACTTATAATCGCTAAAACAAAAAACACCAATTTTTAAATTATTTGAATAATCGAATAAAATTATTCGAATTATCAAATAAAATTATTTGAATAATCGAATAAGATTGTTCCCATATATAATTGATTATAATAAAAAAAAAACATAAAAAATACAAAATTCCAACAACAAAAAAAGTATGTATTCGCAAAAAAGTTAATCGAATAAAACTATTCGAGATTTTGTTTAAAATAATGCGAATAATCGCACAAAATTTTAAGAACACCTAATAAAAAATCTTATATTTATAATTGAGTAAACTTATGCCGCAGTTGTTATCCAAATAACACAAACAATTTTTATAACACTTAAGAATACAAAAGAATTTTAAGAGTCGGATAAATATAATGGAGTATGATATGGAGTAAATGATATTTCAAAAAAAGCTAAAAAATTTTATTTTTTACATTATCGCATAAAATGATTCCAATAAGATCATTCGAATAATCGAATTAAGCTATTTATTACATCTAATATATTTATTTCAATAACCAAATTTAGTTATTCGAACAATCGAATAAAATTATTCGATTAAACGAAAAAAAATTTTCACATAATCGAAAAAAAAATATTAAAAAAATTAATACAAAATTTGGACAACTCAAAAAAGTTTACGTAAAAAAGTAAATAAAATAAAACTATCTAGCGAATGAATAAAAAATTGCGAATAATCGCACAAAATCTTAAGAACAATTCGAATAATCAAATTAAGTAATTAATAATATTTACTATAGTTATTTCAATAACCAAATTTAATTATTTGATTAATCGAATAAAATTATTCGACTAAGCAAATGAAATTTTTTACATAATTGAAAAAAATATATTTAAATAAATGAATACAAAATTTGGGCAACTAAAACAGTATTCAAAAAAATTAAAATTTTCACCAAAAACTCTTTGATCGAAAGGAGCCATGGGTTTAAATGGTCTGATTTGGCTCAAATTATGTTTCAGTCAAGGAAAAAAATATTCAGATTTTTAAAAAAAAAAATCTTAAAGTAGGAAAAAACCGATTTTTTCAAATTTTTTGGACAATTTTCAAATGGCGATATCTCGAAAACCGCTGATTTTATAAATGTCAAAACAAGTAAAAAAATTATAAGACCGACCATATAATACCCTACACCAGTGTTTCCCGGAAAATAGGTCCGAAGTCCAAACATGGACCGATTGGGTCTATCTTTTGTCAAATCTGTGTAGAAAAGTGTAGAAAACACTCACAAACCAAATTTGAGTGAAATAGTCTACTATTTGTTGCCAATAAACCGATTTAAGTGAATATCGGGCTAAATTTTCATATGGGACCTAAGTCCAAAAATGGTGTGATTATAATCAGATTTGGTTGGGTTATAGAGGTACGTGTTAAAAACAAACAAAATTTTAATAAAATATTTTTTATTTTCATGAAATTTTAGCGATTTATGTGAATATCGGGAGGGTGGTTTGTATGGGGGCTACAAGAATAACTGGTCCGATTCCTTTAAAATTCGAAACTGTGATTTTTGAATACAAAAAACGTTTACCTGCTAAAATTTGAAAGGATATCTATTAAAATACGGTTGTTAGGGTCATTTTACTCAAATTGTAAGGGGACGTTTGTAGGGGGGCTAGATCAAAACATGGACCGATTTTTTCCAATTTCAATAGCGTCCGTCCTTGGGTCAAAAAAAGCTTAAGTTTCACATTTCAGACAAATCTGTAAAAAATTGCGACCTGTATCGTGCGCACAGCGTTTACATGGACGGACGAACAGACAGATGGACGGACGGACGGACGGACGGACGGACGGACAGACAGATGGACGGACGGACGGACATCGCTAAATCGATTCAAAAAGTGATTCTGAGTCGATCGGTATTCTTGAAGGTGGGTCTAGGATCAATATTTCGGGAAGTTGCAAACATCAGCACAAACTCATTATACCCTGTACACTCAAAAAAAATAAAAACTGTAATGTTAGCAAAAAAAGCTTGTAAACCTACAAGAAAATTTGCTGATTTTGAACCCAAAATTTTTTTGGTAAAGTCAGCAAAACTGTTTTGCCAAAAATTAGTTAACTGAAATTTTTTTATTTTGACTTAGTTTATACACATTTGAGGACCCCATTGGGTTCGGACCCGATAGGTCCAGACCCCGATGGGCCTAGACCTTGAATCAAAAACTATGACGATTCCTTAAAAATCGTCATAGTTTTTGATTCAAAATTTTTGTCCGTTTCGCTCTATCTTGCTTAGTTTTTGAGATACGTGATTTAAGGGGAACACTGGGGTTTTGAGAATTAAAAACTCGATAACTTCAAAAATATTACTCGGAGAGGTTTTGGTTATTTTGTGGTCTTGTTCTACGTGTTGAGGGCTACAAAAAAAAACTTTTTATCGTGTCGGCAATATTTACCGAGATATGAGCATTTTAAAATGTTCGGGAATGCTAACTTTTTTGGATTCAAAGTTAAGACCCATTAGGGTCCACACATGTGAAGAGGACCGGCGATACTATGGTGAGCTCGAGAACCAAAAATGGCCTCCGTTTGGCTTTATCTGGCTTAGTTTCCGAGATAGCGCCATTTTAAGTTTTCTAAAAAAAAAAAAGTACAATTTATTTTTGCTAATATTAGCAAAAAAGCTTGTAAAAATGTTGTCAACTCAATTTTAAATTTAGCAAAAGAAATTAGTTCAAAGTTTGTTTAAAATTGCTAATGTGCTAAATGAAGTTTACAAGTATTTTTTGCTGACATGCTAATCTCAACTAAAAATTTGCTAAAAGTTAGCTAACTGGAGCAGATGGCGTAGGAACTTTTGTTCATATTGAGCCCCCGATTCAGTACTATAGGACGAGAAGTGACTGTCATTGCATTTCTATTGCAAACAGGAAATGGAGAGAGCTAAGCACGAGCAGTATAACCAGAAGAATCTGGCCGCATTACGACCTCGGGAAAACTCGCTACCTTCTCTCTCTTAACAGAGAGGATTGTCGTTTACTCACGGGAGTGGTCACAGGACACTGCCTAATTGGTTTTCACGCGAAAACTATGGGACTTATCTCGGATGCCAATTGTAGAAAATGCGATGAACCTAATACAGATGAAACAGTTGAACATATTCTGTGCAAATGCCCCGCATTGGCCAGACACCGCGAGCGAATACTAGGTAAAGCAGAAATCGAGAATCTGGATGATATCGCCGCTACGGACCTTACGCAACTGAAACTGTTCGCAACATAGACTAACGCGTTTTATCCTCGTCGCTGAAGGAAATTGTGGTATCGCTATGGACCAGCCGGTCTATGCGAGGAGTCTGAACTTTAGGCTCCACCACCCCTAACCTAACCTAACCTAGCTAACTAGCATTAGCAAAACAAAATTAGTAAATCTACTAATGTATTATTTTGAGTGTACACTCAAAAAAAAAAAAAACTGATAAAACGACTGGTAAAATGCCTTGTAATCCCGTTCTACCAATATTTAACAATTTTCCTTGTTTTTTAACAAAAAAATCTTGTACTTTACTCAAACGAAAACTACAGTTTTATTGGTAATTTTACAAATTTATTTTCGTAATTGTATTCTACCATTTTGAAAGATTATTTTACAAAAAAAACTGTAATTTTACAACAAAGTTTTTATTACGAGGATTCTAGTTGATTTACAAAAAAAAACTTTTATTTTACAAATATTATGTTATACGAGGATTTATGTTGTTTAACAAAAAAACATTTTTTTTTGTAAATTTTATATTTTTTTTTAAGTCCCGGAGAATTTTTTTTTATTGAAAAATATTTTAAAAAAAAAATTGACAAAATTTTTAAAAATTTATTACGAGGATTCTAGTTAATTTACAAAAAAAAAACAGTTATTTTACAAAAAATTATTTTATTATGAGGATTTATGTTGTTTTACAAAAAAAAATTATTTTTTTTGTAAATTTAACATTTTGGTTTGTAAATTTACCATTTTTTTAAACATATTTACCATTTTTCTTGTAAGTTTACCATTGTTTTCCCGGTTTTTCTATATATCTAAGATCGTAGAACAGCTAAACCGATTTTTTTAGTGCTCGTCATAGTCCGCGGACCGCGTCTACTTTTACGACCACTTCTTTTTAAATATCTAAAGTCACAGAACAGCTGGATTGATCCACATAAGGTTTCTAAGGAAAGAAAAATCATCCACGCCCACTTTTTGTATATATTTAAACTCGATTCACTTGAGAACGGCTGGACCAATTTTGTAAATTTTTTTAAATGTTTTTAATAGCCCAAATAAGGTTTTTACGGAGAAAAATTGTCCACGCTCAACATATATATTTAGGGAATTCACATGGGTATCGTATTTGTTGTATATGTTGTATGTCCTATCTAAAAACAGGGTTGGTTTAAATTATTTATCGCTCATTTGATAATTTTCTCTTAGATTCTCTTCTTGTTAGCATACTTGAAAATAGCACACTAAACAGAGGTATAAATGTTGTATCGTCATATCGTGTAAGTGTCGTATTATTAATTTGAAGTTTAACCAACCCTGTTTTTAGATAGGACATACAACATACAACACCAAATACGATACCCATGTGAATTCCCTAATTTTTTTTATTTTTTATAGATTCCGCTAAAGCTTGTGATGATTTAAAATTCTCGGGTAATGTTATGTACAAGTTTTACGCCCACTTTTTTCTAAATCATTTTTATTTTTTAATCATTATTATTTTTATAATGATTAAAAAATAAATCATTTTTATTTTTTAATCATTATTATTTTTATTATTATTTTTATTCATTAATATTTTACATTAATCTCTAATTTTAAATTTTTTGATTGAAAATAATTTTTTATTTACACATTTCATTCTTTTAACACTCTGTTTACATCCTACTATAATTTCCTCTAGTCAACTCTCAATTGACTCTATTACATAGTTACTAATTTAAATTGATATCTTAAAATCGATAAATGTTTTTTAAATGAGCTTCCCAATATAATTATGTTAATTTTTAGGTGTTATGCGCAGCACACAACTCCATATTAAATGTTTTTTCAATAAACCTTTTATTTTGAGATAAACGAGACATTTTTTAAAATTATGTGAGCGTGGCTGTTTTTATAATTTTATGACAAAATTTATAAAATTTTAAGAAATAAAAAAAAAGAAAAGGAAAATTAAAATGCATGTAAAATTAATATATAAATAGATTTGTGAAAACTAGTTAGCCAGCTGGCGCTAACTAGTTAAATGGGGTGTTATTGGATGTATACTAAGGAAGATTGCTGAAAAAGATCTTCAAATAATGTGGTCGAAATCTTACGAAAAGTAAAGGTAATTATCCTACAATTGTGAGCGCGTGAAAAACCATTATCACGAAAAACCTTTCATCATCAGCACTTTTCGATTGTCACACTTAATGTGTAAAGTTGGTACTTTCTACTGAAATAAGGGCCACAGAAACTTAAAATTCTAAATATAAGACACTTCAGTAAAAAAATATACTCAAAAAAATATTTACACTTTTAAGGTGCAACAATTTTAATGGGGTAAAAAGTTTAAACATCTGTTTTTTAAACTAAAAATTTGCAATGTAGGGTCATATAGCGAAAAAAAAAAAACATTTTGACAAAAGTACTCTACAGAAAGTTTCAATTATAAAAGTTAAAAGTTTCTAATATTTTTTTATAAAAACTCTTGATTTTGAGCAAATTTTCATTTTAAAAAAGTCATTTGAATAAAAATATATGGGGCATTTCATGTCAAATCGGACACTTTGAAAAAAAAAATTTTTAGATTTTCCCAATTTGTTTACAGTTTTTAGTGCCATTCGAAAACTCGTTCGTGGTAAATTTTCAGATTTTTTTGATGACCCGTTCAAAAGATATCGAATTTTTAAAAATTGGTAGTTTGTTCCTTTACTCAAACTTCTTTTACTCATAACTTCTTCAATAATGGTCCAAATTTCAAATTTTTTTTTTCAAAATTTTTGTTTTTTTACGTACTTTTTAAAAAAAAATCCCAAAAAATTCTTAAAAGCGCTCTACTATGCGATTTTTAAGTTTTAAAATTTAAATCTCATTTTTGAAAATGTTTGTACTCTTCGATTTTTTTGAAATTTTTTTGTGTAAAACTTCTATCAATTCTACAAATTTTTTGCCCAGGACGATCGGGGGATAACGATTATTACTATTTTTTAAAATTTTATTGTAATTTTCCAATCTTAAAATCATATCTACTGCTCCAAAGGTGCGTCATAGAGGGGTAATTTATAAAACCGACCCCCATTAATTTTTACGTCTAAACATTTCTTTGGAACAAACTAATACCCTATCTCCAATTTCTAAATTAATTAGCTTCTACCGGTCCAATGGTGCGTCCGAGAGGGGTCATTAGTGAGACCGACCCCCATTTATTTTTACCCTCCAACGTTTTTGTAAAACAAACAACAGCCCTATCTCTACTCCCTAAGTAGGCTTCCATTCAAAATTACATTTTTATAAAATTTGCTTCAACTGTTATTTGTATGGGAGTCTACTTAGGAAGTGGAGATAGGGCGTAGGTATGTTTTAAAAAAATGTTGTAGGGTAAAAATAAATGGGGGTCGGTCTCACTAATGACCCCTTTCGGACGCACCATTGGATCGGTAGAAGCTGATTAAATAAAACAAATTTACAAAAAATAAAACAAGTAGAAAAGTTAAATTCGACTTGGCCGAATCTATGAATACCCTCCACAATGCCCTTTTTTAGTGATAGTAAATTTTCTAAATTGAAAAAAATAACATTTTTGGTTAGAAATGTTTTATTTTGTGTAAAAAAACTTATTTTTTGTAATTTTTGAAAAAAAAAATAATTTACAAATTTTTTTTTGAGTGTAAAATTTTTTTTGAGTGTAAATTTTTTTTTAAGTGTATTTTTTTTTGTTTTAGTGTAAAAATATATTTGAGTGATAAAAATACGTTGTAAAATATTTTTGTGACTTACAAATGTTTTTAAAACATGTTTAACGGGTTTTCAATACGTGAATTGAAGGTAAAACTAATCTGAAATTTACCGTTTTCCTAATAACTTTTGAACCACTGGACCGATTTGGCTGAAATTTAAAACGAACCGAACCAGAGGAACGGCAAATATATATGCCACACTTCGGTACCCTCAGAACTGCCGTTCGAAAGTTACCGTGTGTTTATTCTCGTAAATTCCAGAAAAACCCTTGCCGAAATTCACTCATTTGCTTATAACTTTTGAACCACTGGACCGATTTCGCTGGTTTGTAATACCAACCTGACCAGGTAAATGCCCAACATATATGCCAAACTTCAGGAGCCTCCGTAAAGTCTTTCAAAAGTTAGCGTGTTTTCAACAGACAGACAGACAGACGGACAGACAAACGGACGGACATCGCTAGATCGTCTTAAAATCGATCGAGGATCATGAATATATATACTTTATGGGGTCCTAGACCAATATTTCGAGGTGTTACAAACGGAATGACAAACTTATATATACCCTCTATCACTATAGTGGAGGGTATAAAAAATTGTATGGGGACCGCCTCAACAGTTAAAGATAGAGGTGTGTTCAGAGAAAATGTTTGGACTAAAAAAATGTTGTGAGTCGGTCATACATTTTGTTGCTGTAAGGGCACTATTAGGGCAGTTAGAGCGGTTGAAGCAAATTTAAAAAATGTCGTTTTGTGTGGGAGCCCCTTAGAAATTGGAGATAGGGTATTAGTTTGTTCCAAAGAAATGTTAAGACGGAAAAATTAATGGGGGTCGATCTTATAAATGTCTTATAAATAACGCACCATTGGAGCAGTAGAAATGATTTTAAGAATGGAAAATTACAATAAATTTTTTTCAAAAAAATTTTAAAAAATAGTTATAATTGTTATCCCACGATCCTCCTGGGCAAAAAATTTGTAGAATCGATAAGTTTTACACAAGAGTACAAACTTTTTCAAAAATGAGATTTAAATTTTAAAACTTAAAAATCGCATACTAGAGCGCTTTTAAGAATTGTTTTGGATTTTTTTTTTTAAAAGTACGTAAAAAAATAAAAATTAAAAAAAAAAATTAAATTTGGACCATTATTGAAGAAGTTATGAGTAAAAAAAGTTTGAGTAAAGAAACAAACTACCAATTTTTAAAAATTCGTTATCTTTTGAACGGGTCATCAAAAACATCTGAAAATTTACCACGAAGGAGTTTTCGAAGGGTACTAAAAACTGTAAGCAAATTGGGAAAATCTAAAAAAAAAAAATTTTTCAAAGTGTCCGATTTGACATGGAATGCCCCATATGTATAATACACTCAAAAGAAAAACTCTGTCAAAAATTTCTGTTGATTAGCGCATTTGAAAATAAATATTATAAACAACAATTAATCATGGTGGAGGGGGGAGAGATCAAATATTTAATTGATTGTAACGAGGAAATTTCATATCAATTATTACAGCTGCTGCTGTAATTTGTTTGTTATAAATGTGATTGCAACAATTTTGTAGCATCAACTAACACCAGTGCTGAAAAAAAATATAAAATCTGAAAACTTCAAAAATAAAAAAAAAATAAAAATTGTGTTAAAATTAGAATTTTTCAGTGAAGATACTAGGAAATATTAAAAAAAAAAACTGTAATTGCACCCACCATACTTGAGCATACAAAAGCGATAATTTCTATAGCAGCATGGTAAAAAATAACAGGCAAAAAAATATTTATAGTCATAATAAAATAGTGTATTTATAATACACACAGAGAAAAATGAGGCAAATTTTTAAGTGTCGCAGTAATTTAGTAAATTAAAACTCAAGCCTTGATAAACTTAACTACATGTTTTTATCTTAGTGTAGCCACAAAAAGCATATTTTTTTATTAAAAATGTTTCTATAAAAGGTAAAATACAAGTACACACTAAAAAAAACTAAATGTAATATTGCCTAAGTAAGCTTAGGTACTGTCCTGTTGTATGGCAATATAAACAACATGACACATTACCTTAGACAAAAGGTATGTTGACACGTATGTTTTTCCTTCTAGTCATAAATGCCCAAAATTGCACGTATTGTGCCAAGTGAGCTACATATTTGAGTAAAAAGTTTGGTAAAAATTACTTAAAATGTTTGTAATTTTTTGTCTAAGAACTTAGGAACTGCCATATTGCCTTAGGTGATTTTATACTTTAAATTTAGGCAATTTGAAGTGATTTGTTTTTTTTTGTACTTTAACCAATTTTTAAATTGAATGTACACACAAAAATTTTTTTACCAAGTACTTGGGAGGATATGCGTTTTTAAAGTTTTTTGCATATATTATGCAAAAAATAGCATAATTTTACCAAGTTTTTGTTTGTTTCTGATAAAAGTTTAGAAAATATTCAAAAGAGTATTTAACCTTGTGTAATTTTACAAACTTTAACTAAAATTATGCAAAAACTTGGTAAAATGTTACAAAATTTTTCATAACTAATGTAAAAAACTTTAAAAATGCATATCCTCCCAAGCTATTGGTAAAATATTTTTTTGTGTGTATGATCAACCCTTCTTTCATTTCCCTTAAATTTTTCTCTCCCTGTATCCATAATAAGACAGATTTTTTTAGAAAAAGAAAAAAAAAATATTCCTCTAAAGTAGTAAAAGTACTTATACTTGTACATAAATATGGTACACTTAAAAAAGACAAGAAGACGACTATGCCACTAGATAAATTGTTGCACGTTTCTATTTAAATCGTTTTTCGTTTTTTCCTAGGAAATTATAAAATTTTCATAATTTGTTTTTTTTTTTTTTTTTGTTAGAAAAATCATTTTATTTGACGCAATTGTGCGTATTTTATTTTCAATTATTTTCAAATGTTTTAATTTCGAAGATAGATAGATTGATATCATGGTACTGGAAACATTTTAATTTATTTTATCTTAAATAAATTTCAATGTTGCAAGTGCGTAAAATAAAAAAATATTGAAAATTCAAAAAAAACAAGTAGAAAAGTTAAATTCGACTTGGCCGAATCTATGAATACCCTCCACAATGCCCTTTTTAAGTGATAGTAAATTTTCTAACGTGAAGAAAATAACATTTTTGGTTAGAAATATTTTATTTTCTGTAAAAAAAAACATTTTTTATTCATTTTTGAAAAAAAAAAAAATAAAAACTACTAATTTTTTATTTTGAGTGTATTTTTTTTTTTTTTGTTTTAGTGTAAAAAAACTTTTTTTTGTTAATTTTTGAAAAAAAAAAAAAAAATAATTTACCAATTTTTTTTTTGAGTGTAACATTTTTTTTGAGTGTAAACTTTTTTTTGGTTAGAAATATTTTATTTTCTGTAAAAAAACTTTTTTTATTAATTTTTGAAAAAAAAATTACAAATTTTTTTTTTGAGTGTAAAATTTTTTTTGAGTGTATTTTTTTTTTTTGTTTTAGTGTAAAAAAAAACTTTTTTTGTTAATTTTTGAAAAAAAAAAAAAATAATTTACCGGTTTATTTTTTTGAGTGTAAAATTTTTTTTGAGTGTAAACTTTTTTTTTAAGTGTATTTTTTTTCGGTTTAGTGTAAAAATATTTTTGTGTGACAAAAATACCTTTAAAATATTTTTCTGACTTACAAATGATTTTAAAACATGTTTAACGGGTTTTCAACACGTGAATTTAAGGTGAACTAATCTGAAATTTACGGTTTTGCTAATAACTTTTGAACCGCCGGACCGATTTGGCTGAAATTTAAAACGAAACGGACCAGAGGAACGGTAAATATATATGCCACACTTCAGCACCCTCAGAATTGCCGTTCGAAAGTTACCGTGTGTTTTATCTCGAAAATTCCAGAAAACCACTTGCCGAAATTCACTCATTTGCTTATAACTTTTGAACCACTGGACCGATTTCGCTGGATTGCAATACCAACCTGACCAGGTAAATGTCCAACATATATGCCAAACTTCAGGTGCCTCCGTAAAGTCTTTCAAAAGTTAGCGTGTTTTCAACAGACAGACAGACAGACGGACGGACGGACGGACATCGCTAGATCGTCTTAAAATCGATCGAGGATCATGAATATATATACTAGACCAATATTTTGAGGTGTTACAAACGGAATGACAAACTTATATATACCCTCTATCACTAGAGTGGAGGGTATAAAAAAACAACATCAAAATAAAAAATTCATTCAATATTCTATGGATTCGTAATTTTAAAATTTAATAAACACGTATAAACATTTAAAAATTTAAATTGAAATATAAAGAAGAAATAAATAAAAAAAAATTGTAATTTAATTGAAATATGAATGTGTATACAGGGGTTGGAGTGTTCAGGAAAGATATTATGGGAGTATATGGGGAGAAAAAAATTAATTATTGATCTACACAATTTACAGATGTAATTCGAACAAGTAAGAAAATTATAGGCGGTCGTAACCGACCATATGATACTTTACACCAGTGTTTTCTGGAAAATGGGTCCCAAGTCCAAACATGGACCGATTAGATCTATCTTTCGTTAGATCTTTAATTAGTATAGAAAACATACACAAACAAAATTTGAGTGAAATTTGCTTATTTTGTTGCCAATAGACCGGTTTACTAAATATCGGGCGAAATTTTTATGTTAGTCCAAAAATGGTCCAATCATTTTTAGAATTGATAAGCCCACCAAAGCATATGTTTAACACTTACAAACAAAATTTTGATGAAATATTTCCAATTTTCAGGAATTTTGAGAGATTTATGTGAATATCGGGTGGATGATTTGTATGGGGACTACAAGAAGAACTGGTCCGATTCCTTTAAAATTTGGAATGAAGATTTGTGATACAAAATATATTTACCTGTCAAGTTTCGAAAGGATGCCTATTATATAGCGGTTATTAGAGTCATTTGAGCCAAACTATATGGGACGTTTGTAAGGGGGCTAGGACAAACGTGAAGCTATTTTACCCCATTTTAATAGGCTTCGTCCTTGGGACAAAGGATGTTTAAGTTTCAAATTTCATACCAATCGATTGATAATTGCGACCAGTATCGTGCTCACAACGTTTATATGGACAGACGGATGGACGGACGGAAAGTGATTCTGAGTAAATCGGTATACTTGAAGTTGGCTCTAGGGCAAATATTTCAGATAGTTACAAACATCACCACAAACTCGTTATACCCTGTACCACAGAGTAGTGTATAATTAAATATTATTACACACACAAAAAAACCTTGTCAAATTACTAGGAAAAGATTCACAATCCCATTTTATCAATATTTGACAGCTTGTTTATTAACAAATTTTTTTTTATCGAAATTTCAACTTTTTTTTGTAATTTTGCAAATTTTTGTGTAATTTTACAAATTTAAATGTTTTTTTTTTTACAAAAAATGTCTACACCTTTTCCAATTGAAATTCAGAAAAGATCAATTGTAGTTCAGAAATCCCATTTGAAATTCAGAAAAGCACAATTGAAATTCAGAAATCATAATTGAAATTCAGAAAAGCCCAATTGAAATTCAAAAATCACAATTGAAATTCAGAAAAGCCTAATTGAAATTCAGAAAAGACCAATTGAAATTCAGAAAAGCACAATTGAAATTAAGAAAAGCCCAATTGAAATTTAGAAAAGCACAATTGAAATACAGAAATCGTAATTAAAATTCAGAAAAGTCCAATTGAAATTCAGAAAAACCCAATTGAAATTCAGAAAAGCCCAATTGAAATTAAGAAAAGCCCAATTGAAATTTAGAAAAGCACAATTGAAATTTAGAAATCGTAGTTGAAATTCAGAAAAGTCCAATTGAAATACAGAAATCGTAATTGAAATTCAGAAAAGCCCAATTAAAATTTAGAAAATCACAATTGAAATTCAGAAAATCACAATTGAAATTCAAAAAAGCCCAATTTAAATTCAGAAAAGCACAATTGAAATTCATAAAAGCACAATTGAAATTCAGAAAAGCACAATTGAAATTCAGAGAAGCACAATTGAAATTCAGAAAAGCCCAAGGAAATTCAGAAAAGCACAATTGAAATACTGAAATCGTAATTGAAATTCAGAACAGCCCAATTAAAATTCAGAAAATCACAATTGAAATTCAGTAAAGCCCAATTGAAATTCAGAAAAGCACAATTGAAATTCAGAAAATCGCAATTGAAATTCAGAAAAGCACAATTGAAATTCTGAAAAGCCTATTTGAAATTCAGAAAATCACAATTGAAATTTCAATAGTGAGTTTCTGAATTTCAATTGTGATTTTCTGAATTTCAATTGGGCTTTTCTGAATTTCAATTGAGCTTTTCTGAATTTCAGTTGTGCTTTTCTGAATTTCAATTGTGCTTTTCTGAATTTCAATTACGATTTCTGAATTTCAATTGGGCTTTTCTGAATTTCAATTGGGCTTTTCTGAATTTCAATTGTGCTTTGATGAATTTCAATTGTGGTTTTCTGAATTTCAATTGTGATTTCTGAATTTCAATTGGGCTTTTCTGAATTTCAATTATGATTTCTGAATTTCAATTAGGCTATTCTTAATTTCAATTGGGATTTCTGAATTTCAATTGTAATTTCTGAATTACAATTGATCTTTTCTGAATTTCAATTGGAAAAGGTGTAGTAAATTTACGAGAATTTCTTGTAAAATTTATTTCGCCAAAACAGTTGTAAATTTACAATTTTATTGGTAAAAATACTGTAAAACTACAAAAAAGCTCGTAATTTTTACTAGGAATTCTCGTAAAATAGGAGGTAGCAACGTCCTTGTAAGTTTTATGGCGTCAAAAAAATTGTAAATTTACAATTTTTTTGGATTGATTGTAAAATTACAAAATTATTGGTAAAAGGCTTGTAAAATAACAATGAATTTTTGTCGAATAGGAAATTACTAATTTTTCTTGTAATTTTACAAGGTTTATTTTTTTTGAGTGTATAAAAGATCTAACTTACAAGGGTGGTCTTTCAGGGGGCACCCACCAATTATCCTGAAACTTGCATATGGGAATGAGAGGAGACAAATAAAAGTAACGTATATTTTTTAGCTGTCCAATCTTTAAAATTTAAAAAAGGGTTGCCACCTTAAGAAAAAAATTTGGTCTTTCGGGAAAATTCAAATAAAATCCGAACTTCAAATAAAATTCGCCTAACGCAATAATACGGGTCAGCTTAATAATAATAGCGATTATTATATACGATTATAACGGTCGTACGTATATACTTCTCCATATAAATTACCCAAAAGTTTTTACATTTTTGAACATGAGGACTTAACGAAGCCGAATTTTGATAGGCCTTCGAAAGACCTTCTGATCTGTATAAAATATGTATATAGTTTCTTTTGAAGAAATCTACAAAATCCTTACGCTAAATGTGAGAAAGAAAAAACAGGAAACTCTTATATTCCTCCAGTTTTTCCCATATGCAAGTTTCAGGACAATTGGTGGGTGCCCTCTGAAAGACCTCCCTTGTTAGTCGTGGTCTAATCGGTCCATGTTTGGACCCATTTTCCCGCAAACGCTGGTGTAAATTTTTTTGTATAATTTTCTTACTTGTAAATCCTTTCTATTGTCTTTTGAAATCTGTCCAACCCCTGTCTATGAATGTTTGAGGTAAACATTCATAAATTACGCACAATAACAACAAAATAAGAATTGTTTGATTGTTTTTTGACCTGATCTGTTTTCTATCTTTCACTCAAATTGTAACAGATTCAATTACACCCTACAAACATTTTATGGAGGAGAAATAATTTAGAGGAAAGTTTCCAATATATTTTTGTAAGGAATTAATATAAAATTGATGCAGAAATAGGAAATGCAATCTAACAAAATTTAAAAAACTTTTCAGAATTTTAATATGGTTTTTTGATTTTTGTTTTGATTTTCAGAATTTTAATTGTTGTTTTATAGAATTTAAATGAAGCTTTTTAGAGTTTGGGATTTTTTTACAATACATTTTTTAATTTAAAAAGTCGCTTAGTCCGTATTTTTAAAAAAGCAGTTTTTTGTAAACGGGCTAAGTCCAATTTGTTAAAGAAAATGTGCTAAGTCCAGTTAAAATTTAAAAATTGTTCACATAATGTTATTAATTGTTGATTATAAACTTGAAAAAAAATAATATATCCTAAAAACTACGTTAGAATTTTTCTATCAAAAAATTCTCCAATTCCAACCCATTGTAGGACATTAAGTACGTCATAGTACATCATTGTAATACATTCTATCGCAACATAATCAACCGAGATTTTTAGATTTTTGCATAAATAATTTAATCTTGTGCGGGTGGGTGTATGTTGCGTTGGCCAATATTTTTCATTATTAAAATCACATGTGAGAAGGAGTACATCAATTATACATCAACATCAATTCTGAAGATGATCATCATCATCATCTAAATTATGTTTATTTATATTCATACGAGAACATATAACTAAATAAAATGGTTTTCATTCACAATTTTTTTCAAAAATAAATTTAAATTTAATTAATTAATGATGGTTGTGCGTTTCTTTACTAATGATCAACATCAAACAAAACAAGAATACGAGAATTTGCCATAATTTTTGCGGTGTTTGGGTCAGAAAAAAAAATCAAAAATTAGATTAAAATTGAAAAATTTAAAGAAAATTGAATTTAGTACAATTTAAGTGGTTAAGAAGTTTGGTTAAGTGTTTTAAAAAAGAGGCAGCCTTTCAATTAAATACTAGGTTTAAGCAGTTAATTTTAAAAGGAATTTTCATACGCCCCAGTATAAAAGTGACAATTGTTTGGATTTTTCTAACACAAAGTTTGAGCACTTAAATGTATCATTGACATACGCCATATTGTTTATTGTCTTCATTAACAATTTTCCACATCCAAGAGTCCTTGATGCTGCCTGGCGTATGAAATTTTCTCGTTATAGTAAATTTTAAAACACACCATAATTATTAAGGGTTTGTGATTGAAGAAGAAAATATTGTATTTCAAAAGATTATTTTTAATGTGGATTTATTCCAGAACATGGTTTCTGTAGCCACCTTTACGTCTTCAGTGAAGAAAATTACATTGGATTTTTATTGTTTGATATTTGTGAGACTGTTTTTTCTATATGTTTTTTCATCAACAGACTTAACTCTGATTGGAATCGAACCCACGTTCTTGAAATTTTCCATCAGTTTGCAAAGTTAGCACTTAACCACCTGGGCTATAGCTCTGCTTTAGCCCATAATTATATTAAAATACTTAATAATTTACTAAATTTATGTTTCCTTTCTTTTACAGATCTGTCTACCCCCATTGTTCTTTGGTTATGGCTTATGAATGCATTCGTTTTGTAAATCATTTGAAAACTATTGTT